>CM069412.1:174794291-175994291 GCA_035609135.1 Eleutherodactylus coqui | reverse complement strand
CAATGGGCTGCCGGCGATCGCGGGATGAATTGTCGGGAAGGGGTTAAATATATAAGCCCTTCCCTGCAATTCATCCAGAAATGTGTAAAAATAAAAAATTATATATATATATATATATATATATATATATATATATATATATATATATATATATATATACTTACCTGGTCCTGGCAGACGGAGTTCAGCGCGGCAGGCTGCAGTTCTCCTGAACTGCTCTAAACAGCTGTGAGTAGTATTCAGCAGCCGGGGATTTAAAATCCCCGCCTGCTGAATGAGATGCCTCTGATTGGTCACAGCCTGACCAATCAGAGGCATCTCATTCAGCAGCCGGGGATTTTAAATCCCCGGCTGCTGAATACTACTGACAGCTGTTTAGAGCAGTTCAGGAGAACTGCAGCCTGCCGCGCTGAACTCCGTCTGCCAGGACCAGGTAAGTATATATATATATATATTTTTTATTTTTACACATTTCTGGATGAATTGCAGGGAAGGGCTTATATATTTAACCCCTTCCCGACAATTCATCCCGCGATCGCCGGCAGCCCATTGCTTTCAATGGAGTCGGCTGTATTGCCGGCTCCATTGAATTCAATGGGCTAACATCGTTCTTCTCTGCCACAGCTGTTACAGCTGTGGCAGAGGAGAACGATCTTTACGCTGACAGTGGGGGGGGGGGGGGGGGTGTCTCACTCTTGCCGCTATTGTGGCTTAATAGTGGGACCTGGGAACTTGAGATGCAGCCCAAAATGTAGCTCCTCGCCTGCCCTATTCGTTTCTGCGTTGTTTCCATCACTTTCTTGTGTTTTGCAGATTTTCACAAATGAAAACCTTAGCGAGCATCCGCGATATACAAAAATGCTCGAGTCACCCATTGACTTCAATGGGGTTTGTTACTCGAAACGAACTCTCGAGCATCACTGAAAGTTCGACTCGAGTAACGAGCACCCGAGCATTTTGGTGCTCGCTCATCTCTAGTTATGATGTTTCATGTATTTTGGTTTTAATTAATAATAAATAACAAAGAAATATGTTCTCTTTTATTTTGGGAATAACATAAATAAACATAAATATATAAAATATGTAAATAGGGAGGTGTTCCGGTTTTCGGATAACTTTTTCATCTTGATTTTTGAAATCAGTATACTCGATTACATACAACCTGAAATGTGCCTTCCATTCAGACAAAAAGGTCTCCGACACTACAGGCTACTGTATAGAGTGAGCTTCTCCTAGTAAAGGCTGTATATATAGGTATGCAGTGAGCTCCCCCTAGTGGTGGCTGTATTAACCTGACTTCTGTGGACTGCTCATTTGGGGTTTCTGTATTTATATGTATGCAGTGAACTCCCCCCTAGAGGTGGCTCTGATTTTCTATATGCAGTGTACTCCACAAAATGGCTGCTGTGTAAATCTGACTACAGTAAGCTGCCCCTAGTGGTGGCTGTATATATATATATATATATATGTTTGCAGTGCTCTCCACCCTAGTGGTGGCTGTATATATTTATATGCATTGAACTCCCAGTATTGGTGGCTGTATATATCTATATGCAGTGAGCTGCCCCTTTTAGTGGATAATATCTATATATCCATCCATATGTAGTGAGTTCCCCGTAGTGGCAGCTGTATAAATTTGATTACAGTGAGCTGCCCCTAGTGGTGGTGGTATATATATGCATGCAGTGAATGACCCCCTAGTGGTGGCTGTAAATATCTGTATTAAGTAAGCTCCCTCTGGTGGTGGCTGTATATATCGGTATTAAGTAAGCTCCCTCTAGTGGTGGCTGTATATATCTGAATTAAGTAAGCTCCCTCTAGTGGTGGCTGTATATATCTGAATTAAGTAAGCTCCCTCTAGTGGTGGCTGTATATATCTGAATTAAGTAAGCTCCCTCTAGTGGTGGCTGTATATATCTGAATTAAGTAAGCTCCCTCTAGTGGTGGCTGTATATATCTGTATTAAGTAAGCTCCCTCCAGTGGTGGCTGTATATATCTGTATTAAGTAAGCTCCCTCCAGTGGTGGCTGTATATATCTGTATTAAGTAAGCTCCCTCTAGTGGTGGCTGTATATATCTGTATTAAGTAAGCTCCCTCTAGTGGTGGCTGTATTAATTTGTGTGCTTAAAGGGGTTGTCCCGCGCCGAAACGGGTTTTTTTTTTTTCAAACCCCCCCCATTCGGCGCGAGACAACCCCGATGCAGGGACCTAAAGAAAAATCCGCACAGCGCTTACCTGAATCCCCGGGCTCCGGTGACTTCTTACTTACCGGCTGAAGATGGCCGCCGGCATCTTCTCCCTCGGTGGACCGCAGGGCTTCTGTGCGGTCCATTGCGATTTCAGCCTCCTGATTGGCTGGAATCGGCACGTGACGGGGCGGAGCTACACGGAGCCCCATTGAGATAAGAAGAAGACCCGGACTGTGCAAGCGCGTCTAATTTGGCCATTAGACGGCGAAAATTAGTCGGCTCCATGGAAACGAGGACGCTAGCAACGGAGCAGGTAAGTGAAAAACTTCTTATAACTTCTGTATGGCTCATAATTAATGCACAATGTACATTACAAAGTGCATTAATATGGCCATACAGAAGTGTATAGACCCACTTGCTGCCGCGGGACAACCCCTTTAATGTGTTCTACATTTTAAATGTTTAATCTTTGGAAATAAGCCACTTTTTCCTAACTCCCCCCTAATCATCCGATCCATGCTTGGACTGGCCCAACAAAAACCTCGTTATCACAATTAAATATTGCACTTCAGTTGGCTGCCTAGCTGCTACACCTCTCTCCCATGATGGGCACACACATAGGGGTGCAGCGGTCAGCAGGGTAAGTCTCCTGAGCACCAACATGTGCTACACCCCGAATGACATGTAGTTGGCATGCAGCTGTTGGTGGTGCCCTTTCCCTCCCCGCCCACAGCTTACCACTACTTGTTACTGCCTGAGCGCACCCAACAAGCAGTAAATCTGATACTCATGCAGGGGCCAGGAGAGCCCAGGAGCAGTACCATCATCAGGATGAAGCTGCTGTGGGCACGGTCCATGATGTGGAATCCCAACACAAGAGAGACGGCGGAACTGAAGACAAAATACGAGCCAAGCCTGAAAGTGTACCGCTGTGTGCATCAGCGAGAGTGCTGATAATAATACAGAGAGACATCTGTGATACTGCGAGAGTGCTGACAGTAATACAGAGACAACTGTGATACAGCGAGAGTGCTGACAGTAATACAGAGAGACAACTGTGATACAGCGAGAGTGCTGACAGTAATACAGAGAGACAACTGTGATACTGCGAGAGTGCTGACAGTAATACAGAGAGGCAACTGTGATACAGCGAGAGTGCTGACAGTAATACAGAGAGACAACTGTGATACAGCGAGAGTGCTGACAGTAATACAGAGAGGCAACTGTGATACAGCGAGAGTGCTGACAGTAATACAGAGAGGCAACTGTGATACAGCGAGAGTGCTGATAATAATACAGAGAGACATCTGTGATACTGCGAGAGTGCTGACAGTAATACAGAGACAACTGTGATACAGCGAGAGTGCTGACAGTAATACAGAGAGACAACTGTGATACAGCGAGAGTGCTGACAGTAATACAGAGAGACAACTGTGATACTGCGAGAGTGCTGACAGTAATACAGAGAGACAACTGTGATACAGCGAGAGTGCTGACAGTAATACAGAGAGACAACTGTGATACTGCGAGAGTGCTGACAGTAATACAGAGAGGCAACTGTGATACAGCGAGAGTGCTGACAGTAATACAGAGAGACAACTGTGATACAGCGAGAGTGCTGACAGTAATACAGAGAGACAACTGTGATACAGCGAGAGTGCTGACAGTAATACAGAGAGACATCTGTGATACTGCGAGAGTGCTGACAGTAATACAGAGACAACTGTGATACAGCAAGAGTGCTGACAGTAATACAGAGAGACAACTGTGATACTGCGAGAGTGCTGATAATAATACAGAGAGACATCTGTGATACAGCGAGAGTGCTGACAGTAATACAGAGAGACAACTGCGATACAGCGAGAGTGCTGACAGTAATACAGAGACAACTGTGATACAGCGAGAGTGCTGACAGTAATACAGAGAGACAACTGTGATACTGCGAGAGTGCTGACAGTAATACAGAGAGACAACTGTGATACAGCGAGAGTGCTGACAGTAATACAGAGAGACATCTGTGATACTGCGAGAGTGCTGACAGTAATACAGAGAGGCAACTGTGATACAGCGAGAGTGCTGACAGTAATACAGAGAGGCAACTGTGATACAGCGAGAGTGCTGATAATAATACAGAGAGACATCTGTGATACTGCGAGAGTGCTGACAGTAATACAGAGACAACTGTGATACAGCGAGAGTGCTGACAGTAATACAGAGAGACAACTGTGATACAGCGAGAGTGCTGACAGTAATACAGAGAGACAACTGTGATACTGCGAGAGTGCTGACAGTAATACAGAGAGACAACTGTGATACAGCGAGAGTGCTGACAGTAATACAGAGAGACAACTGTGATACTGCGAGAGTGCTGACAGTAATACAGAGAGGCAACTGTGATACAGCGAGAGTGCTGACAGTAATACAGAGAGACAACTGTGATACAGCGAGAGTGCTGACAGTAATACAGAGAGACAACTGTGATACAGCGAGAGTGCTGACAGTAATACAGAGAGACATCTGTGATACTGCGAGAGTGCTGACAGTAATACAGAGACAACTGTGATACAGCAAGAGTGCTGACAGTAATACAGAGAGACAACTGTGATACTGCGAGAGTGCTGATAATAATACAGAGAGACATCTGTGATACAGCGAGAGTGCTGACAGTAATACAGAGAGACAACTGCGATACAGCGAGAGTGCTGACAGTAATACAGAGACAACTGTGATACAGCGAGAGTGCTGACAGTAATACAGAGAGACAACTGTGATACTGCGAGAGTGCTGACAGTAATACAGAGAGACAACTGTGATACAGCGAGAGTGCTGACAGTAATACAGAGAGACATCTGTGATACTGCGAGAGTGCTGACAGTAATACAGAGACAACTGTGATACAGCGAGAGTGCTGACAGTAATACAGAGAGACAACTGTGATACTGCGAGAGTGCTGACAGTAATACAGAGAGACAACTGTGATACTGCGAGAGTGCTGACAGTGATACGGAGAGACATCTGTGATACTGCGAGAGTGCTGACAGTAATACAGAGACAGCTGTGATACAGCGAGAGTGCTGACAGTAATACAGAGACATCTGTGATACAGCGAGAGTGCTGACAGTAATACAGAGAGGCAACTGTGATACAGCGAGAGTGCTGACAGTAATACAGAGAGACATCTATGATACAGCGAGAGTGCTGATAATAATACAGAGAGACATCTGCAATACAGCGAGAGTGCTGATAATAATACAGAGACAACTGTGATACAGCGAGAGTGCTGACAGTAATACAGAGAGACATCTGTGATACAGCGAGAGTGCTGATAATAATACAGAGAGACATCTGTGATACAGCGAGAGTGCTGATAATAATACAGAGAGACAACTGTGATACAGCGAGAGTGCTGACAGTAATACAGAGAGGCAACTGTGATACAGCGAGAGTGCTGACAGTAATACAGAGAGACAACTGTGATACTGCGAGAGTGCTGACAGTAATACAGAGAGACAACTGTGATACTGCGAGAGTGCTGACAGTAATACAGAGAGACAACTGTGATACTGCGAGAGTGCTGACAGTGATACGGAGAGACATCTGTGATACTGCGAGAGTGCTGACAGTAATACAGAGACAGCTGTGATACAGCGAGAGTGCTGATAATAATACAGAGAGACATCTGTGATACAGCGAGAGTGCTGACAGTAATACAGAGAGGCAACTGTGATACAGCGAGAGTGCTGACAGTAATACAGAAGCGCCGGAATATTAGCCGCAGGCGTATATATGTAGGCAGCACATGACAGGGTTAACGGGGAGGCTAGGGGTTAACAGTAGTGCAGAGGTGTGGGGGGGGGGTGAGAATAGGGAGGGGGGAGCAGTTAGAAAGTGCGGGAAAAGCAGGAGGAGGAGTTTCAGTCGGCAGCAGAAGGAAGAAGGAGCAGAAGAGAAGAAGACGGAGACAGCGAGGAAGTAGAGAGAAGAAATCGTGAGTAAAGAAGAGTGAAGACGGCTGGAAGCACCGAAGAGCCCGAAGAGGAGCGTCTGGAAGAGCCCAGAAGACGACTTACCGGTATGGACGGCGTCATGGAGAGGATCCGGGCAGCGGTGGAGGAGCGGGGCTTAGACTGGCTGGTGAGCTTACTGGATGCAGGGGCCCCTGGCCCGGAGCACGTGGGAGCGGGTCCGGCACAGGCTGCGGGAGCGGAGGAAGCGGCGCCCGTTCTATCAGCTGCAGCGCCGGGCAGAGGAAGAGGACGGAGCCCGGCTGCTGCTGGGAGCCGTGTGACGGATGCAGCAGCGGGACGCAGCCCAGGGACAGTGCATGGCCGCAATGCCTCAGCGGTGGGGAGGCGCGGAACACAGGCAGCGGAGAGGAGAGAGCCGAGGCCACGGAGGGCTCGCGCCCCAGCGCGGCTGAGCCCTGATTTAACCCCTCAGCGTCGGCGCCGCATTGAGAGTCCCTCACGGGCCCCTCCGGGCCGGCTCCCAGTTTCCATTTCAGCAGGTGGGGAGCGCGGGCCCGGGAGGAATCTCACCAGGCGGGTCGGTGCAGCGTCTGGCGCCAGGTCCCGTGCCGCCAGGGGGGCGGGGCCTGGCACCGGACCGTCGGCGGAGAGAGCTGGAGCAGCGTGGGGCCGCTCGCCGGGAGAGGTGGTGGTCGGCGAGCAGCCTCACAGTTTTCTTTCAGTCCTACAGGACACGCGGCCCGTGGGAGCCAGTTCGAGCAGCAGAGGAGCGGCTGCGACTCCGGTGGCGCGACTGCAGCCAGATGAGGACCTCGAGTGCCAGCGCGGATCACCGTCTGACGAGGACTCGGATCCGCTGGAGGGAGGATCGGCGGCTGGTGGGACTACAGCCCCTACGCAGCCAGGTGAGCGAACACACGGGGACACTACATTACATGCAGTTAGCCGCGTTGCGCAAGCGGCAGATAGTGTGGGGGGGCGCACAGGGGGCGGGGAGGCGACGGTAGGCACACGGGGCGCAGCGAGCGAGTTGGGGTTAATGTTAGGGGGATTATTGGAGCTTTTGCGCAAGCAACAGTCGGGGCCAGGGCCGTCGCCGGTATCCGCCTGGACTTTACCGTCCAATGCGGTGAGTGGTCGCGATAGCGACACGGGGGGAGTTGGGACGGGATCGTCGGTGGGGCAGCAAACAGCTCCTGTTACGGTAGGCGTTCAGACAGAAAAGGAAGGGGACAGGATTCGCCTTGATGACAGAGCGAAGGGGGAGGTATATGTTTGCTTTGAGGGCCCCCTAGGTGCGCACTTGAAAAAGGAGGTCAGAGAAAAGATCTGGCGCGACGAGTACGTCGAGATCTTTTCCCTTCTCCCTTTAGAAAAATTTAATTTGGATAAAGGGAAAAGGACGGAATACAAGAAGGAGGAGGAAGAGAAACGTCGGTGGCGACTGATTCCACAGACTTTCTCTAATTGGATGCAAGCTTTCGCTATTCTGGCTAGCGTTATAGGTGAAAAGGCGCCGGAGAACTGCTCCGGCCTCTTTTGTTACCTCGACGCGATAGGTGAGGCGTACAGGGTGTATGGGGGCCAGACGTGGCTTAGATATGACGAGCAGTTTCGTCAAAGAAAAGCGATCCGACCGTCTATTCGGTGGGATCAGAAAGACATAGGGCTGTGGTTGCGGGTAATGGCCCCAGTTAGGTTCGGGCAGCCCTTTCAGGGAGGGGCCGGGACGAGTAGCTCGGCCAGCGGTTCCCAGGGAGGAAGTCAGGGTGGACAGTCGGGGAGTCATAGGCTCGGATTGTGTTGGCAGTTTAACGACGGCCAATGCAAATTCGGAAATAGCTGCAGGTTCAAGCACGTTTGCTCCTTGTGTAACGCTACATCACATGGAGCAGCAAAGTGCTTTAAGAAGGGAAAAGGAAAGTTTTTCGGGGCAGCTGGAAAAAGGGATGACACCAGTGAAACTGGCAAAGATGGTGCCGTTTCTAAATAGGTACCCCGACCGAGAGAAGGCCATTTTATTATTAGTAGGTTTTAGGGATGGTTTTAAAATTCCCGCCCCAGTTCATAGGGTTCCTGTTACTACAAAAAATTTACCGTCGGCGCTCCGGTATTCGGCGGTGGTAACAGAGAAATTGCGTAAGGAGGTTCAGTTAGGACGGATGGCGGGGCCGTTTAGCTCCCCTCCGGTTACGGAGTTTGTAGTTTCTCCGCTTGGAGTGGTTCCTAAAAAAGAGCCAAATAAGTTCAGGCTCATACATCACTTGTCCTACCCGAAAGGGGCGTCAGTGAACGACGGTATCGACCCGGAAATATGTTCCGTGGTGTATACCTCTTTTGACGCCGCTACGAAATGGGTGCGCAAGTACGGGCAGGGGGCTAGGTTGGCTAAAGTGGACATTGAGTCCGCTTTTAGGTTACTCCCAGTGGCCCCAGAAAGTATTCGTTTGTTAGGCTGTTTTTGGGAAGGAAGTTACTTCGCGGATAGGTGTCTACCCATGGGCTGTTCTATTTCGTGCGCTTATTTTGAAGCGTTCAGCTCATTTTTAGAATGGGTAGTTAGGGATTGCACAGGGATTAGGTCAGTTATCCATTATTTGGATGACTTCCTATGCATAGGTCCGGCAAGTTCGCCACTTTGCGCAAACTTGCTGGGGTCCCTTCAATGGGTTACCGGTCAGTTCGGGGTGCCTTTGGCACCAGGTAAGACCGAAGGGCCCACAACGTGTTTGAAGTTTCTGGGCATTACCATTGACACTGAGGCAATGGAATGCAGGTTGCCCGAGGACAAAGTGGCGGAATTAAAGGCTGAAGTCAACAGGGCAAGGGTTGTCACAAAAGTTACGTTAAGAGAGCTGCAATCGTTGTTAGGCAAGCTCAATTTCGCCTGTCGCATTATGCCGATGGGTCGGATTTTCAGTAGGAGATTAGCATCAGCCACAGCAGGGGTTCGGTTACCCCATCATTTTATACGGCTGGGCAAAGGCCACAAGAAGGACCTGGCAGTATGGGCGGCGTTTTTAGAAAATTATAACGGAAGGTCTGTGATGATGGAGGAGGTGGTGGACAATTTCGATTTAGAATTGTTCACTGACGCCGCAGGAAGTTCGGGTTTTGGAGCTTACTTCCAAGGCCGGTGGTGCGCGTCGGGGTGGCCGAGCGAATGGTTTTCGTCGGGTTTGGTAAAAAACCTGGTGCTGCTTGAGCTATTCCCCATAATAGTAGCTGTGGAGCTATGGGGAGCCCAGTTTAGAGATAAAAGGGTGCGCTTTCACTGCGACAACATGGGGGTGGTGCAGGCAATAAACAGATTGTCTGCATCATCCCCCCCAGTGGTGGCATTATTGCGCCACCTGGTGCTGCAGGCGTTGTCGCTGAATGCTTGGATTGGGGCAGTACACGTGCCAGGGGTAAGCAACTCAATAGCGGATGCTCTTTCTCGCTTTCAGTGGGAGCGATTCCGTCGGTTGGCCCCAGGAGCAGAAGAAGAAGGGGTGTCTTGCCCGAGACACATATGGAGCGTGGTCAGCGAGCAGTGAGGCACCTGATAGGTGCCTCCTTGGCTCGGAACACATGGGCGGCTTACAAGGCAGCATGGGTAGAATGGGTGGAGTGGTTGAGGCAGTGGGGCAATGTACAGACGGACGAGGACGCGGCAGGAGCATTGTTGGGGTGGCTGGCAAAAAGCGCGGAGGCTGGTTTGTCGGTGGCTACAGTTAACAAGTTTATGGGGGGGGTGGCGTTTGGCGCTAAGTTGAGGGGTGTAACGGATGTAACGAAGAACTTTGTAGTGAGGCAGGCGCTTAAAGGTTTTAGAAAGGGGCGGGGTAGTCCGGATACGCGTCGCCCGGTTTCGTTTGAGTTACTACAAAAATTGGGGTTCGCGTTGCAGGAGGTTTGTGGGACCGGGTTTGAGTATTCTCTTTTTAGGTTCGCTTTTTCGCTAGCTTTTTTCGGGGCGTTACGAGTGGGGGAATTGGTTTCCCCAAGCAAAAAGATAGGGGGGGGGCTGAAAGCCGAGGACACTAGAGTTGTAAAGGGACGTTTAGAAATAGTCATTCGGCGTTCTAAGACGGATCAGGTTGGAAGGGGTCGTCGGGTGTCGCTGGGGCGTATTCCAGGGGAAAACATGTGCCCGGTTAGTTGTTGGGAGAACTACTGTTCTCTAGCTGGGGCCAGGGTAGGGCCCCTGTTACAGCATCAGGACGGTCACTATTTATCAAGGTTCCAGTTTGAGGCGGTGTTTAAAAGAGCGATAGCTGTTCTGGGACTGGATGGGTCAGGTTTTGGGACGCATTCGTTTAGAATAGGTGCGGCGACAGAGGCGGCAGCGAGGGGTATGGATAGTCAGGCGGTGATGGGAATCGGTCGGTGGAAGTCGGAGAGGTTCAGACGGTATATTAGACCGCATTTGCTGTAAGGGTGGGTAGGGGGCACATGGGTGGGGGCGTTATTTACGGTTAGTTTTTGTTCTTTTTGTTACAGATCCGTGTGCTGCACTCGTGTGGATAATGGGCCACTCGTATGTTTTTTGGGGGGGGGAGAGGGCTAAGGTTAGGCCTAATGGGAGGCAACTTAGACTGAGTAAGGATGCGGCGGTACTTCGCTGGATTGGAGTGCGGGGCATGGCTTGGTCGCGGGTTTTGCAGGATGTACAGCGCCTAGTCTCCCTTGACAGGACGCCCGACATTCTAGTATTGCACGTCGGGGGCAACGACTTGGGGCGTAGACCGTTCAGGGAGCTAGGCAGAGACATACGGTATGACATGCTTCGGTTATTGCAGATGTACCGGAGCTTGATCTTGGTCTGGTCCGAGATGGTCCCTCGTAAGGTTTGGCGGAATGTGCGTTCGGTGCGCGGTATAGATAAGGCAAGGATCAAAGTGAATCGGGAGGTGTCTCGTTTCGTGGTGCGGAATGGAGGAGTCGCCGTGCGGCATATTGATCTTGAGAAAGGGGCGGGAAATTATTGGAGAGGCGACGGGGTCCATCTCAACGAGATTGGGACAGATCTTTGGTTAGAGGGTATACAGGAGGGGATAGAACGCGCATTGGTTCTGTGGGGGGCTGCGCAGGCATGAGGTGGTCATGCCATGCTGGCTGTGGCAGTTGGAGGGGGGGGTGGAGTTCTCGGAGCCAGTTAGGATGCGGGGCGAGGGGGGGGGGGAGCGGAGGGCCGATGGCTGCCTGTCCCCCCTTCCCGCCCCATTGTTGATCTACAGTGTGCGGTGGGTCTGTCGCCTCCCGGCTCTGTCAGGCCGTAGTCCCTGCGGAGACCAGTCGGCTGGCCTAGGAACGGCTAGCGGGTCTCTGAGTCGGGAGGTTGGCGACTAGGGGCAACCGTGTGTGTGTTGCCTCCCGAGTCGGCGGTCTCGCGACGGGAGGGCGGTAGCGGGAGGGATCTTCGGTCTCCCGAGTCGGATAGTGGGAGAGCGACGGGAGGCAGTACGGAAGATCCTTTTCCCTGTAGTGAGGCGACAGAGGGGGTTGTAGGCTCCGGGGACTTCCCCCTTTTGGTGGGTTGTTTATTCTTGTGTTTTTTATACCCATTGTTAAACTTTAAGTTAAATAAATGGCCGCTGTGGCCAAAAATTATCCAAGCTAGAAGTAGTAGCGTATTGTTTTGGTGGGTTACAGGGAAGTGGGGGGATAGGTCACAGAGGCTCACTCCGTGATACCCGCGTCAAGAAGCGCCGGAATATTAGCCGCAGGCGTATATATGTAGGCAGCACATGACAGGGTTAACGGGGAGGCTAGGGGTTAACAGTAGTGCAGAGGTGTGGGGGGGGGGTGAGAATAGGGAGGGGGGAGCAGTTAGAAAGTGCGGGAAAAGCAGGAGGAGGAGTTTCAGTCGGCAGCAGAAGGAAGAAGGAGCAGAAGAGAAGAAGACGGAGACAGCGAGGAAGTCCCACCCACCCGCCCGTTGGTTAGTAGCTAGGGGTGAAAGTTTAGTGAGAGGGAAGGGGGGGGCGCTTTGGAGGTGATATGTAGATTGTCATAGCGGCAGTTGGAGGGGGGGGTGGAGTTCTCGGAGCCAGTTAGGATGCGGGGCGAGGGGGGGGGGGGAGCGGAGGGCCGATGGCTGCCTGTCCCCCCTTCCCGCCCCATTGTTGATCTACAGTGTGCGGTGGGTCTGTCGCCTCCCGGCTCTGTCAGGCCGTAGTCCCTGCGGAGACCAGTCGGCTGGCCTAGGAACGGCTAGCGGGTCTCTGAGTCGGGAGGTTGGCGACTAGGGGCAACCGTGTGTGTGTTGCCTCCCGAGTCGGCGGTCTCGCGACGGGAGGGCGGTAGCGGGAGGGATCTTCGGTCTCCCGAGTCGGATAGTGGGAGAGCGACGGGAGGCAGTACGGAAGATCCTTTTCCCTGTAGTGAGGCGACAGAGGGGGTTGTAGGCTCCGGGGACTTCCCCCTTTTGGTGGGTTGTTTATTCTTGTGTTTTTTATACCCATTGTTAAACTTTAAGTTAAATAAATGGCCGCTGTGGCCAAAAATTATCCAAGCTAGAAGTAGTAGCGTATTGTTTTGGTGGGTTACAGGGAAGTGGGGGGATAGGTCACAGAGGCTCACTCCGTGATACCCGCGTCAAGAGAGGCAACTGTGATACAGCGAGAGTGCTGACAGTAATACAGAGAGACAACTGTGATACAGCGAGAGTGCTGACAGTAATACAGAGAGACAACTGTGTGCATAAGTGAGAGTGCTGATAATAATACAGAGAGACATCTGTGTGCATCAGCGAGAGTGCAGATAATAATACAGAGAGACATCTGTGATACAGCGAGAGTGCTGGCAATAATACAGAGATACAACTGTGATACTGCGAGAGTGCTGGCAGTAATACAGAGAGACAACTGTGATACAGCGAGAGTGCTGACAATAATACAGAGAGATAACGGTGATACTGCGAGAGTGCTGACAATAATACAGAGAGACAACTGTGATACTGCGAGAGTGCTGACAGTAATACAGAGAGACAACTGTGATACAGCGAGAGTGCTGACAGTAATACAGAGAGACAACTGTGATACAGCGAGAGTGCTGACAGTAATACAGAGAGACAACTGTGATACTGCGAGAGTGCTGACAATAATACAGAGAGACAACTGTGATACAGCGAGAGTGCTGACAGTAATACAGAGAGACAACTGTGATACAGCGAGAGTGCTGACAGTAATACAGAGAGATAACGGTGATACTGCGAGAGTGCTGACAATAATACAGAGAGACAACTGTGATACTGCGAGAGTGCTGACAGTAATACAGAGAGACAACTGTGATACTGCGAGAGTGCTGACAGTGATACGGAGAGACATCTGTGATACAGCGAGAGTGCTGACTAATACAGAGAGACAACTGTGATACTGCGAGAGTGCTGACAGTGATACGGAGAGACATCTGTGATACAGCGAGAGTGCTGACAGTAATACAGAGACAGCTGTGATACAGCGAGAGTGCTGACAGTAATACAGAGACATCTGTGATACAGCGAGAGTGCTGACTAATACAGAGAGACAACTGTGATACTGCGAGAGTGCTGACAGTGATACGGAGAGACATCTGTGATACAGCGAGAGTGCTGACTAATACAGAGAGACAACTGTGATACTGCGAGAGTGCTGACAGTGATACGGAGAGTCAACTGTGATACAGCGAGAGTGCTGACAGTAATACAGAGAGACAACTGTGATACTGCGAGAGTGCTGACAGTAATACAGAGAGACAACTGTGATACTGCGAGAGCGCTGACAGTAATACACAGAGACAACTGTGATACTGCGAGAGTGCTGACAGTGATACAGAGAGACACCTGTGATACTGCGAGAGTGCTGACAGTAATACAGAGAGACAACTGTGTGCATCAGCGAGAGTGCTGACAGTAATACAGAGAGGCAACTGTGATACTGCGAGAGTGCTGACAGTAATACAGAGAGACAACTGTGATACTGCAAGAGTGCTGACAGTAATACAGAGACAACTGTGATACAGCGAGAGTGCTGACAGTAATACAGAGAGACAACTGTGATACTGCGAGAGTGCTGACAGTAATAGAGAGACAACTGTGATACAGCGAGAGTGCTGACTAATACAGAGAGACAACTGTGATACTGCGAGAGTGCTGACAGTAATACAGAGAGACAACTGTGATACTGCGAGAGTGCTGACAGTAATACAGAGAGACAACTGTGATACTGCGAGAGTGCTGACAGTAATACAGAGAGACAACTGTGATACTGCGAGAGTGCTGACAGTAATACAGAGAGACAACTGTGATACTGCGAGAGTGCTGACAATAATACAGAGAGATAACTGTGATACTGCGAGAGTGCTGACAGTAATACAGAGAGACAACTGCGATACTGCGAGAGTGCTGATAATAATACAGAGAGACAACTGTGTGCATAAGTGAGAGTGCAGATAATAATACAGAGAGACATCTGTGATACTGCGAGAGTGCTGACAGTAATACAGAGAGACAACTGTGATACTGCGAGAGTGCTGACAGTGATACGGAGAGACATCTGTGATACTGCGAGAGTGCTGACAGTAATACAGAGACAGCTGTGATACAGCGAGAGTGCTGACTAATACAGAGAGACAACTGTGATACTGCGAGAGTGCTGACAATAATACAGAGAGACATCTGTGATACAGCGAGAGTGCTGACAGTAATACAGAGAGACAACTGTGATACTGCGAGAGTGCTGACAGTAATACAGAGAGACAACTGTGATACAGCGAGAGTGCTGACTAATACAGAGAGACAACTGTGATACAGCGAGAGTGCTGACAGTAATACACAGAGACAACTGTGATACAGCGAGAGTGCTGACAGTAATACACAGAGACAACTGTGATACTGCGAGAGTGCTGATAATAATACAGAGAGACATCTGTGATACAGCGAGAGTGCTGACAGTAATACAGAAAGGCAACTGTGATACAGCGAGAGTGCTGACAGTAATACAGAGAGGCAACTGTGATACAGCGAGAGTGCTGACAGTAATACAGAGAGACAACTGTGATACAGCGAGAGTGCTGACAGTAATACAGAGAGGCAACTGTGATACAGCGAGAGTGCTGACAGTAATACAGAGAGACAACTGTGATACAGCGAGAGTGCTGACAGTAATACAGAGAGACAACTGTGTGCATAAGTGAGAGTGCTGATAATAATACAGAGAGACATCTGTGTGCATCAGCGAGAGTGCAGATAATAATACAGAGAGACATCTGTGATACAGCGAGAGTGCTGGCAATAATACAGAAAGACAACTGCGATACTGCGAGAGTGCTGGCAGTAATACAGAGAGACAGCTGTGATACAGCGAGAGTGCTGACAGTAATACAGAGACATCTGTGATACAGCGAGAGTGCTGACTAATACAGAGAGACAACTGTGATACTGCGAGAGTGCTGACAGTGATACAGAGAGACAACTGTGATACTGCGAGAGTGCTGACAGTGATACGGAGAGACATCTGTGATACTGCGAGAGTGCTGACTAATACAGAGAGACATCTGTGATACTGCGAGAGTGCTGACAATAATACAGAGAGATAACGGTGATACTGCGAGAGTGCTGACAATAATACAGAGAGACAACTGTGATACTGCGAGAGTGCTGACAATAATACAGAGAGACAACTGTGATACAGCGAGAGTGCTGACAGTAATACAGAGAGACAACTGTGATACAGCGAGAGTGCTGACAGTAATACAGAGAGACAACTGTGATACAGCGAGAGTGCTGACAGTAATACAGAGAGACAACTGTGATACTGCGAGAGTGCTGACAGTAATACAGAGAGACAACTGTGATACAGCGAGAGTGCTGACAATAATACAGAGAGACATCTGTGATACAGCGAGAGTGCTGACAATACAGAGAGACAACTGTGATACTGCGAGAGTGCTGATAATAATACAGAGAGACATCTGTGATACTGCGAGAGTGCTGACAGTAATACAGAGACAACTGTGATACTGCGAGAGTGCTGACAGTAATACAGAGACAACTGTGATACTGCGAGAGTGCTGACAGTAATACAGAGAGACAACTGTGATACTGCGAGAGTGCTGACAGTAATACAGAGAGACAACTGTGATACTGCGAGAGTGCTGATAATAATACAGAGAGACAACTGCGATACTGCAAGAGTGCTGATAATAATACAGAGAGACAACTGTGATACTGCGAGAGTGCTGACAGTAATACAGAGAGACAACTGTGATACTGCGAGAGTGCTGATAATAATACAGAGAGACAACTGCGATACTGCAAGAGTGCTGATAATAATACAGAGAGACATCTGTGTGCATCAGCGAGAGTGCAGATAATAATACAGAGAGACAACTGTGATACTGCGAGAGTGCTGACAGTAATACAGAGAGACAACTGTGATACTGCGAGAGTGCTGACAATAATAGAGAGATAACTGTGATACTGCGAGAGTGCTGACAGTAATACAGAGAGATAACGGTGATACTGCGAGAGTGCTGACAATAATACAGAGAGACAACTGTGATACTGCGAGAGTGCTGACAGTAATACAGAGAGACAACTGTGATACAGCGAGAGTGCTGACAGTAATACAGAGACAACTGTGATACAGCGAGAGTGCTGACAGTAATACAGAGAGACAACTGTGATACTGCGAGAGTGCTGACAGTAATACAGAGAGACAACTGTGATACTGCGAGAGTGCTGACAGTAATACAGAGAGACAACTGTGATACTGCGAGAGTGCTGACAGTGATACGGAGAGACATCTGTGATACTGCGAGAGTGCTGACAGTAATACAGAGACAGCTGTGATACAGCGAGAGTGCTGACAGTAATACAGAGACATCTGTGATACAGCGAGAGTGCTGACTAATACAGAGAGACAACTGTGATACTGCGAGAGTGCTGACAGTGATACAGAGAGACAACTGTGATACAGCGAGAGTGCTGACAGTAATACAGAGAGACAACTGTGATACTGCGAGAGTGCTGACAGTAATACAGAGAGACAACTGTGATACAGCGAGAGTGCTGACAGTAATACACAGAGACAACTGTGATACTGCGAGAGTGCTGATAATAATACAGAGAGACATCTGTGATACAGCGAGAGTGCTGATAATACAGAGAGACATCTGTGATACTGCGAGAGTGCTGACAGTGATACAGAGAGGCAACTGTGATACAGCGAGAGTGCTGACAGTAATACAGAGAGGCAACTGTGATACAGCGAGAGTGCTGACAGTAATACAGAGAGGCAACTGTGATACAGCGAGAGTGCTGACAGTAATACAGAGAGACAACTGTGATACAGCGAGAGTGCTGATAATAATACAGAGAGACATCTGTGTGCATCAGCGAGAGTGCAGATAATAATACAGAGAGACATCTGTGATACAGCGAGAGTGCTGGCAATAATACAGAGAGACAACTGTGATACTGCGAGAGTGCTGGCAGTAATACAGAGAGATAACGGTGATACTGCGAGAGTGCTGACAATAATACAGAGAGATAACGGTGATACTGCGAGAGTGCTGACAATAATACAGAGAGATAACGGTGATACTGCGAGAGTGCTGCCAATAATACAGAGAGATAACGGTGATACTGCGAGAGTGCTGACAATAATACAGAGAGACAACTGTGATACTGCGAGAGTGCTGACTAATACAGAGACATCTGTGATACAGCGAGAGTGCTGACTAATACAGAGAGACAACTGTGATACTGCGAGAGTGCTGACAGTGATACGGAGAGACATCTGTGATACAGCGAGAGTGCTGACAGTGATACGGAGAGTCAACTGTGATACAGCGAGAGTGCTGACAGTAATACAGAGAGACAACTGTGATACTGCGAGAGTGCTGACAGTAATACAGAGAGACAACTGTGATACTGCGAGAGTGCTGACAGTAATACACAGAGACAACTGTGATACTGCGAGAGTGCTGACAGTGATACAGAGAGACACCTGTGATACTGCGAGAGTGCTGACAGTAATACAGAGAGACAACTGTGTGCATCAGCGAGAGTGCTGACAGTAATACAGAGAGACAACTGTGATACTGCAAGAGTGCTGACTAATACAGAGAGACAACTGTGATACTGCGAGAGTGCTGACAGTGATACGGAGAGACATCTGTGATACAGCGAGAGTGCTGACAGTGATACAGAGAGACAACTGTGATACAGCGAGAGTGCTGACAGTAATACAGAGAGACAACTGTGATACAGCGAGAGTGCTGACAGTAATACAGAGAGACAACTGTGATACTGCGAGAGTGCTGACAGTAATACACAGAGACAACTGTGATACTGCGAGAGTGCTGACAGTAACACAGAGAGACATCTGTGATACAGCGAGAGTGCTGACTAATACAGAGAGACAACTGATACTGCGAGAGTGCTGACAGTAATACAGAGAGACAACTGTGATACTGCGAGAGTGCTGACAGTAATACAGAGAGACATCTGTGATACTGCGAGAGTGCTGACAGTGATACGAAGAGACAACTGTGATACTGCGAGAGTGCTGACAGTGATACGAAGAGACAACTGTGATACTGCGAGAGTGCTGACAGTGATACGGAGAGACATCTGTGATACTGCGAGAGTGCTGACTAATACAGAGAGACAACTGTGATACTGCGAGAGTGCTGACTAATACAGAGAGACAACTGTGATACTGCGAGAGTGCTGACTAATACAGAGAGACAACTGTGATACTGCGAGAGTGCTGACAGTGATACGGAGAGACATCTGTGATACTGCGAGAGTGCTGACAGTAATACAGAGAGACAACTGTGATACTGCGAGAGTGCTGACAGTGATACGAAGAGACAACTGTGATACTGCGAGAGTGCTGACAGTGATACGGAGAGACATCTGTGATACAGCGAGAGTGCTGACTAATACAGAGAGACAACTGTGATACTGCGAGAGTGCTGACAGTAATACAGAGACAACTGTGATACTGCGAGAGTGCTGACAGTGATACGGAGAGACATCTGTGATACAGCGAGAGTGCTGACAGTGATACGAAGAGACAACTGTGATACAGCGAGAGTGCTGACAGTGATACAGAGAGACAACTGTGATACAGCGAGAGTGCTGACAGTAATACAGAGAGACAACTGTGATACTGCGAGAGTGCTGACAGTGATCGAGAGAGACACCTGTGAAACTGCGAGAGTGCTG
Organism: Eleutherodactylus coqui; assembly: GCA_035609135.1. Classification (NCBI taxonomy): domain Eukaryota; kingdom Metazoa; phylum Chordata; class Amphibia; order Anura; family Eleutherodactylidae; genus Eleutherodactylus; species Eleutherodactylus coqui. The sequence continues at coordinate 175,974,932 of CM069412.1, read as the reverse complement.
ACAGTAATACAGAGAGACAACTGTGTGCATCAGCGAGAGTGCTGACAGTAATACAGAGAGACAACTGATACTGCGAGAGTGCTGACAGTAATACAGAGAGACAACTGTGATACAGCGAGAGTGCTGACAGTGATACGGAGAGACATCTGTGATACAGCGAGAGTGCTGACAGTAATACAGAGAGACAACTGTGATACAGCGAGAGTGCTGACAGTAATACAGAGACAACTGTGATACAGCGAGAGTGCTGACAGTAATACAGAGAGACAACTGTGATACAGCGAGAGTGCTGACAGTAATACAGAGAGACAACTGTGATACTGCGAGAGTGCTGACAGTAATACAGAGAGACAACTGTGATACTGCGAGAGTGCTGACAGTAATACAGAGAGACAACTGTGATACTGCGAGAGTGCTGACAGTAATACAGAGAGACAACTGTGATACTGCGAGAGTGCTGACAGTAATACAGAGAGACAACTGTGATACTGCGAGAGTGCTGACAGTAATACAGAGAGACAACTGTGATACAGCGAGAGTGCTGACAGTAATACAGAGAGACAACTGTGATACAGCGAGAGTGCTGACTAATACAGAGAGACAACTGTGATACAGCGAGAGTGCTGACAGTAATACACAGAGACAACTGTGATACAGCGAGAGTGCTGACAGTAATACACAGACAACTGTGATACTGCGAGAGTGCTGACAGTAATACACAGACAACTGTGATACTGCGAGAGTGCTGATAATAATAGAGACATCTGTGATACAGCGAGAGTGCTGACAGTAATACAGAGAGACAACTGTGATACTGCGAGAGTGCTGACAGTAATACAGAGAGGCAACTGTGATACAGCGAGAGTGCTGATAATAATACAGAGAGACATCTGTGATACAGCGAGAGTGCTGACAGTAATACAGAGACAACTGTGATACAGCGAGAGTGCTGACAGTAATACAGAGAGACAACTGTGATACTGCGAGAGTGCTGACAGTAATACAGAGAGACAACTGTGATACTGCGAGAGTGCTGACAGTAATACAGAGAGACAACTGTGATACAGCGAGAGTGCTGACAGTAATACAGAGAGACAACTGTGATACAGCGAGAGTGCTGACAGTAATACAGAGACAACTGTGATACTGCGAGAGTGCTGACAGTAATACAGAGAGACAACTGTGATACAGCGAGACTGCTGACAGTAATACAGAGAGACAACTGTGATATGGTGAGAGTGCTGACAGTAATACAGAGAGACGACTGATACTGCGAGAGTGCTGACAGTAATACAGAGAGACATCTATGATACAGCGAGAGTGCTGACAATAATACAGAGAGACATCTGCGATACAGCAAGAGTGCTGATAATAATACAGAGAGACAACTGTGATACAGCGAGAGTGCTGACAGTAATACAGAGAGACATCTGTGATACAGCGAGAGTGCTGATAATAATACAGAGAGACATCTGTGATACTGCGAGAGTGCTGACAGTAATACAGAGACAACTGTGATACAGCGAGAGTGCTGATAATAATACAGAGAGACATCTGTGTGCATCAGCGAGAGTGCAGATAATAATACAGAGAGACATCTGTGATACAGCGAGAGTGCTGGCAATAATACAGAGAGACAACTGTGATACTGCGAGAGTGCTGGCAGTAATACAGAGAGACAACTGTGATACTGCGAGAGTGCTGACAGTAATACAGAGAGACAACTGTGATACTGCGAGAGTGCTGACAATAATACAGAGAGATAACTGTGATACTGCGAGAGTGCTGACAATAATACAGAGAGATAACGGTGATACTGCGAGAGTGCTGACAGTAATACAGAGAGACAACTGCGATACTGCGAGAGTGCTGATAATAATACAGAGAGACAACTGTGATACTGCGAGAGTGCTGACAATAATACACAGAGACAACTGTGATACTGCGAGAGTGCTGGCAGTAATACAGAGAGACAACTGTGATACAGCGAGAGTGCTGACAATAATACAGAGAGACAACTGTGATACTGCGAGAGTGCTGACAGTAATACAGAGAGACAACTGTGATACAGCGAGAGTGCTGACAGTAATACAGAGAGACAACTGTGATACAGCGAGAGTGCTGACAATAATACAGAGAGACAACTGTGATACTGCGAGAGTGCTGACAGTAATACAGAGAGACAACTGTGATACAGCGAGAGTGCTGATAATAATACAGAGAGACAACTGTGATACAGCGAGAGTGCTGATAATAATACAGAGAGACATCTGTGATACTGCGAGAGTGCTGACAATAATACAGAGAGACAACTGTGATACAGCGAGAGTGCTGACAGTAATACAGAGAGACAACTGTGATACAGCGAGAGTGCTGACAGTAATACAGAGAGACAACTGTGATACTGCGAGAGTGCTGACAATAATACAGAGAGACAACTGTGATACTGCGAGAGTGCTGACAATAATACAGAGAGACAACTGTGATACAGCGAGAGTGCTGACAGTAATACAGAGAGACAACTGTGATACAGCGAGAGTGCTGACAGTAATACAGAGAGACAACTGTGATACTGCGAGAGTGCTGACAGTGATACGGAGAGACATCTGTGATACAGCGAGAGTGCTGACTAATACAGAGAGACAACTGTGATACTGCGAGAGTGCTGACAGTGATACGGAGAGACATCTGTGATACAGCGAGAGTGCTGACAGTAATACAGAGACAGCTGTGATACAGCGAGAGTGCTGACAGTAATACAGAGACATCTGTGATACAGCGAGAGTGCTGACTAATACAGAGACATCTGTGATACAGCGAGAGTGCTGACTAATACAGAGAGACAACTGTGATACTGCGAGAGTGCTGACAGTGATACGGAGAGACATCTGTGATACAGCGAGAGTGCTGACTAATACAGAGAGACAACTGTGATACTGCGAGAGTGCTGACAGTAATACAGAGAGACAACTGTGATACTGCGAGAGTGCTGACAGTAATACACAGAGACAACTGTGATACTGCGAGAGTGCTGACAGTGATACAGAGAGACACCTGTGATACTGCGAGAGTGCTGACAGTAATACAGAGAGACAACTGTGTGCATCAGCGAGAGTGCTGACAGTAATACAGAGAGACAACTGTGATACTGCAAGAGTGCTGACAGTAATACAGAGACAACTGTGATACAGCGAGAGTGCTGACAGTAATACAGAGAGACAACTGTGATACTGCGAGAGTGCTGACAGTAATACAGAGAGACAACTGTGATACAGCGAGAGTGCTGACTAATACAGAGAGACAACTGTGATACTGCCAGAGTGCTGACTAATACAGAGAGACAACTGTGATACTGCGAGAGTGCTGACAGTGATACGGAGAGACATCTGTGATACAGCGAGAGTGCTGACAGTAATACAGAGAGACAACTGTGATACAGCGAGAGTGCTGACAGTAATACAGAGAGACAACTGTGTGCATAAGTGAGAGTGCTGATAATAATACAGAGAGACATCTGTGTGCATCAGCGAGAGTGCAGATAATAATACAGAGAGACATCTGTGATACAGCGAGAGTGCTGGCAATAATACAGAGAGACATCTGTGATACAGCGAGAGTGCTGGCAATAATACAGAGAGACAACTGTGATACTGCGAGAGTGCTGACAGTGATACGGAGAGACATCTGTGATACTGCGAGAGTGCTGACAGTAATACAGAGAGACAACTGTGATACTGCGAGAGTGCTGACAATAATACAGAGAGATAACGGTGATACTGCGAGAGTGCTGACAGTAATACAGAGAGACAACTGTGATACTGCGAGAGTGCTGACAGTAATACAGAGAGACAACTGTGATACAGCGAGAGTGCTGACAGTAATACAGAGAGACAACTGTGATACAGCGAGAGTGCTGGCAATAATACAGAGAGACAACTGTGATACTGCGAGAGTGCTGACAGTAATACAGAGAGACAACTGTGATACTGCGAGAGTGCTGACAGTAATACAGAGAGACAACTGTGATACTGCGAGAGTGCTGACAGTAATACAGAGAGACAACTGTGATACTGCGAGAGTGCTGACAATAATACAGAGAGATAACTGTGATACTGCGAGAGTGCTGACAGTAATACAGAGAGACAACTGCGATACTGCGAGAGTGCTGATAATAATACAGAGAGACAACTGTGTGCATAAGTGAGAGTGCTGATAATAATACAGAGAGACATCTGTGTGCATCAGCGAGAGTGCAGATAATAATACAGAGAGACATCTGTGATACTGCGAGAGTGCTGACAGTAATACAGAGAGACAACTGTGATACTGCGAGAGTGCTGACAGTGATACGGAGAGACATCTGTGATACTGCGAGAGTGCTGACAGTAATACAGAGACAGCTGTGATACAGCGAGAGTGCTGACTAATACAGAGAGACAACTGTGATACTGCGAGAGTGCTGACAATAATACAGAGAGACATCTGTGATACAGCGAGAGTGCTGACAGTAATACAGAGAGACAACTGTGATACAGCGAGAGTGCTGACAGTAATACAGAGAGACAACTGTGATACAGCGAGAGTGCTGACAGTAATACAGAGAGACAACTGTGATACTGCGAGAGTGCTGACAGTAATACAGAGAGACAACTGTGATACAGCGAGAGTGCTGACTAATACAGAGAGACAACTGTGATACAGCGAGAGTGCTGACAGTAATACACAGAGACAACTGTGATACAGCGAGAGTGCTGACAGTAATACACAGAGACAACTGTGATACTGCGAGAGTGCTGATAATAATACAGAGAGACATCTGTGATACAGCGAGAGTGCTGACAGTAATACAGAGAGGCAACTGTGATACAGCGAGAGTGCTGACAGTAATACAGAGAGGCAACTGTGATACTGCGAGAGTGCTGACAGTAATACAGAGAGACAACTGTGATACTGCGAGAGTGCTGACAGTAATACAGAGAGGCAACTGTGATACAGCGAGAGTGCTGACAGTAATACAGAGAGGCAACTGTGATACAGCGAGAGTGCTGACAGTAATACAGAGAGACAACTGTGATACAGCGAGAGTGCTGACAGTAATACAGAGAGACAACTGTGTGCATAAGTGAGAGTGCTGATAATAATACAGAGAGACATCTGTGTGCATCAGCGAGAGTGCAGATAATAATACAGAGAGACATCTGTGATACAGCGAGAGTGCTGGCAATAATACAGAGAGACAACTGCGATACTGCGAGAGTGCTGGCAGTAATACAGAGAGACAGCTGTGATACAGCGAGAGTGCTGACAGTAATACAGAGACATCTGTGATACAGCGAGAGTGCTGACTAATACAGAGAGACAACTGTGATACTGCGAGAGTGCTGACAGTGATACAGAGAGACAACTGTGATACTGCGAGAGTGCTGACAGTGATACGGAGAGACATCTGTGATACTGCGAGAGTGCTGACTAATACAGAGAGACAACTGTGATACTGCGGGAGTGCTGACAATAATACAGAGAGATAACGGTGATACTGCGAGAGTGCTGACAATAATACAGAGAGACAACTGTGATACTGCGAGAGTGCTGACAGTAATACAGAGAGACAACTGTGATACAGCGAGAGTGCTGACAGTAATACAGAGAGACAACTGTGATACAGCGAGAGTGCTGACAGTAATACAGAGAGACAACTGTGATACTGCGAGAGTGCTGACAGTAATACAGAGAGACAACTGTGATACAGCGAGAGTGCTGACAATAATACAGAGAGACATCTGTGATACAGCGAGAGTGCTGACAATAATACAGAGAGACAACTGTGATACAGCGAGAGTGCTGATAATAATACAGAGAGACATCTGTGATACTGCGAGAGTGCTGATAATAATACAGAGAGACATCTGTGATACTGCGAGAGTGCTGACAGTAATACAGAGACAACTGTGATACTGCGAGAGTGCTGACAGTAATACAGAGAGACAACTGTGATACTGCGAGAGTGCTGACAGTAATACAGAGAGACAACTGTGATACTGCGAGAGTGCTGATAATAATACAGAGAGACAACTGCGATACTGCAAGAGTGCTGATAATAATACAGAGAGACATCTGTGTGCATCAGCGAGAGTGCAGATAATAATACAGAGAGACAACTGTGATACTGCGAGAGTGCTGACAGTAATACAGAGAGACAACTGTGATACTGCGAGACTGCTGACAGTAATACAGAGAGACAACTGTGATACTGCGAGAGTGCTGACAGTAATACAGAGAGACAACTGTGATACTGCGAGAGTGCTGACAGTAATACAGAGAGACAACTGTGATACTGCGAGAGTGCTGACAGTAATACAGAGAGACATCTGTGATACTGCGAGAGTGCTGACAGTGATACGGAGAGACATCTGTGATACTGCGAGAGTGCTGACAGTAATACAGAGACAGCTGTGATACTGCGAGAGTGCTGACAGTGATACGGAGAGACATCTGTGATACAGCGAGAGTGCTGACTAATACAGAGACATCTGTGATACAGCGAGAGTGCTGACTAATACAGAGAGACAACTGTGATACTGCGAGAGTGCTGACAGTGATACGGAGAGACATCTGTGATACAGCGAGAGTGCTGACAGTGATACGGAGAGTCAACTGTGATACAGCGAGAGTGCTGACAGTAATACAGAGAGACAACTGTGATACTGCGAGAGTGCTGACAGTAATACAGAGAGACAACTGTGATACTGCGAGAGTGCTGACAGTAATACAGAGAGACAACTGTGATACAGCGAGAGTGCTGACAGTAATACAGAGAGACAACTGTGATACAGCGAGAGTGCTGACAGTGATACAGAGAGACACCTGTGATACTGCGAGAGTGCTGACAGTGATACAGAGAGACACCTGTGATACTGCGAGAGTGCTGACAGTAATACAGAGAGACAACTGTGATACTGCGAGAGTGCTGACAGTGATACAGAGAGACACCTGTGATACTGCGAGAGTGCTGACAGTAATACAGAGAGACAACTGTGTGCATCAGCGAGAGTGCTGACAGTAATACAGAGAGACAACTGTGATACTGCGAGAGTGCTGACAGTGATACAGAGAGACACCTGTGATACTGCGAGAGTGCTGACAGTAATACAGAGAGACAACTGTGTGCATCAGCGAGAGTGCTGACAGTAATACAGAGAGACAACTGTGATACTGCGAGAGTGCTGACAGTGATACGGAGAGACAACTGTGATACAGCGAGAGTGCTGACAGTAATACAGAGAGACAACTGTGATACTGCGAGAGTGCTGACAGTGATACGGAGAGACATCTGTGATACAGCGAGAGTGCTGACAGTGATACAGAGAGACAACTGTGATACAGCGAGAGTGCTGACAGTAATACAGAGAGACAACTGTGATACAGCGAGAGTGCTGACAGTAATACAGAGAGACAACTGTGATACTGCGAGAGTGCTGACAGTAATACACAGAGACAACTGTGATACTGCGAGAGTGCTGACAGTAACACAGAGAGACATCTGTGATACAGCGAGAGTGCTGACTAATACAGAGAGACAACTGACACTGCGAGAGTGCTGACTAATACAGAGAGACAACTCTGATACTGCGAGAGTGCTGACAGTAATACAGAGAGACAACTGTGATACTGCGAGAGTGCTGACAGTGATACGAAGAGACAACTGTGATACTGCGAGAGTGCTGACAGTGATACGAAGAGACAACTGTGATACTGCGAGAGTGCTGACAGTAATACAGAGAGACAACTGTGATACTGCGAGAGTGCTGACAGTAATACAGAGACAACTGTGATACTGCGAGAGTGCTGACAGTGATACGGAGAGACATCTGTGATACTGCGAGAGTGCTGACAGTGATACGGAGAGACATCTGTGATACTGCGAGAGTGCTGACTAATACAGAGAGACAACTGTGATACTGCGAGAGTGCTGATTAATACAGAGAGACAACTGTGATACTGCGAGAGTGCTGACAGTGATACGGAGAGACATCTGTGATACTGCGAGAGTGCTGACAGTAATACAGAGAGACAACTGTGATACTGCGAGAGTGCTGACAGTGATACGAAGAGACAACTGTGATACTGCGAGAGTGCTGACAGTGATACGGAGAGACATCTGTGATACAGCGAGAGTGCTGACTAATACAGAGAGACAACTGTGATACAGCGAGAGTGCTGACAGTGATACGGAGAGACAACTGTGATACAGCGAGAGTGCTGACTAATACAGAGAGACAACTGTGATACTGCGAGAGTGCTGACAGTAATACAGAGAGACAACTGTGATACTGCGAGAGTGCTGACAGTGATACGGAGAGACATCTGTGATACAGCGAGAGTGCTTACAGTGATACGAAGAGACAACTGTGATACAGCGAGAGTGCTGACTAATACAGAGAGACAACTGTGATACAGCGAGAGTGCTGACAGTAATACAGAGAGACAACTGTGATACTGCGAGAGTGCTGACAGTGATCGAGAGAGACACCTGTGATACTGCGAGAGTGCTGACAGTAATACAGAGAGACAACTGTGTGCATCAGCGAGAGTGCTGACAGTAATACAGAGAGACAACTGATACTGCGAGAGTGCTGACAGTAATACAGAGAGACAACTGTGATACAGCGAGAGTGCTGACAGTGATACGGAGAGACATCTGTGATACAGCGAGAGTGCTGACTAATACAGAGAGACAACTGTGATACAGCGAGAGTGCTGACAGTAATACAGAGAGACAACTGTGATACAGCGAGAGTGCTGACAGTAATACAGAGAGACAACTGTGATACTGCGAGAGTGCTGACAGTAATACAGAGAGACAACTGTGATACTGCGAGAGTGCTGACAGTAATACAGAGACAACTGTGATACAGCGAGAGTGCTGACAGTAATACAGAGAGACAACTGTGATACAGCGAGAGTGCTGACAGTAATACAGAGAGACAACTGTGATACTGCGAGAGTGCTGACAGTAATACAGAGAGACAACTGTGATACTGCGAGAGTGCTGACAGTAATACAGAGAGACAACTGTGATACTGCGAGAGTGCTGACAGTAATACAGAGAGACAACTGTGATACTGCGAGAGTGCTGACAGTAATACAGAGAGACAACTGTGATACTGCGAGAGTGCTGACAGTAATACAGAGAGACAACTGTGATACTGCGAGAGTGCTGACAGTAATACAGAGAGACAACTGTGATACTGCGAGAGTGCTGACAGTAATACAGAGACACAACTGTGATACTGCGAGAGTGCTGACAGTAATACAGAGAGACAACTGTGATACTGCGAGAGTGCTGACAGTAATACAGAGAGACAACTGTGATACAGCGAGAGTGCTGACTAATACAGAGAGACAACTGTGATACAGCGAGAGTGCTGACAGTAATACAGAGAGACAACTGTGATACTGCGAGAGTGCTGACAATAATACAGAGAGACAACTGTGATACAGCGAGAGTGCTGACAGTAATACACAGACAACTGTGATACTGCGAGAGTGCTGATAATAATACAGAGAGACATCTGTGATACAGCGAGAGTGCTGACAGTAATATAGAGAGGCAACTGTGATACAGCGAGAGTGCTGATAATAATACAGAGAGACATCTGTGATACAGCGAGAGTGCTGACAGTAATACAGAGACAACTGTGATACAGCGAGAGTGCTGACAGTAATACAGAGAGACAACTGTGATACTGCGAGAGTGCTGACAGTAATACAGAGAGACAACTGTGATACTGCGAGAGTGCTGACAGTAATACAGAGAGACAACTGTGATACTGCGAGAGTGCTGATAATAATACAGAGAGACAACTGTGATACAGCGAGAGTGCTGACAGTAATACACAGAGACAACTGTGATACAGCGAGAGTGCTGACAGTAATACAGAGAGGCAACTGTGATACAGCGAGAGTGCTGACAGTAATACAGAGACAACTGTGATACAGCGAGAGTGCTGACAGTAATACAGAGACAACTGCGATACTGCGAGAGTGCTGACAGTAATACAGAGAGACAACTGTGATACAGCGAGAGTGCTGACAGTAATACAGAGAGACAACTGTGATACAGCGAGAGTGCTGACAGTAATACAGAGAGACAACTGTGATACAGCGAGAGTGCTGACAGTAATACAGAGACAACTGTGATACTGCGAGAGTGCTGACAGTAATACAGAGAGACAACTGTGATACAGCGAGACTGCTGACAGTAATACAGAGAGACAACTGTGTGCATAAGTGAGAGTGCTGATAATAATACAGAGAGACATCTGTGTGCATCAGCGAGAGTGCAGATAATAATACAGAGAGACATCTGTGATACAGCGAGAGTGCTGGCAATAATACAGAGAGACAACTGTGATACTGCGAGAGTGCTGACAGTAATACAGAGAGACAACTGTGATACTGCGAGACTGCTGACAGTAATACAGAGAGACAACTGTGATACTGCGAGAGTGCTGACAGTAATACAGAGAGACAACTGTGATACTGCGAGAGTGCTGACAGTAATACAGAGAGACAACTGTGATACTGCGAGAGTGCTGACAGTAATACAGAGAGACATCTGTGATACTGCGAGAGTGCTGACAGTGATACGGAGAGACATCTGTGATACTGCGAGAGTGCTGACAGTAATACAGAGACAGCTGTGATACTGCGAGAGTGCTGACAGTGATACGGAGAGACATCTGTGATACAGCGAGAGTGCTGACTAATACAGAGACATCTGTGATACAGCGAGAGTGCTGACTAATACAGAGAGACAACTGTGATACTGCGAGAGTGCTGACAGTGATACGGAGAGACATCTGTGATACAGCGAGAGTGCTGACAGTGATACGGAGAGTCAACTGTGATACAGCGAGAGTGCTGACAGTAATACAGAGAGACAACTGTGATACTGCGAGAGTGCTGACAGTAATACAGAGAGACAACTGTGATACTGCGAGAGTGCTGACAGTAATACAGAGAGACAACTGTGATACAGCGAGAGTGCTGACAGTAATACAGAGAGACAACTGTGATACAGCGAGAGTGCTGACAGTGATACAGAGAGACACCTGTGATACTGCGAGAGTGCTGACAGTGATACAGAGAGACACCTGTGATACTGCGAGAGTGCTGACAGTAATACAGAGAGACAACTGTGATACTGCGAGAGTGCTGACAGTGATACAGAGAGACACCTGTGATACTGCGAGAGTGCTGACAGTAATACAGAGAGACAACTGTGTGCATCAGCGAGAGTGCTGACAGTAATACAGAGAGACAACTGTGATACTGCGAGAGTGCTGACAGTGATACAGAGAGACACCTGTGATACTGCGAGAGTGCTGACAGTAATACAGAGAGACAACTGTGTGCATCAGCGAGAGTGCTGACAGTAATACAGAGAGACAACTGTGATACTGCGAGAGTGCTGACAGTGATACGGAGAGACAACTGTGATACAGCGAGAGTGCTGACAGTAATACAGAGAGACAACTGTGATACTGCGAGAGTGCTGACAGTAATACAGAGACAACTGTGATACAGCGAGAGTGCTGACAGTAATACAGAGAGACAACTGTGATACTGCGAGAGTGCTGACAGTAATACACAGAGACAACTGTGATACTGCGAGAGTGCTGACAGTAACACAGAGAGACATCTGTGATACAGCGAGAGTGCTGACTAATACAGAGAGACAACTGACACTGCGAGAGTGCTGACTAATACAGAGAGACAACTCTGATACTGCGAGAGTGCTGACAGTAATACAGAGAGACAACTGTGATACTGCGAGAGTGCTGACAGTGATACGAAGAGACAACTGTGATACTGCGAGAGTGCTGACAGTGATACGAAGAGACAACTGTGATACTGCGAGAGTGCTGACAGTAATACAGAGAGACAACTGTGATACTGCGAGAGTGCTGACAGTAATACAGAGACAACTGTGATACTGCGAGAGTGCTGACAGTGATACGGAGAGACATCTGTGATACTGCGAGAGTGCTGACAGTGATACGGAGAGACATCTGTGATACTGCGAGAGTGCTGACTAATACAGAGAGACAACTGTGATACTGCGAGAGTGCTGACTAATACAGAGAGACAACTGTGATACTGCGAGAGTGCTGACTAATACAGAGAGACAACTGTGATACTGCGAGAGTGCTGACTAATACAGAGAGACAACTGTGATACTGCGAGAGTGCTGACAGTGATACGGAGAGACATCTGTGATACTGCGAGAGTGCTGACAGTAATACAGAGAGACAACTGTGATACTGCGAGAGTGCTGACAGTGATACGAAGAGACAACTGTGATACTGCGAGAGTGCTGACAGTGATACGGAGAGACATCTGTGATACAGCGAGAGTGCTGACTAATACAGAGAGACAACTGTGATACAGCGAGAGTGCTGACAGTGATACGGAGAGACAACTGTGATACAGCGAGAGTGCTGACAGTAATACAGAGAGACAACTGTGATACTGCGAGAGTGCTGACAGTAATACAGAGAGACAACTGTGATACTGCGAGAGTGCTGACAGTGATACGGAGAGACATCTGTGATACAGCGAGAGTGCTTACAGTGATACGAAGAGACAACTGTGATACAGCGAGAGTGCTGACTAATACAGAGAGACAACTGTGATACAGCGAGAGTGCTGACAGTAATACAGAGAGACAACTGTGATACTGCGAGAGTGCTGACAGTGATCGAGAGAGACACCTGTGATACTGCGAGAGTGCTGACAGTAATACAGAGAGACAACTGTGTGCATCAGCGAGAGTGCTGACAGTAATACAGAGAGACAACTGATACTGCGAGAGTGCTGACAGTAATACAGAGAGACAACTGTGATACAGCGAGAGTGCTGACAGTGATACGGAGAGACATCTGTGATACAGCGAGAGTGCTGACTAATACAGAGAGACAACTGTGATACAGCGAGAGTGCTGACAGTAATACAGAGAGACAACTGTGATACAGCGAGAGTGCTGACAGTAATACAGAGAGACAACTGTGATACTGCGAGAGTGCTGACAGTAATACAGAGACAACTGTGATACAGCGAGAGTGCTGACAGTAATACAGAGAGACAACTGTGATACAGCGAGAGTGCTGACAGTAATACAGAGAGACAACTGTGATACTGCGAGAGTGCTGACAGTAATACAGAGAGACAACTGTGATACTGCAAGAGTGCTGACAGTAATACAGAGAGACAACTGTGATACTGCGAGAGTGCTGACAGTAATACAGAGAGACAACTGTGATACTGCGAGAGTGCTGACAGTAATACAGAGAGACAACTGTGATACTGCGAGAGTGCTGATAATAATACAGAGAGACAACTGTGATACTGCGAGAGTGCTGACAGTAATACAGAGAGACAACTGTGATACTGCGAGAGTGCTGACAGTAATACACAGAGACAGCTGTGATACTGCGAGAGTGCTGACAGTAATACAGAGAGACAACTGTGATACTGCGAGAGTGCTGACAGTAATACAGAGAGACAACTGTGATACTGCGAGAGTGCTGACAGTAATACAGAGAGACAACTGTGATACTGCGAGAGTGCTGACAGTAATACAGAGAGACAACTGTGATACTGCGAGAGTGCTGACAGTAATACAGAGACACAACTGTGATACTGCGAGAGTGCTGACAGTAATACAGAGAGACAACTGTGATACTGCGAGAGTGCTGACAGTAATACAGAGAGACAACTGTGATACAGCGAGAGTGCTGACTAATACAGAGAGACAACTGTGATACAGCGAGAGTGCTGACAGTAATACAGAGAGACAACTGTGATACTGCGAGAGTGCTGACAATAATACAGAGAGACAACTGTGATACAGCGAGAGTGCTGACAGTAATACACAGACAACTGTGATACTGCGAGAGTGCTGATAATAATACAGAGAGACATCTGTGATACAGCGAGAGTGCTGACAGTAATACAGAGAGGCAACTGTGATACAGCGAGAGTGCTGATAATAATACAGAGAGACATCTGTGATACAGCGAGAGTGCTGACAGTAATACAGAGACAACTGTGATACAGCGAGAGTGCTGACAGTAATACAGAGAGACAACTGTGATACTGCGAGAGTGCTGACAGTAATACAGAGAGACAACTGTGATACTGCGAGAGTGCTGACAGTAATACAGAGAGACAACTGTGATACTGCGAGAGTGCTGATAATAATACAGAGAGACAACTGTGATACAGCGAGAGTGCTGACAGTAATACACAGAGACAACTGTGATACAGCGAGAGTGCTGACAGTAATACAGAGAGGCAACTGTGATACAGCGAGAGTGCTGACAGTAATACAGAGACAACTGTGATACAGCGAGAGTGCTGACAGTAATACAGAGACAACTGCGATACTGCGAGAGTGCTGACAGTAATACAGAGAGACAACTGTGATACAGCGAGAGTGCTGACAGTAATACAGAGAGACAACTGTGATACAGCGAGAGTGCTGACAGTAATACAGAGAGACAACTGTGATACAGCGAGAGTGCTGACAGTAATACAGAGACAACTGTGATACTGCGAGAGTGCTGACAGTAATACAGAGAGACAACTGATACAGCGAGACTGCTGACAGTAATACAGAGAGACAACTGTGATATGGTGAGAGTGCTGACAGTAATACAGAGAGACGACTGATACTGCGAGAGTGCTGACAGTAATACAGAGAGACAACTGTGATACTGCGAGAGTGCTGAACGTAATACAGAGAGACATCTATGATACAGCGAGAGTGCTGACAATAATACAGAGAGACATCTGCGATACAGCAAGAGTGCTGATAATAATACAGAGAGACAACTGTGATACAGCGAGAGTGCTGACAGTAATACAGAGAGACATCTGTGATACAGCGAGAGTGCTGATAATAATACAGAGAGACATCTGTGATACTGCGAGAGTGCTGACAGTAATACAGAGACAACTGTGATACAGCGAGAGTGCTGACAGTAATACAGAGAGACATCTATGATACAGCGAGAGTGCTGATAATAATACAGAGAGACATCTGCGATACAGCGAGAGTGCTGATAATAATACAGAGACAACTGTGATACAGCGAGAGTGCTGACAGTAATACAGAGAGACATCTGTGATACAGCGAGAGTGCTGATAATAATACAGAGAGACATCTGTGATACAGCGAGAGTGCTGATAATAATACAGAGAGACATCTGTGATACAGCGAGAGTGCTGACAGTAATACAGAGAGGCAACTGTGATACAGCGAGAGTGCTGACAGTAATACAGAGAGACAACTGTGATACAGCGAGAGTGCTGACAGTAATACAGAGAGACAACTGTGATACTGCGAGAGTGCTGACAGTAATACAGAGAGACAACTGTGATACTGCGAGAGTGCTGACAGTAATACAGAGAGACAACTGTGATACTGCGAGAGTGCTGACAGTGATACGGAGAGACATCTGTGATACTGCGAGAGTGCTGACAGTAATACAGAGACAGCTGTGATACAGCGAGAGTGCTGACAGTAATACAGAGACATCTGTGATACAGCGAGAGTGCTGACAGTAATACAGAGAGGCAACTGTGATACAGCGAGAGTGCTGACAGTAATACAGAGAGACATCTATGATACAGCGAGAGTGCTGATAATAATACAGAGAGACATCTGCGATACAGCGAGAGTGCTGATAGTAATACAGAGAGGCAACTGTGATACAGCGAGAGTGCTGACAGTAATACAGAGAGACAACTGTGATACTGCGAGAGTGCTGACAGTAATACAGAGAGACAACTGTGATACTGCGAGAGTGCTGACAGTGATACGGAGAGACATCTGTGATACTGCGAGAGTGCTGACAGTAATACAGAGACAGCTGTGATACAGCGAGAGTGCTGACAGTAATACAGAGAGACAACTGTGATACAGCGAGAGTGCTGATAATAATACAGAGAGACATCTGTGATACAGCGAGAGTGCTGACAGTAATAGAGACAACTGTGATACAGCGAGAGTGCTGACAGTAATACAGAGAGGCAACTGTGATACAGCGAGAGTGCTGACAGTAATACAGAGAGACAACTGTGATACTGCGAGAGTGCTGACAGTAATACACAGAGACAACTGTGATACTGCGAGAGTGCTGACAGTAACACAGAGAGACATCTGTGATACAGCGAGAGTGCTGACTAATACAGAGAGACAACTGACACTGCGAGAGTGCTGACTAATACAGAGAGACAACTCTGATACTGCGAGAGTGCTGACAGTAATACAGAGAGACAACTGTGATACTGCGAGAGTGCTGACAGTGATACGAAGAGACAACTGTGATACTGCGAGAGTGCTGACAGTGATACGAAGAGACAACTGTGATACTGCGAGAGTGCTGACAGTAATACAGAGAGACAACTGTGATACTGCGAGAGTGCTGACAGTAATACAGAGACAACTGTGATACTGCGAGAGTGCTGACAGTGATACGGAGAGACATCTGTGATACTGCGAGAGTGCTGACAGTGATACGGAGAGACATCTGTGATACTGCGAGAGTGCTGACTAATACAGAGAGACAACTGTGATACTGCGAGAGTGCTGACTAATACAGAGAGACAACTGTGATACTGCGAGAGTGCTGACTAATACAGAGAGACAACTGTGATACTGCGAGAGTGCTGACAGTGATACGGAGAGACATCTGTGATACTGCGAGAGTGCTGACAGTAATACAGAGAGACAACTGTGATACTGCGAGAGTGCTGACAGTGATACGAAGAGACAACTGTGATACTGCGAGAGTGCTGACAGTGATACGGAGAGACATCTGTGATACAGCGAGAGTGCTGACTAATACAGAGAGACAACTGTGATACAGCGAGAGTGCTGACAGTGATACGGAGAGACAACTGTGATACAGCGAGAGTGCTGACTAATACAGAGAGACAACTGTGATACTGCGAGAGTGCTGACAGTAATACAGAGAGACAACTGTGATACTGCGAGAGTGCTGACAGTGATACGGAGAGACATCTGTGATACAGCGAGAGTGCTTACAGTGATACGAAGAGACAACTGTGATACAGCGAGAGTGCTGACTAATACAGAGAGACAACTGTGATACAGCGAGAGTGCTGACAGTAATACAGAGAGACAACTGTGATACTGCGAGAGTGCTGACAGTGATCGAGAGAGACACCTGTGATACTGCGAGAGTGCTGACAGTAATACAGAGAGACAACTGTGTGCATCAGCGAGAGTGCTGACAGTAATACAGAGAGACAACTGATACTGCGAGAGTGCTGACAGTAATACAGAGAGACAACTGTGATACAGCGAGAGTGCTGACAGTGATACGGAGAGACATCTGTGATACAGCGAGAGTGCTGACTAATACAGAGAGACAACTGTGATACAGCGAGAGTGCTGACAGTAATACAGAGAGACAACTGTGATACAGCGAGAGTGCTGACAGTAATACAGAGAGACAACTGTGATACTGCGAGAGTGCTGACAGTAATACAGAGACAACTGTGATACAGCGAGAGTGCTGACAGTAATACAGAGAGACAACTGTGATACAGCGAGAGTGCTGACAGTAATACAGAGAGACAACTGTGATACTGCGAGAGTGCTGACAGTAATACAGAGAGACAACTGTGATACTGCGAGAGTGCTGACAGTAATACAGAGAGACAACTGTGATACTGCGAGAGTGCTGACAGTAATACAGAGAGACAACTGTGATACTGCGAGAGTGCTGACAGTAATACAGAGACACAACTGTGATACTGCGAGAGTGCTGACAGTAATACAGAGAGACAACTGTGATACTGCGAGAGTGCTGACAGTAATACAGAGAGACAACTGTGATACAGCGAGAGTGCTGACTAATACAGAGAGACAACTGTGATACAGCGAGAGTGCTGACAGTAATACAGAGAGACAACTGTGATACTGCGAGAGTGCTGACAATAATACAGAGAGACAACTGTGATACAGCGAGAGTGCTGACAGTAATACACAGACAACTGTGATACTGCGAGAGTGCTGATAATAATACAGAGAGACATCTGTGATACAGCGAGAGTGCTGACAGTAATACAGAGAGGCAACTGTGATACAGCGAGAGTGCTGATAATAATACAGAGAGACATCTGTGATACAGCGAGAGTGCTGACAGTAATACAGAGACAACTGTGATACAGCGAGAGTGCTGACAGTAATACAGAGAGACAACTGTGATACTGCGAGAGTGCTGACAGTAATACAGAGAGACAACTGTGATACTGCGAGAGTGCTGACAGTAATACAGAGAGACAACTGTGATACTGCGAGAGTGCTGATAATAATACAGAGAGACAACTGTGATACAGCGAGAGTGCTGACAGTAATACACAGAGACAACTGTGATACAGCGAGAGTGCTGACAGTAATACAGAGAGGCAACTGTGATACAGCGAGAGTGCTGACAGTAATACAGAGACAACTGTGATACAGCGAGAGTGCTGACAGTAATACAGAGACAACTGCGATACTGCGAGAGTGCTGACAGTAATACAGAGAGACAACTGTGATACAGCGAGAGTGCTGACAGTAATACAGAGAGACAACTGTGATACAGCGAGAGTGCTGACAGTAATACAGAGAGACAACTGTGATACAGCGAGAGTGCTGACAGTAATACAGAGACAACTGTGATACTGCGAGAGTGCTGACAGTAATACAGAGAGACAACTGATACAGCGAGACTGCTGACAGTAATACAGAGAGACAACTGTGATATGGTGAGAGTGCTGACAGTAATACAGAGAGACGACTGATACTGCGAGAGTGCTGACAGTAATACAGAGAGACAACTGTGATACTGCGAGAGTGCTGAACGTAATACAGAGAGACATCTATGATACAGCGAGAGTGCTGACAATAATACAGAGAGACATCTGCGATACAGCAAGAGTGCTGATAATAATACAGAGAGACAACTGTGATACAGCGAGAGTGCTGACAGTAATACAGAGAGACATCTGTGATACAGCGAGAGTGCTGATAATAATACAGAGAGACATCTGTGATACTGCGAGAGTGCTGACAGTAATACAGAGACAACTGTGATACAGCGAGAGTGCTGACAGTAATACAGAGAGACATCTATGATACAGCGAGAGTGCTGATAATAATACAGAGAGACATCTGCGATACAGCGAGAGTGCTGATAATAATACAGAGACAACTGTGATACAGCGAGAGTGCTGACAGTAATACAGAGAGACATCTGTGATACAGCGAGAGTGCTGATAATAATACAGAGAGACATCTGTGATACAGCGAGAGTGCTGATAATAATACAGAGAGACATCTGTGATACAGCGAGAGTGCTGACAGTAATACAGAGAGGCAACTGTGATACAGCGAGAGTGCTGACAGTAATACAGAGAGACAACTGTGATACAGCGAGAGTGCTGACAGTAATACAGAGAGACAACTGTGATACTGCGAGAGTGCTGACAGTAATACAGAGAGACAACTGTGATACTGCGAGAGTGCTGACAGTAATACAGAGAGACAACTGTGATACTGCGAGAGTGCTGACAGTGATACGGAGAGACATCTGTGATACTGCGAGAGTGCTGACAGTAATACAGAGACAGCTGTGATACAGCGAGAGTGCTGACAGTAATACAGAGACATCTGTGATACAGCGAGAGTGCTGACAGTAATACAGAGAGGCAACTGTGATACAGCGAGAGTGCTGACAGTAATACAGAGAGACATCTATGATACAGCGAGAGTGCTGATAATAATACAGAGAGACATCTGTGATACAGCGAGAGTGCTGACAGTAATACAGAGAGGCAACTGTGATACAGCGAGAGTGCTGACAGTAATACAGAGAGACAACTGTGATACTGCGAGAGTGCTGACAGTAATACAGAGAGACAACTGTGATACTGCGAGAGTGCTGACAGTGATACGGAGAGACATCTGTGATACTGCGAGAGTGCTGACAGTAATACAGAGACAGCTGTGATACAGCGAGAGTGCTGACAGTAATACAGAGAGACAACTGTGATACAGCGAGAGTGCTGATAATAATACAGAGAGACATCTGTGATACAGCGAGAGTGCTGACAGTAATAGAGACAACTGTGATACAGCGAGAGTGCTGACAGTAATACAGAGAGGCAACTGTGATACAGCGAGAGTGCTGACAGTAATACAGAGAGACAACTGTGATACTGCGAGAGTGCTGACAGTAATACAGAGAGACAACTGTGATACTGCGAGAGTGCTGACAATAATACAGAGAGATAACTGTGATACTGCGAGAGTGCTGACAATAATACAGAGAGATAACGGTGATACTGCGAGAGTGCTGACAGTAATACAGAGAGACAACTGTGATACAGCGAGAGTGCTGACAGTAATACAGAGAGACAACTGTGATACAGCGAGAGTGCTGACAGTAATACAGAGAGACAACTGTGATACTGCGAGAGTGCTGACAATAATACAGAGAGACAACTGTGATACAGCGAGAGTGCTGACAGTAATACAGAGAGACAACTGTGATACAGCGAGAGTGCTGACAGTAATACAGAGAGATAACGGTGATACTGCGAGAGTGCTGACAATAATACAGAGAGACAACTGTGATACTGCGAGAGTGCTGACAGTAATACAGAGAGACAACTGTGATACTGCGAGAGTGCTGACAGTGATACGGAGAGACATCTGTGATACAGCGAGAGTGCTGACTAATACAGAGAGACAACTGTGATACTGCGAGAGTGCTGACAGTAATACAGAGAGACAACTGTGATACTGCGAGAGTGCTGACAGTAATACACAGAGACAACTGTGATACTGCGAGAGTGCTGACAGTGATACAGAGAGACACCTGTGATACTGCGAGAGTGCTGACAGTAATACAGAGAGACAACTGTGTGCATCAGCGAGAGTGCTGACAGTAATACAGAGAGACAACTGTGATACAGCGAGAGTGCTGACAGTAATACAGAGAGACAACTGTGATACTGCGAGAGTGCTGACAGTAATACAGAGAGACAACTGTGATACAGCGAGAGTGCTGACTAATACAGAGAGACAACTGTGATACTGCGAGAGTGCTGACAGTGATACGGAGAGACATCTGTGATACAGCGAGAGTGCTGACAGTGATACAGAGAGACAACTGTGATACAGCGAGAGTGCTGACAGTAATACAGAGAGACAACTGTGATACAGCGAGAGTGCTGACAGTAATACAGAGAGACAACTGTGTGCATAAGTGAGAGTGCTGATAATAATACAGAGAGACATCTGTGTGCATCAGCGAGAGTGCAGATAATAATACAGAGAGACATCTGTGATACAGCGAGAGTGCTGGCAATAATACAGAGAGACATCTGTGATACAGCGAGAGTGCTGGCAATAATACAGAGAGACAACTGTGATACTGCGAGAGTGCTGACAGTGATACGGAGAGACATCTGTGATACTGCGAGAGTGCTGACAGTAATACAGAGAGACAACTGTGATACTGCGAGAGTGCTGACAGTAATACAGAGAGACAGCTGTGATACAGCGAGAGTGCTGGCAATAATACAGAGAGACAACTGTGATACTGCGAGAGTGCTGACAGTAATACAGAGAGACAACTGTGATACTGCGAGAGTGCTGACAGTAATACAGAGAGACAACTGTGATACTGCGAGAGTGCTGACAGTAATACAGAGAGACAACTGTGATACTGCGAGAGTGCTGACAGTAATACAGAGAGACAACTGTGATACTGCGAGAGTGCTGACAATAATACAGAGAGATAACTGTGATACTGCGAGAGTGCTGACAGTAATACAGAGAGACAACTGTGTGCATAAGTGAGAGTGCTGATAATAATACAGAGAGACATCTGTGTGCATCAGCGAGAGTGCAGATAATAATACAGAGAGACATCTGTGATACTGCGAGAGTGCTGACAGTAATACAGAGAGACAACTGTGATACTGCGAGAGTGCTGACAATAATACAGAGAGATAACTGTGATACTGCGAGAGTGCTGACAGTAATACAGAGAGACAACTGTGATACTGCGAGAGTGCTGACAGTGATACGGAGAGACATCTGTGATACTGCGAGAGTGCTGACAGTAATACAGAGACAGCTGTGATACAGCGAGAGTGCTGACTAATACAGAGAGACAACTGTGATACTGCGAGAGTGCTGACAATAATACAGAGAGACAACTGTGATACAGCGAGAGTGCTGACAGTAATACAGAGAGACAACTGTGATACAGCGAGAGTGCTGACAGTAATACAGAGAGACAACTGTGATACTGCGAGAGTGCTGACAGTAATACAGAGAGACAACTGTGATACAGCGAGAGTGCTGACAGTAATACAGAGAGACAACTGTGATACTGCGAGAGTGCTGACAGTAATACAGAGAGACAACTGTGATACTGCGAGAGTGCTGACAGTAATACAGAGAGACAGCTGTGATACAGCGAGAGTGCTGGCAATAATACAGAGAGACAACTGTGATACTGCGAGAGTGCTGACAGTAATACAGAGAGACAACTGTGATACTGCGAGAGTGCTGACAGTAATACAGAGAGACAACTGTGATACTGCGAGAGTGCTGACAGTAATACAGAGAGACAACTGTGATACAGCGAGAGTGCTGACTAATACAGAGAGACAACTGTGATACAGCGAGAGTGCTGACAGTAATACACAGAGACAACTGTGATACAGCGAGAGTGCTGACAGTAATACACAGAGACAACTGTGATACTGCGAGAGTGCTGACAGTAATACAGAGAGGCAACTGTGATACAGCGAGAGTGCTGACAGTAATACAGAGAGGCAACTGTGATACAGCGAGAGTGCTGACAGTAATACAGAGAGACAACTGTGATACAGCGAGAGTGCTGACTAATACAGAGAGACAACTGTGATACTGCCAGAGTGCTGACAGTGATACAGAGAGACAACTGTGATACTGCGAGAGTGCTGACAGTGATACGGAGAGACATCTGTGATACAGCGAGAGTGCTGACAGTAATACAGAGAGACAACTGTGATACAGCGAGAGTGCTGACAGTAATACACAGACAACTGTGATACTGCGAGAGTGCTGACAGTAATACAGAGACAACTGTGATACAGCGAGAGTGCTGACAGTAATACACAGAGACAACTGTGATACTGCGAGAGTGCTGATAATAATACAGAGAGACATCTGTGATACAGCGAGAGTGCTGACAGTAATACACAGAGACAACTGTGATACTGCGAGAGTGCTGATAATACAGAGAGACATCTGTGATACAGCGAGAGTGCTGATAATACAGAGAGACATCTGTGATACTGCGAGAGTGCTGACAGTAATACAGAGACAACTGTGATACAGCGAGAGTGCTGACAGTAATACAGAGAGACAACTGTGATACTGCGAGAGTGCTGACAGTAATACAGAGAGACAACTGTGATACTGCCAGAGTGCTGACAGTAATACAGAGAGACAACTGTGATACTGCGAGAGTGCTGACAGTAATACAGAGAGACAACTGTGATACTGCGAGAGTGCTGATAATAATACAGAGAGACAACTGCGATACTGCAAGAGTGCTGATAATAATACAGAGAGACATCTGTGTGCATCAGCGAGAGTGCAGATAATAATACAGAGAGACATCTGTGATACTGCGAGAGTGCTGACAATAATACAGAGAGACAACTGTGATACTGCGAGAGTGCTGACAGTAATACAGAGAGACAACTGTGATACTGCGAGAGTGCTGACAGTAATACAGAGAGACAACTGTGATACTGCGAGAGTGCTGACAGTAATACAGAGAGACAACTGTGATACTGCGAGAGTGCTGACAGTAATACAGAGAGACAACTGTGATACTGCGAGAGTGCTGACAGTAATACAGAGAGACAACTGTGATACAGCGAGAGTGCTGACAGTAATACAGAGAGATAACGGTGATACTGCGAGAGTGCTGACAGTAATACAGAGAGACAACTGTTATACTGCGAGAGTGCTGACAGTAATATAGAGACAACTGTGATACAGCGAGAGTGCTGACAGTAATACAGAGAGACAACTGTGATACAGCGAGAGTGCTGACAGTAATACAGAGAGATAACTGTGATACTGCGAGAGTGCTGACAGTAATACAGAGAGACAACTGTGTGCATAAGTGAGAGTGCTGATAATAATACAGAGAGACATCTGTGTGCATCAGCGAGAGTGCAGATAATAATACAGAGAGACATCTGTGATACTGCGAGAGTGCTGACAGTAATACAGAGAGACAACTGTGATACTGCGAGAGTGCTGACAATAATACAGAGAGATAACTGTGATACTGCGAGAGTGCTGACAGTAATACAGAGAGACAACTGTGATACTGCGAGAGTGCTGACAGTGATACGGAGAGACATCTGTGATACTGCGAGAGTGCTGACAGTAATACAGAGACAGCTGTGATACAGCGAGAGTGCTGACTAATACAGAGAGACAACTGTGATACTGCGAGAGTGCTGACAATAATACAGAGAGACATCTGTGATACAGCGAGAGTGCTGACAGTAATACAGAGAGACAACTGTGATACAGCGAGAGTGCTGACAGTAATACAGAGAGACAACTGTGATACTGCGAGAGTGCTGACAGTAATACAGAGAGACAACTGTGATACTGCGAGAGTGCTGACAGTAATACAGAGAGACAACTGTGATACTGCGAGAGTGCTGACAGTAATACAGAGAGACAACTGTGATACTGCGAGAGTGCTGACAGTAATACAGAGAGACAGCTGTGATACAGCGAGAGTGCTGGCAATAATACAGAGAGACAACTGTGATACTGCGAGAGTGCTGACAGTAATACAGAGAGACAACTGTGATACTGCGAGAGTGCTGACAGTAATACAGAGAGACAACTGTGATACTGCGAGAGTGCTGACAGTAATACAGAGAGACAACTGTGATACTGCGAGAGTGCTGACAGTAATACAGAGAGACAACTGTGATACAGCGAGAGTGCTGACTAATACAGAGAGACAACTGTGATACAGCGAGAGTGCTGACAGTAATACACAGAGACAACTGTGATACAGCGAGAGTGCTGACAGTAATACACAGAGACAACTGTGATACTGCGAGAGTGCTGATAATAATACAGAGAGACAACTGTGATACAGCGAGAGTGCTGACAGTAATACAGAGAGGCAACTGTGATACAGCGAGAGTGCTGACAGTAATACAGAGAGACAACTGTGATACAGCGAGAGTGCTGACTAATACAGAGAGACAACTGTGATACTGCCAGAGTGCTGACAGTAATACAGAGAGACAACTGTGTGCATAAGTGAGAGTGCTGATAATAATACAGAGAGACATCTGTGTGCATCAGCGAGAGTGCAGATAATAATACAGAGAGACATCTGTGATACTGCGAGAGTGCTGGCAATAATACAGAGAGACAACTGTGATACTGCGAGAGTGCTGGCAGTAATACAGAGAGACAGCTGTGATACAGCGAGAGTGCTGACAGTAATACAGAGACATCTGTGATACAGCGAGAGTGCTGACTAATACAGAGAGACAACTGTGATACTGCGAGAGTGCTGACAGTGATACAGAGAGACAACTGTGATACTGCGAGAGTGCTGACAGTGATACGGAGAGACATCTGTGATACAGCGAGAGTGCTGACAGTGATACAGAGAGACAACTGTGATACTGCGAGAGTGCTGACAGTGATACGGAGAGACATCTGTGATACTGCGAGAGTGCTGACTAATACAGAGAGACAACTGTGATACTGCGAGAGTGCTGACAATAATACAGAGAGACATCTGTGATACTGCGAGAGTGCTGACAATAATACAGAGAGACAACTGTGATACTGCGAGAGTGCTGACAGTAATACAGAGAGACAACTGTGATACTGCGAGAGTGCTGACAGTAATACAGAGAGACAACTGTGATACAGCGAGAGTGCTGACAATAATACAGAGAGACATCTGTGATACAGCGAGAGTGCTGACAATAATACAGAGAGACAACTGTGATACTGCGAGAGTGCTGATAATAATACAGAGAGACATCTGTGATACTGCGAGAGTGCTGACAGTAATACAGAGAGACAACTGTGATACTGCGAGAGTGCTGACAGTAATACAGAGAGACAACTGTGATACTGCGAGAGTGCTGATAATAATACAGAGAGACAACTGCGATACTGCAAGAGTGCTGATAATAATACAGAGAGACATCTGTGTGCATCAGCGAGAGTGCAGATAATAATACAGAGAGACAACTGTGATACTGCGAGAGTGCTGACAGTAATACAGAGAGACAACTGTGATACTGCGAGAGTGGTGACAATAATACAGAGAGATAACGGTGATACTGCGAGAGTGCTGACAATAATACAGAGAGACAACTGTGATACTGCGAGAGTGCTGACAGCAATACAGAGACAACTGTGATACAGCGAGAGTGCTGACAATAATACAGAGAGACAACTGTGATACTGCGAGAGTGCTGACAGTAATACAGAGAGACAACTGTGATACTGCGAGAGTGCTGACAGTAATACAGAGAGACAACTGTGATACTGCGAGAGTGCTGACAGTAATACAGAGAGACAACTGTGATACTGCGAGAGTGCTGACAGTGATACGGAGAGACATCTGTGATACTGCGAGAGTGCTGACAGTAATACAGAGACAGCTGTGATACAGCGAGAGTGCTGACTAATACAGAGAGACAACTGTGATACTGCGAGAGTGCTGACAGTGATACAGAGAGACAACTGTGATACAGCGAGAGTGCTGACAGTAATACAGAGAGACAACTGTGATACTGCGAGAGTGCTGACAGTAATACAGAGAGACAACTGTGATACTGCGAGAGTGCTGATAATAATACAGAGAGACATCTGTGATACAGCGAGAGTGCTGATAATACAGAGAGACATCTGTGATACTGCGAGAGTGCTGACAGTAATACAGAGAGGCAACTGTGATACAGCGAGAGTGCTGACAGTAATACAGAGAGGCAACTGTGATACAGCGAGAGTGCTGACAGTAATACAGAGAGACAACTGTGATACAGCGAGAGTGCTGATAATAATACAGAGAGACATCTGTGATACTGCGAGAGTGCTGACAGTAATACAGAGACAACTGTGATACAGCGAGAGTGCTGACAGTAATACAGAGAGACAACTGTGATACTGCGAGAGTGCTGACAGGAATACAGAGACAACTGTGATACAGCGAGAGTGCTGACAGTAATACAGAGAGGCAACTGTGATACAGCGAGAGTGCTGACAGTAATACAGAGAGACATCTGTGATACTGCGAGAGTGCTGATAATAATACAGAGAGACATCTGTGATACAGCGAGAGTGCTGATAATAATACAGAGAGACATCTGTGATACTGCGAGAGTGCTGACAGTAATACAGAGACAACTGTGATACAGCGAGAGTGCTGACAGTAATACAGAGAGACAACTGTGATACTGCGAGAGTGCTGACAGTAATACAGAGAGACAACTGTGATACTGCGAGAGTGCTGATAATAATACAGAGAGACAACTGCGATACTGCAAGAGTGCTGATAATAATACAGAGAGACATCTGTGTGCATCAGCGAGAGTGCAGATAATAATACAGAGAGACATCTGTGATACAGCGAGAGTGCTGGCAGTAATACAGAGAGACAACTGATACTGCGAGAGTGCTGACAGTGATACGGAGAGACATCTGTGATACTGCGAGAGTGCTGACAGTAATACAGAGAGACAACTGTGATACTGCGAGAGTGCTGGCAATAATACAGAGAGACAACTGTGATACTGCGAGAGTGTTGACAGTAATACAGAGAGACATCTGTGATACTGCGAGAGTGCTGACAGTAATACAGAGAGACAACTGATACAGCGAGAGTGCTGACAGTAATACAGAGAGACAACTGTGATACTGCGAGAGTGCTGACAGTAATACAGAGAGACAACTGTGATACAGCGAGAGTGCTGACAGTAATACAGAGAGACAACTGTGATACAGCGAGAGTGCTGACAGTAATACAGAGAGACAACTGTGATACAGCGAGAGTGCTGACAGTAATACAGAGAGGCAACTGTGATACAGCGAGAGTGCTGACAGTAATACAGAGAGACAACTGTGATACTGCGAGAGTGCTGACAGTAATACAGAGAGACAACTGTGATACTGCGAGAGTGCTGATAATAATACAGAGAGACAACTGTGATACAGCGAGAGTGCTGACAGTAATACACAGAGACAACTGTGATACTGCGAGAGTGCTGATAATAATACAGAGAGACATCTGTGATACAGCGAGAGTGCTGACAGTAATACACAGAGACAACTGTGATACTGCGAGAGTGCTGATAATAATACAGAGAGACATCTGTGATACAGCGAGAGTGCTGATAATAATACAGAGAGACATCTGTGATACTGCGAGAGTGCTGACAGTAATACAGAGACAACTGTGATACAGCGAGAGTGCTGACAGTAATACGGAGAGACATCTGTGATACTGCGAGAGTGCTGACAGTAATACAGAGAGACAACTGTGATACAGCGAGAGTGCTGATAATAATACAGAGAGACAACTGTGATACTGCGAGAGTGCTGACAGTAATACAGAGAGACATCTGTGATACAGCGAGAGTGCTGATAATAATACAGAGAGACAACTGTGATACAGCGAGAGTGCTGATAATAATACGGAGACACAACTGTGATACAGCGAGAGTGCTGACAGTAATACACAGAGACAACTGTGATACTGCGAGAGTGCTGATAATAATACAGAGAGACAACTGTGAAACTGCGAGAGTGCTGACAGTAATACAGAGACAACTGTGATACAGCGAGAGTGCTGACAGTAATACAGAGAGACAACTGTGATACTGCGAGAGTGCTGACAGTAATACAGAGAGACAACTGTGAAACTGCGAGAGTGCTGACAGTGATACAGAGAGACACCTGTGATACTGCGAGAGTGCTGACAGTGATACCGAGAGACACCTGTGATACTGCGAGAGTGCTGACAGTAATACAGAGAGACAACTGTGATACTGCGAGAGTGCTGACAATAATACAGAGAGATAACTGTGATACTGCGAGAGTGCTGACAATAATACAGAGAGATAACTGTGATACAGCGAGAGTGCTGACTAATACAGAGAGACAACTGTGATACTGCGAGAGTGCTGACAGTGATACAGAGAGACAACTGTGATACTGCGAGAGTGCTGACAGTGATACGGAGAGACATCTGTGATACAGCGAGAGTGCTGACAGTAATACAGAGAGACAACTGTGATACAGCGAGAGTGCTGACAGTAATACACAGACAACTGTGATACTGCGAGAGTGCTGACAGTAATACAGAGAGACAACTGTGATACTGCGAGAGTGCTGACAGTAATACAGAGACAACTGTGATACAGCGAGAGTGCTGACAGTAATACACAGAGACAACTGTGATACTGCGAGAGTGCTGATAATAATACAGAGAGACATCTGTGATACAGCGAGAGTGCTGACAGTAATACACAGAGACAACTGTGATACTGCGAGAGTGCTGATAATACAGAGAGACATCTGTGATACAGCGAGAGTGCTGATAATACAGAGAGACATCTGTGATACTGCGAGAGTGCTGACAGTAATACAGAGACAACTGTGATACAGCGAGAGTGCTGACAGTAATACAGAGAGACAACTGTGATACTGCGAGAGTGCTGACAGTAATACAGAGAGACAACTGTGATACTGCGAGAGTGCTGACAGTAATACAGAGAGACAACTGTGATACTGCGAGAGTGCTGATAATAATACAGAGAGACAACTGCGATACTGCAAGAGTGCTGATAATAATACAGAGAGACATCTGTGTGCATCAGCGAGAGTGCAGATAATAATACAGAGAGACATCTGTGATACAGCGAGAGTGCTGGCAGTAATACAGAGAGACAACTGATACTGCGAGAGTGCTGACAGTGATACGGAGAGACATCTGTGATACTGCGAGAGTGCTGGCAATAATACAGAGAGACAACTGTGATACTGCGAGAGTGTTGACAGTAATACAGAGAGACATCTGTGATACAGCGAGAGTGCTGGCAATAATACAGAGAGACAACTGTGATACTGCGAGAGTGTTGACAGTAATACAGAGAGACATCTGTGATACTGCGAGAGTGCTGACAGTAATACAGAGAGACAACTGTGATACAGCGAGAGTGCTGACAGTAATACAGAGAGGCAACTGTGATACAGCGAGAGTGCTGACAGTAATACAGAGAGACAACTGTGATACTGCGAGAGTGCTGACAGTAATACAGAGAGACAACTGTGATACTGCGAGAGTGCTGATAATACAGAGAGACAACTGTGATACAGCGAGAGTGCTGACAGTAATACACAGAGACAACTGTGATACTGCGAGAGTGCTGATAATAATACAGAGAGACATCTGTGATACAGCGAGAGTGCTGATAATAATACAGAGAGACATCTGTGATACTGCGAGAGTGCTGACAGTAATACAGAGACAACTGTGATACAGCGAGAGTGCTGACAGTAATACACAGAGACAACTGTGATACTGCGAGAGTGCTGATAATAATACAGAGAGACATCTGTGATACAGCGAGAGTGCTGATAATAATACAGAGAGACATCTGTGATACTGCGAGAGTGCTGACAGTAATACAGAGACAACTGTGATACAGCGAGAGTGCTGACAGTAATACAGAGAGACAACTGTGATACTGCGAGAGTGCTGACAGTAATACAGAGAGACAACTGTGAAACTGCGAGAGTGCTGACAGTGATACAGAGAGACACCTGTGATACTGCGAGAGTGCTGACAGTGATACAGAGAGACACCTGTGATACTGCGAGAGTGCTGACAGTAATACAGAGAGACAACTGTGATACTGCGAGAGTGCTGACAATAATACAGAGAGATAACTGTGATACTGCGAGAGTGCTGACAGTAATACAGAGAGACAACTGTGATATGGTGAGAGTGCTGACTAATACCGAGAGACAACTGTGATACTGCGAGAGTGCTGACAGTAATACAGAGAGACAACTGTGATACAGCTAGAGTGCTGACAATAAT
Organism: Eleutherodactylus coqui; assembly: GCA_035609135.1. Taxonomy (NCBI): domain Eukaryota; kingdom Metazoa; phylum Chordata; class Amphibia; order Anura; family Eleutherodactylidae; genus Eleutherodactylus; species Eleutherodactylus coqui. The sequence goes on along the minus strand of CM069412.1, from coordinate 175,943,670 downwards.
ACAGAGAGATAACTGTGATACAGCGAGAGTGCTGACAGTAATACACAGAGACAACTGTGATACAGCGAGAGTGCTGACAGTAATACAGAGAGACAACTGTGATACAGCGAGAGTGCTGACAGTGATACAGAGAGACAACTGTGATACTGCGAGAGTGCTGACAGTGATACGGAGAGACAACTGTGATACAGCGAGAGTGCTGACAGTAATACAGAGAGACAACTGTGATACAGCGAGAGTGCTGACAGTAATACAGAGACAACTGTGATACTGCGAGAGTGCTGACAGTAATACACAGAGACAACTGTGATACAGCGAGAGTGCTGACAGTAATACAGAGAGACAACTGTGATACAGCGAGAGTGCTGACAGTAATACAGAGAGACAACTGTGATACTGCGAGAGTGCTGACAGTAATACAGAGAGACAACTGTGATACAGCGAGAGTGCTGACTGTAATACAGAGAGACAACTGTGATACAGCGAGAGTGCTGACAGTAATACACAGAGACAACTGTGATACTGCGAGAGTGCTGACAGTAATACACAGAGACAACTGTGATACTGCGAGAGTGCTGATAATAATACAGAGAGACATCTGTGATACAGCGAGAGTGCTGATAATACAGAGAGACATCTGTGATACAGCGAGAGTGCTGACAGTAATACAGAGAGACAACTGTGAAACTGCGAGAGTGCTGACAGTGATACAGAGAGACACCTGTGATACTGCGAGAGTGCTGACAGTAATACAGAGAGACAACTGTGATACTGCGAGAGTGCTGACAATAATACAGAGAGATAACTGTGATACAGCGAGAGTGCTGACTAATACAGAGAGACAACTGTGATACTGCGAGAGTGCTGACAGTGATACAGAGAGACAACTGTGATACTGCGAGAGTGCTGACAGTGATACGGAGAGACATCTGTGATACAGCGAGAGTGCTGACAGTAATACAGAGAGACAACTGTGATACAGCGAGAGTGCTGACAGTAATACAGAGAGACAACTGTGATACAGCGAGAGTGCTGACAGTAATACAGAGAGACAACTGTGATACTGCGAGAGTGCTGACAGTAATACAGAGAGACAACTGTGATACAGCGAGAGTGCTGACTGTAATACAGAGAGACAACTGTGATACAGCGAGAGTGCTGACAGTAATACACAGAGACAACTGTGATACAGCGAGAGTGCTGACAGTAATACACAGAGACAACTGTGATACTGCGAGAGTGCTGATAATAATACAGAGAGACATCTGTGATACAGCGAGAGTGCTGATAATAATACAGAGAGACATCTGTGATACTGCGAGAGTGCTGACAGTAATACAGAGACAACTGTGATACAGCGAGAGTGCTGACAGTAATACAGAGAGACAACTGTGATACTGCGAGAGTGCTGACAGTAATACAGAGAGACAACTGTGATACAGCGAGAGTGCTGACAGTAATACACAGAGACAACTGTGATACTGCGAGAGTGCTGATAACAATACAGAGAGACATCTGTGATACAGCGAGAGTGCTGATAATAATACAGAGAGACATCTGTGATACAGCGAGAGTGCTGACAGTAATACAGAGAGGCAACTGTGATACAGCGAGAGTGCTGACAGTAATACAGAGAGACAACTGCGATACTGCAAGAGTGCTGATAATAATACAGAGAGACAACTGTGTGCATCAGCGAGAGTGCAGATAATAATACAGAGAGACATCTGTGTTAGGCCGCCTGCAGACGAGCGGAAATCCCGCCGCGGGATTTCCCGCGGGATTTCCGCCGCTGAAAGTCTGCATAGGAGTGCATTACAATACGCACTCCTATGCAGACGGCCGCGGTTTGGCCGCGCGAAATCTCGCGCGGCAAACAAACCGCGGCATGTTCTAATTTTCTGCGGGGCACGCACTCACCCGGCCGCCGGCTCCGGTCTGCGCATGCGCCGGCTGCGCGGCAGCCGGCACATCAAAGAGCCGGGGCCGCCAGGCGCGGGTGAGTACGCGCTCGTCCCTGCAGGCTCTGGGGTCGGATCGCGCGGCGAGATTTCTCGCTGCCGGATCCGACCCGCTCGTCTGCAGGCGGCCATACAGCGAGAGTGCTGGCAATAATACAGAGAGACAACGGTGATACTGCGAGAGTGCTGGCAGTAATACAGAGAGACAACTGTGATACTGCGAGAGTGCTGATAATAATACAGAGAGACAACTGTGATACTGCGAGAGTGCTGACAGTAATACAGAGAGACAACTGTGATACAGCGAGACTGCTGACAGTAATACAGAGAGACAACTGTGATATGGTGAGAGTGCTGACAGTAATACAGAGAGACGACTGATACTGCGAGAGTGCTGACAGTAATACAGAGAGACATCTATGATACAGCGAGAGTGCTGACAATAATACAGAGAGACATCTGCGATACAGCAAGAGTGCTGATAATAATACAGAGAGACAACTGTGATACAGCGAGAGTGCTGACAGTAATACAGAGAGACATCTGTGATACAGCGAGAGTGCTGATAATAATACAGAGAGACATCTGTGATACTGCGAGAGTGCTGACAGTAATACAGAGACAACTGTGATACAGCGAGAGTGCTGATAATAATACAGAGAGACATCTGTGTGCATCAGCGAGAGTGCAGATAATAATACAGAGAGACATCTGTGATACAGCGAGAGTGCTGGCAGTAATACAGAGAGACAACTGTGATACTGCGAGAGTGCTGACAGTAATACAGAGAGACAACTGTGATACTGCGAGAGTGCTGACAGTAATACAGAGAGACAACTGTGATACTGCGAGAGTGCTGACAGTAATACAGAGAGACAACTGTGATACTGCGAGAGTGCTGACAGTAATACAGAGAGACAACTGTGATACTGCGAGAGTGCTGACAGTAATACAGAGAGACAACTGTGATACTGCGAGAGTGCTGACAGTAATACAGAGAGACAACTGTGATACTGCGAGTGCTAATAATACAGAGAGACAACTGTGATACTGCGAGAGTGCTGCCAGTAATACAGAGAGACAACTGTGATACTGCGAGAGTGCTGCCAGTAATACAGAGAGACAACTGTGATACTGCGAGAGTGCTGACTGTAATACAGAGAGACAACTGTGATACGGCAAGAGTGCTGACAGTAATACAGAGAGACAACTGTGATACAGCGAGAGTGCTGACAGTAATACAGAGAGACAACTGTGATACAGCGAGAGTGCTGACCGTGATACAGAGAGACAACTGTAATACAGCGAGAGTGCTGATAATAATACAGAGAGACATCTGTGATACAGCGAGAGTGCTGACAGTAATACAGAGAGGCAACTGTGATACAGCGAGAGTGCTGACAGTAATACAGAGAGACAACTGTGATACAGCGAGAGTGCTGACAGTAATACAGAGAGACAACTGTGATACAGCGAGAGTGCTGACAGTAATACAGAGAGACAACTGTGATACTGCGAGAGTGCTGACAGTAATACAGAGAGACAACTGTGATACTGCGAGAGTGCTGACAGTAATACAGAGAGGCAACTGTGATACAGCGAGAGTGCTGACAGTAATACAGAGAGACAACTGTGATACTGCGAGAGTGCTGACAGTAATACAGAGAGACAACTGTGATACTGCGAGAGTGCTGACAGTAATACAGAGAGACAACTGTGATACTGCGAGAGTGCTGACAGTAATACAGAGAGACAACTGTGATACAGCGAGAGTGCTCACAGTAATACAGAGACAACTGTGATACTGCGAGAGTGCTGACAGTGATACAGAGAGACACCTGTGATACTGCGAGAGTGCTGACAGTAATACAGAGAGACACCTGTGATACTGCGAGAGTGCTGACAGTAATACAGAGAGACAACTGTGATACTGCGAGAGTGCTGACAATAATACAGAGAGACAACTGTGATACTGCGAGAGTGCTGACAGTGATACGGAGAGACATCTGTGATACAGCGAGAGTGCTGACTAATACAGAGAGACAACTGTGATACTGCGAGAGTGCTGACAGTGATACGGAGAGACATCTGTGATACAGCGAGAGTGCTGACAGTAATACACAGACAACTGTGATACTGCGAGAGTGCTGACAGTGATACAGAGAGACAACTGTGATACTGCGAGAGTGCTGACAGTGATACGGAGAGACATCTGTGATACAGCGAGAGTGCTGACAGTAATACAGAGAGACAACTGTGATACTGCGAGAGTGCTGACAGTAATACAGAGAGACAACTGTGATACAGCGAGAGTGCTGACAGTAATACAGAGAGACAACTGTGATACAGCGAGAGTGCTGACAGTAATACAGAGAGACAACTGTGATACAGCGAGAGTGCTGACAGTAATACAGAGAGACAACTGTGATACAGCGAGAGTGCTGACAGTAATACAGAGAGACAACTGTGATACAGCGAGAGTGCTGACAGTAATACACAGAGACAGCTGTGATACAGCGAGAGTGCTGACAGTAATACAGAGAGACAACTGTGATACAGCGAGAGTGCTGACAGTAATACAGAGAGACAACTGTGATACTGCGAGAGTGCTGACAGTAATACAGAGAGACAACTGTGATACTGCGAGAGTGCTGACAGTAATACAGAGAGACAACTGTGATACTGCGAGAGTGCTGACAGTAATACAGAGAGACAACTGTGATACTGCGAGAGTGCTGACAGTAATACACAGAGACAGCTGTGATACAGCGAGAGTGCTGACAGTAATACAGAGAGACAACTGTGATACAGCGAGAGTGCTGACAGTAATACAGAGAGACAACTGTGATACTGCGAGAGTGCTGACAGTAATACAGAGAGACAACTGTGATACTGCGAGAGTGCTGACAGTAATACAGAGAGACAACTGTGATACTGCGAGAGTGCTGACAGTAATACAGAGAGACAACTGTGATACTGCGAGAGTGCTGACAGTAATACAGAGAGACAACTGTGATACTGCGAGAGTGCTGACAGTAATACAGAGAGACAACTGTGATACAGCGAGTGTGCTGACAGTAATATAGAGAGACAACTGTGATACAGCGAGAGTGCTGACAGTAATACAGAGACAACTGTGATACTGCGAGAGTGCTGACAGTAATACAGAGAGACAACTGTGATACAGCGAGACTGCTGACAGTAATACAGAGAGACAACTGTGATACGGCGAGAGTGCTGACAGTAATACAGAGAGACGACTGATACTGCGAGAGTGCTGACAGTAATACAGAGAGACAACTGTGATACGGCGAGAGTGCTGGCAGTAATACAGAGAGACAACTGTGATACGGCGAGAGTGCTGGCAGTAATACAGAGAAACAACTGTGATACGGCGAGAGTGCTGACAGTAATACAGAGAGACAACTGTGATACAGCGAGAGTGCTGACAGTAATACAGAGAGACAACTGTGATACAGCGAGAGTGTTGACAGTAATACAGAGAGACAACTGTGATACAGCGAGAGTGTTGACAGTAATACAGAGAGACAACTGTGATACAGCGAGAGTGTTGACAGTAATACAGAGAGACAACTGTGATACAGCGAGAGTGCTGACAGTAATACAGAGAGACAACTGTGATACTGCGAGAGTGCTGACAGTAATACAGAGACAACTGTGATACAGCGAGAGTGCTGACAGTAATACAGAGAGACAACCTTGAGAGTGCTGATAGTGATACTAGGAGACCGCTATGTTACTGCAAGAGTGCTGACAGTAATAGTAGGAGGCAGCTTTGAAACTACGAGAGTGCTGAGAGCAATACTAGGAGACGGCTGTGATAAGTCTAGAGTGCTGACTGTAATACAGAGAGACAAGTGTGATACAGCAAGAGTACTGTGATACTGCGAGAGTGCTAAGAGCAATACTAAGAGAGATGTCGCACTTGTATAATTTCAATGTTCTCTGCGAGTGCGCTGCTTATCACCTGCCCAATACACCAACCCCACAGTGAAACCTGTTATCCATCCATATATATATATAATAAGAGGAAAGCCCTCACTGACTCGCCACCGAATTCTCTTACTTTCTGATGTCGTAGAAACATGAAATTTGGCACAAGCATAGATTATGTCCAAAATAGGAAAAGCTAATGGGTCCCAACTCGACTATTCAATTCTAGCGCAAAAGAACTAGCATCCAAATTCTACATACGGAATCTAATTCTCCAACTTCCCGATGTCGTAGAATCTTGAAATTTGGCACAAGCATTGATTATGTCCAAAATAGGAAAAGCTAATGGGTCCCAACTCGATTATTCAATTCTAAGCGCAAAAGAATTAGCGTCCAAACTTTAAGTACGTAATCTAATTCTCTCACTTCCTGATGTCATTTTATATAAAGGAAACGTTGCATGGTTGGCTCCACGTGGTGTTGCCTGGGTAACGCAGAGAACTATGCAAAAAGGTGAACATATGTTTTTCCTCGGTATCTCTAAAGTAACCACGACTTCATAAGATTTTCCGTGTGAACACCAGATAAACACCAGTACCAAATTAACTCGGGCGAAGCCGGGTATATCAGCTAGTACTTTATAATTTGTTAAAAAAAAATGAACTATTTCCCCCATTCTGCTGTCACTTTGGGGCACGGAGTGCAGAATGATGGCGAACACGAGGCTACAACATGTAATATAAGTGAGGGGTCTGGAGACTTTATGGACCCGCTGTAGGTTAGGTTTTCACAGACCTACATTACACTATCCCATGTCAATACAGTCTAGGTTATCTGCTCAGCTGCTGATGTCATCCTGTTTTCAGTTTGAACAACTGAGGGCTTTTACCCACGAGCGTTTTTTTTAATGCTGCAATATTGCTGCGTTTTTTTCAATAGGACTTTCTAACGCTAAAAAAACTTGCGATTTTTGTGCGATGCGATTTTAACATTAAAAAGTCCCATTGAAAAAAAAAATGGAGCGATATCGCAGCATTAAAAAAAAAAAAAGAACACTAGTGGGTAAAAGCCCTGAAGGAGAAACAGTACTATCTGTGATGCAGGAGATCTGTGCCGGCTGCAGGAGGCCGCTCTCACTTACCTTATACTCTGGGATGTTACTGGAGGTTTCTGATGAGGGACAACGGCAGCGAGGGACTTTATCTGAGAAGTAAAGCATTAAGGGTGTGGACAGCGGGGAGGAACACAACCTTCATACCCTTTCATCACTTTCTCTTGATTCCCCAGCATGCATTGCAGTTTTCAGATTGTATGTTCATTGCATCCACAATTCCCTTTAGGTGTAATCAATGAAAGCAACCAGACAGGTTTTTGATATAGTTGTGTTGGGACCCCCTGAGTCAATGGAGTGGACACCTTTGGTATCATCGTACTCCGTAACGGCCCTTACATTAAATTGAACACCGTTTATCCTGCATGACAAAAAAAAAAAAGTTAAAAAAAATTAAAATTAAAAAAAAAAACGGAGGCAAAAAAAGCTTATTTATTCCCCAAAAAATGCAATAAGGCCATCTACAAACAAGCAAGCACGATATTGGGCCGAGTTTCTCAGTCGCCGCTGTGCGCTTTCATGTGAATAAGAGGCGTTTTTTCTGGCAATAACGCCTCCCATCACTTCTGTGAAGTAGTGATCCTCCGGTGCTGCTTTCAGCCCCCTTAGAGAATCGGTAAGTGCTTCCCATTGTTTTCATCCCACCGCACTCACATCATGCGAGGTCTTTCACTGCCCCATTGACAACAATGGACGAAGTACTCAGAGGAACATGAAAAGATGGGACATGGAGCGATTTATTTCCAGCACCGCATTACTCATGTATATGACTTCATTTAAAAGAATGAGGTTCATATTTACATGAGATTTGTGTTTAATGCAGTTGAAGGGCTCTTTCATACGGGCGTATTTTTCATTAGTATTTTGTGAGCCTAAACCAGGAGCAGAACTTACAGGGAGAAAGTAGAATGGAAAGATTTGCATTTCTTCCAGATTTTAGACCCGTTCCTGGTTTTGGCTCACAAAATACTGCTGAAAAATACGCCCATGTGAAAGAGCCCTAAAAGTGATCAAAAAAGCCGTATGTACCCCAAAATGGTGCCAGTAAAAACTACAGGTCATGATGCAAAAAGCAGCCCTCACAAGGCTCCCTCCATGGAAAAATAAAAAGTGATAAGAATTTAAATGTAACAATGTAAGAAAAAAAATCCAAAAGAGGGTTTTTATTGTGAAAAAGTGGAAAAACCTAAAAAGAAGAATTTTGCCATCAATCGTACCAGCCTGTAAAAAGTAGTGTGAAGTGCGGATCTAGAACAAAAGCCTTGTCTACGTCTGCACCTATGGCGCAGATTTTGATAGGTTTTCCATTTTGGTTATGGCGCAGAATTAGATGGAATAGCCATTCTGGATATAACACAATATTTTCGGCTACCTGGAAGCGAACCCTTAAGGCAGCTGCACACAAGCGTGTTTGCGCACATATCTGCGCAGAGGATAGAATGCAGTGATTTCAATGGGTTCATTCTTATTACTGTGCAGCATGCTCTATATTAGTGTGCACCAAGAGCCCCATAGGTGTCTGGGGGGAGGGGCGGGTGCGCCATACGCTGCACAATCTTGTGGGAAAGAGAAGACATTGGAAACTAATTAAGCTACATTTCCATTTAACTTGGAGGACAACTATGTCCCGCGACTATGTGAAATGGCCCAGCTAGTGCAGAAAGCACAATAAAATGTACAAAGACGCACCAATGTTCATGGCACAATATATGTTGTGCTAACGTGTGCATTTTTGCGCACATGCTTGTATGTAGCTGCCCTTAGGGCTCCTGTCCACGGGCGTATGTGTAAAATGTTGTGGGTCTCCCTGTACCGTTTCACTAGCAGAGACCGCATACGGCTGAGAGTGTACAGCTCATGGCTGTATTGTGTATGGACAGTATATCATATGTAGCCTATACAAATGTATAGGGCTCACGCTGCGTGGTACGCAGAGAAATAGAGCATGCTGCGATCTATTTCTTGTGTGTATCAATACGCACCGTGTTCACGCACATTTGCATGGATTAATTAAAGTCCATTGACTTTCATCGACTCCATTCCCCGCCTATGCGTAATACACAGTCAAAACAAGCTGTGGATATGAGCCTTTAGTCAGATTCAAACTGTTCTCACTGTCTGGTCTAGTCTGAGGCGGTCTAAATGTAAGACACTGAGACTTGTTCTATATGAGGGTTTTATCACAGCGATTTTGCCACGATAAAATGCCAGCTGAAAACCGTGACCATCTGAGGCGTGGGATTCCAATGTGTTTGTTCAGATGGGCCAGTTTCAGGTGCATAAATTATAGCACATTCTGGTTTTACGCCAGATGGAAAAGATAGGTCTTGTCCTTTCTTTTGCTGGTATACTCCAGCCGTTCCCATAGACTCCTACGGGAGCTTTAGAGAACCATTAGAAAAGTGAAGGGGGAGTAAGTGTAGCAGCAACTCGCACCGCTAAAGTCCCTTCCCTTGCCAGCAGCTCCCATAGGATGGGGAGGGAGGGGAGAGAATGTGGTACGACTAGCTCTGCTAAGCTCCCGCCCCATCCCTTTGGCGGCAGCCAGCAAGGGGCAGAGAGGGTGAGGAAAGGGAGTTTAGCAGAGCTGAACTCTCTCCCCTTGACCGATGGTATTTGGAGCTGCGGCGTATACAGGCCGCACCTCGCCGTCTGAACGGGCAAGAAAACGTGGCTGCCTCTTGTTTTCGCAGCCGAAAAAAAGAAAAATCGCAGTGCCCATGTGAAAGAGCCCTAAGGGTGTTTACATAAGCAAATGCAACATTGCCCTAAGAAAATATCGCACTTGTAAACCTACGATTTTTCTGCAATTGCAATTTGTTTTGCAAAAAAAAAACTGCCCAGCTGTACATGCGGTTTTCACACACAAGGAGAAAATTGCATGTTTTATCAATACTTATAATGGAAAAAAAATTACATCACATGCATTTTTCACACACCCTTACAAAATAAAGCCAGCTTCACACGAGCGTGACGGGCTCCGCAGCGGAATATTCCGCAGTGAAGCCCGTCACGGCGCCCCCCAGAGACCCCATACTTACCAGCGGAAGATAGCGTGAAGACGCTTCCCCGCCCACCGCCGTCGCGTCATGTGACACGCCCACCGCGTCACATGACGCAGCCGGCCGTGTCACGTGACGCGCCGGCGATAGGCGGGAAAGCGTTTTCACGCTATCTTCCGCTGTGTTACAGCGAGAGATAGCTTGAACGGACGGCTTCCATTGACTGCAATGGAAGCCGTCAGCGCGTACACCCGCGGCAAATAGAGCATGCCGCGGGTGAGGACGGGAGATTTCACGGTGCGAAATTCCGCGGTGGAATTACGCATCGTGAGCATTGTGCTATTAGGTTCAATAGAACCTAATAGCAGGGGGCAACGCAGCGGATTTTTGCCGCGAATTTACGTGGCGTAAATCCGTTCGTGGGAAGGAGGCCTAATAGCGGTGGTTTTTATATCCGCACTATCGTTGCAAGAGAAAAATCCTGAGTAGATATTACCTCACGGAAAATAACGGATTGTGTTCATGTGGCATTTCTGCAAATAAATACCGGCTCACGGTACGTTCACATGTTGGTCTTCTCTGCTGAAAAACCCGTCATGTATTTGCAGAAGAATCCATGGCTGACCCTCATACATCTCCAGCACTTTTGCAGTGTGCTGCGCTACAGATCTGCATGCGGATTATCCACTGTGGCAAGTTGGGGTTACTTGCCCGGGATCTCCTGCTTACTTGCCCCTGCCCAGGGGTGGCAGCACCGCAATGATGTCCAGAAACACAGGATAAAGTCCCAATGCTGGTTCCTCCAGCGTTTATTTCAGCATAGCAACATATTCAGTCTACACACAGTACAGCATATCATATGTAACTGTTGTCTGTCACAGAGCACACAGCAACGTGTACAGCTTCTTCCAGTGGACCTTCCAAGAAGGTGAATTCACCCCGACTGGCTATGAGGGAGGGGCCAACTACCCCTTGTTCGCTCCGTGCTTCCAGGTCCCTCACAGACCAGCACCAGATCTACATAGACCTCAGACCCCCACAGGCCTTCATGAAACTAAGCTCCACAGGCTTCAAGGACCCCGAGTTTGTGAGGGAGGAGAAATTTAAATTGTGTAGCCACACCCTTACAGGTTCAGGTTACCTAAACCAAACACAGTGACTGTGCTCAGAGGCCCCCTACAGGCCACTCTTGCTACTGCACTGTCACATATCCCCCTCCCCATGACAAAGACCATCAGTCTTTTCTCAAGCAACTTAGACCCCCCAGGATCAAATACCTGCTAAATGCCAACAAGGGGTCTATGTTGTACTGCACCATTTTCTTTCATTTGTCTGATAAGCTGTCTCTTCAAGTCTTCAGCCTTATCACGTCTCTGCACATCTCTCTCACACTGCGCCCTCATAGCTTGTGGGTTAGCTTCCCAGTGCCGCTCGGCATTCCCTGGGACTGGCAACTCATTCTCAAACTACATCTTCACTTTTCCTTCTTGTACATTCAAGACAAGGGCTTTGCTTATGCTTTCAGGAGCTTCTGCTCCAGCACCACACTGGTCAGCCATTTCTCTCTCCATCTGCTCCAGCACCACACTGGTCAGCCATTTCTCTCTCCATCTGCTCCAGCACCATACTGGTCGGCCATCTCTCTCCATCTGCTCCAGCACCACACTGGTCGGCTATCTCTCTCCATCTGCTCCAGCACCATACTGGTCAGCTATTTCTCTCTCCATCTGCTCCAGCACCACACTGGTCGGCTATCTCTCTCCATCTGCTCCAGCACCATACTGGTCAGCTATTTCTCTCTCCATCTGCTCCAGCACCATACTGGTCAGCTATTTCTCTCTCCATCTGCTCCAGCACCATACTGGTCGGCCATCTCTCTCCATCTGCTCCAGTACCATACTGGTCAGCCATTTCTCTCTCCATCTGCTCCAGCACCATACTGGTCAGCCATTTCGCTCTCCATCTGCTCCAGCACTATACTGGTCAGCCATTTCGCTCTCCATCTGCTCCAGCACCATACTGGTCAGCCATTTCGCTCTCCATCTGCTCCAGCACCATACTGGTCAGCCATTTCTCTCTCCATCTGCTCCAGCACCATACTGGTCAGCTATTTCTCTCTCCATCTGCTCCAGCAGGTCACACTCTTCTGCATCTTCAGCAGACATGGCTTTCTTCTCCATCATCTGACGGCCATCACTCACAAGTTGCCAGCCCTCTCTGTTTTATTGCGCCTTAATCTTTTCCCTTGGCTCAGTCATTGCCTCACCTGCTTGAATGATGGCAGCTTCAGCATCTCTCTTACAGACATCCTTCTGTATTTCTTCAGGAGCTTTTACACATTTGTGACCTCCATTCCGTTAACCTTCTCCCTTAAAGGGGTTGTCCCGCGAAAGCAAGTGGGGTTAAGCACTTCTGTATGGCCATATTAATGCACTTTGTAATATACATCGTGCATTAATTATGAGCCATACAGAAGTTATTCACTTACCTGCTCCGTTGCTAGCGTCCTCGTCTCCATGGTTCCGTCTAAATTCGCTGGCGGCTTGCTTTTTTAGACGCGCTTGCGCAGTCCGGTCTTATGCTCTGAGCACGAGCCGCTTCAGTGTGCTCGCCGCTACAGCTCTTCTGCGCATGCGCAGATGAGCTGTATCTTCTCGGGAGCGCGCTGGAGCGGCCATTCTGCTACCATCCTCTGTTAGAGGAAGGTGCAGAAACTGGAGCCGCCCAGCCGAGAAGCCCAGCCCAGCAGCCCAGCCCAGCCAAGCCGCCCAGCCCAGCCGCCCAGGTAAGTGATGGGTGACGGACTGACGAGGGTGACGTGTGACTGACTGCCGCTGTGGCCCCGGAGCTTACCGCTGTGGCCCCAGAGCCTACCGCTGGGCCCCGGAGCCTACCGCCGGGCCCCGGAGCCTACCGCTGGGCCCCGGGGCCTACCGCTGGGGAGCCGGGGCCTACCGCTGGGCCCCGGAGCCTACCGCTGGGCCCCGAGACCTACCGCTGGGCCCCGGAGCCTACCGCTGGGCCCCGAGACCTACCGCTGGGCCCTGGAGCCTACCGCTGGGCCCCGAGACCTACCGCTGGGCCCCGGGGCCTACCGCTGGGGAGCCGGGGCCTACCGCTGGGGAGCCGGGGCCTACCGCTGGGGAGCCGGAGGCTAGCGCGGGGAAGCCGGGGGTAGCGCGGGGAAGCCGGGGGTAGCGCGGGGAAGCCAGGGGCTAGCGCGGGGAAGCCGGGGGCTAGCGCCGGTTACCTGCTGCCTGGCGGTGGGTGACTGGTCGGCCGCGTTCAATCCTGGGGTCCGGTCGGCGGCTGCGGGGCGTCTGGTTGTCAGGGAGACACAGCTGGTAGCGTCTCGGGAGCGCGCACTTCGGGCTACAGCAAGCGACGGGAAAAGAGCCGGAGGCCATCTTGGGAAAACTTTTTATAAGTTGCTGAAACACTGGAACTGTAAGTACAAACCAGCTAGGAAAGTCATTTACAGGGGGGCTTAGTAATGTATGCTTAATTAGGGGGACTGGGCAAAAAAAAAATTTCACTGCTTCCTCGAGACAACCCCTTTAAGTACTTCTGGCATTGTCCAGGCATGGAACACGCTTCCTCCAACATGTGACTTTCTATAGTCACACTTAGCTCTTGGAGAAGTATTCTCCACAATTTTCTTGAAGTCTTTTCACTCACGCCGAAAAGCGTTGTATGATATCTTTTTAGCCCCTTTTTAAAAAGAGGTATGATTGCTTCTGTTTATCTATATATATAAAATTGAATGTATGCGTGTGTGTCTGTCTGTCTGTCTGTTTGTCCTTTATGCATTACTACACCATTCATCCGATCGCCATGAAAGTTTGGGAAGTTGTTGAGTACACTCCTGGGAAGATTATAGGCATAGTACAACTATCCTATGATAAATGGCGCGCGTGCGAGCGTCGTCGACAGTTATGCCCCCCACGTAGATCGTTCGATTTCCATCATTGCCACTAATTGTATCCCTTCCCGATGTCGTAAAAAAAATGAAATTTGGCACGAGCATTGATTATGTCATAAATAGGAAAAGCTAATGTGTCCCAACCCGATTATTCAATTCTAAGCGCCAAAGAATTAGCGCCCAAATTTTACGTATGGAATCTAATTTTCTCGCTTCCCAATGTCATAGAAACTTGAAATTTGGCACGAGCATTGATTATGTCATAAATAGGAAAAGCTAATGGGTCCCAACTCAATTATTCAATTCTAAGCGCAAAAGAATTGGCGTCCAAATTTTACGTACGGAATCTAATTTTCTCGCTTCCCAATGTCATAGAAACTTGAGATTTGGCACGAGCATTGATTATGTCATAAATAGGAAAAGTTAATGGGTCCCAACCTGATTATTCAATTCTAAGCGCCAAAGAATTAGCGTCCAAATTTTACATGTGGAATCTAATTCTCTCACTTGCTGATGTCATCCATATATTGTGGGGATTAGCGTTTAGGGGCAGTAGCAGCGTGGGCATCCGCGGCCAGAGACAGTGACACCGGGCAACAAAGTTCTTTAGTCCAGGCTTCGCTTGGGTTTATTAAGGAAAACAAAACAGGCCTTAACTTCAGGCCAACACAAAATAACACCTGCTCGTCTGAGCACTTACTAGACATGGATCGTCCCTGTCTACACACTTGAAAAAACAAACGGTTCCTAAGCACAGCCAGCCAGGCTGTCAGACCGGCAAAGGTCTCAGCTCACCTCTCCTAGGTGTGGATGAGGTTAGGGGCATCTCCCTGTAAACCTCCGGCCTTCTTGGTCTGTACAAGACCCTGGGCTAGCAGCCCTTGCAGCTCCACCGAGCTGTCTTTCCTGGCTCTCAGCCAGACACTTTCTCTGGCTCTCAGCCAGACGCTTTCTTTAACCTGCAGGCCCAGGCTTTATATGGCCTGGTACCAGCCTCACCTGGTACGTTGGAGTTGCCATCCCACCCTTCGCTTTGACCACTCCAGGAAAAGCCGGCCCGGATTATGTGGCTTGGAGCCACTTACACACTACAACGTGTCAGTAACTTAATGTTACTGACACCCGACTGCCGGCTTCCTCCACCGAGCCCAGGCCGCTCGGTGGCACGTATCCACCCTCCAGCACTTTGTCCATCACTGTCTCACAATATATATATATATATATATATATATATATATATATATATATATATATATATATATATTTCTGTCTGTCTGTCTGTCCTTTATGCATTACAACATCATTCATCCGATCGCCATGAAACTTTGGGAAGTTGCTGAGTACACTCCTGAGAAGATTATAGGCATAGTACAACTATCCTACGATAGGTGGTGCGCGTGCGAGCGTCGTTGACAGTTATGCCCCCCAGACAAAGATCATTTGATTTCCATCTCAAGCACAAAAGCAAAAGGCATTACGAGCAACGGGAGGAGTGTTCAACTACAAAATGATGCATCCGCCGAACGTTTCGCAAGACAATTGCTGGATATTAAGAATGCTGAGGTAACATGAACGCTGTGCTGTGATTGGTTGCTATATATTATACTGCTGAAGTAAAATGAATGCTGCGCTGTGATTGGTTGTTATATATTATAAAGCTGAGGTAACATGTAAGCTGCGCTGTGATTGGTTGTTATCTAGATATATAAATACGAATGTATGTATGTCTGTCTGTCTTCGCAGCAACGCGCGACGGGTAAGCTAGTGTGTTATAAATAATAAATTTTGATTTAATTGTAAAAAAACATTTTTTCTTCTGAGGCTGTTCCACTGTAGCGCAGCAAAAAAGGTTTTTTTCTTTTATACAACTTCACTCTCTGCAGAGGATACATTCATTTCATTCTCAATTAGTCCCTTCAGCCGCTGTTGACATTTCTGATCAGTTAATGAATGGCCCGAGAACCATTGAATGGCCTCTTGCACAGCTTCTGTGTTTTCACTCTCCGCCAGGACTGTGTTCGCTATACAGAGAACTGTTCCCCTCTGAATGATCTCCAGATATGAGATAGTGAGAACCGCTAACACTCTCCCAGCTACTTCATCTTCCTCTAGTTGTGCCATGCTGGATTCGAACCATCCCCTTTCCTCCACAACTAGAGCATCTTTACTTTTGCCACTTGCAGTTTCACCAGTGAGTTCACCTGTCTCTCTCTTCCTGCATCTGGGTCATCTCTACTTCCATCTGCAGGTTGGCCACCATCGGGTCTGTCAGTTTTCTGTGCAACCTCTGGACTTCAGCCTCTTTACACTTTATCAAGCCCTGAGACTCTGCAAATCGTTCACTTGCTTCTTGCCAGGTCTCTTTCCACTGATTTTGCTGCCACCTCTCCTGCTCCAGATGACGACATACTTCATGTAACTCTCTCTTCAACTCATATGTCAGAAAGTTTCTCCTTCAATACCCTGATCTCCATTTCCGTTTTCTGCATTGCATCTATGAACATTTCCCTCAATGTTCTGGATTCTTCTAGAACACAGTCTCTATCCTTTTGCAAAGAACACATACTCTGAGTGAAGGCTGCAAGCCTTTCTAGATTTTGATTCAATTTGCCTTGCAAGTCAACAACAGACCCCTTAAGACCTTTGTTGTCTTGTTGTACAACCTGTATGTCCTGCTGCAAATTCACCATTTGTTTCATCTGCTTCAGTTTCAGCTCCTGGACTTGAGCTTCATGTATTTTAGCTTCCTCATACAACCTCTTTTGTAGCTGGGATACCTCATCCTGCCATTGGGGTTTCACTTTTATCTTTGGCTTCCTGCCTAGCGTTCTCAGACACTGCCGCCATAGCTTTGACGTTCTCCATCTCTGCTTGTACCTGTGACAGCTGGAGCTTCACCTGAGCTATGTCTACTTGCAATGCTTGGATGATCGCACGCTGTCCCTTTAAAGTCCTCTGACTTTCTCCCAAGCGCTCTTGCTTCTGTTTCTCCATGCTCAGTCTTGAACACAACTGCTGCACGTCTTGCTCAGTACTACTTTTTAGCAGCGCAACTTCAGCTTCAGATTTCTGCTTTAGCCCAGTAGTCTGCTCCTCCCAGGTTTCTCTGGAAACTTCCATACGTTTCTGCCATTCATCATTCACACAAACAACCTCTTGTCTTAAGCGGCTGTTTTTATCATTCAATTCTTCCTCCAAGCAGCTGAATTTGCTTCCACCATGTTGGATTCCTGTTTCTCCACTAATAACTCCTGCCTGAGTTGACTACACTGACCCTTTAATAAAGCAATTTCTTTTCCAGCAGGGGAAAGTAACTTTTCTTCTTCCTGCAGCTGCACTGAAGTGTCAGGACCTGAGGGGTTAATCTCTAACTCTAGGTGTGCCACACAGCACCTTTTCATGGTTACTATCTAGTCTAACCATGTCTGAGCAATTCCCCACACATGCATTTTTAGACACCAATTCACATTGTGCAGATTTCACTTCATCATCATAAGCATTTCTACTAGACACGTGTTCATATTGTGCAGATTTCCCTGCACCAACCTGCAGCAAAGACATTATGTACTTCATACGACTTTGCATTATCATGTTTTCCCCTATCCTGCAAGAAAACCACATTATCAGAATGTTCCAGTCCATTTGGCCCCCTTTCATCAGTCCTCGGAGTGCTCTCCCCAATCCCCCAAGTTGATGTGTGGCACTGCAGCGGCTCCTCTGGGCACACAAGTGACAGTCCTTGACCCCTGTTCACACCTGCAGTTTTTGTATGAGACTGCAGTGGATCCTTTCCCTCCCACAGGTGAAAAAAATGGGGAAAGTCCGTGCCCAACACAAACTCCACTTGCAGACTCTCACATTTAGTCAAGTCCCATGTCACAGTGCCACATGGAGTCTCAAAGGTTAGACTCACCACTTTGTCAGTCTCTGGACTGCAGTGAAGGAATGGCAAAATGTCTGGCATAACTGCTGACCTATCCTGCTGTGGATCCAAGTCCACCAACAGTGGGATCACACCCTAGTGGGCGGGTTAGCTGGCAGGTTCTCACCTCCACTTGCACTGGCCTCCTGGCGCACAACCGTCTATATGGTCGCACCTCAAGACACCGTCCATCCATCTCCTGGCAAGTGCTTCCCACTGTTGACATCTTTTGCCCATGGCAACCACAGACTTCGGCCTCCTGGCCCTTTAAACTTCAGCCTGCTGGCTCTTTAGCTGCACACACAGGACTTTACTATTAATGGACATTGTAAAATGGACAGTGTAAAAATTCACTGCCCGCATCCAAACACCATATGTGGCAACTTAGGGTTACTTGCCCGGGATCTCCTGCTTACTTCCCCCTGGCCAGGCGTGGCAGCACCGCAATGATGTCCAGAAACAGGGTAAAGTCCCAATGTTGGTTCCTCCAGTGTTTATTTCAGCATAGCAACGTATTCAGTCTACATACAGTCCAGCATATCTTATGCAACTTCACACTGTTGTCTGTCACAGAGCACACAGCAACAAGTACAGCTTTTTCCAGCGGACCTTCCAAGAAGGTGACTTGGCCCCGACTGGCGATGAGCGAGGGGCCAACTACCCCCTGTCCGCTCCGTGCTTCCTGGTCTCTCACAGATCAGCACCAGGTCTACATAGACCTCAGGCCCTGTGGGCCTCAATGGACCTAAGCTCCACAGGCTTCAAGGACACTGAGCTTGAGAGGGAGGGGAAATTTAAACTGTGTAGCCGCAACATTGCATGTGCAGGTTAACTAAACCAAACACAGTGACTGTGTGATAGACATGATGATTAGTCAGCGTAAAATGTCTATTGATCTGTAATGAGCAGGAAGTATTACGCAGCTGTAGTGACTTTAACTCTTGGAGGCTAATGGCTGCATAATTTCATTATGATAGTTGCTGGACAATGGCATGGTGAAAGATGTGTGTTTTGTGACTTCAGCCAAATGTGGAGTTCTGCTGCATAAGGAAAGAGTTAAATCACAGTGCTATATGTATTGCTTGTGTTCATCGTGGATGTTTCCCCAGCCCTGCCCCCACACAGAAACTACTTAAACAATGACTTGTCACGTACACAGAAATTCCTTAAGGTTGACCGCATGCTGAGGGGACAAAGTCCACACTACACTGGACTTGAGGGAGGTGGGGGATTCTATATGATCTGACAAATGAGAATCCTATATGTTACTGATGTAATCTGTTGCACGCCCATAAAAGGGCAGGTATCATGTGTTACAATAAAGCCTGAGGCTCTACACATTGTAGAGAAGACTCAGCTTAGACCCGCACTTGTGTCTGATCTGGTCGATGATGTGTGCACACTATACAATTTGGAAGCTACAGAATACCCTGAAGCCTGCTGGAGAAAAACATAATCTAGCTCAACTGTGCCCTACAGGCCACTCTTGCTACTGCAGTGTCATACCACTTTCAGTGGGGCGGCTCCGCATGTGGCCCCCGATGTGATTTCCACACAAAAAAGTATTAATAAATGATGTTACTTTTTTTTTACATAACACAGATCTCAAAGTCTTTGGAAATGCAAGCATATATAGAGTCAGATTTCTATCCGGCGTGCGGACCTCAGTGGCGGGCACCGCAGGAACAGGGAAGCAGTTGAGTGTTGGGTATTTGGCTTAGAATAATTTGATTCTCTTGACCAATCCTCAAAATGTTCCTCAATGTCAACTTAGAGTTTCTATACTTCTCTGTTCCCAGTTCAACCAAGACGTCCTCAAAGGTTTTGACTCTAAAAAATGAAAAAATGCTATCACAAATAAACTGTAGTGGCCCGAAGGGTCCTCCAGAATAGTCCCACTAACATTTGCCCTGTCACACCTGTCTTTGTGCTTTTGGGAGTCATAGAAGGTGCTGTACATCAGAGAAACACTGTTTTCCCATTCCTAAGCTTGAAGCTTAGTTCTGGCAATAGCTGGTTGCCTATTCGCTATATGTCAAGCCTCCACTCATTGGTGGGAGAGTCCAGAGCGGGAAACATTAGTATGGGTCTCTATGCAGAGGGTGAGGAGAGCAAGAGAAAGAAAGAAGAGAGAAAAAGTGAAGGATGAGTCAGCAGTCGGTGGAGAGGAGAGTCTGCAGCGAGTCGTGGTTGGAGGAGAAGCTGTGTTAGCAGTACAGCCCTGTGTGCAGTGTTTTCAACAAGCCTTTCAAGGGTAGCGAGGTCCCTTTCCGCTCCCTTGTCCTTCCAGCAGTGAGGAGATCTGAGTGAGAGGCCAATGTTTCACAAAACAGTGAGTTAAGCTACCCCGTGAATTCAATGCCAGTATTAGTTCAATGGCCATTTTCAACTTTCATCCAACATCTGCATCTTACATTTCCAGTAAGCCCATCAGCTAGCCAACACTGTGGGGAAATCATTGCTGAGTAACCTCTAGAGCAATAGAGAGAGTTATCACATTGGATGACTGTGATTGGTTAACGCAGCGCCAGCTTTCATTGGCTGACGCCGAGCTAAGTTAGCCAATCAGAGCATTAGCTTTATGGAGGTGGGGCATTCCAGCTCCACATCCAGAAAGCAATGCTCTGTTGGTGTGGAGGAGGGAGCGACAGCCTGCAGCAGCGCAGCAGATCATCGCAGAACGCCGGGGGAGCTGAGTATTGATTTTTTTTCCCATTAGTTGGTCCAGCGTACAAGATGACAGGTATAGGACGACTGTATATCCCAAACTCTATATTTTAACTGGAAATGTTGGGGGTTGTCTTATACGCCAGAAAATACGGTACCTCTCTAAATGCAAACATTCAGCAGAGAGGGGGGCGGAAATTCGTGAGGGGCCTGAAAAATTACCAATGCTATCTAACTGCATACAAAATGGATGACATACAACCAGGCCTGAATGGGCTGATAAAAACAAAAGGATGCTGAGACCAGCCTACCAGTCTCTATATCACATAAATATATCGATCTATTGCAGTACCATGTCGTTATGCATTATAATAAAATATTCCTTGTGCTAGACAAAAATTTTTTTTACGTTTGCAGTGAGATGCATAAAAAAAGTTGTGTCCTAAACGCCAAAATGATTCCAGTCTGTAGGAGATTATTAGGTATTTAATTATTCCAGCATCCCACCAGATTAGTACCTTATATTTCGTGAGTCCCTACACTAGCAGTACAAACAGGTCACTGGAATACAAAATTCCCGCAGTTACTGATACAAAGGTATGAGGTAGGTACAAACACCCCTTCCCAGCACTGATGATCCAAAGGTATATAGTGATACAAAGGTATGGGATACAAACACCCCTTCCCAGCAGACTGCAGAAGGCAAAATGCTATATGGGGGAGATAGCACAGGGGCAAAATACTGCCAACCAACCACTCACATACCTACTATACACCGGGCTCAGACTGCCCGAAGAGCTTCAAGCCATGTCTCTACAATTTGACTACACTCTCCCCAGCCTAAAGGTGAATTCACACAAACGTATTTCTGCAGCGTATTGTGCACGCAGTGAATAAAACCTATGAATTTATATAGATTTGTTCGCATGAGCGTATTTCTTCATGCAATGTGCGATCACGTGAAAAAATATGCAGCATGACCTATGACAGTGAGCATTTGTGCACTGCAAGAGGCCATTGAAATCATACGCATATATGGAAAAAATCACATTTGCGCATACATGCACATCAGAGGGCATGAAATATGCAGAAATAAGCGCATTTTGGTCTTGCAAATATGTAGCCTAAAGAAAATGCACTTAATGCTGTGTGAACAAGCCCATGGGGCCCTTTTACAAGGGCCAATCATAATTCAGATTCTCGCAGGATCACGGGGATCTGAACCATGATCATTCAGTATAAATGCACTGAGGGCAAAAACACATGAGCACCCAGCAGATCTCCACCCAACA
The DNA here is from genome assembly GCA_035609135.1 of Eleutherodactylus coqui. NCBI lineage: Eukaryota > Metazoa > Chordata > Amphibia > Anura > Eleutherodactylidae > Eleutherodactylus > Eleutherodactylus coqui. Next base: position 175,921,839 of record CM069412.1, on the reverse strand, counting down.
GATCTTTGCAGAGGATCCACCACTCAGGCTTTTTGTCTACTGCAACACACATTTCTTGCCCCTCCATAATTGTAATGTCTTTTATGTGGATGCTCTGTGCAAATTGTCTTGTCACCTGTTATGTGTATTGCACAGTTGCATCATGCAAAAGGTTAATGTCTGGGAGATGTCTGGAAATTGTATCAAACTGTCTTGTCACGTGAGCATATAGGGGTATAAATGAGTGCTTGAGAGTTAGTATGGGTTCTTTGTTTTTGAGTCTTTCATCATCTTCAATGGTTGAGAGTGGAGTGAGCATGCTGGATGCATGGGGGTACCTTCAACCCTCATGTGGTGAAGTGATGGAAGCAGAGGAGAGGTATCCTGATGTTCCCTATTCCAGGAGCCACCTCTGTGGAGTGAGAGCTGAGTAGAGAGAAGACTCAGCTGTGCAGTGATCAAGCTTCTAATCGCAAGTGAGTATCTGTGCAGTGTTCCTACCCCATCCTCCTCTGGAGTGTTCCCTTTCCAGGAATGGTACCTTAAAGGTTAACTTGGCCTGTAGAACCGGTGTCATCCTTATGTCTTCTCCCTGACCTCACATTCTCTGTCCTGCCTGCACTGGTGTGTAAAACTGTATTCTACAAAGCTTCAAGTTAAGTTTCCAGTCTCTGCCCATTCCCAGGGACTGAGGTATTTAAGTTAACGGTGTGTGGACTTCCTTTATTACTACTGCCAGGAAATCAACGATGTGAAGGAACGGTGGTGTCACGAGTGACAAAAGTCTTCATTCCACTACCCAACCCTATAAAGGTATTCGCTCTCCCAGTGTTACCTGGAAGAGACCAAGCAGTATTTTGGCTGAGGTTACATGCATCCATCCAGGGAAGAGTTTGCTGGAGCCATCTCTAACTGCTAGCCCCTCAGCGTGGGCCTTGTGTCTTGATGTCTGCAGGATGTTACAGCAATCCCTCTTCTTTTGGTGTGTCACAAACAGGATAAACCACCTCTGTTCTGCTTCTTTGTACGAGGGTTACCACACAGGATCAAAGAAACTTCATTCTGGCATGTTGGGAGAGAATTCAAATCTCCGTGTTAAGTTTCCACCATGTCTACAAGAAAATTCATCTCTAGCTGCAGTTTCAAGAAAATACTATGCTGTGAGAGATGATCTGATAATGTTGTTGGATCACGAGCAACTACTGGACTTTGTTAAAGAGCCCCACGTGAGTTCCAATATGGATATTCAAAATGGCGCTCAGCTGCCCTGTCTTTTTCCTTTATAGGGTGTTCCCGACAAGAAATTGCTGCCAAAATTCTCCCACTGTGAGGTTTCTGCCTTGGCTATCTGCAAAGTAGGGGGGAGGACTACCCCCACCAAGTGACTTTGTCACGAAACCCAGGACCACCCTCAAGAGGTGGAGTCCACTGAGACAGAGGAGCCACTGGACCTCTCCAGACACAACACCTTCAGCCAGCAAGCTGCCAAGATGTTTTTCCTGCGTAGAGAGCTCAGGCTACGCCCAGTCCAGGATACACTGACTGGATTTCCCTTAAGGTATCCTCAAAACTACTGGGGAGAGGATCCACAACTTTTACCACTGCTACCAAGAGATTCACTGACCTCCCCTCCACCAGAGGAGCACTTGGTGGGGCCTTTGGGAGAAGCGAGAGCCGGTGCAGCTGCAGGGTCTATCCGCCCTATGTGTGTTTTCAAAGTACCAGAGGCCATCATCCAGGTGAATCACCCTCCTTGGGTCCCGATCCACCAAAATATTAGTAGTGAAGGATTGCCTCCCAGAGCTCCTGAAGCAGTTGGTCAATGAATATGGGGATCAAAATGTCTCATTTTATTTTATGGGAGCTCGACCCAGAATGCCAAATCCTCCTCTGCGACAGCCCAACTGTGGACCTATGGCATCCCTAATTACCAGGACACTTCTTCCTTGGAGGAGGATTCCATGCTGACATCACTCTTCACTGTCAGCTACACTATGTCAGACTCCATGGATGAGTGCAACGAGGAGGTGCACAGCAACAATCAGGCCAGTTCGTCTGGGAGTTTTGGTAATAAAATTCAGCTCTGGTGAAAGTCGGCTGACACCAATCAGCATAGCAACGGATTTGGAGAGTGGCAACTCACAACTCATTCTGCTGCGCTCAAGGAACTGTTTCCAGTTTTAACAGAGACTCTTTACGTAAGAGACATTTCTGAAACGCTTAAATATTTCCCCTTTGCATAGCCCAATACCAGTATGCTATGTGTTTTTATTTTCCATTGAAAATGTTATGCAACATTTAGTTTAAGACATTGTGCAGAAGGAGGACAAGTTCTTACTTAAAGTAAAAGTAATGTTCCTATACAAATGTTTCTGATTGAATGTGACCGCGTGAATGGAGTGAGTGATCTATGTGTATGACTGGAGTTTTTGCTCCCCATGTCACATCTTCTGTGCCAGTGTCCATCCACCATCCTAATCTGTACCAGTAGGCAGGGCATCCTTTTCACCTAACTCCCTTAGTCCCGGATAGGGGGGTATTGACTTAAGCTACCACCCATCAGGGAGTCTAGTCCCTTTTTTCAGAGAAAGTGATGGTCATTCCACTTGTCTCTTGTTGTTTTCCTGCCAGTTGCCCTTCTCTATTCTTCAGTTTTGCATCAGTGATATATTCTCTTTTGTCAGAGGAAGTGATGTTCATTCCACTTGCCTCATACCTTTGTCTTTGGGGAGAATAGTTATGTATGTGCCCCATAGCTATATTAGTGTATCCTGAATTTAGTTCAGCCTAGCAGAAGTTCTTTCATGGTTTTGGCCCAAACCATTTCATACACGCTGTCATAATGTATACCTTACTAAGAAAATTACATTCTTCAAGTGGTCTAAGAACATTAGAATGCGTTAATCCTTTGTATAAGGAACCAGAGTGTAGGAGCTGTGTTTATACATTTTGCCTTGCACACTCCGAGACCGCGCAACGTTTCTAGAGGTGAACTGGAGTAGTACAGTGACATATCCCTTCTCTGGATATCACACTCTGTTTTAGAGGTGCCAGTGTTGGCTTTATTTTAAGTAGGGGGGAACTGTAGTGACCTGAAACACTTATTTCTGGCCCCTCCATAATTGTCATATGTGTCATGTCTTTTATATGGATGCTCTGTGCAAATTGTCTTGTCACCTGTTATGTGTATTACACAGCTGCAGTATGCAAGAAGTTAATGTCTGTAAATGTCTGGAAATTGTATCAAACTGTCTTGTCACGTGAGCATGAAAGGGTATAAATGAGTGCTTGAGAGTTAGGAGGGGTCTTTGTCTTTGAGTCTTTCATCATCTTCAATGGTTGAGAGTGGAGTGAGCGTGCCAGCTGCATGTGGTTACCTTCAACCCTCATGGGTGATGGAAGCAGAAGAGAGGTATCCTTACAGATAACTTGGCCTGTATAACCGGTGTCATCATATGTCTCCTCCCTGACATTACATTCACTGTCCTGCCTGCACTGGTGTGTAAAACTGTATTCTACAAAGCTTCAAGTTAAGTTTGCAGTCTATGCCCGTTCCCAGGGACTGAGATAATGAAGTTAACTGTGTGTGGACTTCCTTTATTTCTACTGCCAGAGAATCAATGGTCTGAAGGAACGGTGGTGTCACGAGTGATAAAAGTCTTCAGTCCACTACAAAACTCTATACTGGTATTTGCTGTCATAGTGTTACCTGGAAGAGGCCTAGCAGGACGAGGTTACATGCATCCCTCCGGGAAGGAGTTTGGTGAAGACACCGTGACAAGTGCCATCAGCTTCTCAGCGTGGGCCTTGTGTCTTTGTGTCTGCGGGACCTTACACCATGGTGCCGGGAGTTCAGGAACATGATGCTGTAGTCTCTCATTGGCTGCAGCAGGCACCTAATTTACTGTAACATCATGTGTCACAACAATCATTGGGACTACAGCAGGCTGCAGCACTGTATCTTGGTCAACATGGAGGGTAAGTATAGTTAATTATTTTAATACAGGGGGTTCGATTGATATTCAGTAACCAGACAACCCCTTTAACCTCTTGCAATCCAATTTCTCTGCTATCAGCACACTCCCATCTCTCATATATTTAGGGTGGGAAAACACATTGTGGATTCCTTAGATTTACTCAACAGAAACACATAAAAATGACCTGCCATGATGATCTTATTAGCAATTTTATAAAAAATGGACTTGAGTTAATATATATACTACACCATTCATATATATGTATATTTTTTTCTCAGTATATACACATAGAGGTGAGGCAGATTCTTCTCAGTATATGCACATAGAGGGGAGGTAGATTCTCCTCAGTATATACAGATAGAGGTGAGGTAGATTTTCAGTATATACACAGAGAGGTGAGGTACATTCTCCTCATTATATATACAGAGAGGTGAGGCAGATTCTCCTTAGTATGTACATAGAGAGGTGAGATACATTCTTCTTAGTATATACACACAGAGGTGAAGTAGTTTCACCCCAGCATATTCACAGAGATGTTAGGTAGATACCCAGTATATAGACATACAGGTGAGGTAGATTCTCCTCAGTATATACACATAAAGGGGAGGTATATTCTCCTTAGTATATATGTACAGAAAGGTCAGGTAGATTCTCCTCAGTATATACACATAAAGGCTAGGTAGATTCTCCTCAGTATATGCACATAGAGGGTAGGTAGATTCTTCTTAGTATGTACACATAGAGGTGAGGTAGGTTCTCCTCAGTATTTAAACATAAAGGTGAGGAAAAGTCTCCTCAGTATATACACATAGAGTTGAGGTAGATTCTCTTTAGTATATGGACATAGAGGAAAGGTAGATTCTCCTCAGTATATACACATAGAGGTGAAGTAGTTTCACCCCAGCATATTCACAGAGAGGTTAGGTAGATAATCAGTATATACACAGAGAGGTGAGGTAGATTCTCCTCAGTATATACACATAGAGGGGAGGTAGATTCTCTCAGTATATACACATAGAGGTGAGGTAGATTCTCCTCAGTATATACACATAGAGGTGAGGTAGATTCTCTCAGTATATACACATAGAGGGGAGGTAGATTCTCCTCAGTATATACACATAGAGGTGAGGTAGATTCTCTCAGTATATACACATAGAGGTGAGGTAGATTCTCCTCAGTATATACACACAGAGGTGAGGTAGTTTCTCCTCAGTTTATACACAGAGAGGTGAGGTAGTTTCTCCTCAGCATTAACACAGAGAGGTGAGGTAGATTCTCCTCAGTATATACACAAAGAGGTGAGGTAGAATCTCCTTAGTATATACACATGGAGGTGAAGTAGATTCTTCTTAGTATATGATGTAGATTCACCTCAGTATGTACACATAGAGGTGAGGTAGATTCTCAAAATATACACAGAGAGTTAACGTTTATTCTCCTTAGTACATACACAGACAGGTGAGGTAGATTCTCCTCTGTATATACACAGAGATGTAAGGTAGTTTCTCCTCAGCATTAGCACAGAGAGGGGAGGTAGATTCTCCTCAGTATATACACATGGAGGTGAAATAGATTCACCTCAGCATATACACGGAGAGGTGAGGTAGATTCTTGTCAGTAAATACACATAGAGGTGAGGTAGATTCTACTCAGTATATACACATAGAGGTGAGGTAGATTCTCAGTATATACACAGAGAGTTGAAGTAGATTCCCCTCACTATATACACAGATAGGTGAGGTAGTTTCTCCTCAGCATTAACACAAAGAGGTGAGGTAGTTTCTCCTCAGCATCAACACAGAGAGGTGAGGTAGATTCTCCTCAGCATTAACACAGAGAGGTGAGGTAGATTCTCCTTAGTATATACACATAGAGGTGAGGTAGATTCTCCTCAGTATATACACATGGAGGTGAGGTAGATTTTTCTTAGTATACCCACAGAAAAGTGAGGTAGATTCTCCACAGTATATACACAGAAAGGTGAGGTAGATTCTCCTCATTATATACACATAGAGGTAAGGTAGATTTCCCGTACGGTGGCCCCAGATGCGGGGCGTGCATTGATGAGCTGGGAGGGCAAGTTGTGTGCTTGTCATGTCGGCACTTACCAGGCTCTCTTCCAGTGGGGCACACGCAGCCTCGGCCAGGGCAGTGCTGAGCTTCTTCCAGACACCCCTAGGAGAGGAACGCCCAATAAATGGTAGAGCAGGGACTGGGTTTGTCACGGGTGACTCCACCTTTCCAGTAACCATCGGCATGACCCTCGGTAAATAAATGGAGCCACAGACAGAAGTAGTGTACCTTAGGTCCCTGGGAATGAGCAGGGCCTGGAAGAACTTTACTTGAATAAACTTTGGTAACACAAGGCACAATTCACAGTACTTGAAGTGTTAGTATAAAGACAGGCTTGAGTAGTAGTACCTATACTTGTTTGCTGCAAGTTTATTCAAGTCAAATTTATACTGGGACCTAACCGTTCCTAGGGACCTGAGGTACTAAGCGACTGTGTCTGTGATTATTCTCCGTCGTGTATCATACTGGTGTGTAGGAACGGTGGCGACACCCGTGACAACTACTACCCTCATCCTCCTGTTAATTGGCATTCCCCACATGGTGATCCCAGACCTCAGGTCGGCTGTGGGTGAACAAACAATAAGAGAACCTCTACACGGTGATCCACTAGCTCCAGACGTCTGCGTAGGAAAATATGACATAGACAGTACCTCTGCACAAGGCCTTGGAACATGCACTCACTTACTGCTCACTCTCTCTCTCCTTGGGGGCTCACTCTTCTCTCATAACCAAAAATGCATTCGGGGATACCTCTCCTCCTCCATCTTCACCTTGATCAGGAATCCAGAAGAACCTCTGAAGAATGGACCCTTTCCCGTTCTCAAGCACTCACATTTATAACCTCACTCACACCACGTGACAGGACAGAAATTGATACTTTTTCAGACAGTCAGCTCACACCAGACATTAACTCTACACTTGCTGCAACTATGCAAAATACATAACAGAATGACAAGACATTTTTCAACAGCGCACCAAAACAAGACATGACATGTAGGACATTAATGGAGGGTGCCAGGATAGTATGTACAGACTGTCCTCAGTATATACACATAGAGGGGTGGTAGATTCTCCTCAGTATATACACATAGAGGTGAAGTAGATTCTCCTCAGTATATACACTGTAGTAACTTGGGTTTATTTGGTCACATGCCAGGTAAACACCAGCAGAGGTTAAAATCTAATTTCTTATTTATTTATGTAGTGGCCCAGTACATCATCATGGTCCCCTCCATTAATGCCATACATGTTTGTCCTTTGTTGATGCACTGTGAAAAGCCTGTCTTGCCATCTTCAGTGTGTGTGTTGCATAGCTACGGTGCTTGAGAGGGTAACTTTGATAAAATCATAGTCTGCCTGTAAATGTATCCAGTCTGTCATGTCATGTGGTATGAGTGAAGGTATGAATAGGAGAGTTTGAGAGCAGGAAAAGGTCTTTATCTTCAACCTGTGTTCCATCTTGGCTACCACCTAACATAGAGCCACATAGAAGCACCTTCAGCTTCCTTGTGGTGAAGATCGAAGAGGAGCAGAGATATCCCGTAGCGATTGAATTTTGAATGTGAATGGAGTGAGCCCCAGATCAGAGAGTGAGACTTTGTAAGTAATCACTTTCCCTGACAAGGCCAGTGCAGAGGTACTAGTCAATCCCTCAACTGTTTCTTTCAAAAGTTCATATGCAGCCGTTCAGAGCCAGGATCACCGCATAGAACTACCCTCATTAATTGTCAAACCCACGTGTCTCCAGAGTGGGGTGCAAATACTGAAAGTCAATAACTGCTGCCAGAGTGTCTGTGGAGTGACCTTCCTCCCTTCCTCCTTCGGAGTGTTCCCTTTTTAGGAGCGGTACCTGACAGATAATGTTGACTGCAGGACTGCTGCATCCTGTGTTTCCTCCCTGACCTCTAATCTCTTTTATTGCTTGCACTGTGAAGACTGTACCTAATTAGCGTTGTAATACTTGTTTGCTGCAAGTCTATTCAAGTCAAGTTTATACTGGGACCTAACCGTTCCAAGTGAGCTGAGGTACTAAGAGACTATGTCTGTGATTATTCTCCGCCGTGCATCATACTGGTGTGTAGAAACAGTGGCGTCACCCATGACAACTACTACCCCCATCTTCCTGTTTATTGGCATTTCCTATTCTAGGGCTGTCCTCGGTGGCCTGCAGATATACTCTGGCTTTGACTGCATGTCATCCCTCCGGGAAAGGAATCTGGTAAGTGCCGCCATGGCAAGCCATCACTTAACCCTGCCAGCTCCCCACTTATGTCAGGTGTCCTATGAGAAGCTGCATTTACACATTCAAAGCAACATCAGCTTTCTTCAGCACAGCTCTCAGCGACTAACATAAATGTCCTTCACTTAAGGCTTTCAATACTAGACAATCCAACTGTGGTTCTCATCCAACTTACCTTAAGGACAGATTCCACCCAGCACATGATTTAGACTCTAGTCCAGGTCTCTCCCTGGACCTCTCTCTTTGGCTCCAAAGCCAACTTCTCCCCCTGAGTGTAGTAGGAACAGTAAATAGTGTAGATAGAGAAAAAAAATGAGAGTGGAGCAAAACCCTATGGAAGATGATTAGCCAATAAGGATCTGCAATAATAGTTGTTTGAAGTGGTAGAGGTGCTGCCTGCCAGCTAGATGGTCATGAAGAACTTCCCTTTTATTGGACAACCTGCTAAGCAAGCATGAGAAAATGCGTTTTGGGGCCACACCCCTTCGTCAGTTTGGCCTTATCCCCTTATATGAATCAATCTTGGAAGAGGGCATTTATGTCCAAACAGTATAAAAGCAGAATGATGAAGCAATATTTTGGGGAGAGATTGTAATGCAGCTAGCTTTATAAAGTGGCAAAGGCCATGTTCCAATGCTGGGGAGCGGTCGGAGGAAAGCAGCCAGTAGCCAGAGAGAGACCAAAGTGGCCATTTAAAGGTCTGTGCAGCTTACTAGAGCAGGTGAAGGAACCACGGCAGAGGAGTGGACTGCATCCGGACCACCAGGGCTGGTGACCCTGCAGCTGCTTGGGAGGAGAGAGTCTCCCTCCCCACATCGAAGTGGCTGGGATAAGGGTGGAATACTGCTGGACTAACTGTGGAATCCAGCGGAGAGGATCGGTCATGAGTGAACGGTGTCCCCCGAGTTCTGTAATGTGTAATCTCCTTGGCCAGGGTGGGGGTCTAGTACCTACTGGGACTACCTATAATGGTTAGCGCTAGTAAGTGGTCTTATGTTGGGCGTCTTAGTTAGTGCAAGGGTTTGCATAGTTATTTGATGGGATGAAGTTTACTATGATGTTTGTCATGGCACAGCGAGGCATCAGGTGGGAGCAGAGCGCCATATTTTGAGACATTGGTGATACTGTAGTAAAGCTGCGGGCAGCAATGTACCAGGTGAGGCTGTCTTAGGGCTCCAGTCCACGGGCGATAGTTCATTGCGTTGTTCACGGCAATAATCCAGCCGCGGGTAATGCAATGAACACTTTCCATAGCAACGCTATGGAAAGTGCAGCCCCGAGGACCACGAACGGAGAATCATAGCGATTCTCTGCTTGCAGGATTCAAATCGCAGCATGCCGTAATTTGCTGCGATTCTCCGCAGTGAGCCTATCTGTCAGATATGCTCAGCGCAGAGACTGACAGCTCTCCACCCTGCTCCCCCAAGGCAGAATATCGCTAGCGATATTCCATCACGGCCATGGACAGGGGGCCTTACTCACCACCCCGCCGCAGCTGCAAAGACTGTGTGGCGCAATGTAGTGGGTCCCTCCAGTCATGCAACTGTGGGCGCTGCCGCTGCTCCACTCATCTGACTGTGGCCGCCCCTGCTGCTGCGCTCATCGGATTGTGGCCACCAGCACTGCTCCGCTCCTCTGCTGCTGTCACTGTTGTCAGTGATCACACCGCCAATGGACCATAACCGAAGCCTGTGCAGCTGTTGGCCCCGACAGTGACAGTTACATGGCGGCACCCCAGGAGCTAACCTGTGACTGTGTTCACACAGACTCCGGCCCTGGGGGTGATAGTGCAGGAGCCAGAAGCCAGAGCACACATAGCAGCAGAGACCCCACATTGTGGAGACCCTCGTCCAAATCACAGACTCTCCGAAGTTTGCCATTCTGCACAACACTGCCTGCCAATTGGAATCTAGGGGCTTGCCATGGGGCATTAAGTCCTGCTAACCCAGCTCAGCTCCTAGCTTCCGGTGGAGTCAAGATACAATAATATCGGCCAGGCTTCTGTGCAGGACAGAGAGTGTGCAGATGAGCACCTCTGGGGGTGATTCCAAGCAGGTGTAAACTGTGTCATTAAAAAATAGTAAGCGTGAAGCAAATATTTAAGTGAAGGTTTCCGTGTATGTGTAGTTGTGCTGAGTATGAGTAGTTAATCAGCTTCCACGCATCCTGGGCAGCAGATAGCTGGACATGAATACCAGCAGCCGGCCGTAGTGAAAGTTATGGTTGGAGCCCAGTATGTAGATTAATCGAAACCACTTAGAAGGAAAATGGTACTGCTGCCTGGTAGGAGATGTATAACATGTTGTGTTGTGCTGAATAATGGAGATAATAGTTTGGACTTCACATTGCTGAGTTGCTCTTCCTGTAAGAGTGAAGTAACGTTAAAGTATGATGAACCCTCCTATGGAGCGCTACGTGCTGTACATATTTATGTCTGAGCTAAATTGATTATTGCATAAATCATGCCTCTGCCATCTCTCCATGTCACCACCTTGTCATCACATAGCATTCACCTACTTCATCTACATCAGTTATGGACATGTTCTTTTAGACTCACATCAAAGACCATCAGAGGGTCGGACAATGATTTTTTAAGGTTGCTATCCTGCAGGTGGCAGTAGAGAAACAGTTTTTCCTCCTCCATGATGAGATACACATGAGAAATAACAGGCTCCGATCTCTTTCACTTTCATTCTGCTACAGCTCCATTCCGGGAAATCACAAGAATTCTTGCAGAGTCCTATCCCCCACCTCCTCCTCCTCCTCTAAAATACCCAGGGAGATCATCCACCCCAGACCTACTACATAATACAGAGATATGGTTATCAGTCTCACATACACAGCGGCATATACACTGTGCATATTATCTTTCTATAGTAGCAGTGTCTACATCGGGGTGGGGATCAGCAAGGACAGTAGCTCACACAGTCCATATAAGGTCCATCCAGCTTTATTTTATGCCGGCAACAGAAGTTTAGTGGAGAAACAGCCACTTGCAGAACATAAACTTTGTGCAATAAACAGAAAAAAACACCTGCCCAGCTGGGCATTAACTAGACAGCGCTTTGCTCACCCAGCAATAACATGCAGCTTTTTTCATCAGTCAGAAGTTCACAGTAGACTTGTGTTCACTCCCAGCTCTGGCCCCGACTGCCTGGAATTGCAGATTTTTATGTCCCAGTCACCAGCTAAGTGGAGAGAAAATCGCCTCTTCGGGGTTTTGCATTTCTCTCAGCATAGGCGTCTGGGTGAAATATACATCCCCCCAGCACTTCTCCTGCCACCTATCTACTCACTCTATTGATCGATCGTATAGCAGCTATTATGAGACCTAGCAGCTAAGGTGACCTGTTCCCACATGAGGATATCTGGGTGGGGCACCAGTTTACTTTTGTTTTGTACATTATTATTATTTTTTTTACTTTTAAAGCGCCATTAGTTCCAAGGCGTTGCACAGCTGGATAATAGGGTGTTTAACTACAATGCACTACATATAAGCTGCAGATCCTACTACATATATAACCGCATTATTTATATAAAACAGGAACTGTGAACATCCACTAAATGACTAACGAACTGCTTCAGAGGGAGAAAGGACGCAACCCGCAAGTGCTTCCAGTGTACAGGGAAAGGAGACAGTAGATGAAGGTAGAATGTGCTCATCTTGTGATGGCAGTAGGGGTATTCTAGGTTGTAGGCTTGTCTGAAGAGGTTAGGTTTTCAGGTTCCTTTTGAACTTTCTCAGGCAGTAGAGAGTCTGATGGGTTGGGGTGGTGGGTTCCAGAGTACAGATGATGAGCAGGAAAAGACCCGGAGACAATAATGTGAGGAACTCACCAGGGGAGAGCAAAGATCTCTGGAGCAGAGAAGGTCTTGTGAGGAATGGAGGTTACTAGGGGGGAGATATCAGAAGATTAGGTTTGAGATGTATGGAGGTGACATGTTGTGGACGGCCTTGTATGTCCTTGATATTAACTTGAACTGGATTCTCTGGGACTGGGAGAGGGAGGAAAGTAATGGGGAGGGGTGGATAAGCCAGGCAGCGAGTTGAGAATGGATTGAAGAGGTGCCAGGGCATTGAATAGGAGGCCACAAAGAAGGATGCTACAGTAATCTAGGTGGGTGATGATGAGGGCAGCATTAGAATTCTTGTTAATTTGGAGTGGAGTAAAGATCATATCCGAGAGATGGAGTCAAATGTAATACCGAGACAACAGACTTGCGGGACCAGTCAAAGTATGGAGCCATTGCAAGTGATTGATAGGTCTGGTGGGAATGTAGAGTGAGGCAGGGAAAAGATGATGTGCTCGTTTTTTTTGTGTTTTAGGAAGCAGGAAGGAAGGAGGAGGATATGGCCGATAGACACTCTGGGATTCTGGATAGCAGAGAGTTAATGTCTGGGCCAGAGAGGTAGATTTAAGTGTCATCAGCATAAAAATGGTACTAATAGCCAATGATAGTATGAGCTGTCCTAGATCATGAAGAAGAGTAAGGGTCCTAGTACAGAGCTTTGTTGTGTGATGGATGCATGCTTGAATTACAAAGGAAAAATGCCGGTAGTCAACAAGAGGTTGAACATAGAATGGTAGAGTTGGAAGGGACCTCCAGGGTCATCGGGACCAATCCCCTGCTCAATGCAGGATTCACTAAATAATCCCAAACAGATATTTGTCCAGCTTTTGCTTGAACACTTCCATCGAAGGAGAACCTGTTCCACTCATTGATCACCCTTAGAGATGAGCGAGCACCAAAATGCTCGGTGCTCGTTGCTCGAGTCAAGCTTTCCACAGTGCTCGAGAGTTCGTTTAGAGTAACGAACCCCATTAAAGTCAATGGGCGACTCGAGCATTTTTGTATATGACCAATGCTCGCTAAGGTTTTCATTTGTGGAAATCTGCAAAACCTACGAAAGTGATGGAAACGACACAGAAACGGATAGGGCAGGCGAGGGGCAACATGCAGGGCTGCATCTCTGGTTCCCAAGTCTCACTATTAAGCCACAATAGCGGCAAGAGTGCCCCCCTCCTAACAATTTTTACTTTCGACAAACCCTCATTAGCAAGGCACACCTTAGCTAAGCACCACACTACCTCCAACCAAGCACAATCACTGCCTGCGGGACACACTGCTGCCTCTTCTCCTGAGTTACATGCTGCCCAACCCGCCTGTACGACCCTGTGTCCGAAGCGCACAAAAGTGCCCCTGCGTAGCCTTCAGCTGCCCTCATGCCACACGCTGGCCTCAAAGCCACACCACCCTCATGTCTATTTATAAGTGCGTCTGCCACGAGGAGGAATCGGAGGCACAAACTACAGAGGCTTGGCAGGGCCAGACAGCGACCCTCTTCGAAAGGCGGGGGAGGGGGGGGCGATAGCCCACAATGCTGTTGAGAATTGATAATAGATTGACGTTCCATCTTTATTCCAATCCTTTGCCACCTCAGTCAGGAGCTGTAAACGTGGGCATAAACTGGAGTCCGCTGCAAGCCCAGCACTTCTACACATCTCCACAATGCAGCAATACTCAGTGTGGGAAGTATGTGAGCGGGCCCTGGGTCAGCCTCTGTCCCAGCAAACACCTTGTGTGGACCAAGGTGCTGCGAGTGACATAGCAATGGGGACTCCATGTGTCCACACAATACTCATTCTGTTTGGGTGTCGGATACCTCATCGACAACGCAAGGGGTAAACCATCTGCACTCTGCACCCTACCCAAGTCTGTCAGTGTTTTGGGGACAGACATGTACAACTCCGCTATGGCAAATCTGTGTGCACCCACAGCATGGGTCGCTAGCAGGAACCCACAGACGATACATAAAGAAATCCCATTGCAGTGCCCCGGATAGCTGAGGTTACATGAGAGGAAATACATGTGGGCTGCGGCCCACACGCCATGCCCTAGACATTGTTTTTTTTTTTTAAAGTGCCAGGCAGGTACAACTCCGCTATGGCAAGTCTGTGTGCACTCGCAGCATAGGTGGCTAGCAGGAACACACAGACGGTACATAAAGAAATCCCATTGCAGTGCCCCGGATAGCTGAGGTTACGTGAGAGGAAATACATGTTGGCTGTGGCCCACACGCCATGCCCTAGACATTCAGTTTTATTATTTTAAGTGCCAGGCAGGTACAACTCCGCTATGGCAAGTCTGTGTGCACCCGCAGCATGGGTGGCTAGCAGGAACACACAGACGGTACATAAAGAAATCCCATTACAGTGCCCCGGATAGCTGAGGTTACGTGAGAGGAAATACATGTTGGCCTCGGCCCACAATCCATGCCCTAGTCAGTCTGGGTTTTTTGGGGGGCCAGATAGGTAGAACACCGCGATGGAAAGACTTAATGCACCCATAGTATACACAGACCCCTGTAATATTCCTGTAGCAAAGGTATAAGCTGACAGACCCCAGTAACATTTCTGTAGTAACAGTATAGGCAGACCCCAGTAACAGTTATGTTGCAGAAGTCTAGGGAGACCCCAGTAACATTTCTGTAGTAACAGTATAGACAGACCCCTGTAACATTTCATTAGCAGAAGTATAGGCAGACCAATGTAACATTTCTGCAGAAGACGTATTGGCAGACCCCTGTAACATTTATGTGCCAGAAGTATAGGCAGAACCACAGTAACATTTTAGTAGCAGCAGTATAGGCAGACCCCTGTAACATTTGTGTAGCAGCAATATTGGCAGACCCCTCTAACATTTCAGTTGCAGCAGTATATGCAGACCCTGTAACATTTAAGTAGCAGCAGTACAAGTAGAACCCAGTATTTGGAACATTTCAGTAGTAACAGTATAGGCAGACCCCAGTAACATTTCTGTTGTAACAGTATAGACAGAGCCGAGTAACATTTCTGTAGTAACAGTATAGGCAGACCCCAGTAACGTTTCTGTAGCAGCAGTATAGGCAGACCCCTGTAACATTTCTGTAGCAGCAGTATAAGCAGACCCCTGAAACATTTATGTAGCAGAAGCATAGGAAGACCCCTGTAACATTTTCGTAGCAGTAGTGTAGGCAGACCCCAGTAACATTTCTGTAGAAGTAAAAGCAGACCCCAGTAATATTTCTGTAGAAGTAAAAGCAGACCCCTGTAACATTTCTGTAGCAGAAGCATAGGCAGACCCCAGTACCATTTTTGTAGCAGAAGTATACGCAGACCCCTGTAACATTTCTGTAGCAGCAGTATAAGCAGACCCCTGTAACATTTATGTAGCAGAAGCATAGGCAGGCGCTTGTAACATGTCTGTAGTAGAAGTATAGACAAACCCCAGTACCATTTTCGTAGCAGAAGTATACGCATCCACCTGTAACATTTACGTGGCAGAAGTATAGGCAGACTCCTGTGACATTTAAGTGGCAGCAGTATAAGCAGACCCCTGTAACATTTATGTGGCAGAAGTATAAGCAGACCCCACTAACAGCTATGTAGCAGCAGTATAAGCAGACCCCTGTAACATTTCTGTAGCAGCAGTATAAGCAGACCCCTGTAACATTTATGTTGCAGAAGCATAGACAGACCCCTGTAACATGTCTGTAGTAGAAGTACAGACAGACCCCAGTACCATTTTTGTAACAGAAGTATACGCAGACCCCTTGTAACATTTACGTGGCAGAAGTATACGCAGACCACAGTAGCAGAAGTATAGGCAGACTCCTGTAACATTTAGGTGGCAGCAGTATAGGCAGACCTCTGTAACATTTATGTGGCAGAAGTATTGGCAGACCCCAGTAACAGTTATGTAGCAGCAGTATCAGCAGACCCCAGTATCATTTCTGTAGCAGCAGTATAGGCAGACCCCTGCATCATTTCTGTAGTAACACTATAGACAGATCCCAGTAACATTTCTGTAGCAGAAGTATAGGCAGATCCCTGTAACATGTAAGTGGCAGCAGTATACGCAGACCCCTGTAACTTTCTTGTAGCAGATGTATAGGCAGGCAGGTAGACCCCAGTAAAATTTCTGTAGTAATAGTATAGGCCAACCTCTGAAACATTGGGATACCATGAGCGTAGGCGAAGGCCGGAAAAATTAGTTGGATAAGAGTGTAGGCGTGGTCCCCAAAAATTAGTGTACCAAGAGTACAAGTGTACCTCTGAAAAATGTATCAACCAAGAGGGAAGGTGAAACCATTAAACATTTTTTTAAAGATATAGCTCACTGTTGCTTAATTTGTTACAGAGCCTGGAGGCAGCCCTGTTGAAAAAATTGGTTCATGTAACAGTCTCAATACTTTTGAAACTTTGAAAAATTGTAAAAACATTGGTAGATGTAGATGAGCCTTTTGGGCCGCAGAAAAAATTGGCTGTTCAGCGCGATGACATGATTCTGGTTTCTGGAGGAGGAGTAGCAGGAGGAGGACTAATGTCAGAGACAGATTGACAAAGATAAATGCTCTGTTTTCCCGGTGATACAGAAGAGTGCTTTTATCTGCGGTTGCAGCGAAAAGATTCTTTAGGTTCCGCTGCTCTCCGCTGGTGGAGAAGAGAAGTCTGGGGAAATCCAGGCTTTGTTCATCTTTATGAGTGTAAGCATGTCGGCACTGGCAGTTGACAGGCGGGTACGCTTGTCCGGGATAATTCCCCCAGCTGCCCTAAACACCCTCTCTGACAAGACGTTAGCTTCAGGGCAAGCAAGCACCTCCAGGGCATACAGCGCATGTTCGTGCCACGTATCCAGCTTTGACACCCAATAGTTGTATGGAGCTGAGGAATCACGGAGGACGGTGGTACGATCAGCTGCGTACTCCCTCACCATCTTTTTATAGTGCTCCCTCCGACTCAGCCTTGACTGGGGAGTGGTGACGCAGTCTTGCTGGGGAGCCAAAAAGCTGGCAAAGGCCTTGGAGAGTGTTACCCTGCCTGCGCTGAACATGCTGCCTGATTTCCGCGCCTCCCCTGCTACTTGGCCTTTGGAACTGCGCCTTCTGCCGCTAGCGCTGTCAGTTGGGAAGTTTACCATCAGTTTGTCCACCAGGGCCCTGTGGTATTGCATCACTTTTGTACCCCTTTCCTCTTCGGGAATGAGAGAGAAAAGATTCTCTTTATACCGGGGGTCGAGAAGGGTGTACACCCAGTAATCTGTAGTGGCCAGAATGCGTCTAACGTGAGGGTCACGAGAAAGGAAGCCTAACATGAAGTCAGCAATGTGTGCCAGGGTGCCAGTACACAAGACATGGCTGTCCTCACTAGGAAGATCACTTTCAGGATCCTCCTCCTCCTCCTCCTCGTCCACAGGCCATACAAGCTGAACAGATGGGAGGCAAGCAGCATGGGTACCCTTTGCAGTGGGCCCAGCTGTCTCTTCCCCCTTCTCCTCCTGCTCCTCCCCCTCCTCCTCCTGCTCCTCCACCTCCTCCTCCTCCTCCTCCTCCAAAACGCGCTGAGATATAGACATGAGGGTGCTCTGACTATCAAGCGACATACTCTCTTCTCCCATCTCCTGTTCCGACCGCAAAGTGTCAGCCTTTATGCTTTGCAGCGAACTTCTCAGAAGGCATAGCAGAGGAATGGTGATGCTAATGATTGCAGCATCACCGCTAACCATCTGGGTAGACTCATAGAGCCTGGCCAACATGTGGAGCATAGTTTTCCACCGTGTGGGCACGTCGCACAGCAGTCGGTGCTCTGGCAGATTAAACCGATGTTGCAGGGTCCTCTGGGTGGCAGCGTCCGTGTTGGACTTGCGGAAATGTGCGCAGACGCGGCGCACCTTGCCGAGCAGGTCTGACAAGTGCGGGTAGTTTTTCAGAAATCGCTGAACCACCAGATAGAAGACGTGGGCCAGGCATGGCACGTGTGTGAGGCTGCCGAGCTGCAGAGCCGCCACCAGGTTACGGCCGTTGTCACATACGACCATGCCCGGTTGGAGGCTCAGCGGCGAAAGCCAGAGGTCGGTCTGCTCAGTCAGACCCTGCAACAACTCGGGGCCGTGTGCCTCTTGTCACCTAGGCTGAGTAGTTTCAGCACGGCCTGCTGACGCTTGCCCACTGCTGTGCTGCCGCGCCACACCGACTGCTGGCGACGTGCTGCTCACATTTCTTAATTGAGAGGTAGAGGTTGTGTAGGAGGAGGGGGAGGGTTTAGAGGAGGTGGCATAGACCGCCGCAGATACCAGAACCAAGGAAATACCCGCAATTCTGGGTGTGGGTAGGACGTGTGCGGTCCCAGGCTCTGACTCGGTCCCAGCCTCCACCAAATTTACCCAATGTGCCGTCAGGGAGATATAGTGGCCCTGCCCGCCAGTACTTGTCCACGTGTCCGTGGTAAAGTGGACCTTCCCAGTAACCACGTTGGCGAGGGCACGATAGATGTTGCAGGAGACGTGCTGGTGTAGGGCTGGGACGGCACACCGGGAAAAATAGTGGCGACTGAGGACCGAGTAGCGTGGGACCGCCGCCGCCATCATGTTTTTGAAAGCCTCCATTTCCACAAGCCTGTACGGCAGCATCTCCAGGCTGATCAATTTCGCAATGTGCACGTTTGAAGCTTGAGTGTGCGGGCGCGTGGCGGCGTATTTGCGCTTGCGCTAGCGACAGCTTGATGCTGCACTGAGAAACATTGCTGGATGGGGCCGAGGACAGCGGATGTGAGGGTGTGGGTGCAGACCGGGAGGCGCTCGTGCCTGTGTCCTGAGAGGGGGGATGGATCTGAGTGGCAGGTTGGGGCACAGGGGGAGAGGCAGTGGTGCGACCCGGAGGTGGGGAACAGCCTTCGTCCCACCTCGTGGGGTGCTTGGCCATCATATGCCTGCGCATGCTGGTGTTGGTGAGACTGGTACTGGTGGCTCCCTGGCTGATCTTGGCGCGACACAGGTTGCACACCACTGTTCGTCAGTCGTCCGCGCTCTCACTGAAAAACATCCACACCTTTGAAGACCTAGGCCTCTGCAGGGTGGCTTGGCGCGAGGGGGTGCTTTGGGAAACAGTTGGGGGAGTCTTCGCTCTAGACCTGCCTCTACCCCTGGCCACCCCACTGCCTCTTCCAACCTGTCCTGCTGCTGCACTTGCCTTCCCCTCAGTTGGCTTAGCGAACCAGGTGGGGTCAGTCACCGCATCGTCCAGCGGCTCTTCCCCCGAATCCTCTGTGCGCTGCTCCCTTGGACTTACTGCCCTTACTACTACCTCACAGATAGACAACTGTGTCTCATCATCATCGACCTCCTCACCCACTGAAAGCTCTTGAGACAGTTTCCGGAAGTCCCGAGCCTCATCACCCGGACCCAGGGGAACTTTCCAAAGGTTGGGCATCGGTCATGACAAACTCCTCAGGTTGGAGAGGAACCATTTTTTCCCAATCAAGGCCTGGGCCCGAGAACAGTTCCTGGGAGTCTGTCTGCTCATCAGAATGTGTCATTTTCATGGAGTGAGGAGGCTGGGAGGAAGGAGTAGCAGCAGCCAGAGGATTCAGAGTTGCAGCAGTGGACCGCGTAGAAGACTGGGTGGTCGATACATTGCTGGATGCATTTTCTGCCATCCATGACAGGACCTGCTCACACTGCTCATTTTGTAATAATGGCCTACCACGTGCACCCAAAAATTGTGATATGAAGCTGGGGACCCCAGAAACTTGCCTCTCTCCTAATCCCGCTCAGCTGGCTGCGATTCACCTGGACCAGGAACTCGGCCTGTGCCCACACCCTCACTTGGACCTCCGCGTCCTCGCCCGCATCCATGGCCACGTCCTCTAGGCCTACCCCTACCCCTCAGCATGGTGTATTACCAATAGATCAGACACAGAGCGGTCTGAATAATTATGCAATTAGTGGCGTGCAGTTGGAGGCTGACAGCGGTTATGTTACGCACACTGCAGTCCGCGAAAAATTATACTCTTGGCTGCAAAAAGGCCTAGCTGGGTAATAGTGAGCCACTACAACTCCCAGCGGCCACGCAGTAAAATGCACATGGTCACAGGTAGCCCTAAGAAGGAGCTTCTTTTCAAATTTTTTTGAAAAAGCAAACAGCCTAGATAGTGTGTATATGTGTTTCCCTCTATCAGCGGCTGTGGGCGTACGCTGTGCGTGAAGTTGACGGGACGCACAGAGTGGTTTAAAAAATTAGGCAATTATTCGCCTGCACTTGGAGGGTCACAGCGGTTATGTAATGCACACTGTAGGCTGAAAAAATTATACGCTGGGCTGCAGAAAGGCCTAGCTGGCTAATAGTGAGCCACTACAACAGTAATGCATACGCTCACAGGTAGCCCTAAGGAGGAGTGTTTTTTCAGATTTTTTTGAAAAAACCTGCAGCCTAGATAGCGTGTATATGTCTTTCCCTCTGTCAGCGGCTGTGGGCGTACGCTGTGCGTGAAGTTGACGGGACGCACAGAGCGGTGTAAATAATTAGGCAATTATTTGCCTGCACTTGGAGGGTCACAGCGGTTATGTAATGCACACTGTAGGCCGGAAAAATTATACGCTGGGTTGCAGAAAGGCCCAGCTGGTCAATAGTGAGCCACTACAACAGTAATGCACACGCTCACAGGTAGCCCTAAGGAGGACCTTTTTTTGGGATATTTGTTGACAGGATTCTACACTACCACTGTCCCTGCCTGACCAGTACTGCCCCTATACTCTGTATAATTGGCTGCAGCCTGAGAACGCAATAGTCTGCAAAGCCCAAGATGAAAAAAAAAAAAAGTGCAAAACTGCTCCCAGCAGCCACAACAGTAATGCACACGGTCAGAGGTAGCCCCAAGAAGGACCTTTTTTGGGATATTTGTTGACAGGATTCTACACTCCCACTGTCCCTGCCTGAACAGTACTGCCCCTATACTCTGTATAATTGGCTGCAGACTGAGAACGCAATAGTCTGCATAGCCCAAGATGAAAACAAAAAAATTGTGCAAAACTGCTCCCAGCAGCCACAACAGTAATGCACACGGTCAGATGTGGCCCTAAGAAGGACCGTTGGGGTTCTTGAAGACGCTAACACTCTCCCTATAGCAGCAGCAGCACTCTCCCTAATCTCTGCCAGTGTGTGTCTGAGGCGAGCAGCAGGTGGGACTGCTTTATATACTCGGCGGTCACTTGATCTCGCCAGCCACTCACTGCAGGGGGGTGGGATAGGGC
Organism: Eleutherodactylus coqui; assembly: GCA_035609135.1. Taxonomy (NCBI): domain Eukaryota; kingdom Metazoa; phylum Chordata; class Amphibia; order Anura; family Eleutherodactylidae; genus Eleutherodactylus; species Eleutherodactylus coqui. Next base: position 175,900,503 of record CM069412.1, on the reverse strand, counting down.
TGGAACGTCACAGGAGGAAGTTGTAATGCCTTGAAATGGAATTGACTCGGGTATCGCGTGGTGCTCATCTCGAGTGACGAGCATCTCAAGTACCCTAATACTTGAGCGAGCATCAAGTTCGGACGAGTACGTTCGCTCATCTCTAATTCTTATAGTGGCAGCGTTCAACAAGGATTACTTCTCAGGCAGAGGATAACAAACGATGTCTCACTTGCTATCCTGAGAGCATTGTTAATGGTGATATCAATGAAACTTTAAATGAGCTTCTCCCGTGGCCACTATCCTTCCTGTTTTATTCAGGGATAGTTTACTCACGGTTGCTTTCTGTCTCTTCAGGGTAACTAAGAGGTCTTGTCCCATCTGGGCATGACTCTTCCAGCGGGAGTGGAATAGACTCTCTTCCCTGAGGGTCTGTTCTTTCCCCTTGTTAGGGGTTAATCATATTTTTAATAACCTAACATAAGAAAGATAAGGAAACAGTGTAATAAATGTGACATTAGTTATTTGGTTGTATAATGCTATGTATTATGGAAATGAAAAATATGTAAAACATTCCGGAAGTTGCTAATAGAATTTGGATATAGAATCATATGTCAAAAGGTATATTTGGATGATGATTTTAAAATACTAAATGTATTATTTTATTCAGCTATCTTGAATACAAGTCTGAACTTTTGACCAAAATGTACTGAATACTAAGTAGGTGGCTAAACCAGTTTTATGGGCAAACTAGAAACAATGCCCCCTCTTTTGATGTGCAAATTGTTGAACTTAACACAATGGACTTTTAAGATTACATCCTGGTCTGGGAAGAGGTGTAATTAAGTATGTACTCAGACAGTATGGAGTCAATCTTTATTATCCTATGTAACTGTTTGATGTCCACTTCACACAGTTTTGCTGATACCTTTTGTTTAGAAGGCTTTTGATTTACAACCATATTGTAATCTGTTGGAATGAGGACTTGGTCAGCAAAGTAGTTTGAAACTTAGTCTCAGGTAACATTTGGAAATGCCTTCTTTTCATCTTGCATAAAAACTAGCAATGTTCAAAAATAAACTAGAATTGATTCTGATTTCACTAGACTGTGTGTGTGTAGTGGCTTCTTATGGTTCTCACCTATGAGTACTCATTATAATTCTCCTTTGAATTTGGACTCAGGCAACATCCGCACTGGTCTCCGTTGAAGACCCCCTACAGTTATTTGGCGCCCAACGTGGGGCGGGGACTCCTCTTCACCTGCAGCCGATACCTGACGACACCAACTGCCAACAACCCAGAACCAGGATCACGGGACCCCAGATCTACAAAACACCGCTGTCGGGTAAGCCCTTGACTTGCCATTTTCAAGCTCTGGGCTCCCCTGACTCGTGTCTACTGTTGACAGAAGGTTAGTCGCTGCATGTGTTACTTTCAGGTTCCTCACCTCTTCGTGTAGTTTGTTCATGAAACTGTATTAGACGGAAGAACTCACTACTGGGATATTTTCATGCCATGTTGCCTGTAGTAATTGTTGAAATCTGTACGTTGATAGTCTGTGTCATTTTAGCCATAATTTGCTTTTACTGGATCTGTTATAATATCACCAGAAGTTCCCTTAGAGGAGAGGTCTGGTCTCCCCTAAACCCCCCTAAGTAATCTAAGTGAGTTCCGTAAAACTATTCCAGGACCAGGGACTAAGTGTCCTTAGTGTACTGTGTGATATAAGGTCCTGTATACTTAGTGATGAATAGTAGGAAATAAATTACCTTCGTGGATGAGAAAAAAAAATAATGATAAAAAAAATAATATAGAAAAAATAGTAATAATAAGGGGTCTGTGTGACAAATAAGGGGTCTGTGTGACAAATAAGTGTCCTGCCAGTTACGACTAGCCTGATTTACCCGAAGGTAGCTGTGTGCATCCCTATACTGTGTGATTGAGGTAAAAACAGGGAACAAGTCCATAGTACAAATAAGTGTCCTGCCAGCCGCGGACTTGGCAGAAGGGACTAAAAGGTCTGTGTGACCGCCAGATTTACCAGAGGAAGCTGTGTGCAAAGCTGTGTGCATCCTCAATACTGTGTGATAGTGGTAAATCAAGAGGTAAGTCCATAAGCTGTGTGAGAAAGGGAAGGGGGAGACGTTTGCAGACAAGCGTATAAAATATAGAAAGATAGGACTTAGAAAAGCGGAAACCTTTTTACTATGAGTTCTGGTAACAGTACGGGAAAAAGCATATGAAAGATATCAGAGACGCCGGTTTAGATAAAGGAACAGACAATATGGGAAACGTACAGGGCAAGGAGTATGCCTATATGGAAATCAGCTAGAGAAATAGTAAAAGACAAAGAAGGCACGTTAGCTGTAGGAAGAAGAATGTAGTAAGGTGTTTAGAATTTTGGGAGTCTTAGACCAGCAAGTTTGGGAAAGATTCAGAGATAGTCAAAAGGTTGGATAAAAATATGTTAGACAGATGGATTAAGGCAAGTATAGATACGGCAGTAAGGGGTTATCAGAGAAAGGGAATCCTCTTATAGTTTGTGTTCCTCTGGGACATAAAGTAAGTTCATGCAAAATCTGTGGACAATTATGTGACAAATAACCACTATTGTTTGTCTTGTATGTCTTGATGTTATGTAAACTAATCTTTGTTGTACGTCTTAGTTTTTTTTTTTTTCATATAAATGTAAGAAAGTTATACCCCATTCACATCTGTGGGGGCTTTTAAGGATATAAGGGTTAAAAATGCAGAAAATGTTGCGCTGTTAGAAGCGTTTAGCAGGTTTTCTTTTCTATGTGTTTAACTATTCGTATCCTCAGAGAAGTATACCTCTTGTCATTACTAATGATTAATGTTGTCTGAATGTTCTGGCTGCTTATTAATATCTTAGCTATTGTTCTGTTTTATAGAGAGATAAAATTCAGTGTCATAGAAAGGAAGACAGACGCTGATGAAATAAGAAACTTGTAATGAATTACGTGAATTATACAGTCTTAAAAATAGAGAACATATAGGGATTTTAAGGTATATTTTTTTTGCTTTTTGGGTAAAATGTCAGTTCTGTGATTGGTTGGACGTCTGTATCACTGCTAAATGCTGTTAGTATTGTACTGTCTCTGAGAGAATGTTCTGTAGGAGAGACATGCAAACGGCCAGTATCGAAGGGGTGGAGCTAGATGATGTAAAATACGTAATGTTTCATCCTTCTCTTGTCCACAAAGGAGGGGGGTGAGAAGCTTAGGCAGTTAGGAAAAGTTTTTTTTTCTCAAATTTGATGAAACATTGCAGGCAGGATCAGATTAACAATGAATTTGCTTAAAGAATATCATATTCCAATGTGGCTAGATGTTTGTGGATTATTCTGCCTTGTTGTAATTCATGTGAAGACTGAGGGGTACAGCAGCACTCACCAACCATATAGGGGGACCCTTCCAAAGGAAATAGCTGCTCGCCTGAAAAAGGGATTGAATCCACAAAAATCCCAATGTGTCAAGTCCAAAAAGAAGCAGGGTCAGGCAGCAGGTTAGGTGCTTAAAGGTTTTAATGCATAAGCATCAGTTATAAACACCTCATAGCCATAAAAATAGCGACGTTTCGACCCTATACAAAACGGGTCAAAACGTAGGCTTGACAAAGACCCGTTTTGTATAGGGTCGAAACGTCGCTATTTTTATGGCTATGAGGTGTTTATAACTGATGCTTATGCTTATGCATTAAAACCTTTAAGCACCTAACCTGCTGCCTGACCCTGCTTCTTTTTGGACTTGTTGTAATTCATGTCTCTGTTATTTGTACTAATATCTTACAAGCCTTATCTGCATCTATCAAATTTTCACCAGATGGATCGGTACGGGTTGAGACCTCAAATGACAGCTCAGAAGAGGTTTGTAAACTAACTGCTCTCTTGGTAGATCCGGCTCATGTATTTGTCTTGACAGCTACTGCAGAAACAAATAGTAAGCCACCTCCAAGACAGACATAGGGAAATTGAATATACCCCCTATGATGGTAAATCTGAAGCCAGGATACGCACCCCTGGGTCAAACAGTATCCCTTTAGTTTCCCACAAGAAAAATGCTGATTGGGGAACAAGTGGGAGACTTGGTTTCGATGGGGGATTTGCATGAGATACATTCTCCAGCAAGCACCCCTCTTTTTCCAGTAAAGAAAAGACGCTGAAGGGTCGCAATGCCTCACGCGCTTCCTTGTGCTGGAAAGTCCTGAAAGCATATTGGGAACCGACGTGATGGGACCCTTGGGATGTTGTATCGAACTTCACCCGTCCGGTGAGGCTCGTATACACCCCAAGTCTAAAAGTCACCCGACCTTCGGTCGGATGGCAGCAGACCTGGCGACACCTCTCCCTGTCCTCACTCTTACGCACGCAGAGAAACAAGTTCTTAGTGTCGTTCCTTCGAGCCTTTGGGCTACCAGTCAGACGGACCTAGACAGACTGTCAGTATTTGTTTGCATTTACTTTCAGAGGAAAGCAGTACTGTTGGACAGTGCTGCCACAAAGGGGCTCAGAATAGCCCAAAACCAGTTCACCAGATGCATGAAGCTGGTATCAGACGCCTGGCCAATTCCTGAGGGCACCGCCCTCTTGTAATATGTTGATGATTTATTTTTATTTTATTTTATGTACTGCTGACACAAACAGTTACCTCAATGCATCACTAAGCCTTTTGTGTTTCCTCCATCAGAGTAAAATGGCTGCAAAGCCAGCAAAGAGAAACTTCTTAGCTCACACCATGGTGATCTACACCCCACATGACATACATGGTATCCTGACACAGGTAAGCCGTAGACATCTGTCGCTTGCTAGACAGATCAAAATGGAACTTGCAGTACAGTCTTCATCCAATGTCTCATTTCAACGTTGTACCACTTTGAATCCGGCCACCTTATTACCATTAGGTGACACTGATTCAAATGGGGGAGTAAGTACAGAGGACAAGCTTTTTGCAAATTCTCACCCTTTAGGGGGTGTCTTAAGTTCTCCCCTTTGGGTGATTCTCTGAAACCCTTTCCTGAACTCCTGAACCCAGAACTCCTTCTCCTTCCCCTGCGCTTCAACTTATAGACTCTACTCTGGCGAGACCCAGGGGATTCTGGTTGAACTCCTATAGCCAATCCCAGGACTGCCTTTGGGGTGACTCACAAGATACATGAGTGTAGGGTGTCTCCTATACAGACATATACAAATTTGACACACCAAACATTTGACCAAACAATGACTCTTTACAATACACAAAACCACTGTTGGGTCTGGCAAACGTGGGCGTCATTCTCTGAATCTGTGATTGCCTTTTTCCAGCAATGCCATGGTTTAATTAGTTCTGCCTCTTCCTCCCAGCTGCAAATCGTTGGTCATCTCTGCACCATTATATAGAGGCCCCAGATCTAACAGCCTCTGCTGCAGTGTTGATGTATGAGCCTTCCTGTATGCATGTGTCACAGCTGCTCCAGTCTGTTCCTGTGTTTGCAGTTTATGCTTTGTTTACAGTTTGCTGTAGTACTTCCAGCTTGGTCCTGAACTTGCTCACTTCTTGGTTCTGCAGACGCTGTGGTGTTATCCAACTTCCTGCCGATTAGTCCTGACGGTGTTAATCAACGCCTATGTTCCCATGCAGGGCCACTCTTGTCAGGGCAATTACTCTGCTGTTGATAGGCAGGGACTCTCCATATCCTGCTCCCAGCTTAGGGCAAGATTCCCTAGTGACCTTGCAGTCCAAGTCACGGCTTCCAGCGGTGAACATCCGGGTTTCCAGAGTCGGCTGTCTGCTATGCCAGTCTGTTCCATCTACTGTTTGGGTGACACAGCGGATCCACATCAAATCCCTAACAACCACCTCCTGGCTCCTCCATTACACAAGACAGACTGGCACTCACAAATACAATTCCACACACACCATTAGGTAAGTAAAGTACTGTGTGGACCTAAGTCTAGGACACTACTGTTCCCCCTACTTAGAAAATGCCAACCCCGGCGTACTCCTTAATGTAGAATTTGATATCCGGGATAGCATTTCCTCTTTAATGGAAAAGAAAAACTCACCTTACATCCCTGTAAAGAGCGGATGTACCGGACTCAATAGAGAGGATTGTTAATGGATAAAACTCACTAGTAAGGACTGGAGAGGGTACGGTGGAACCGTATTCCTAACTCCTCCCTAGGTTCCCCTATGCACTAGGAACCTTACGTTGGCCTAACTTCCAACATTTTTTATAGTCTCGTGTTAGGGTCTCATTTATGACAACATGTAATATAAATAACTGGCTAGTGGCTCCTTAAGGAATGTCGAGTCAGATGTAACTCAAGATGCATCGACATATGCTATGGGCCCAAACATAATTCTTCTCCCCAAAGCTTCAGAGAAAATACAATGTTGTGCCCAACACTAAAACTAAGAAATGATGGCGCACTAGGATGTGAGTAGGAGTGGTATGAACTTCACTTCCACCCATCTCTTCATGGCTGATGAGACTGTGCCAAAAGGAAAAGTAAAACATCGAGGAAGTGCAAGACTTGGAAATCACACACTCAGCACTGACATTAAGCAGTTTCACCACTACAGAATTTACTACTCCTTAGGGATAGTTATACATATGGGGTACATTATTAACTTATACTGTAGATTATTTCCTCCTTCTCTATCATTTCAGCAGCTCAAAGGCTCTAAAAGTGTGCAATGGGGCCTGAAGCACATTAAACCTAAATTTCTGTCCTGAAAGCCACCGGACGCTCATTTCATTTTGGGCCCTGTTCTGCATACAAACATAATATTAGCACCACAATGCTTATGTTTCTGTACACAAGACAAACAGGGGGATCCATTTTGTGGTGGAAATCCTCATTTTTATGTGCACTATAGAGAAAAAAACGGTCTTTAAAATATATGAAATTTTATTTTTTCTCATCTAAATTGCATTAATTCCTGAAAAAAAACAGTGGTGTCAAAATACTCCTGACCCCCCTCAGTGAATACATTTAGGAATGTATTTTTTTAAATGGAGTCATTTGTGGGGGTATCTATCATTCTGATAGAGCGTTTGCAATCTTGGCTAGCTGCAGATGCTGCCTCCGGCTCCATTAATCGATCATGTGTATGTCCCCTTCAAAAGAATGGGGTTCATAGTCACGCGATATTTGTGCATCTTGCAACGCACATATCTTGCATGATTTTATTGGCCACATGAAAACAGCCTTATGGAGTTATTTTATGTTAAAGTGACACGAGTCAGATTTCCAAAATTTGGCTCTCGGGACCGGATTGCTGCCCAATCCTTCCTGCATGGAAGCCTACAGGAAGAGAGGACAGAGCAGGAAATTGTGGTAAATGTACTTTCAAGCTACATATCTGCAAGAATGCATTGGCCATCTTGGAAAATAGTGATGTAGGGAAACATCAGAGACAGAGGACAGGATAAGAAGATAATGGCTGTGCAATTTATACTCATAACCAGCAGTGCATAAACATGGCACAAATAGCTTTTATATCTGTAATTTTCGAAAATTTGTTTCAAAACTGGAATACCTCTTTTAGTCTAAAGTCAGCTGACACATTAATAACTTTACAACTGATCAGAGACGGCAATACTCAGTCTCTGCTCTGCTTCCCACTACACTAATTCCTCTCTCCCGCTCTTGGACCATAACCTCCTCTCTTTTTCGGTCAAGCTCAGTAACATCTCTCCAGACCCTCCTACCTACTGTACGTATAGGAAACTTCAGACCATTCACACCCAAATCTTTGCTGAAACCCTACAGTCCTCTCTGTCCCCCATCTCTCTCCTCCCTTGCCCACCCTTGCTGCTGCTCACTACTAAACCTTTCTCAAACATGCCCTAAATGAAGCGGCACCCCTCATGACTCAAGCCATCCGATGCAGACCATGGCTTGAGTCATGAGGGCTCACGTCTCAAACATGCTTCATCTAGCGATGCTCTAGGTGTGCTGAAGAGCTGTGGTTAAAGCCACAAAGTTTCGCAGACTTTCTGCACTTCAAATTTGTGTTCAGAACCTACAACCTCGCCCTCCATCATGCCAAACAAGTCTATTTCACCTCTCGTCTCCTCATTATCCCACAACCCTAAATGACTCTTTGACACTTTTAACTCCCTTCTCAGCCCTAAATTGCAGCTCCCATTGAAGGATCTCAGTGCTGAAGAGCTGGCTGCTTACTTTAAAAAGAAAATTCATGACATCCGGCAAGAAATAACTTCCCAATCCTAGACTAGCCTCAACCCCGGTCTCTTCAGTACTGCATCCACCTCTTGCTCACTCTCTGTACTCAGACCAACAATAGAGGAAGAAGTCTTGCTTTCCTCTGTTCAACCCACCACCTGAGCTTGTGACCCTGTTCCCTAAAACCTCCTCCGGTCCCTCTCCCCGATTGTCATTTACCACCTCACCACTATTTTCAACCCCTCTCTGACCTTCGGCATTTTCTCCTCCTTACTCAAACATGCTATCATATCCCCACTGCTAAAGAAACTGAGTCTTTTCTCGACCAATGCTGCCAACTACCGACCTATCTCATATCTCCCCTTCATCTCCAAGCTATTAGAGCACCTGGTTTACTCCCACCTTATAAGCTATCTCTCAGAAAACTCTCTTCTTGACCCCTTACAGTCCAACTTCTGCCCTCTACACTCGCCAGAGCCCTCCCTTACAAAAGTGTCAAACGACCTTCTGACAGTCAAATTGAGGGGTGACTGCTCCCTACTGGTCCTCCTCAAAATCTCTGCAGCATTTGACACTGTTGACCACAAACTCCTCCTCAGAATGATTCACTTCAGTGGCCTGGTTCTCCTTCTACCTATCTGATCACTCATTCAGCATATTGTTTTGCAGGCTCTACCACTTCTTGTCTTGCCCCTGCCGTTGGGGTCCCCATGGCTCAGTCCTCAGCCCCCTCCTCTTCGCCATCTATACAGCCACAAACCATCAGGAGATTTGGCTTTCAGTATCATCTCTATGCTGACAACACCCAGTAACACATCTCTTCCCCGTGACATCACAGCACCATTCCTCCAGAATGCCACTGACTGTCTGTCCACTGTATAATATCTTCTCTCTACCTAAAACTAAACCTCTCAAAAACTGACCTACTGGTGTTTCCGTACCTCCACTAACTGACCTCATCCTGACATCTCCATCTCAGTGTGTGGCATCACATAACTCCCAGCATGCCTGCTGCCTTTCGGTTATATTTGACTCCAATCTTTCCTTTACCGGCTACAACCAATCTCTTCCCTGAACAGGTCACCTACGCCTCAAGAATATTGCAAGAATTTACACGTTCCTCACCGTGGACACGCTAAAATCGCTCACTGTTGCTCTCATCCACTCTCACCTCGATTATTGAAACTCGCTACTGATTGGTCTCCCGTGTGTCAGACTCTACCCTCTCCAATCCATCCTGTCATCTTCCTGTCCAGCCGCTACTCGGATGCCTCTGCCCTGTGCCAGTCACTGCACTGGCTGCCCGTTAAATACAGAATTCAATTCAAACTCACTACCTTCATCCATAAAGCTCTCCACAGCACCGCGCAGTGCTACTTTGCTTCCCTCATCTCAATTCCCCACATAGTCAGCACCCTCCACTCTGCTAACGAACTCAGATTAAGCTCCTCTTTAACTCGAACCTCTCATTCCCGCCTCCAAGACTTCTCCAGAGCAGCACCAATCCTCTGGAACGCGTTACCAAAAGCTATCCGGGCAATCCCTGACACACAAAACTTCAGGCACGCTCTAAAAACGTACCTCTTCAGGGAGGCATATCATATCCCCTAAACCAACCCCTCTGTACTCCGCCTGATAACATGCTCCCTGTGGTTATGACTGCAATCCCTGCTAGCCACCATCAACTGCCCCTGCAGTCATACCGATTCGGCCACCATATGGCTCAGTTTGACCATTTTCTATGTGTATAGAATCCCTCACTCTCCACCTCGCCTTACCTTGCACATCTCCAGCCCCTTTACCTTCTGTATCACCCTATTACTTGTAGTATGTAAGCTCGTAGGAGTAGGACCCGCACTCCTATTGTCTCCATCAATTGATTACTAGATGTAACCCTTTTTTGTTTCCCCTCTATTGTAAGCGCTGCAGAATATGTTTTCGCTATATAAATAAAGATTGTTATTTTCCATGTCATCAGGGAGCTCCACTACTGGCCTCTAGTGGTCAATGTGAAGAATGCATGTGCAGCATTTTAAGACATTTAATATTTTAAGTGTCTCAAAAAATTCTATGTTTTATGGCACTATTGATAAATTTTCAGTACTGTAGATAAGCAGTATTCTGATATATTCATCTTTCGTCAGACCTCATAATCCTAGAACATACCTCAAGTTGAGTGTAGAGTCTTGGGAGGAGTCCCCAAGTCCTGTAAGAGGATGGAGGACCTAGGACTGGTCTTTAACCCCTTAAGAACACTTTGGCCATAAGGATGCAGTGACTTTTTGATGGTTTTTATCTCCACTTTTTAAAAGCCATAACTTTTTTATTTTTCCATTGACATGGCCGTCTGATGGTTGTTTTTGTGAGTTGTGAACTGTAGTTTTTTATTGGTATAATGTATTGTAAAACTTTTATTAAGTCTTTTTAGAGGACAATTTTTCCTTAGCATTTTTCACCTTTGCATAATAAAAACCCTTTTTTGAAATTATAATTTTTTGCATCACTGCATTTAAGATCCAATAACAGTTTGATTTTTCCATAGATTGAGTTCTGTTTTGTTTTTGTTTTTTTTGCATGACAAGCTGTAGTTTTTATTGGCGCCATTTTGGGGTTTTTTAATAACTTTTATTGATTTTTTTCTGGGAGGCGAAATGGCTCCGTTTTTATTTGTTAATTATTGATTTTTTTACAGTTTTTGCCATGCAGAATAAATAGTGTGTTCAATTTATGGTACAGGTGGTCATGGATACAATCTAAACTTTTTTAATATAAAGAGGGAAAAGTGTCCAAAAAAGAGATTTTTTTTGTTACAATTTTTTTACAAGTTTTTTGTAGTATTAATTTTGTTTTTTACACTTTTTATGTCCCTGTAAGGTACTTGAACCAGACAATCTGTGATTGCTATGACACTGCATCGCAGTGCAACACATTATCGCTTACGATAGCGATCACAGGCACTAGCAGGCCTGGATGTCATTGTCTGACATAGCATACAATATGAGAAATGGATAAAAATGAATGGAGCCTAATGTCCCTATTACATGGGCCACCGGTTGTCTAAATGACGACACAAGTGCTGAAGTCACGGATAAGGTCATTAGCGCTCGTGCAGAGCATTTAGACAGACAGAGTTCACCCCTGGATTGTGGGCTTCTCGCTCAGTGCTTATTCTTCTATGTGAAGTGCTGAGCGAGGAGCGTTTACACGGAATGAGAAGCCTGCGATGCAGAGATGTTTTTTAGGATGACAGAAAGTCAGCGATAACGACTTGCGAATGAATAGTAAATGATTTTTTACATTTATACTGAACCATTATCACTCAATTTTGAGCAATAATGTCTGTTATAAATGGCCCATAAGAGACAGACAATGTGGGTGCAGCATGTACTAATACCCTTTTAACAGGTTCTGGATATATGTCATTAATGGAGTCACAATTCTCAGTTATAATAGGCGCTATGCTACTAGAGGAAATATGATATAGGTTACAATGTAACAATACGGAACTATAGTATCAATGGGGTAAGATAAGTCGGGGGAACAACAGAGCGCTCCTGGCTTATAACATCAGCGGGGTAAAACACATGAAAATTGTAGTGAAACAATAATGAGTCTCAACAGTCATATGGAAACAGCGGGTGTAGCTCTACTACATGCAGGAGAACAGTGCTAGCTGTACGTCTCCATGACAGGTAGCCTCTCCTAGCTCCAAGTGCTCCTTCTGTAGGTAGATTAGATGTTTTCTCAATAGTTGATGCACTTATAGAGTTTGTCACTGCAGGCCTCTATTAGACACATAGGTTGCGTCCCACTGCTCTCCAGGTGTATCAGGTACAACACCTTCTCTCAGCGCTTACTGAGCTCTACAGAGGAATCCCTCTTACAGCAGGATTACTACTCAGGCTACTACTAAAGCCTCTTGGTGGCGTGTCTCTGAGAGAGTCTCTGCTTTCTTTTCTCTATTGTAGCTCCGGGACGTCTCTCATCGTTAGGGACGTCTCTCATGATCGGGAATGTCTCTCATCGTCAGCAATGTCTCATATCATCGGGGACGTCTCTCAGCATTAGGGACATCCCTCAGCATGAGGTTTGTCTCTCATCATCAGGGACGTCTCTCAGCATGCTCTTTCAGCCTTCAGAAATCCCTCCTGCATTATTGCAACAGAAAGGCTCTTTCCCTGGCTGCTCATGAGACCTCGTCTCCAATTACATAATCACAGGTCCTTCAGGAAGGACCTCAAAACACACATGCAGTGCAGAACAGGACAGCAATGCCTGCTCTCACCCAGCAACAGTCTGTAGCTCGCCTTCAACCATCAGGAAATTGGTTGCGAGGGACCACAATGTATTGAAAAGAAAAACCCATTCCATTCATCCACAGTAATTCACTTTACTCTTAAATCCTAAAAGACGTGGCCATTTTTTTTTCTTATTTTGAGGTTTGTGTTTATTTTTTAGAGGCGGTTTAGAGGGTTAACAGCCACAATCAACCTTAGCGCTGACTGCCGCTGTTGCGGTCAGAGGTTTGCTCTCCCAGACAGCTGGCACCGACTTTGTATATGCAGCAGGATCGGCTTGAGATCACGCTCAAAATAAATTCTGTACACTCTGGACGTAATAGGTAAAAAACAAAAACAAGGGGATCCCCTGTCTTGAGCCTAATACTAACAGAGAGGAATAGTTGAGGAAGTAGCTGGGACCTTAGGAGGCAGGGATCACGCTATCATTCAATTTTGGATAACAAGGGGAGGAAGACCTGAGAAAACTCAGACCTCAAAGTTGGTTTTCAGAAAAGCAGATTTTAATGGACTCAGAAAGATCTAATGGATGGGTGTTCTTAAGGACAGAAATGTCCAAGAAGTATGGGAAATATTGCGAAATAAGATTCTTAAAGCACAATCATTAATAATCCCTAAAATAAGGAAGAATGGGAAGCATTTAAAGAGACCAGAATAGATGGACGCAGAACTTGCACACATATTAAAAAAGAAGAAAAATATGTTTATCAAATGGAAAACGCTGGGAATATCTAAAGAAGATTATAATGCAGTCAGCAGAAACTGTGGGGCAAGTGGCAGAAAAGCTAAAGCTAATAATGAATTTAGGCTTGCAACAGAGGCCAAAAGCAATAAAAACGGATTTTGGGGAGGTATGTCAAAAGCAAAAGAAAAGTCAAAGATGCAATTGGATTTTTAAAGGATGAAAATGGGGAATTGGTTAAAAATGATGTTAAGAAGGCTGAACTTTTAAATTCCTATTTTGTATCTGTTTTCTCTTAGGAAGTAAATGCAACATCAATTGATCTTCCCTATCCTATGGGAGAAGTAAAAGAATGGAGGCTATCTATAAGTAGAGAGATGGTGAAGGAGCACTTAGCTAAATTACATACATTCAAGTCTCCAGGTTCAGATGAATTACATCCTAGGATGCTAAAGAAAGCAGCGGAGGTAATTGCTGAACTTCTCACTGTAATCTTTGAAAACTCCTGGAGAACAGGAGAAGAACCAGAAGATTGAAGAAGGGCAAATGTTGTTCTTATCCTTAAAAAAGGGAAGAGGGTGGATCCAGGAAACTACAGGCCTGTGAGCCTGACTTCTATATCAAGAAAGATCTTTGAGCAAATTATTAAACAGTATATATACACAAGTACTTGGATGAGAATGAAGTAATTAAACAGAGACAGCGTGGGCTTGTAACAAACATGTCATGCCAGACTAATCTAATTTGCTTCTAGGACAGAATCCTTGACTTGGTGGATCAGGGAAATGTGGTAGATATAAATTATGTTGGCTTCAGTAAAGCATTTGATAAAGTATCTCATAGTATTCTTATTGAAGAAATTACCAAATATGGGATTGACAAGGCAACTGTTAGGTGGATTCACAACTGGCTGAGTGATCGTACTCAAAGAGTGGTCAGAAATCGCTAAACATCCAAGTGGAAGAATGTCTCACAATGCTCTGTCCTGGGCCCTGTGTTGTTCAACATTTTTATACATGATCTGGAGGAGGGGAATAAGGGAAAACGATCAAATGTACCCACAACACAAAGCTAGGAGAGATAGCAAACACTAGAGAACAAAGAGAGAGGATTCAAAAAGATCTATACAAGCTTGAACAGTGGGCGGCGACTAACAGAATGTTATTTAACAAGGAGAAATGAAAGTCCTGGATCTGGGCAAGAAAAATGAAGAAAATCATCACAAAAGAATGGGAGGATTTGAACTAAGCAGCAGCACATGTAAAGAAGACTTGAGTATACTGATAGATCACAGACTCAGCATAAGTCAACAGTGTGATGCAATAGCAAAAAAGGCAAATACAATTTTGGGATGTATTAAGAGAAGCATAGAGTATAGCTCACGTGAGGTCATTATCCCCCTCTGCTCTTCCTTACGTAGACCTCATTTGGAATATTGTGCCATGTTCTGGGCACCTCAATTTAAAAAAGACAATCTGGAGCATGTTCAGCAAAGAGCTACCAGTAGAGTGCACTGTCTGCAAACCGTGTCCTAAGAGAAACGGATCTATCTATGTTTAGCTTGCAAAAAAGAAGGCTGAGAGGAGACTTAATAGCTGTCTACATATATGTGAAGGGCTGTCAGAGTGCAGAGGGATCAGCCCTATTCTCATTTACACAAGGAAAGATTAGAAGCAATGGGATGAAACTGAAAGAGTAGAGAAATGGATTAGATATTAGAAAAAGCTTTCTGACAATGAATGTGATCAAAGAGTGGATCAGGTTGCCACAGGAGGTGGTGAGTTCTCCTTCAATGGAGGTCTTCATACAGAGGCTGGACAGACATATGTCTGGGATGATTTATTGGATTTTGCATTGAGGGGAACGTTGTACCCTGGAGGTCCCTTCCAAATCCACCTTTCTATGATTCTATGGGAACCATTAATCTAAGCAGAAACACATGTAAAAAAAAGACCTGAATATACTGATAGATCACAGACTGAGCATGAGTTAGCAGTGTGATGGAATAGCAAAAAAGGCAAACACAATTCAGCAATGTATTAAGAGATCACAGGGTCTATAACACATGAGATAATTATCCTCCTCTACATTTCCTTAGTTAGACCTCATCTGGAATACTGCGTCCAGCTCTGGGCACCCCAATAAAAAAACATAGAGAAAATGAAGCAATTTCAGAGAAGAGTTACCAAGATGGTGAGCGGTCTGCAAATCATGTCCTATGAGGAACGGTTAAAGGAGCTGGAAATGTTTAGCTTGCAGAAGAGAAGGCTGACAGGAGACTTAATAGCTGTCTACAAATATCTGAAGGGCTGTCACAGTGCAGAGGGATAAGACCTATTCTCATTTGTACAAGGAAAGACTAGAAGCAATGGGATGAAACTGAAAGATTGCAGACTAGAGATGAGCGAGCACACTCGTCCGAGCTTGATACTCGTTCGAGTCTTAGGGTACTCAAGATGCTCGTTACTGGAGACGAACACCACGCGGTACTCGAGTCAATTTCATTTTACTTCCCTGCAAGTTTAGTGCCATTTTCTAGCAAATAAACATGCGGGGAAGGCATTACCACTTCCTGCTGTGACGTGCCAGCCATCTGCCCGCCAACAGCAGTGAGTGGCTGGCGGGATCAGGTGACCACTGAGTACTTAAACTGGTCCCGCCCGCGACCCACCTCAGACGCATGCTGGCAGAGGTTAGGGAAAGTGCTGCTGCTGATATAGGGAAAATGTTAGAGTAAGATCCTCTCTACAAGAACCCCAACGGTCCTTCTTAGGGCTACTCCTCATTGTGTGCATTACGGTTGTGGCTGGCTGGGAGCAGTAGTGCACCAATTTTTTTTTTAAGCATTTAGACCTGTGCAGGCCATTACAGCTATACTGTTCTGTGTGTGCAGTGCATTAGGCAGAGGTCTCATCGCTAAATAGTACGCAAACATTTCCTGGGCCACTGCAGATCATTTTATGTATACCGTTCTATGTGTGCAGTGCCTTAGGCAGAGGTCTCACTCTCATCGCTAAATAGTACGCTAATATTTCCTGGCCCACTGCAGATCATACCCTCACTGCACCCACACCCTCACCTCCACGGTCCCCCACTCTATCCAGCAATGTCTCTCAGCGCAGCATTCAGCTGTTGCTAACACAAGTGTTGGAGCGAAAGTGGAAATAAGCCACCACCCACCCACATGCACAAGCTTTAAATGTGCACATTGCCAAATTAATCAGCCTGGAGATGCTGCCATACAGGCTTGTGGAAACGAAGGCTTTCAAAAACATGATGTCAGTGGCGGTCCCGCGCTACTTGGTCCCCAGTCGCTACTATTTTTCCAGGTGTGCTGTCCCCGCCCTACACCAACACGTCTCCCGCAACATAAATCATGCCCTCACCAACGCGGTTACTGGAAAGGTCCACTTAACGACAGACACATGGGCAAGTACTGACGGGCAGGGCCACTATATCTCCCTGACAGCACATTGGGTGAACTTGGTGGAGGCTGGGACCGAGTCAGAGCCTGGGGCCGCTCATGTGCTACCCACACCGAGAAGAGCGGGTCCTACCTCGGTGCTGGTATCTGCGTGTATTATGCCACCTCCTTCAAACCCCCCTCCTCCTGCTCTGCCACCTCTATCTCTCAATTAAGAAGTGTGAGCATGTCTCCAGCAGTCGGTAGTGTGCGGCGTGGTAGCATAGCGGTGGGCAAGCGTCAGCAAGCCATGCTGAAACTAATCAGCTTAGGTGACAAGAGCTGTTACAGGGTCTGACAGAGCAGACCGACCTCCGGCTTTCGCCGCTGAGCCTCCAACTGGGCAGGGTCATGTTCGACAACGGCCGTAACCTGGTGGCGGCCCTGCAGCTTGGCAGCCTCACACACGTACCATGCCTGGCCCACATTTTCAATCTGGCGGTTCAGCGGTTCCTAAAAAACTACCCCCACTTGTCTGACTTGCTTGGCAAGTTGCCCCGCGTCTGCGCACATTTCCGCAAGTCCACCACGGATGCTGCCACGCTCAGGACACTGCAATGTCGGTTTCAGCTGCCAGAGCACTTACTGCTGTGCGACGTGCCCATGCGCTGGAATTCTACGCTGCCCATGTTGGCCAGGCTATACGAGCAGCGTAGAGCTATTGTGGAATACAGCCGCAACATGGCCGGCTGAGTGGTAGTCAGCCGCCACAGTTCTTTACAGAGGAGTGGACATGGATGCCAGGTCCTCGGAAACTTTGGGGAGTCTACCCAAATGATGAGCGGCGATGCGGCCATCATTAGCGTTACCATCCCGCTGCTTTGCCTGCTGAGAAGTTCGCTGCTAAGTATAATGGCCGACGCTTTGCAGTTAGAACAAGAGATGGGGGATGACAGTATGTCGCTTGATAGCCAGACCACCCTCATGTCTGTATCTCAGCGCATTTTGGAGGAGGAGGGGGGAAACACTGCTGGCAGTGGGTACCCATGCTGCTTGCCTCTCATCTGTTCAGCGAGATTGGGCTGAAGAGGAGGAGGATCCTGAAAGTCATCTTCCTAGTGAGGACATCGATGTGTTGCATACTGGGACCCTGGCACACATGGCTGACTTCATGTTAGGCTGCCTTTCCTGTGACCCTCGCGTTAGACGCATTCAGGCAAACACGGATTACTGCGTACACCCTTCTTGACCCATGGTATAAGGAGAACCTTTCCACTCTTATTTCCGAAGAGGAAAGGGGTATGAGAGTGATGCAATACCACAGGGCCCTGGTGGAAAAAGTGATGCTAAAGTTCCCATCTGACAGCGCTAGCGGCAGAAGACGCAGTTCAGAGGGCCAACTAGCAGGGGAGGAGCTGGGATCAGGCAGCATGTCCAGCGCAGGTAGGGGAACACTCTCCAAGGCCTTTGCCAATTTTATGGCTTTCCAGCAAGACTGTGTCACCACTCCCCAGTCAAGGCTGAGTCGGAGGGAGCACTGTAAAAAGATGGTGAGGGAGTATATAGCTGATCGTATCACTGTCCTCCATGATGCCTCTGTTCCATACAATTATTGGGTGTCAAAGCTGGACACGTGGCACGAACTTGCGCTGTATGCCCTGGAGGTGCTGGCCTGCCCTGCTGCTATCGTCTTGTCAGAGAGGGTGTGAGGGTGTTTAGTGCAGCTGGGGGGGGGGGGGATCATCACGGATAAGCGTACCCGCCTGTCAACTGCCAGCGCTGACATGCTTACACTCATAAAAATGAACAAAGGCTGGATTTCCCCCGACTTCTCTTCTCCACCGGTGGAAAGCTGCAGATCCTATGGATTCTTTTAGCTGCAACAGGAGAAATATGCATCCTCTCTCTAACCCCAAAAAAGGGGAGAAGTAGCTTGGTCTATCCCTTTTGGATCTTTCTCCTCCTCCTCCTCCTAAAACTGCATGTCATCACACTGAACCGCCAATTATTCTGCGGGCCAAAAGGCTCTGTTAAAACTAATGTTTTCGGAGGGCTGCCTCCAGGCTCTGTTACAAATAAAGCAACAACAAGCTGTATCTTTAGAAAATGTTTATGGGTTTCACCTGCCCTCGGGATTAAGCAATTTTTTATGGGTACACTTGTACTCTTGGTACACCAATTTTTCTAGTTCTTGTCTATACTCTTGGCAAACTTATTTTTTCAGGTGTTCGCCTATTCTTTTGGTACACCAATGTTTGAGGGGTTCGCCAATAATCTTGCAACAAAAAAGTTTCAGGGATTTGGCTATACTCTTGCTACAGAAATGTTTCAGGGGTCCGCCTATACACTTGCTACTGAAAGGTTTGAGGGGTTCACCTATACACTTGCTACTGAAAGGTTTGAGGGGTTCGCCTATACACTTGCTACTGAAAGGTTTGAGGGGTCTGCCTATACTCTGGCAACCGAAAAGTTTCTGGGGTTCGCCTATACCATTGCAGTGTTTTAGCTATCTGGCACAAATACACTGAATGACTTGGGCAGAAGTGTGGGCCAAGGTCTTGGGCAGGATGAAACTGCCATGTTTGGGTACTCTGATTTCTTCATGTGTAATACTGTCTTTGGATTTCATGGGCTCGCCTATGCTATGGGTGCACAAAGGTTTCCCAGCGCGGTGTTCAGCTATCTGGCACAAATACACTGACTGACTAGGGTAGTGTGCAGATGGCTTTCCCATTGCAGTGTTTTAGCTATGTGGCAGAAGTACACTGAATGACTTGGGCAAAAGTGTGGGCCGAGGTCCTGGGCAGGGTGAAACTCTGCCATGCTTGGGCACTCTGATTTCTTCATGTGTAATACGGTCTTTATGTCTCATAGGCTCGCCTATGCTGTGGATGCACTAAGACTTCACATTGCAGTGTTTTAGCTATCTGGCAGAAATACACTAAATGACTTGGTCAGAAGTGTGGGCCAAGGTCCTGGGTGGGATGAAACTCTGCCACGTTTGGGCACTCTGATTTCTTCATGTGCAATACTGTAACTGGGTTTCATGGGCTCGCCTATGCTGTGGGTGCAGAAAGGTTTCCCAGCGCGGTGTTCAGCTGTCTGGCACAAATACACTGAATGACTTGCGTAGGGTGCAGACGGCTTTCCATTGCGGTGTTTTAGCTGTCTGGCACAAATACACTGAATGACTTGGGCAGAAGTGTGGGCTTAGGTCCTGGGCAGGGTGAAACTCTGCCATGTTTGGGCACTCTGATTTCTTCATATTTAATAATGTCTTTGGGTTTCATGGGCTCGCCTAGGCTGTGTGTGCACAAAGGTTTCCCAGCGCGGTGTTCAATGTGGAGGCTGCGACCGAGCCTGACCCTGGGCCCGCTCACGTGCTTCCCACACAGAGTATTGCGGGTCCTACCTCGGTCATGGTTTCTCAGGCTTATTATGCCACCTCCTCCTCCTGCTTGGGGTCTGGGGATCAGCGCTGGTTGGCATGTATTATCTCACATGCTACAAATTACCACAACTATCCGAGATACTGGATTGGAGCATTCACAGGAAGCATTAGTAATTTAATGAGACTTTCACAGGGTCACTGTATACCTGCGGTGGCTACTTTTGCAACACCTCCTGCTTCAAACCAATCTTTGGTATTAGTATGCGCTGCTGCATTGTGGAGATGTGTAGAAGTGCTGGCACTTGAGTCTCTTTATGCCTATGTTTGCGGCTCCTGACAATTTTGTAACAGAGGTGGCACAAGATTGGAATTATGATTGTACGTCAATTTATCATCAATTCTCATCAGCATTGTGGGCTATCGCCCACACTTTCAAAGAGGGTCGCTGCCTGGCCCTGCCAACCCTTTGCAGTGTGTGTCTCCAGTCCCTCCTCATTGCAGATACACTTATAAATCGACATGAGGGTGGTGTGGCTATGAAGTGAGGGTGTGGCATGAGGCCAGCTAAATGCTGCGCAGAGAAAAATTTTGTGTGCGCTGTAGACGCAGGCTCGTGCGGGGGGGGGGGGGGGGGTAGACAGCAATGCCAGCATGTAACACAGGAGAAGAGGCAACAGTGTCACCCGCAGGCGGTAATTTGCCTTGGTGGTTAGCTAAGATGTGCCAGCGTATTTGCCTTGCTAATGATGGTCTGTCCCAAGTAAATTGTTAGGGGGGGGGGGGGGGGGGGGTGACCGCCAGACACTTGCCCCCAATTTGGATTATTAGTGGGACCATGGTGCCTCAGATGCACCCATGCATGCTGCCCCTGCCATTCCCTATCCGTTTCTGTGGTGTTTCCATGTCTTTCTCATGTTTTCATGTGTTTCACACAACCTCCCCCCCCCCCATGCGGAGCATCGGTAACCTTATAAAATGCTCGAGTCCCCCATTGACTTGGAGCTGGTGCTGCGTGGCTGCAGTGGGGGGCTGCTGTATACCTTTTCCAGCAAATTTTAGGGGCCTACAGGACCTAGAGCCCAGCCTGATGTGCATCCAGTCAACATCAGGGGGCATCACCCCATCAATCTTCACTCCACCAGGGCTTCCTGGTGGCGTCAAGATACAATAATACCAGGTTGATCATATATTTTAGATGGTTGGTAGCTCACTTGGCCAATAATTATCGTCCTTTAAATCCTGTAAACCTAAATGCTATATGCACACTATAACCTGACTACTCCCCCATATCCTAAGCACACTATATGTCAGGAGGGGGGGGTGAGGAGTTGGATTATTTTGTGCAATAGCACATGGCATTCTATTCTACTGGTGGCTGAACAGTTGGGACTAAGAGCTTGGCAACTGGATCCCTAAGTAGGCGTCACAATCACTATGTGGGGGCGAGGTTATTGAGAAGTTCATTTAATGAAAGAGCCTTGTGTGGCGCAGAGTGCAAGCTCTCACCTATGCCCTGAAGGTTGCAAGTTCAAGCCCCGCTTGATTCAGGTTCCCGGCTCAAGGTTGACTCAGCCTTCCATCCTTTTGAGGTCGGTAGAATGAGAACCCAGCTTGGTTGGGGGTAATAAATAATAATTACCTGAAAGTGCTGAGGAATTAGTTCGCGCTATACAAATAACAAGATTTATTTTTATTATGTTGCAGCAGGATGGGCAGAGGGTGCAATGGTATGTTGTGGCTGGAAGAAGCCTTTATGATGGTCTGGGCTGGATAGAGAGGAATCAAAAACAGACACACGTGATCACTGGAGGTAACTGCACTCGAATTACAATCACTGTGTACATTTTGTGTCTGACCATTTTGTGTCTATTTGTGTCTAATATAGCTATTAGAGGCATATACTGTATACACTGAGAAGCTATATCTAAGCCTGCTGTGTTATTACAGTGGTGCTAGAGAATATATACATATAATTCATTTTTGAAGGGAAGGGACCTCAATTCCAAATATTCCTATGGGGCCCCCTGGTCACAGGGATGAGTATACCCAATTCCTAATGGGCTCCATAAGTTTGAAACAGCTGACACTTGGCCATGATTGGCACTACCACTTAGATGCCACATTGAATGTGGACTTTGGCATCTAAGCCATTTGGACATTAGCTGTGAAATTGTATAAACGACTATCAATTAGGGCATTTTCTGTTCAAGGTCTCAGTAAAAATACCCATTCAGGAGTGTAACTATAGAGGGTGCAGGGGATGCGGTTGCACCCAGGCCCAGGAGCCTTAGGGGGCCCATAAGGCCTCTCTTCTCCATATAGGGAGCACAGTACTATGAATAAAGCATTATAGTTGGGGGCCTTGTTACAGGTTTTGCATTGGGGCCCAGAAGCTTCAAGTTATGCCTCTGTGCAGCATGGTTTAGGTATGGGTACAGATAGAGGGGGGGCCCAGCTCACCTTTTGCATCAGGGCCCCTGAGCCTTTAGTTACGCCTCTGTACCCATTGTTCCTTTTTCACCAGCAAAAAGCATCAAATCCTTTAAATTGTTCTGTTGGGCACATGCCCCGGCCAGAACGAAGATTTCTTTATCACAACAACTGATACTAGAAGGTAAAAAATGGGGGCAGGAGCTTCTGATCTTTCTGTGATGAGTCGCTTTTAATTAGATTCAGTGCATTACACAGTGCTCATACATTGTTATATGTATAGTAGTGAATTCGAGCCACATCACGAGGTCTATACCAATGTACATACATGGTACTTATGCAACTGACAGTCACAGAGCTAAAGCTACACATTGTTACATGGGCTGGCACATCAAACAAAATAAAGCAAACAATCATTTTTCTATTCAGAGAAAACAAAGACAACAGAATCACATGATACTGAGTCCTTCATATAGAAGAAGTTGCATGGTAGAAGTTGTAGGCCGGCTCTTGGCCTTATTGTCAATGTCCCTTGCTAATTTATATTAAATATTTTCTTTAAACTGGAAAGAGCCTGTTCTCGTGTAATCTGCTTCCAGTCATCAGGCAGTTCAGCCGCTTTGGCATTATACTCTTCAGCAAATTTTTCATTAAACTGGGCAAAAATGTATTTCCAGTAATCTGAGGATTCAATGCTGGGGTCGGGTTGGATGGCCCAGTCTGGATAGTAAGTGCGATACTCTTTGTACGGATGCCATTCAAACTCTGTGTCTGAATTTTGAAAACGATTGGTTGACACAACAAACGTGGTACAAATACCTGTGACCAACTGGTCTTTTAAATTGCTATTATCGGACCATCTATATTGTCCTAATCCTTCAGGTCTGTGGATAGATGCAAAGTGCTCTCACAGGGGACTTTACAGAATGGACACTGATGCCCACATCCAATCACCTTCCTGAACAACTCATCCTGAGGCTTCAAGGTCACCTTGGAAAGCACAGACTCAATAGTCATGGACCTCAGCTCTGATAAGATTTGTGTTTCCATGTGCTCGAGGGAATGTTGAATTTCATCAGAAAACTGCTCAGTTTTTGCCTTGTTATGGAAAGTAATAACATTCATCTCTTTCTTTGGAATCACCAATTCAGTTTTCAGCATCTCACAAAACTGATTTAATGCATTTGGAACAGAGTTTGACTTCAGAATGCGGTCATCATTTAGCACTAGAGATGAGCGAACGTACTCGTCCGAGCTTGATATTCGTGCGAATATTAGGGTGTTCGGGATGCTCGTTACTCGTAACGAGTACCACGCGGTGGTCTGGTTACTTTCAGTTTCCTCTCTGAGACAGCGCGCTTTTCTGGCCAATTGAAAGACAGGGAAGGCATTACAACTTCCCCCTGTGACGTTCAAGCCCTATACCACCCCCCTGCTGTGAGTGGCTGGGGCGATCAGATGTCACCCGAGTATAAAAGTCGGCCCCTCCCGCGGCTCGCCACACATGCCTTGTGAGTTAGCTGAGGGACAGTGGTATTGTGCTGGAGCTGCTGTAGGGAGAGCGTTAGGAGTTAGTGTAGGCTTCAAGAACCCCAACGGTCCTTCTCAGGGCCACATCTAATAGTGTGCAGTACTGTGTTAGCACTGTATTTTTTTTTTTTTTTCAAAATTGGATCTGCAGAGCATTGCGCCCTGCAATAGGGACAGAAGTGGTGGTTAGGCAGGGAGAGTGTTAGCAGTGAGTGTAGGCTTCAAGAACCCCAACGGTCCTTTCTAGGGCCACATCTATCCGTGTGCAGTACTGTCCAGGCTGCTGTTAGCAGTGTTGCATTTTTTTTTTCTCAAAACCGGCTGTGCAGACCATTGCACCCGGCATTAATACTACAGGGATAGAATTGTGTAGGCAGGGCCAGAAGACATACATTATTCATTGAATAGACGCAGTGTGGCTTGTCCTTTGAAAAACAAGGGAAAAAATTCTATTTCGCCTGCCTCTGACAGTCCTCAGGGCTCTGGGTACGTGTGTGCTGCGTGCAGAACGTTAAAAAAAAATCAGACGCAGCCAGCTACGTTTTACTGCAGGCTTGCGCCAATTTTTTTCCTGCATGGGAAATCCCTGATCTGCTGGAGCCAATAACTTTGCATCACTGCAGTTCTCTGACACATTTACAGGGCCACAACACAGTTATTAAACTTAGTAGTATTCATTGAATAGACGCAGTGTGGCTTTTCCTTTGAAAAACAAGGGAAAAAATTCTATTTCGCCTGCCTCTGACAGTCCTCAGGGCTCTGGGTACGTGTGTGCTGCGTGCAGAACGTTAAAAAAAAATCAGACGCAGCCAGCTACGTTTTACTGCAGGCTTGCGCCAATTTTTTTCCTGCATGGGAAATCCCTGATCTGCTGGAGCCAATAACTTTGCATCACTGCAGTTCTCTGACACATTTGCAGGGCCACAACACAGTTATTAAACTTAGTAGTATTCATTGAATACACGCAGTGTGGCTTGTCCTTTAAAAAAAAAGGGAAAAAATTCTATTTTGGCTGCAGGCTTGCGCCAATTTCTTTCCTAGCTTGGAAATCACTGGTAATACAGCATGCTGAGGGGTAGGGGTAGGCCGAGAGGACGTGGACGCGGCCGAGGTGATCCAGGTGTGTCGCAGCCGACTGCTGCGCGATTAGGAGAGAGGCACGTTTCTGGCGTCCCCACATTCATCGCCCAATTAATGGGTCCACGCGGGAGACCTTTATTAGAAAATGAGCAGTGTGAGCAGGTCCTGTCGTGGATGGCAGAAAGTGCTTCGAGCAAGCTATCATCCACCCAGAGTTCTGCGCCGTCCAGTGCTGCAAATCCGAATCCTCTGTCTGCTGCTCCTCCTTCCTCCCAGCCTCCTCACTCCACTACAATGACACATGCTCAGGAGCGGGAAGACTCCCAGGAACTGTTCTCGGACCCCTGCTCAGATTGGGCAGCAGTGGTTCCTCTCCCACCAGAGGAGTTTATCGTCCCTGATGCCCAACCATTGGAAAGTTCCCGGGGTCCGGGGGATGAGGCTGGGGACTTCCAGCAACTGTCTCAAGACCTTTCAGTGGGTGAGGAGGACAATGACGATGAGACACAGTTGTCTTGCAGTGAGGTAGTAGTAAGGGCAGTAAGTGCGAGGGAGGAGCGCACAGAGGATTCGGAGGAAGAGCAGCAGGACGATGAGGTGACTGACCCCACCTGGTGTGCAACGCCTACTCAGGACAGGTCTTCAGAGGGGGAGGCAAGGGCAGCAGGGCAGGTTGCAAGAGGCAGTGCGGTGTCCTGGGGTAGAGGCAGGGCCAGACCGAATAATCCACCAACTGTTTCCCAAAGCGCACCCTCGCGCCATGCCACCCTGCAGAGGCCGAGGTGCTCTAAGGTCTGGCAGTTTTTCACAGAGACGCCTGACGACCGACGAACAGTGGTGTGCAACCTTTGTCGCGCCAAGATCAGCCGGGGAGCCACCACCAACAGCCTCACCACCACCAGCATGCGCAGACATATGATGGCCAAGCACCCCACAAGGTGGGACGAAGGCCGTTCACCGCCTCCGGTTTGCACCGCTGCCTCTCCCCCTGTGCCCCAACCTGCCACTGAGATCCAACCCCCCTCTCAGGACACAGGCAGTACCGTCTCCTGGCCTGCACCCACAGCCTCACCTCCACTGTCCTCGGCCCAATCCAGCAATGTCTTGCACCGCACCGTCCAGCCGTCGCTAGCGCAAGTGTTTGAGCGCAAGCGCAAGTATGCCGCCACGCACCCGCGCGCTCAAGCGTTAACCGTCCACATAGCCAAATTTATCAGCCTTGAGATGCTGCCGTATAGGGTTGTGGAAACGGAGTCCTTCAAAAGTATGATGGCGACGGCGGCCCCGCGCTACTCAGTTCCCAGTCGCCACTACTTTTCCCGATGTGCCGTCCCAGCCCTGCATGACCATGTCTCCCGCAACATTGTACGCGCCCTCACCAACGCGGTTACTTCCAAGGTCCACTTAACAACGGACACGTGGACAAGCACAGGCAGGCAGGGCCACTACATCTCCCTGACGGCACATTGGGGGAATTTAGTGGAGGCTGGGACAGAGTCAGAGCCTGGGACCGCTCACGTCCTACCCACCCCCAGAATTGCGGGCCCCAGCTCGGTGGTGGTATCTGCGGCGGTGTATGCTTCCTCCACTAAACCACCCTCCTCCTCCTCCTCCTCCTCCTCCAACGCAACCTCTGTCTCGCAATCAAGATGTGTCAGCAGCAGCACGTCGCCAGCAGTCGGTGTCGCGCGGCGTGGCAGCACAGTGGTGGGCAAGCGTCAGCAGGCCGTGCTGAAACTACTCAGCTTAGGAGATAAGAGGCACACGGCCCACGAACTGCTGCAGGGTCTGACAGAGCAGACAGACCGCTGGCTTGCGCCGCTGAGCCTCCAACCGGGCACGGTCGTGTGTGACAACGGCCGTAACCTGGTGGCGGCTCTGCAGCTCGGCAGCCTCACGCACGTGCCATGCCTGGCCCACGTCTTTAATTTGGTGGTTCAGCGCTTTCTGAAAAGCTACCCACGCTTGTCAGACCTGCTCGTAAAGGTGCGCCTTCTCTGCGCACATTTCCACAAGTCCCACACGGACGCTGCCACCCTGCGGACCCTGCAACATCGGTTTAATCTGCCAGTGCACCGACTGCTGTGCGACGTGCCCACACGGTGGAACTCTATGCTCCACATGTTGGCCAGGCTCTATGAGCAGCGTAGAGCTATAGTGGAATACCAACTCCAACATGGGCGGCGCAGTGGGAGTCAGCCTCCTCAATTATTTTCAGAAGAGTGGGCCTGGTTGGCAGACATCTGCCAGGTCCTTCGAAACTTTGAGCAGTCTACCCAGGTGGTGAGCGGCGATGCTGCAATCATTAGCGTCACCATTCCTCTGCTATGCATCTTGAGAAGTTCCCTGCAAAGCATAAAGGCAGACGCTTTGCGCTCGGAAACAGAGCCGGGGGAAGACAGTATGTCGCTGGATAGTCAGAGCACCCTCCTGTCTATATCTCAGCGCGTTCAGGAGGACGAGGAGGAGCATGAGGAGGATGAGGAGGAGGGGGAAGAGACAGCTTGGCCCACTGCTGACGGTACCCATGCTGCTTGCCTGTCATCCTTTCAGCGTGTATGGCCTGAGGAGGAGGAGGAGGAGGAGGATCCTGAAAGTGATCTTCCTAGTGAAGACAGCTATGTGTTGCGTACAGGTACCCTGGCACACATGGCTGACTTCATGTTAGGATGCCTTTCTCGTGACCCTCGCGTTACACGCATTCTGGCCACTACGGATTACTGGGTGTACACACTGCTCGACCCACGGTATAAGGAGAACCTTTCCACTCTCATTCCCGAAGAGGAAAGGGGTTCGAGAGTGTTGCTATACCACAGGACCCTGGCGGACAAGCTGATGGTAAAATTCCCATCCGACAGCGCTAGTGGCAGAAGGCGCAGTTCCGAGGGCCAGGTAGCAGGGGAGGTGCGGAGATCGAGCAGCATGTACAGCACAGGCAGTGCAACAGTCTTTAAGGCCCTGGACAGCTTTATGGCTCCCCAGCAAGACTGTGTCACCGCTCCCCAGTCAAGGCTGAGTCGGCGGGAGCACCGTTAAAGGATGGTGAGGGAGTACGTAGCCGATCGCACGACCGTCCTCTGTGACGCCTCTGCCACCTATAACTACTGGGTGTCGAAGCTGGACACGTGGCCTGAACTCGCGCTGTATGCCCTGGAGGTGCTTGCTTGTCCTGCGGCTAGCGTCTTGTCAGAGAGGGTGTTTAGTGCGGCTGGGGGAATCATCACAGATAAGCGTACCCGCCTGTCAACCGACAGTGCCGACAGGTTAACACTCATCAAGATGAACAAAGCCTGGATTTCCCCAGACTTCTCTTCTCCACCAGCGGACAGCAGCGATACCTAAGCAATACGTAGGCTGCACCCGCGGATGGAAGCATCGTTCTCTCTCACCATCCAAAACGGGGACATTTCTGCTTCATCAATCTGTGTATTCATCCTCCTCCTCCTGAAACCTCACGTAATCACGCCGAACGGGCAATTTTTCTTAGGGCCACAAGGCTCACTAAGGCTCTTAAAAGCGTTGAAACTTTAACTTGAACCAATTTTTCGTTAAACTGGGCTGCCTCCAGGCCTAGTTACCACTTAAGCCACATTAACCAAAGCGATTAATGGGTTTCACCTGCCCTCTTGGTTGGACATGGGCAATTTTTCTGACGTACATTAGTACTGTTGGTACACCAATTTTTTTGGGCCCTCACCTACAGTGTAATCATAGTAATTTCTATGTTCTTCGCCTGCACTCATGGTACAGAAAGGTGTGTGGGGTTGGCCTACACTTTAGCTACATAAATGTAACTGGGGCCTTGTCTATACTGCAGCTACTGAAATGTGAAAGAGACTGTTATCACCCTAAACTGCTGCAATGGGAATGTTACTGGGGCCTGTCTTGAGTGCTACTATTACTGAAATGGAACTAAGACTGCGCTCCCCCTATACTGCTGCTAGTGATATGTTAGTGGGGCCTGTCCCTAATGGTACCGCTGAAATGTTAATAATTCTGGGCTCTGCCTATACCGCTGCTAATGGTATGTCACTGGGGTGTGGAAACAGAGGCTTCACAAAGACATGATGGTGGCGAGGCCATTTCCCACCAACGCTGTTACTGTTAAGGTGCATATAACCACGGACACGTGTAGAGGACACATAGTGCCTCCAAAACATCCCCCTCCTCCTCCAACAATGAAAACATTCTTGGCAAATACCTTTGCATTGGTCCGTCTGGTGGCAGTCCAAGAAGTTCACCTTTAACGACACAACAAGAGAGCACCACCACATCCCCCCGCCACGGCCCACTTAATCCTGGCCACATTCCGAAAACCAACTACATAAAACCGTGCTACCAGGTCCGCAGTCACCACCACATTACCCCCAAGATGTTACTGTTAAGGTACATATTACCAGTCTGACTGGGGCATGCAGTGTAGGCCGAAGCCCACCTGTATTAAGCACGACATTACCTCAGCTGTGATGGGCAATGCAATGGGATATTTTTATGTACCGCCGGTGGCTTCCTGGCACCCACCCATGCTGTGGGTCCACAGGTAAATTATAAATGCATCTGTTTCCACTTCTAAAGAACCCCAGTCAGACTGGGGCATGCAGTGTGGGCCGAAGCCCACCTGCATTAAGCACGACATTACTACCTCAGCTGTGTTGGGCAATGCAATGGGATATATTTATGTACCGCCGGTGGCTTCCTGGCACCCACCCATGCTGTGGGTCCACAGGGAGTTGTTACTACATCTGTCCACTTGTAAAGAACCCCAGTCTGACTGGGGCATGCAGTGTGGGCCGAAGCCCACCTGTATTAAGCACGACATTACTACCTCAGCTGTGTTGGGCAATGCAATGGGATATTTTTATGTACCGCCGGTGGTTTCCAGGGAGCCACCCATGCTGTAGGTGCACACGGAGTTTAACCTACATCTGTCCACTTGTAAAGAACCCCAGTCTGACTGGGGCATGCAGTGTGGGCCGAAGCCCACCTGCATTAAGCACGACATTACTACCTCAGTTGTGATGGGCACTGCAATGGGATATTTTTATGTACCGCCGGTGGGTTCCAGGGAGCCACCCATGCTGTCGGTCCACAGGGACTTCACAATAGGGAGTTGTACCTGCCTGTGTGTATGAATTAAAAAGCCCGGTCTGACTGGGCATGCAGACACCTTGACAGAATGAATAGTGTGTGGCACATAGGTTCCCCATTGCTATGCCCACGTGTACAGCTCCTGATGGCGGTGGCACAGGATTATATTCCTCATTGCTTCTGTACAGCATTGTGGGCTATCGCCCCGCCCCTTTTAAAGAGGGTCGCTGCCTAGCCGTGCCAACCCTCTGCAGTGTGTGCCTGCGGTTCCTCCTCATGGCAGACGCACTTATAAATAGACATGAGGGGGGTGTGGCATGAGGGCAGCTGAAGGCTGCGCAGGGACACTTTGGTGTGCGCTGTGGGGGGGGGGGGGGGTTGGGCAGCATGTAAGCCAGGAGAAGTGGCAGCGGAGTGTCATGCAGGCAGTGATTGTGCTTTGTTGGAGGTAGTGTGGTGCTTAGCTAAGGTATGCATTGCTAATGAGGGCTTTTCAGAAGTAAAAGTTGTTGGGAGGGGGGGGGCACTCTTGCCGGTATTGTGGCTTAATAGTGGGACCTGTGAACTTGAGATGCAGCCCAACATGTAGCCCCTCGCCTGCCCTATCCGTTGCTGTGTCGTTCCCATCACTTTCTTGAATTGCCCAGATTTTCACACATGAAAACCTTAGCGAGCATCGGCGAAATACAAAAATGCTCGGGTCGCCCATTGACTTCAATGGGGTTCGTTACTCGAAACGAACCCTCGAGCATCGCGATAATTTCATCCCGAGTAACGAGCACCCGAGCATTTTGGTGCTCGCTCATCTCTAAATCAATATATTAATCAAAAAGATTCTAAAATCACTGTCCCTGACCAACCCAAAGGTTGCAGTTACCCGGCATTTCTCTTACTATAGAGACCTATATTTCAGATAATTTCCCACCACTTCTTCTGTTCCTCCCTTTCTTGATCTCATTTCAGCAATGGACTCACTAGAGCACCCCAAAACTAGGACAGACCTTTCCCACTGCTAGTGATTCTATGTTGGTGTCCTGGTGAGTTGACATGCTATCAATGCTATGGCTATGAAGGCTACAATGATTGGGCTCGGTTCCCACACTCTAACAATATAACTGGAAACTCATTCGTGTCCTCCTAAAATAGACCTCATGTTCTGACGAAAAATCCTCATATTTGACACTTCATCATAGAATGCTAACACTTAAACCAAGAACATCAACAGCTGAAATCACACAGAACCTGGGAGGAGACCATCTTGGAATGGTGAGATCAAGTGGTTTACTGTAATTGTGACTTATCTGACCGCAAGATAAGGTGTTATGAATGAAGAGAAGACCATTTATGTAGGACTTCCCATCCACAGTCCTACTATATAGAGAGTGGAATTTACCTCCATTATTGCCTCTACTTACAAGTCATCGTTGAGGTAAGTTCTGTCCCCCAGAACTGGTAAGACCTAATAACAATCAATTCCCATAAACATCTTGTTGGATATGTAGGATTGGGCCTTTTGTTTCTAGCCTGTAGAATAATCATAACATTGTTCCTATCTAACAGACTGGAATACAAGTACTGCCAACCAGTAGCATCGCCACTTTGTCTACTTTGTTCTATTTGCAGTGTGTTCTGAATGAATGAGCAAAAGATTGAATCAAAGGGTGTGTGCCAAGATTAAACCTTATCCCCTATCCACAAGTTAGGGGATAACTATCTGATCGGTGAGGGTCTGTCTGCTGGGACCTCTATTGATTATGAGAACTGAGGTCCTGAAGAGCCCCAAATAAACAGAGTAGTGGTCTTCATTCATTTCATTCAGAATGTTGGAGATAGCAAGGTAGAAGGACTTGTCTGTCTACAGCAGTCCCATTAAAATGAATGAAGCAGGAGTGCCTCCACTCTGTTCATTCATGGACCTCAGGAATCCCTGCCATTATAATCAGTTCGGAAACTAGTAGCCAGGCCCCCACCAATTAGATGATCGACCACATATTCCACCGCCACCCTGTTCATTAGGGGACCTCTAGGACATCTGCTGTTGTAATCGGTGGGGGCACTAGTGGTCGCATGCCACCGATAAGATCGTTATCCTCTTGGCACAACCCTTTTAGGAATTGTGCACACAGTAAAAGCCAAGTGCATGGAGCTCACAGAGTCACAGCTGTTTAGTGTTTCGTCACTCTCTGTGCTGCTGTATGGTGTCTCTGTGTGGCACCGTGTTCTCCATAGAAGCATCTATTAAGTTGTGTTCAGACTTCTGTTAATGGGTTCCGTCATTTTGACAGATCCGGCAGTCTTTTTACATTCTTTTTCCTGTTCCACAACTAAACAGAATAATAGAAATCTGAAGCAAGCCTTTGGGGAAATACTTTGATACTGTAACACATGGTGGGTTTGTTACAATTGTATCCAGTTTAGACAACCTTTTATGAACTACATACATCAGCAGTGCCAATTTGTATCAGTACAGATAGAATGTATCCAATCCATAAAGGATTGTCCAGACTTGGATACATTGTAACAAACCCTCAGATCGTCAACCCTGTACGTAATTTCAGCCTCTAGATGTAAACAAGAATATTCTCATTGACTGATACAAGGAGTCTCTTTATTTTATGATTATTCTTTATTCGCTGATGTTCTCTGCTTTGTGTTACTTTTTCTCATATGTGTGTTTATACTTTTCTGTGTATTGAGACAATTAGCTTCGATGCGATAAAATATATGAAAAACTTTTTTTATATGTGTCCCTTTTTTCTTTGTATTTTTGCTATAACTTTATGTAATGGTAAATACTTTCATATAAAAAAAAAAAAATTATCATAGAGGCGATAACTTTGTAACCAGCCAAATTATATTTGCAAGTTTTTGAGTCTACTCAGTTCTGTTCATCAGGTTGGTATTACATCCGAAGACACATATATACAGTATTTATACAGATAAGAGTATAAGAGTTTTGTGGTCTTTAAACTGATGTAGGTTCATAGAGCTGGTACCCCCACCATCCATGCACCAGATCATTCAGATGTTGAAGTCCCCATGTAATGAGTCATAAATCCCAGTATTAGATTCAACCCTTTAACCCTGGGAAATTCTTAGCAGTTTGATTTCCCAATTTTTTCTTTCTTGTTCTTAATATGATCGTTTAGGATTAAGACCTTTAACTCTGTCACACTGCAGTCTGGTTCAGAAGAATGGTTCCCCACCGGTGTATCCAGCCTCTTCATTATTGTATGTCTGTACTAATTCGTCTTGGACTGTAGTCTCGGCTTCATGTTCCTATTGTAGATTCCTTCAGGGCACCTTGTACACTGCATCATGTGCACCACATTGGAGGATGACATGAGGACATGTCAGGGATCTTATAGTCCTGTTGGGTGTTGGGTATGTGGGTGGTGCCTCTTGCTTGGATATTGGTACAGGTCTTGCATTTTTTGCTGTTAATGATAGTGCGGACACCAGGCCTCTCAACCTACATCAACTGAGAGACAATAAATCTCTAACACTCTCTTAGCTGCGGACTTGTGTGTGTTTCTTCAGGTATTTTCAGGAGAGGTATTGTCTCTCCTTGAGTAGAGCACCTAGAAGGTGAGTGAGGAGACTTATAAGGCCATGCATGCTCATCTGAGTAATATGCAAATATGGAAGATGGAAAAGGCCTCTGTAGTGCCTTCTATTGGATGGCAGCATTCCTGTAAATCAATTTCCGACCCTTTATAAAGGCCTTAACAAAGATTGAGAATTGAAAACCAAGCCAGAATCCATATACAAACAGCTGTTTCCGGGTTCTTGTCCCTCATCAGTGTGCAGTAGGATCTTGGCTTGGCTAGTGAGAGGCCTATGATGTGGGTTGGGTATTGTCTTTCCTTAGGGAGAGCTCTCACTAGGCAAGCCAGAATACCACTCTCTCACTAGCTAAGCCAGTATCCTACTGCACACTGATGAGGGGCAAACACCCCGAAATAGCTGTCTGCATTTGGATTCTGGCTTGCTTTTCAATTCTCAATCAGTGTTACAAAGACCTGTATAAAGGATAAGACATTGATTGCAGGAATACTGCCAACCGATAGATGGCGCTGCAGAGGTATTGTTCCATCTTCCTTATCTTCAGATTTTTTTGGTATGCCAACCTGATAAAGAGACCTAAGCAGTCTCAAAAGATTGTGAGTATAATTTTTTATGGTTAGCCAAAGCATAGGCATCACCTCTCTAATACTTTTGGGTTTTTTGATACAAGAGTATTCAACATTATAGATTTTTCTGGCTAACATGGTACTCTGCTATTTTTGCCCTACATCATGATATAACTTTACATTTCTACTTCCAGACCAAGTTCTCTTGTGGGATTTTTCTAGCTCCTAATACTTTCTGTGAGGGACCACCTAGAGGGTGGTCACTTCTTGTATCTTCTTTCTTCCATGAACTCTTTGTGTTAGGTTAGCTTCACATCCCTGTTCTGCATTCTGTCTTCATGCTCCATCCTGGGAGCAGGAAAACAGAATGCCAGATCTGTCTACTGATGGAAACAAGCGGCACAACATTGACTATAATGGGGTCCGTCTAGCTTCCATCCGGCCCATAGGCATTTTTCCAGCCAATATAATGCAGTATACTGTGCTTTTTCTTCTTCCTGTGCTCTATCAGCACTGGAGGAACAGAATGGAGCCTTTAACGCGAATATGAATCTAGCCTTATCTTGAGCTTGAAAGGAGTAACAAAGCATTCTGTAATCTACACTTACATTTCCTATACAAAGAACAACATTTTATAGTTGTATTCATGCTATCCTATATAAGGAAGACATCCAGCCATTCTGGAGAAATTGTCCATCAGCTCATCTATTCTTCCAAGGAAAGTTCCTCCGTTCCTGAGTTCCCTCTGTCTGGAGGGAACAGGGGGTCTGTAAAAGGACAAAAGGGTCTGGAGAGGGGACATAGCAGTCCGAAGAGGGGACAAAGCGTTATGAAGGTGAAAGTTGGAACTGGAGATGGGATAGAAGGGTCTGGAGAGGACAGGGAAGCCTTGAGGAGGACTGCAAAGCCTGGAGGGAACAAAAGTGATTGGAAGAGGATAGAGAGGTCTGGAGAGTTGACAGAGGGGTCTGGAGTAGTGAATAAGCATGTTTGGGAGGACAGAGGGATCTGCAAGGGGATAAAAGTGTCTGGAGAGGGGTAGCAGGGTCTGGAGAGGGCACAGAGGTGTCTGTACCCTCTCCAGCCAACTCTGTTCCCTCTGCAGACAAGTCTGAAATAACAATATTGGTCAAGCCATAGGAGAAAATTCCCCAGTGCTCCAGGATATATATACACACAGCCAATACTAGGTTGTGTATGTATATCCTGGAGCGCTGGGGAATTTTCTCCTACGGCTTGACCGATATTCTTTTTTCATATACCGTATTTTTCGCTTTATAAGACGCACTTTTCCCCCCTCAGCGGGGGGAAAAAGTTGCTGCGTCTTATAGAGCGAATGTGCCAAAAATTTGTATTTAGTGCAATCGCGAATTTAACGCGCGAACGCGATTTAGTTAGCGCGATTGCACATTAAACTCGCGATTGCACGAACAAATGTGCGATCAGTGAAAAGATTTCTCTCCTCCCCACTGCCGCCCATACATACCTCTGATTGGTGGTGAGCGCCGGTGGGTATTACTGCTGCTCCCCGCCTCCACCAAACGGCTTCCTTCCTTCCTCCTGCTGCACACAAGCGCCGCTGTGACATGGAGTGATGGTTTTTCAGACTCTGCTGCTTCTTCTGCTCCGCCGCCCGGCACTAACCCTGCGCTGTCCCTGGGTGAGTTCAAATTTTTTCCCCCTATTTTCCCGCTCTAAAACGGGGGTGTGTCCTATAGACTGGTGCATCTAATAGAACGAAAAATACGGTATATTCTACGATCCTTCATTCGGGGCCTCTCCTTGATGCTCTCCCTGTGTGGATGTCGAGCAGACCAGGACAGATACACCAAAATACCCTGACCACATGACTCACTTGGATTTGGGGCGTGACGGACCTTCCCTGTCCAGGGGGCACCGGCACACCAGGCTGAGTTATTATATATTTCTCACTCTTCATAGGACATTTATTATGTACGTATGACTTCTTTCATCTATTTCACCCTTGGAGCTCTGTCTAGCTAAGTTTTATTCTGCAGAAGAGTCTGGGAGAGAACAGACAGTGGGGTCTGGAAAGAAAATACAGTTGTTTGGAGAGAACAGTGGGGTCTGGAATTGTTTGTAGGGGTGAGAGATGTCTACAGAGTGGACAGGGCTCTCAGGGAGGATGGAGGAGCCTGGGGAGGACAGAGGGGTTTGGAAGGGGATAGAGGAGATTGGCAATGGCTTTCATCCCTCTATGCATTATACACTCAGCCAAGCAAGCGAGCATGCATGTGTATGGGGTCAGGGGGAGATAACTGTCAGCTAAATGGGCATTTGGCTGACAGTGAGCTAAAATGTATGTACGGCCTTATAGTATAAAAGTGTGTCTCATAGTATAAAAGTCATCATATCAGAGCTGTCGCACTCAACCAAGTTAATAACCTCTCTGGCTGATTTCAGTAACACAATTACTTCCCTGCTGTGCTGGGTGCACATGAATATAGACTAACATTGCCATAAATCCAGGAGGATTTGTTTGTCTTCTTTGCTCTAACTAGAGGAGACTTTTCTGGAAACAATTGTTACATCTTGAGTTAAGAAAATTTCAGTTTCTCTGACCTTCAGGAACCGTTCCTCATCTGGTTAAGAAGTCATCTGGTCCAATGCTAGTCTGAATGTCTCTAGGTTTCATGTTGGACGACTATAGATAAATCAATATTGTGCCTGTTATACATTTGTATTGATTCTTATATCGTTGATAAATCTGTTGGCTTTTTTTCTAGGACTTTTAGCAATGAAGCCCAAACTGCTGTTCTGGCTTTTTCTACTCCACCACCAGAGATCTTCTACGAGTTTGCCAATTCTTAAATATGACTGTAGACCTGGCACGATGGAAGAATGCAAGGATGCTAAATTTGTCCCAGGCCATACTCTGTTAGGAGAAGGCATTGATATCGTCACCATGCAGACAACCGGCTCTTTTCTTCTGGATCTACAGGACGTTGGAGAGCAATGTCAATTGTGTGCTAATCCTCACAACAACAATGTCCTACAGAAACTACCCAAGGCGCTGGTGGACTGGAGACCAGAGACATCATGTTATAGAAATATACTAAGCTCTGTGTCTTCCTCTCAAGTGTCAGTAGCCAATACAGTGACTTCTGTGGTGCAGAATGATTGGAAAGTTGGTCTGAACTTAAGCATTCATGTATTGAAAGCAAACGTAGCTGCGGGAGGGTCTCACAGTAAGATGGCCAACTTCGCCAAAAGTAAAAGCATCACTGACAAATACAACTTTCTGAGCCACAAACTAGAATGTGCTTTTTACAGGTATTGCCCATTTCCTGCAGTCAGTGGAGTAGGGGGTTACTAGATATGGATGTTTGAGTAATTTATCTTTTTTTTTTGCTTTTGTCTCAGTTTTCGCCTGGGATCAAATGCCTCATTAACACCTCATTTTGAGAAAGCTTTGGAAGAACTTCCAGATTCCTATGATAAGAACACCAAGGCTGAGTACAAACGACTTATATCCAGCTTTGGCACTCACTATATCAGCCGTGTTAAAGTTGGAGGTCAGATCCAAGAAGTCACTGCGGTGCGAACATGTCAAGTAACTATGAATGGTTTGAAGATGGATGAAGTCAAGGATTGCCTTGAAGTTGGAGCTGAGATTGAGATATCTAAAATGGGCAAGTCAGCAAGTATCAACTCCAAAGTTGAACACTGCAAAAAACAAATGACAAAAGCAAAATTCGGAGGTGATTTTCATCAAACATTCAATGAACGTATATGGGAGGTGAGTTTATGAACTTGGTTCTGCTGCCTAAGCTTCGAAAGGGGTGTGGGAATTTAAGAAGAGCCATACTCAACAACTGTGATGTAGGGAAGTTGCATAGCTCTGTTCAATCTGTACGTGGGTAAAAATGTGTCAGTTTTCACCACCCCTAGCAGTTTTCTACCAGAGTATGTGGGGCTTAGTAGAAGGGGCATATACCCTGGATGACTCACAGATTTACTATGATTTATAAAAATTGTCATAACTTATAGCACACATCTACACCAGCTCATAGCTGTCATAGAATGCCCCTCTTAATAAATTTAGTTCATCTTACTCTAGTGGGCTCTGCATCGGTCGATCGATGGCCATACACATTAGATCTAAATCAGTCAAACTCATAGATTTGGATAAGACCGGCTGATCATCTAATATATATCGAGGTTCGACAGACGAGTTTGGAGGAGGAGAGAGAAATGTGTCTTGAGAGGACAGAGGCAGCCAGAAGAGTCTAAATGAAGACAGGGGGGCTGGGAAGGGTCAGGATGAGTTCAAAGGGGATGAAGGAGTCTATAGGGTGCAAACAAATATAGACTGATATTGTCTTATAACCAGGAGAATGTATTTTTCTTTTATTGCTCTAACTAGAGGAGACTTGTCTAGAACCATTAATCATGTTACATTAACAAAACACTACACTGGGTAAGCATTCTTCTTCTGATTGATGTCAATAAACTTTTGCATTATCATAAATGTATGCTTAGCTTATTTCTACAGTTAAAATATAAAGACAATGATCGGCCATGATCCCGCTGATTGACTATCTGGAAGATCGTTCATACAAACAATCAAAACAGTAACAAGGTCAATCTAAGCTTAGGTCCAAAGTAATCAAAGAACATGCGAAAAAGTTATATTTACCTGCCCCCAATCCTTTCATTCCATTAATGGCTGGTCCACCAGTGGTCTTCACTTTCGGTTGCATGTTCTGATGATAATGTGCAGCTAATCACAGGCTCTTCTGTGCAGCCCTATGACCCTATTGTCAGGACATGCACCTAGAAGTGAGGGCGAGTGGAGGACTGGCCACCAAAGGCATGGAAGCATTGGGGAAATCAGGACAGGTGACTATTCTTTTATGTTATAGATTTGACCATTATGGCAAATGATCACCAAGGTTTCTGTAGACCATGCCATATACTTTTTATTTCAGCCATGGTTGTCAGAAATTTTTCAACAGGATGGATCATGTCTTTTGTACACTATGGTCTACTACAGTGTTTCTCAACTCCAGTCCTCAGGGACCCCTCCTAAATATTGTACAGGTGATTTAATTATTATCAGTCCCTCAGACATTGCCACAGATGTTCTCTCTATAGGATATCCTGAAAACATGACCTATTGGGGAGCGCTGAGGACTGGAGTTGGGAAACACTGCTCTACTATCATCCATCATGAACTGTTGTTCACTTTTCTTTCACAAACGCTGGCCACCTGGAATGGACAAACTTGCTCCTTTGGATGGATGCTATTTCATGGATGGCCAGCTATAGCATGAAAAGAAATGAATACCTGCATATGTTGTGTGTTGATCTAAATATAAAACTGTCCTTTATATTCACAGGTGACCGGAGGAAATTCAACATTTGATCTCCTCTCAACCGACAAAACCGCTAGTGATGTCTTTGAGAAGTGGATGGAAAGCCTGAAGACTCACCCCGGCCTGGTCTCCTTCTCCTTAGATCCTATTCATAACTTGGTGAGAATTAAGGGAGCCAAGAAAGAGAATCTCAGGCTGGCCATAAGTGATTATGTCAATGAGATGGCTGTAACACTGAAGTGCTCTTGTCCTGGGAATGACTGTTCTTGCGAATGTCCAGCTTCTAGGTACACAAGTTCTAACTGCTGCCCAACACATCGAGGAGCCGCCAAGCTGCATGTCAACATTAGAGACGCCACTGGACTGCGAGGCGACTACTTCTCACAGACAGATGCCTATGTGAAATTCAGATTTGATATTGCTGATTTGAGAACCCCGACAATCTGGAA
Organism: Eleutherodactylus coqui; assembly: GCA_035609135.1. NCBI lineage: Eukaryota > Metazoa > Chordata > Amphibia > Anura > Eleutherodactylidae > Eleutherodactylus > Eleutherodactylus coqui. Next base: position 175,860,510 of record CM069412.1, on the reverse strand, counting down.
TAATAATAAGCCCACATGGAATATGACTTATGATCTGTCAGTTGTAGAGCTCAGCCCCACTAGAAAGTACACTATAGAGGTTTGGGATGAGAACAGAAGATCTGATAAATTTTTGGGGAAATGTGAGAAAGTCCTGACTTCAGGTGATACTTTTGATACGTGTTACCTAAAAAGAGGAAGTGTTACATACTCTGTATGGGTTCCTTGTGTTGATCACCTCCAAGGGCTGTTTTGTCAGGATTATATACCAGTACCCCCACGTGGTTAGTCAAGGCTCCAATATACATCTCCTTATTACCAATGCTTTTGCCCTGAAGGAGCTCATTTGTGCAACCTTATAATGCTCCCCTACTGCATGTCCCTGCTCATGGTAATGCTCATTTAGACTTTCTTAACTTGCTTGAATTGATCAGATTTAGCAATCTGTTTCCACCAAACATGAACAGTTATAGCATTTAAAATGACAGTATAAACACTTATAATATGGCAATACATGGTTTTGTCCCCGGAATAACACACAGATGGGACAGTATAGACATGGCCCATAACTTTCCTACTAGTTACACAAACATTGTGTATAGACACAGGGTCCGAATGATCAGACGATCATCTGGTAGATCTTCTGTAGGACCAGACACAGGAATAGATCTCAGTCAACAGAAGACTATCCTATCAAATGTTTACCATGGAGCAAATGACAGCACTAAGGTTACCTTTGAGGGTTTCTTCATAAATAAACATGACATGGCCCAGTAGAGGTAAGTATCCCAATGGCACAAGGTTCCCAGGCTAGCACTGGCCATACGGATAACTCTTATCCGTACATGACTCCCACAGACTTGGATTACTCTGCAGAACTTCTGAATCAAACTTCAAATAATCTGCAAGTTATTTTTCCATATATTAATGAGTGAATGAAGGTTAAGGCCAAGAAGAAACCAGAACTTTGCCTTTGCTTAGATTCTTACTACAAATGATGACATGTAGCTATAGAAACAATTATTTCTGATTTACCACTTGTGTCTATGATGTTGCGGCTTTTTAGCTAATATTCTGTTTCTATTCTTTGGCTTATTTAGCTTTTTAATTCTAAATGCAATAAAGAGCAATTCTAACTCATCACCTGTGTTATTTTTGTGCATTTACCCTGTATGATGGAAGGTTTTGTGCCTTGGCACATGTGAATATATGATCATACATACAGATAATGTGAACAAATGTGGCACAAAAAATGACAACGGCTCTTTAATTTAGTTTGCTAGTCAATGTGAAGTTCTCCTTTTTGCATCAGTCATGGCCGTGTCTTGTGCCAGTGATGCTATTCATACACACGAACATTGGTCATTAGTATCTGGCCTATCAATAGCAACATTCACATGGCTATCATGGTCATAAACTGTTGATTGTCACCTCTTAATGGAAAATAAAGGTGCTGAAATACATTCACACCTCAACAGCCCAAGGAAAGAGTTACTTTTTTGTTCTTCTCACCCATTTACATATTCATTTTCAAAACAATCCCCCCTAGAAGAAGTTGTTGGATTAAAATGAAACTTTCTCTGTGTGATTGTAATGTTGATACAAGTAAGTGATTACAATATCAGAGCAAATAGATCATTTATTGAGGAGAACCGACCCATTGTAGGGAAGTTCCAGTACCCTGTTGTACCGCCTCTCGCTTGGATACAAGATGTGAAACGGGTGGGAATGTGTAGTGGCCCAGTACAACGGGGCCCCACCATAACTGTGTGCATGCAATTGTCTGTGTTTTGTCAGTGTCTTCTGTGTTGCAAGAATGATGTGTATTGCATAGCTGCAGCACTGAGTGCCTTGGCTGTCTGGTATGTGAGTTGACTGTCTGAAAAATGTATTAGTTTGTGTGTCACATGATCTTGTGAGATATATGTGATTGCAAGGTGTGTGCAAGGGGCTGTTCTGTGTTGTTCTGCTCTGGACCGAGAAGCGTGAGGAGGGTTGGGTCTCCAGAGAGGCCACACAAGTACCTTCAACCTGTGTAATACAGAATGGAAGCGGCCGAGAGGATGGCCTAATGACTGTTGGGGACTACTACCCCCCAGAAGTTCAGCAGCGTGAGAGAAAGAAGTGTGTTGCCGGGCCAGCACCTACAGATAACTGTGGCTATGGTTTCTCTTGTCATCCTGTGAGTTCTCCCTGTCACACCACTTATCAAGACACTGCTGAATTGTCTTGCTCAGAAGTTAAGTAAAATGACTAGTCGCTCATCCGTTTCCGGAGGCTGTGTCTTAAACAGTACCCATGTGTGTGTGGATTTACTCCGGCAACTAGGAATTCCACCAAGAAAACTGTGCAGAAGAGGATCTACTCCGCCATCTAGGGATTCCACGCTGCAGAAGAAACAGTGACGTCACGAGTGACAAAAAGGTACTCAGGTAATCCATCATTTGGGTTCTCCTATTTATTTAGCCTGCCCTCAGCCCTTGGACATGTCACCGGTTACCGTCTAGGTGGGAGACAATAGAGCCACCATGACAAGGCCCAAACTCTATCCCGCTGTCTCCAAGGTCGTGGCCCGCTTCCAGGATGCTGCACATGGAGGCTCTAGTACCCTGTTGTATGCCTCTAGCTTGGATACAACATGTGATATGGGTGGGCATGGAGACTCTAGTACCTTGTTGTACCACCTCTAGCTTGTATACAAGATGTAATATGGGCAAGCATAAAGACTCCAATACCCTGTTGTACTGTCTCTAGCTTGGATACAAGATATGATACGGGCAGACATTGGGACTCTAGTACTCTGTTGTACCGCCTATAGCTTGAATATAAGATGTGATACGAGCGGGCATGGATGCCCTAGTACCTTGTTGTAATACCTCTAGCTTGGATATAATATGTGATATGGGCAGGCATGGAGGCTCTAGCACCCTGTTGGGAGGCCTAAGCTTGGATACAAGATGTGATACAGGTGGAAATGGAGGATCTAGTACCCTATTCGCTGCCTCCAGCTTGGATACAAGATGTGATATGGATGGGCATGGAGGAATACAGGTTTCATATGGTATTCTGCGACATATCATTCCACATTTGGTGTAACTCAGCCTCTAGATCGTGCAAACTTGTAGGCCCAAAACTAAACCTGGATTTGTCACTGAAGACAACTTGGTTCCACTCCATAGTAGTTGAGTTTCATCATTCAGGACATCCCTGCAAACAGAGGCAATGGTGGGTGGATGTCAAAGGTAGTACAAAGTAATGGGCGCCGTGAGACCAAATATCCAGCCACTATGCACCTGAAAACGGTTCCTGACAGACACAGGGACCTGTAACAATGGTGCCACCTGTCTCTAGATGGTGGACAAATAAACAGTAAGAGCTGCATGAAGTTCTCGGATGATCAAATGATCCTTTCAATTGGTGTGTTGAGGGGGTCCTGAGCCTGGTTGCCTTGTGTGCACTCTTGCTTCAACTGGTCCCAACACCTCCTAACAGTCTGGTTAAAATTGTCCAGGTGACGGCAATTTGTCGATATGACCATCCAACTTCTCCCATTCCAATAATGTGCCCCCTCTCACACTGGGTGAGATCTCTTCTCTGCGTCTAGTGGTCAACAAGTTCTGCACAAAAGGAAAAACAGGTCCATTACACACAAGGAGCCTCTGAGAGCCACTTTATAAGCCAAGGATGGAAGCATTTTAAGAGCCTCAGGTGGCAAAACCGTTCATCTAATCACCACAACTCTCCTCATTTGTATATCTGCCTGAGGTGGAACCGCATGACAAGTTTTGCCACCAAATGACAACTTCTAGGACATGGATTTTTTTGACAAAGAGTATACTTGATGGCTTGTCTAGCCCAATAAGGCCTATTATTCTATCATTTTCCTTCTCTCTTCAAGTTGGCGCCTTACCATGGTATCAATATTACCAATGTTCTGCAGAAAAAAATGTTTTAAACTGGAGGAGCGGGAGAGAGAAATAGGCTCTCATGAATATCTCCAAGCTAAATTCAACACCCGATAAATATAGTATGTCTCCACTCAAGAAGAAGCCATCTCTTTTCTGGAGGAGAGATATCTTCAATCCTTCATCCAAGCAGTGTGGTCAAAATGGTTTATAGCTGGTCATGGGCTGATCAAGCACCCGCTTGCTGCCGTGACTCCATGCTGGAATTTTTGACCCTGTTTCTCTAGATTTTGTAGGAAATGTTTTTGAGGGGAATCAGAAAAATCTCTTATTGTGGAAACTCAGAGTTATTAAGAAATTCGATGTTATCATTGGGAGAGTCAATATTAGCTTCTGAATTTGAGAGGAAAATGGAACATTACACTGCACTCTAATAATAGAGCAGAATACCCCACTCTACATCCAGATCTTCTAATTGGGCATGTAGGCAACAGGGCTTCTCAAAAAGTGAGGCGTCCCCTAGTAGTTGGTGAGGCACAGCTGGGAGCCAGTTCTGATGAGATCATAACCTTTTCAGGATTTTTACTGACTGCCCGTATTGCTGATATGTTAACACAATTGAGTAATTTTGTGCTTATGTCAGTGCATACTATATACAGATACACACATACATATATACAGATGCAAACACATACATAGATACACACATACAGGTATACATACATGCACACACTCATACATACAAACATCGATACATATACATACATTTATATACTGATGTGCCAAAATTCATGGGATTGAAACTATTATGATTTTAGGACTTCCTCTTCCCCAGCGAAGCGCAGCAGCTCAATGTTGCATCGATTCCACAAGTGGACAGAATATGTCTGAAGGGGTTGTTGGGCCATGCCATCTGAATAGCCACGCACAGCTCTGCAATATTTGTAAGGGCAGGATGCAAATGGACCTCTCCACCACATCCTAAAAATACTCCATTTGGCTCAGGTCGGGTGAATGTGCAGACTGCACCATTCATAGAACATTCCAGAAAGCTCTTGCAACCATTTCTAGACAACTTGGGCCCAATGTCACTGTGCATTGTCTTGCTGGAATATCCCATCATTGTAGGGTACATGAAGTCCATGAAGGGCTTGGTTACCAAGCAGTGAAATATAGCTGGCAATAGGTAATGATGTGTTTAGGAGTGGCAGTGAACTTGCCGCACACCATTATGGAGCCACCACCAGCCTGCAGAGTGCCTTGCTGACAGCTGGGGTCCATGGCGTCATGGGGTCTGCGCTACACACAAATCTACCATCAACTCTAAACAATTGGTACCGTGACTCATCAGACTACACCACATGTTGCCAGTCCTCTAGGGTCCAGTTAGTAACTTCATGAGCCCAGGTGAGGCGCTGTATCCGGTGTCATGGTGATAACAGAGGCCTCTGGTGGGTCTTTTGCCTCCTTATCCCATGAAAGGTGAAGAACGCTGTACTGACCAGCAGGATTTGCGTTGAATGTGGATGTGATTTGCTTGTTTGTTAATACTGACTGACTCATACTGACAATTCTAGCCAGGCGCCAAACCTATGGATGATCGCCGCGCTCTCCACTGTGGGTGGTAATGCCTTCTATGATATATTCCCGGGACACACATGACACTGTGGTTCAAGGAATGTTAAATGCCTGTGCAACGTCAGAAATGGAACACCCCATCTGTCTGGCACCTGCCTCCAGTAATTCACATCGGCTTACCATGAGCCCGTTGGCCAGTGTTCAGGCTCACTCACAAGATAAGACCTCACAACTTATACAGGTGAGGGTGTTCCAAGGTATCACCTAAAGTAAGGACACCTCATCATCAATCTACATACTGCTATCCCATGACTTTTGGCACGTCAATGTACATAGAAACCTAGATAAATGTGCATACAACCAAATACATATCATTAGTGCTCCGCCACCTCGCAGCTCTTTTGTGGCATTACACCTTGGTAGGTTTGTGTTAGTTTACCGGTTTCGGTTGTCACCTCTTGGTGGGCTCCTAATAAGTCATCAGTCATTTATGAGCAGCCTGTGAATTTCCTGTTGTTTGCTGGTCACAATCTCTGACCCCATTGTCATCTGTGTGACAGTTATTGCCGTGGGACCTTGCTACTGTCAATATATGTCATCACTCTTTTTCTCTTATTTTAAGATTAATAACAACATATTTAATTAACCCCTTAAGGACACGGCCCTTTTCTTTCTTTCATTTTGCCTCCTCACTTTTAAACTATCATAGTTCTTTTTTTTTATCCATCCCCGTAGATGTCTGAGGGCTTGTATTTACAGGACGAGGTGTATTTTCCAATAGTACTATTTAGTCTACAATATAATGTACTGAAAAAAGATTAAAAAATTCTAAGGGGAATGAAATGGAAAAAATAGCACAATTCTGCCATTTTTGGGGGTCTTGTTTCTACTGAGTCCAGGACTGGAGGGTCGCTTGAAGGCAAGATAGTTTGTGCCCGGTCACACACTGCTGGAGGAGGATATTGTGACTATTAAAATAACTGCATCTCTTCTGCTCAATATGCAAACATGTACAATAATCCAGCAATGGCAGCCTACAGAACCAACCTCGGGTGGACTGGAGACCTCATACGTCTTGCTCCAGAACCATCATCACTGCAGACTCTCAGTCAAAAGTCTCATTAGTGCTTGATGCAATGAAAATGTGAAAAATTACAGGAAAATCAGCTTTCACATCACAGATCGTCCTACAGGAGACATAAAAAGAGTGGAGGGTGGACGTCAGTCTAATCTGGCCAGATTCCAAGAATAGCACTGATCAATACACTGTCCTACAAAAAGTATTTGGACCCCCCAAGCAGTAGAATGGATCATGATTTATTAGCATGTCATGTGTCCTAAACTAGTGGTTCTTAATCTTTTTCAGCCCAGCGCCCCCTCTAGGTATTGGGATGGTGGCCAGTCATACTAGTGTAAACCCAGTCAAAGTTTACCTTGTTCACAAAGTTAAAAGTACAAATTAAAATACTGAATACTTTTTTTTGGAAAGTTTGATAGTGTTTAACAGATTAGCTTTAATTGTGAAAACAGGTCTCTAAAAATTACCAAATAAGTATTTTAGTCAGCTACGTATTAGCTGCTAAAATGTAGGTGTTACATATTTAAAAACAGGTTAATGGTGGAAATAATAATAAATAGGTTTTATTGCAGAATATCATTTTTGGGGGAAGCAAGCAATAATACTATCTGTAATTATTAGAGATGAGCGAGCACCAAAATGCTCGGGTGCTCGTTACTCAAGTCGAACTTTCAGTGATGCTCGAGAGTTCGTTTCGAGTAACGAACCCCATTGAAGTCAATGGGCGACTCGAGCATTTTTGTATATGACTGGTGCTCCGCTAAGGTTTTCATTTGTAAAAATCTTAGCAAATCACCAAAGTCATGTAAAAAACACAGAAATGGATAGGGCAGGCGAGGAGCAACATGCAGGGCTGCATTTCGGGCTCCGAGGTCTCACTATTAAGCCACAATAGTGGCAAGAGTGAGACCCCCCCCCCCCACTGTCAGCATAAAGATCGTTCTCCTCTGCCACAGCTGTAACAGCTGTGGCAGAGCAGAACGATGTTAGCCCATTGAATTCAATGGAGCCGGCAATACAGCTGGCTCCATTGAAAGCAATGGGCTGCCGGCAAGCGCGGGATGAATTTTCGGGAAGGGCTTAAAAATATAAGCCCTTACCTGAAAATCATCCTAAAATGTGTAAAAAGTAAAAAAAAAAATATACTCACCTTGTCCCGGCAGAACGATGTTAGCCCATTGAATTCAATGGAGCCGGCAATACAGCCGGCTCCATTGAAAGGAATGGGCTGCTGACCATCGCACAATGAATTTTCGTGAAGGGCTTAAATATATAAGCCCTTCCCTGCAATTCATCCAGAAATGTGTAAAAATAGAAAAAATATATATACTCACCTGGTCCCGGCAGACGGAGTTCAGCTGCGGCCAGCTGGCAGTTCTCCTGAACTGCTCTCTGTAGTATTCAGCAGCCGGGGATTTAAAATCCCCGCCTGCTGAATGAGCTGCCTCTGATTGGTCACAGCCTGACCAATCAGAGGCAGCTCTCACTCACACCCATTCATGAATTCATGAATGGGTGAGTGAGTGCTGCCACTGATTGGCTCAGCTCAGCTGTCATTCAGCTGAGAGCTGCTTTATTAGTTACTCGGGATGTACTGTATCTTTGCCCCAGCTGTCCCAGCTCTACATACAGTGTAGACAATGTGAAGAATAGGGGTGAGGGTCCTGCTCATGAGTTATAGATTAGGTCAGTGATGGTGAACCTTTTACAGACCGACTGCTCAAACTGCAACGCAAAACCCACTTATTTATAGCAAAGTGCCAACACGTCAGGGGGCGGGGCTTATCACGATGTATCATTTTTACCTTCATTGTTATAAAAAGGACAGGGCTGTTTCCTAGCTGGAGCCCTGGAGAACGATTGGTGTGGATTTTTACTGAAAATTCAGGCGTACCCGCAGCTGATTTCATAGTATGCAGCGCTCCCCTCACCTCCTCCGTAGGCTTCTCACTTGTCAGCGCTTACCAGCTTCTGGTTCCAAGCAGCCTGTAGTGGCCTCACCTGACCAGTGCCGCCGTACATGACCAGGGCATTCACTGCCTAGCAGGGAATGCTGAATCCTCGGCAGTCTGCTTTATCGTGTAGGTGTGGGCTTTTGCTGCAACTGCACATGCACAGTGTCTCGTGTGAGTGTTCATACGCTATTACAGCGAGACACCACGCATGCGCACTAAAATAGACTGCCGAGGATTCAGCATTCTATGCTAGGCTGTAAACACTACATCACTAAAGACTGGGTACACTGACCAGTAGGAGGCAGAATGCCACAAATGTGCGCTACATCACAGGAAATAGAAGAATTGGTCAGCATGCAGTCATGTGACCCTGGGGGTTGCAGGAGCCAGGAGAAGAATGGCGAGATCTGGTAAGAAGACTGCCTGGAGAGGAATAGTTAGGTACAGAATTTATTTTTCTAATGACAGAACCCCTTTAAGGAGGTGAGAGGAAAAGGGTCACTAATCCAGGTAGGGAGTGAAAAGTGTCCTAGTGGATTATTGGATAGTGAGAAGATGCGAGGGTGAAGTAGGCTTGTTAGAAGGGAAAAGTTATTGAAGAATGTCTGTGTTTGCTAGCAAGAAAACCACCCTGTAGGTGTTACAGAGATACTTGTTCTGCAAAAACTGTGTAAGACTGGGGACACTAACTCACTTACCTAATAAATGAACGAATGTCTACCACTTCTTGCTGTATAAAAACGTGAGGTAGGCCACAGCTTTATTAATATTAATTAAACAACATTATAATAACTTTCAACGAGTGGAATGGCTGCTTGAGAACATCGCTCCCGCTTGCAGGCACCTCCAGGGACCCACAGCAGAGGCAATAAAGGCGAGAAATGGGCAAAACTAGCAAGGACAAGGGCACAGAGCAGCAAGGAACCCCCCGGCAGCTGAAGGGACAAGCCGACATGCAGCGCTTCTTCAGAGACAGGAGCGCTCGTTCCCCGCGCCCCCCCTCTAAGATGGCGCCGGCCAGGGAGCTGGTTCCCGCTCCTGACAGGAGAGGAGAAGAGGAGACCGTTTCTGATGAAGAGGATAATGAAGGAGTATCCAGGGGCTTCATGAAGGAGCTGATTGCTCATGCCCTGCGCCCTATCAGCGCTGATCTGGCTGATATTAAAGAGGAGTTTAGGCAGCTGGGGCACAGAGTGGAAGATTTGGAGTCCACATCTGCAGCAATCACCACCCATGCAAGACAGCTGGAGCAAGTGGTAAAGGATCAGCATCTTCACCTAAATAGAATGCTGTTAATGCAGGAAGACCTTGAGAACCGGAATCGTCGCAACAACGTCCGCATCAAGGGTCTTCCTGAAGCTGTGGCGGGTGAGTGCCTTCCTAAAGCTGCTAAGGAGATTTTCGGTTCCCTCCTAGGCGAGGACAGAGCGGCATCGATTAATATTGAAAGAATACATCGTGCTCTCAGACCCCTCCCTAATGCATCTGAACCACCAAGGGATGTCATCTGTAAACTGCTCAATTTTCCAGATGCGGCAGCCGTCCTGAGAGCCACAAGGTCCCATAAAGACCTAAATTATGAGGAGACCCCGATCAGGATTTACCAGGACTTGGCACCATCCACATTAGCAAAACGCCACGCTTTGCGCCCGTTGCTAGAGGCTCTCAGGTCCAGAGAAATCAAATATACATGGCTCTTCCCGTTTGGCCTCAGTATTACTCACAGAGGCAAAAGAGTGAATGTGCGAACCTCAGAAGACCTTCAGATTCTTTGGCAATTATTGGACATTGAACCGATAGATCTCCCAAACTGGCAACCTCTCCCAGAACCCCCTCCCCTACCTCATCTGCAGGACCCGGGGAAATGGCTCGCTGCGGGCAACTCCAAATCCCCGAAAGCGAAGAAGAAAAGGGCAAAAGAGGATTCGTGAGTTCCCGCTGATTCAAAGGGACAGAGGTCCCCTAGGACTGAATGAGCTCGCCCTCTGTAAGAGATCTTCTACTTAATCTGTGATGGCTTAAATAAAGCCGTGACGTCCCATGGGTCCAGAATACCGACACTCAGAGAACTTCTACGAGACCACAGGACATTTGGTGTTCGGCACGTATTCGCTCTCCAGAGGCGAACCGAACGTTACGGTTATATCTTATATTGCTTCTCTTTTCTCTTCTTAAAATTACACCCTTTTGGGTATCTTGCCGTTTACATTAGATCTTTCGCTGTTATACACCTTGATGGTTTTGCGGGCTGTTAGCCCTTAGTATACCTTGTTCTAATACAAGAAATATTCTGTTATGCCCAATGTATATCTTGCCAGCTATATACGCACATGGTGGGGTCTTTCCCCCGGCCATGTCCGTGTGATATAGCGCGTGGGTTGCTGGGCGGTGCCTGCCCGTCCAGGCAGTGTAAAAATTTTCTGTCGTCCCACTAGAGTACTTTGCTCTGTGAGACCTCAGTAATCCGCTCCCCCAAGGAGTCAGGGACTTACGGTCCGTTGACCTTCCCTGACCCAAATCTCCTCGGTCCTTAGTAGACCAGAGATAATTTATTGCTGTTTTTCTTCTACTATTATTATTATTGCTTGATTTGTCTCCCCCTACCTCTTTGTTGCATTCCTACCCCTCCCCCCCCCCCTCCTAAACCTTTCGTGTCCCCCTCCTCCCCACCGGAGATCCTGATCCGTCCTGGTAGGGGATAGTCGTCAGACGGGGAGTTCTTCTATATAGAACATACAGTAACCTCTGCTGATTTTCTTTCTACCCTTTGTGGCATTATAGGGACACCGATATGGACAGCCTTCGTCTCACGTCCTTCAATGTCAGAGGACTAAACTCTCCCTCCAAAAGACACAACTTGGCGCTCCTCTTGAAAAGGTATGACACTAAAATTTTATTTGCACAGGAGACACACTACAAAGGTCATAAACATTTTGATCTCCCGGGGAAACAATTCCCCAGGACTTTTCATAGCACTCATCCCTCGTCGGCCTCGAAAGGGGTCTCTATTTTTCTGCACAAAACGATTAATTTCGTTGAGGAGGCACTATACAGAGACGACGAGGGCAGAGTCCTATTCATAAGAGGGTCTTTGAACAATGTAAAAGTTACCTTAGCAAATCTATACGTCCCGAACGTAGAACAAGTTCCCTGGCTCCTTAAACAACTGGAGGTCCTTAGACATTTTAGCACAGGGCAAGTGATTGAGGCAGGCGACTTCAATGTAACTCTCAACCCGTCACTGGATGCATCCTCTGGCCGATCCCATATTTCTCAACCCAGACTGAGAAGGCTCGGTAGAACTTTACAAGAACTAGGGTTGGTGGACGCTTGGCGCTCACTACACCCCTCAACGAAGGACTACTCCTTCTTCTCCTCGGTGCACTCGACGTTTCAGAGGTTGGACTACCTCTTGGTCTCCTCTGACCTCCTCATGTCCCTAGTTAGAGCTGATATTGACTCAGCGACAATATCAGACCATGCTCCAGTACATCTGAACATCAGATCGCCACACCCGTCCCACCGGGAGTGGAGATGGTCCCTTAATGCTTCGTTATTGGACTCAGCAGAGGAGAGAGACCATCTCTCCAAAGCATTGGAGGAATACTTCCTTCTTAACTCCACGGACGATTTGGGAGCCCCAATCGTATGGGAAGCCCATAAGGCTTACATGCGAGGTCTTTTAATCGCTCTGGGCGCACGCGTTAAAAAACGCACACAAAAAGAAATTGATGAGAAATTAAAGCAAATAGCAAAAATGGAATTGACAGCAAAGCTCTCACAAACAAAACAGAACCTGAACAGCCTAGCGTCACTGAGGGCGGAACTGAAACTTCTTCTAGCGGCTAGGTTCAATAAAAAGCAACTGCAGTTTAAACATAGAATATATGCTCAGGGCAATAGAGGCAGCAAACTGATGACTGCCTTGATCAAAAAAGCCAAGGCAAAGAATCAGATTAACTCCATAAAGTCTACCTCAGGCAACTCAGTGACCTCCTCAAAGGACATAGCAGCAGAATTTCAGAAATATTACTCTGCGCTATATAATTTGAGGGACCAAACCCAACTAAGGGCTATCAAGGAACCTCTCGCATCAATAGACGAATTTTTCCGTCACCTCAATATCCCTAAATTGAATCCTGTTGAGGCAGCTTCGCTGACTGAGCAGGTAACTCAATCCGAAGTGGAGAAATTGGTTGCAACATGTCCCCCAAATAAGAGCCCTGGTCCCGATGGTCTCACCATCCAATACTATAAGGCCTTCCTACCCATCTTAAAATCGAAACTAACAGGCCTATTCAATGAGCTAATGAGAGGGGCAGCCCTGCCGAGACAGTCTCAAGAGGCCCACATAACCCTTATCCATAAAGATAACAAGGACCACGAATTATGTGCAAGCTATCGCCCGATCTCTTTGATCAATCTGGACATGAAGCTGTGGGCTAAGCTACTGGCCAAAAGACTGGAACCCTTCATGCCTTTGTTGATTAATGATGAACAGGCCGGCTTCGTTAAGGGAAGGGAGGGGAGAGACAATTGTGTTAGATTACTCCACGAGACCCGTTTCGCACAGCATCATAAGATCCCGCTGGCGCTGGTGGGTACCGACGCGTAAAAAGCTTTCAATCGGGTCGATTGGAAGTATATGGAAAGAGCCCTGCATCACTTTAATCTCCCAGAGGAGTTTATTCACGCAATATTCATTCTCTATACATGCCCCTACGCTAGGCTTAAAATTAATGACACTCTCTCCCCTCCCTTCAACATCAGAAACGGTACTCGGTAGGGCTGCCCTTTGTCTCCCTCTCTCTTTATTTTAGCATTAGAGCCGTTGCTCCTAAGGATACGTCAGGACCAAACGGTCCGGGGCTTATCGTTTGGGAACCAATCACTCCACACAGCGGCTTTTGCCGATGATATTATTTTCTTGATAACGGACCCACAGAAAAGTCTCCCCCGTCTCACCACATTATTAGAGGACTTTGGTTCCGTTTCAAATTTTAAGATTAACTTTTCGAAATCGACGGTACTGAACATCTCAATTCCCGAAAGCCAATGCAAACTCTTAAGGATTAATTCTCCATTCACTTGGTCATCCAACGTGATGGATTATCTCGGTATTAAGCTTACCAAGAGAGCGGAGGACCTATATAAAGAAGACTTTATCCCTCTGCTGAACCAAATCAAACACCTCCTCAAATCTTATGATGTACCAGCCACATCGTGGTTTGGTAGAAAAAATATTATTAAAGCCTACATTCTTCCTATCATTCTGTACAGGATCAGAATGATCCCCATACATCTCCCAACAAACTTTTTCAAGTCTATACGAATGGCCCTCTCGGGTTTTGTGTGGAGGCAGAGGAGGCCGAGGCTAGCGTACAAGCTACTGACAAAGAGAAGCTCCGAGGGGGGAATTGATCTACCAGATATATACGAGTTCTACCAAGCAGCTCAACTTCGCTATTGGATTGATTTGTCCCAAGGCAGTAACGATGCCCTTTTATCCGTGATAGTGGAGGGTTACAGTAATGCCACCTTACCGGTGGACTTATGGTTGCCATCGAGGGCTTGTTATAAAACAAAAACTTTTAACCCACTACTCAGAGGTCCATGTGGCGTTTGGGACGAGCTTAGGTCGACACTGGCACCTGACCCCTCCCCCATCCTCCCATTGCACATTATTACCAAATTGCTGGGCCTTCCTCCAGATCCGGGCATCGCCTCGGTGTGGAAGAAGTTCAATACTTTTCGATCGCTGACCTACAATCACTTGCCCACTTACACCCAACAGAGATATTAAGTAGCCTACTACCGTCGGAAAATTTTTCCTTTCTCCACCGAGCCCATATCCTAGGGATATTCGGTGCTTTCCTGAAGGCACATAGATCGACTAGACCAAGGACCCCTTTTGAGAAGGCCCTAGGGGATAATAAAACTTTGCTCAAGAAAATTTCGTTCCTACGAAAAAACTTCATAACACCCCCAGTGCCCTACAAACCAGCGTTCATTTCCTCGTGGGAAAAAGAGCTGAACACTTCACTATCATCTAGCGAAGTAGAGGCGATCCTCAATACATCCTTTGGGATCTCGCCATGTGTCTTAGCCCAGGAAGCGCATTTTAAATTACTAGCTAGATGGTATCGGACCCCTCAATGGTTGTACGAACACGGCCTTGCAACTCAGCAAACTTGCTGGAGATGTGGCGGTGCGACGGGCTCATATCTCCACCTCTGGTGGACATGCCCTAAAATCTCCTCCTTCTGGAGGAAAGTTGAAATAATCATCCAGAATATCTATCCAAATCTCCGTTTATCTCCTGATATGGTCCTTCTCTGGAGACCGACACCTAACTTCCACCCTAAGAAAAACAAACTACTTTCCTTCTTATTTGATTCGGCCAAATCATTAATTCCCCATCTATGGAGACAAAATACATCTCCAACACTTAGACAATGGAAGGACAGGCTGGACAATCTCTTTAATCTGGAGGAACTACATAGGTGGTCCACAAACACACACGATAAATTCACCGAAACCTGGACTCCTTGGATCAGGCTGCGGCAGCTGGCGTGCTGGGACGAATGAGACGAAGGCTAACCCTCCGTCCTTTAACTCGAGGCTGAACCATACCTATTAAGGCATACCCCCCCTCCCCTCCCAGGTACGCCAATCGTAAGATACCTCCCCCTCTCCGGATCTCTCCCCCCCCCTCCCCTCCCCTCCCCCCCTCTCTCTATGTATGTCCGTAGAAGTGTAGTAAGGATGTTTCTTGATCTCCCCCTGGTTACGACTGAGCTATTCTATGGGTACTCAGGTGCTATATCCGAGCTCAGGATATAGCTGTGTGTCACACCCGAATTAGTCAAGAAAAGTTTGCTTCCCTATATCTGCATACTAAGCAAACGGTGTGACGCTTCATAATACATAGATACCTGGGTTCATCTTACTAAGTAATGTAAGTCGTTTATATGTTATCCCCATATACTGTCTGTTTATTACAAAATGTCAATAAAAATTGGATTTAAAAAAAAAAAATAACTTTCAACGATCAAGACCTATCCATGCTGTCCGCTGCTTAACTTTATCAGTCCGTAAACCGTCCTCCGAGGACGTTCGTAAGCCCGGGTCCTTCGGCTTGCAAACCTTCCTCTATTCCCTAACCAGCATGGACAAATTCCGGGCCAAACCACAAGCTGTGACAACTTCCAACAACTGCCTCCTGCTCCAGACCTTTCTCCTCACCTACCCAGACCTTCCGGGCAGGTGGGCGGGTGTCTTCTTGGCTCCAATCTTCCCTCTTCTCCTCGTGTCTCTCGTCTCTGGTCTTCTTCCGCTCCCCTCCCTCTTCGCTTCCTGTCTTAAACTCCACCCCCTCTGTGTTCGCTTTTCCTTAACCCTTCCAGTGCCTGTCCCCAGTCACATGCCGTTTTCTTAAACAGTTCACAGCATACGAAGATTGCGGCTGAACCTCATAGCCAACATGCTTAATGATCCTGTGATTGAGGAAGTTGAAGAGTTCACACAGTGCCCACAACTTCTGCAACTTCCGGCCAATTCCCCCAGTTTCGCTCTCATTCTAAGCATGTTCCTGGAATAATGAGGTCAGTGTAGACTGTAAGATGCCCAGGATAAAATATAGACTGCGCTAAGCAGATCACCCTGTCATGTTCACTCAGCACAGCCTTAGTTTTGCCTTAGAAAAAAGATGCCAGTGATGCTATGAAGACGAGAACCTTTATATAGTTTCCCTATGACAACAAATGGAGGTGAAATTAAAGGAGAAGTGCAGAGAAAAAAAATGAATTGAAATTTGCTCTGCTTTGTGTAAAAACATGAAAACAGTCACATTCCCCACAGCAAATCTCCCGCTGCTCCTGCTCCAATGGTGTCCGCTTCCCCGCTGCACTCCTCTTCTGCCTCCAGCACTCATATCCTGCAAAAGGATCATGTGACCACTACAGCCAATTCCTGGCTGATCCTGAGCTACATACAGCTACATACAGAAGGTTATTGGCTGCAGTGGTCACATGTCCCTGGGAAGTTATTTGCTTGAATGTCTTTCTTGCCTTTTTTTGATTTAGAAACATACCTGTTTTGGTGATTGCACCATTTTAGTATAGAGTAGCTTTAGCAATAGACATGAGCCAACTTTTCAAAAGTTTGGTTTGAGTGGTTCACCAAAATTCATCAAAAGGTTTAAGTTGGTCAGAATTAGTTTGAACCAAATCAAAGATTCATGAAACCAAACCAAACTTTTTGACGAATTTCGGTGAACCAATCGAACCAAACTTTTGAAAAGTTGGCTCATGTCTATTGCTGAAGCCACTCTATACTAAAGAGGTGCCACCACCAAAACAGGTATGTTTCGAAATCAACGAGCAAATAAGAAAAAGAGAATACATATATAATTTTCTTTGGAGGGGTAGCTATGGCGCAGCCAAAAGAGCCGGAGTAATTGTTGTGCAGTTGTGGGAGACCCACGCTCGATGTTTATATGGATAAGTATTTCAGATTGGTGGACATTATTTATTATAATTTTTTATATTAATACTCCTCTCCTTGACTTTGGAAGCAACCACTCACCCCTTTTCTTTGCTGACTGATCAGTCTTAGGATGGCTTCACACGAGTGTGTTTTTATGCGTACATAGGTGCGTACATAAGTGCGCACCCATGTATGTGCAAAAACACGCGTGAATACAGGTCTGTGCATTGTTTTCAATGGAGCCGCAGTGAGAGCTGCCTGTGATTGGCTGAGCACCTCAGCTAATCACATTCAGCTCTTTCAGCAGGCCGGGATTTTAAATCAGCAGGAGAAGGCGAGGCTGAGCCCCGGCAGCTGAAGCAAGGTAAGTATCTATTTTTTTGTTTTTTACAGCACTTTTACTGGATTTTCAGGGAAGGGCTTATATTTAAAGCCCTTCCCTGAAATCAATTGCTGGCAGCAGAATCCTCTCCATCCAAGCAAATAGCATCATAATCACAATGAGCGCTCCTTTCGGCTGTCCCCAGCAGTGTCATAAACTTACAATGGGGTGGTGATACTCATACTTTACCACCATCCTATTCAAATGAGGAGACGCATCCTGAGTTGAGACGGCCACTAATAAGCCACTTATCCTGTGGATAGAGGATAATTTGTGATTATGGGAAAACCTTTAAATGAAAAATAGAGAAAAAATGGTCGAAGGAGCAAGAGAACAGGAAGTGAGAGATGAAAGCAAAAGATGGAGGAAAGGGAAGGGGTGAGAGCACAGGAAGTGACAGATGAAAGTAAAAGATGGAGGAAAGGGAAAGGGTAAGAGCACAGGAAGTGACAGATAAAAGAGAAAGGTGGAAGAAATGGAGGTTCTCCTTTATGCAGCATGTGACCAACACATTATCATGTCACCTACGGTGGATTATAGCGCGCCTGCCATTTGTGCTTGTGCAGCTACTGAACATTGGGAAGGAATGTTTAGTTTCAATGTAGGTGGACTGATGATGTGTTTGTCACATGCTCCTCCATAGGCCAACATCTTATGGATGGGAACTCAGTCCAGATGGGACAGGAAGTCAGTGAGGTATGAGAACGTGGGAATGGAACACACTTACATGTTAGGAAAGACTATATTAGGAAATAACATAACCCCACCATTCCCACATTTCTGAAGACTCCCCTAAAGGTGGCCCACCACTTTAACAATAGAGGTTCTTTCTTGCTAGTATTGTGGTGAGAATAAAGACCAAATGTAATATAATGATATATGGTATTTATTACGCCCCCAATACATATAACTATTAATAATGAATTATACTATAAACAATGACACACCAATGAAAAACATACAAATCAGATCTAACCAGACATGAGCAGCGCTGATATAAAGGTCCGTGGGCCCTTGATACCTGTTACAGGGACAATGGATTCTAATAAGCGGCCTGCGGTTGTACCGCCCCCTGTTAGTAGTTCGGTCTGGACGTTTCACAGAGTAGTCTAATATAAAAAAACCCTAATTTTATTCTTAGATATGTTAAAAACATGCAAACATAACGGGACACAACACTAGCCAATAGGGACTGAACGGTGAGTACCAGTGGGACTAAAATACTATTACCAGATTTATGCGCTCAATTAATAAATACTTTGATGCGTTTCTCCACGAATGCTGCAGCTCATCAGGAAGTTAATGAGCCTATCGAAGATTGTATACAGGTATTCAATGGTCAGTTCTCAAAGGGCTGGCACTAGTGGTTCATTAGCATACAGTGCTTTGGTGTTGTACTTCTTTTGGTGTTATCTTAAGAGGATCTTATATATGACAAGCACTGTTCTCACTAAGAGGGTTGATCTTATTGTGCAAGACTGCCTTAAGGCCCATTTACACCAGTCGATGATTGCTAAAAAAATTGCTAATCGTGATTGTTTTAGCGATAATCGATGTGCGCCCATCGTGCGCTTTTTGGGCACTATTAGCTGTTCGTTAAATTCAAGCAAACCTAAAAATCGTCCTTCATTCTTATCAGTAGTTCTCCATGGGGAGTGCTGATAGCATTGTTTCCCCCTGGAGAACAAAGGAGCTGAGTGCAGATAAGAGCCCTCGGGCTATTAACTGCATTCAGGGAAGACTTCATTTGCATACCAAATTGGTACTTAAGTAGTTGAGCAGCTACTTAATACTTTATGCAAAATGATCACTCAAAGCCGTCACTCAAACTTTCATTTGAGCGATCATCTGCTGGTGTAAATGGACCTTTAGTGATACAGAACAGTCTCGCATTGACAAAAGAGGCTTCAGAGCCACCAATGACCACATTTTCTTTGTTCTCTCAGTTCTATAAATATTGAGGGGTGGGTGTCCCCATCAATTAAAAAAATATTTTCCCCCTCTGGCATATAATCAACATCTGGACAGAGAGGCTTCCCAAGGTTCAGGATATCTAGTCTGTCAATGCTGATAAGGCAGACTAGGTTAGAAGGTGCTTGCTAGCTCATTGGAGGTTAGATTTGTCTACCTATACTCGCTGAAATGATAAAGCATCAGTGCAACTTCCTGCAGAGTATCCCCCCAATAAAGTATGACAATAAATAAATGAGGTCAGCTCATAGTCTGAATGGTAGACCAGAGCGTATGGGGACTCACTGCTGAGCCCTGGCTTTATAGTGTGCCAAGTCCCCCCAGGGGGTGCGCTATATGTAAATGCCCAATCCAAATGGAGTACGCAAATGCTCAGTAGCCCAACACCTGCCTAATATAACTCATCTAGACATCCTGCTGTTGTGGTCACAATCTTGATGCCATGAGAATATAATACCTATCCATCCCCCATGTGAGTTTCTACAGTCCTAGTCCGCGCAAGCCTGCCAATCGCAATGATGTACTAGGTCTGTTGTCATAGTGACCAACCAGCTGACGACAGGTTGCTGCCCCATTAGATTTTCTCTGTCCGCTGGTGAGGGGTATGACACCATGGGCACGCCCCTCTGTAACGTCTGACGACACCACGGTTCTTGTGAGCGTCGGGGCGGGATGACGCATCCAATGGGCAAAGTGCGGCAGCGCCATCTTGGAGCCTGGCACTACTGCAGTGAATGTACCACCCTTGCAGAGCATGATTTAAATTGAATGTCAGAATGTCGGATTTCGCTATTCTCAAGATACTATCTGCAATCAAGATGTCTCATTCATAGAAGGGTCAGTGTGTAGAAAAAAGATAGGTCCACGCTCCGGGAATATGGCACTCTATCCAGTTTATTCACACAACGCGTTTCGTCCCTCCAAGGGGACTTTTTCAAGTGTAACAGTACATTACAATGCAATCTATTTATATATAATAAAATCCACGTACCTTCTCTCTATGCGGTCTGCTCCGTCCTGCGTCTCCTCCAGCGTCCTGCGGTGTCACGCCCCCTCTGTGCGTCACATGACCCGGTCACGTGGTGTCGTGACGTCACATGATCGGGCGCTGCTCCTTCTGTGGGAGAGAGAGTGTGGACGGGCTTGATCGCATTCATCTAAATGCAACAAAGATATCGGTGTTACTGGCCTACACCTATCTTATGGCTATTCTATAATTTAAATAATTTAAAACATTTCATTCTTCTAGCATTATTGCTCAGTCTATATTCATATATGTATACATGTATCTTATGTTTGCTACTCATCATAAATGGCATAAATTAATATAAAACATTTAAATCAGCTCACTATAAAATTCATAATCATAAATATTAAATTCATTTAAAATCAAGTATTCATAATATCATGATGTTAATATTAATATAAATATGATAAAAATATAATAAAGATATGATGGAACTTGGACCGTCTGTGTTTTTTATTAAAAGTTTTTATAACTTCTCTACTACCTCATTGAGGCCTCTAGGAACCAGGGTATTCAGACGGAATATCCAGAACGTTTCTCTTGTCCTCAATTTTTCTATTGATTTTTCCTGGATATGTTCTATGGGGGTAACTTGGTGGTGTATACTAAAATGTCGTGAAATGCTATGCTTTTCAAAACCTTTCCTTATATTACTACGGTGTTTATTCAGTCTTTCACGTAACGTATTTATGGTCCTTCCTATATACCTTAGCCCGCATGGGCATTCTAACATGTAGATTACTTTTGTTACACTACATGTCATTTTTTGTTTGATCTTGATGAAGTCTTCTCCATTTGGTAACTGTATATTCTTGGTACCTTGGTTAATGTTGGTGCAACACATGCATCTTCTTTCTTTACATTTATATACTCCGCCTTTTTCTCCGTCTTTTTCTCCTTTTTGATTTTTTTCCTCTTTCTTTGGGTAAGATGGCGCTATGAGATTTTTTAATGTTCTGTTCTTCCGAAAGATGCATAACGGTCTTACTGTTAGTTGTTTCTCTAGGAATGGATCCTCCTTTAGGATGGTCCAATTCTTTTTCAATATACCCTTGATTAGGCCTGAGTGTGCACTAAACTTCGTGGTAAAAGCTGTTTCATACCTCTCCTGTTGTTTTCTGGAATCTTTGTTGATCTTTTTTTTTCCTTTTTATTGTTCTGTCTTCCTGATTCAAGGCTTTAATGTAGGCCGCCTCTACTAAAGTTTTTGGGTATCCTTTATCTCTAAATCTTTTTTCCACTATTTTGGCTTGTTCTCTGTAGTCTTCCTCTCTCGTGCAGTTCTTCCTTATCCGTTGGAATTGTCCATAAGGAACATTTTTCTTCCAGTTTCTATGATGGCAACTCTTATAGTTCAATTAACTATTCGCATCAATTTTCTTAAAGTGGGTTCGCGTGATGATTTCATTATTTTTTCCTTCTATCTCCAGATCCAAATAAACTATCTTTGTGGCTGAAATCTCATATGTGAATCTGAAGTTAAACTCATTTGCTGACAACTTTTCTATAAATTCAGTAAGATCTTCCTTTGTTCCATCCCAAATGATGAGAAGATCATCTATAAAACGTTTATATAATTTTATCCATTTGTCCTCAAATCTTTCTTTTTCAAATGAACCCATAACCAGATTTGCGAAAGTAGGTGCGCATTTCGTTCCCATGGCAGTGCCGGTGCACTGTCTGTAAAATTTATCGTTGTATATGAAAATATTATTCCTTAAAATGAACATGATGCTTTTAGCAATGAATTGCCTCAGGTGGTCTGGCATGAGTATATCCTCCCTTAACACCTTCTCTACTGCTTTTACTCCAATTTTATGTCCAATATTTGAGTAGAGTGCCTCAACGTCTACACTGCACCATAAGTAGGTGGGTTGCCATTCTATGTCTCTAATGATCTCTAGGAGATGTCCCGAGTCTTTAATGTGGGATGGTAAACTAACTACATATTTTTGCAGCTGGCGGTCTATATATTCTGATAGTCTGTGAGTAATGGACTCCATCCCTGCCACTATCGGTCTTCCTGGTGGATGATGCAAGTTTTTGTGCACCTTGGGTGCATGGTAAAAATATGGGACCCCTATGGGAGTTTCTCTCATATAGATGTATTCTTTTTTGCATATACTGTTTTTTTCGTAACCTTCCTGCAAATGTAAATAGAACTCTTTTGTTATTCTGCTCGTTGGGTCCTCTTTTAATTTTTCATAGTATCCTTCATCTCCCAGAATTCTCTCTGCTTCTTCATGGTATTGTTGGTAATTCATTATTATGGTGGCGCCTCCTTTGTCTGCTTGTCTTATAACGATTGATCTTTCTTCTTTCAGTTTCTTCAAGATGTTCCTTTGTACCTTGGTTAAAGAGAAGGTACGTGGATTTTATTATATATAAATAGATTGCATTGTAATGTACTGTTACACTTGAAAAAGTCCCCTTGGAGGGACGAAACGCGCTGTGTGAATAAACTGGATAGAGTGCCATATTCCCGGAGCGCGGACCTGTCTTTTTTCTACACACTGACTTTTCTGAGCGGCTCTCTGGCTGAGAGACGGAGGACGAGCGCAGCTCCCCAGCTGACTGGCCCAGCAGGACACCAGGGAATTAAAGGCCCAGTACATATAAGACGACCTAGACTAAGGGTGTGAGTGAGGATCCTATTAAGCAGGATCTTCACTGGGCACCGGGTGAGTGAAGACTTAAAATGCAAATAACCATAATATAATGCTATAGTTTACTCTGGAAGCGCTATCCTGATTTTTTTTTGCATATTGTTCTCATTCATAGAAGGACCATGGTAATGTCATAGAGGGACGATCATCACCAAACCAGCCTAGGAGTTGACATCCAAGGATTCTGTCATTGTGGACCACACGATGATTTACAAAAGTGTTGACAGACCGCAGCAATGCTCAAAATGGTTAATTTTTGAATAAATTATATCCATATATTAAGTATGATGTGGTTACTTATAATATTAATAAAGCATCTTGCAGTCGACATAAGTCTATTATTTCGGGGCTATGTTGTGTTGGGACACTGCCATATTCATATAGCGACGCTTTAACGTAGCAATGATTTGCGTCTAAGCATTATTGGACATCCCAGGTCAAAGTGTTCGATAGTAATCCAATCATTGATACAAGGTACAGAGCTACACATATTGATTCATGCTCCCTAATGCGGGAAGCATATTAACCCCTTCCCGCTCCATGACAAAAGGGTACGTCATGGAGTGGCGGGGTATGTATCTCTTCATACAGTGCGGGCGTCAGCTGTTTATAACCATTGGGTAACCATTTAAATCCCCTGTACGGACCCCCCAGTGGTGAGATCAGGGAAGCCGAGCAGGTGTCATGGCAGCCGGGGGCCTTCTGAAAGGCCCCAGGGCTGCCTTAGCAGACTGCCTATCAAGCCATCCCTGTGGGGTGGCTTGATAGACTGCCTGTTAAATGGCAGTATGACGTAATGCTATAGCATTACGTCATACTGCAGGAGCGATCAAAGCATCGCTGGTTGTAGTCCCCCAGGGGGACTTTAAAGAAAAGTAAAAAAAAAAATCAATAAAGTTTTTTTAATTGTAAAAAAAAAAAAGTTATAAAAGTTTAAATCACACCCTTTTGCCATATCTATTATTAAAAAAATCAAAATCCTAAAATAAAAATATGTATTTGGTATTGCCCGTAAAAGTCCGATCTATCAAAGTAGTGCATTATTTTTCCCGCATGGTGAAATTTTGCTTTTGTTGTAGTTTGCGCGCTGTAGAAACAAGACTCACTGAAAGATGGTGGAATGTCATTTTTTTTTCATTGTACTCCACTTAAAATTTTTTAAAAGTTTTTCAGTACATCATATGGTACAATAAATAGCACCATTGAAAAATACAACTCGTCCGGCAAAAAACAAGCCCTCATACAGCGACATCGATGGATAAATAAAGGAGTTACGGGGTTTTTTGAAGGGGGTAGGAAAAAACGAAAATGGAAAAAGAAAAAGGGGCCGTGTCATTAAGGAGTTAAAGTAACGGAACCTAACTCCTCTTGCCAACATAATAGTATGAGTGTGTCAGAGTCTAGGTCGCTTCCATCTTAAGGACCTCATGCAGGGACCTCCAAGGTGTTAGGGATAGTGGAATAGAACAGAAAGCAGAAGCATGGCTCGGCGGTGGCTCAGAGGAGCAATTGAATAACAGATTTTCGTTTATTATCAGATTTCAGTTATTCAATTGCTTCCTCTGACCTACCACCAAGCTATGCTTCTGCTTTCTGTTCCAGTCCTCATACGCTCTTGTCTACCATTCAGACCATGCACTGACCTCATTTATTTATTGTCATACTTTATTGGGGGGATACTCTGCAGGAAGGTGCACTGATGCTTTATCATCCGGATAAAGACCTTACTATTTTTGAACGCATAAATCTGACCGTGGTATCTAAGTTTCACCAATATCACACATTTTTCTGGCAATAGCTCTAAAAGCCCATTTAGACCCAACGATTCTCGCTCAAAAATCGCTCAAAGCCGTCTTTTGAGTGAGACTCATTGGGTTTAACTGCGCTGACATCGTGCAGCTTTCGTTAACGAGTCGTTGATCATTCTCTTCAACATGCTGAAAGACAACAATCAGACTTATCAGGAGTTCACAGCAGGATACAGCTGATACTATTGTTTCAGCTGTATTCCGCTCTGTGAACACAGTCGGGGTATGAAGAAGACAGCGGTCCAGCTGTGTTCTCTATACCCCACTCAGAGCGCTGGGCCGTATGACAGCCGAGTGCCCCGAGAAGAGAACAGCTGGATGCTGAAGACAAGCAGCCCCGCTTGTCTTCTGCATACCCCGCTCAGAGTGCGAAGTGATCGCTCAAAACTTCAGTGATCACCCTGCCCTGTAAATGCACACAATGATTAACGCTCAAAAGTCACTCAAAAGACATCTTTTGAGCGATAATCGCTGTGTCTAAACCAGGCATAACATCAGAGCTCCAGATATCGATGTGGTAAATAAAACATTAACTGTGTGACTTCATTACACGCCTCTGACTAAGTTTCCCCTGATTGGGGACTGTACTAGAATCAGATTTCCCCAGTGATATATACAATCATTTTCCAGACCCCTGGGCCATTATTCGGATGGATGTATTAATGTTTGTAGGTTCATTCAGTGTTTGGTTCCAGCTCCCCAGAGGGATACTGACACTCACCCTTCAGTCCCTACTGGCTAGTGTAGTGTGCCCTTATGTCTGCATGTTTTTTACATATCTAAGAATAAAATTAGGTTTTTATTAGAGATGAGCGAGCACCAAAATGCTTGGGTGCTCGTTACTCGGGACGAAATTATCGCGATGCTCGAGGGTTCGTTTCGAGTAACGAACCCCATTGAAGTCAATGGGCGACCCGAGCATTTTTGTATATCGCCGATGCTCGCTAAGGTTTTCATTTGTGAGAATCTGGGCAATTCAAGAAAGTGATGGTAACGACACAGCAACGGATAGGGCAGGCGAGGGGCTACATGTTGGGCTGCATCTCAAGTTCCCAGGTCCCACTATTAAGCCACAATAGCGGCAAGAGTGCCCCCCCCCCCCTCCCAACAATTTTTACTTCTGAAAAGCCCTCATTAGCAATGCATACCTTAGCTAAGCACCACACTACCTCCAACAAAGCACAATCACTGCCTGCATGACACTCCGCTGCCACTTCTCCTGGGTTACATGCTGCCCAACCCCCCCCCCCTCCTGCACGACCCAGTGTCCACAGCGCACACCAAATTGTCCCTGCGCAGCCTTCAGCTGCCCTCATGCCACGCCACACTCATGTCTATTTATAAGTGCAACTGCCATGAGGAGGAACCGCAGGCACACACTGCAGAGGTTGGCACGGCTAGGCAGCGACCCTCTTTAAAAGTTGGGGGCGATAGCCCACAATGCTGTACGGAACCAATGAGAAATATAATCCTGTGCCACCGCCATCAGGAGCTGCACACGTGGGCATAGCAATGGGGAACCTATGTGCCACACACTATTCATTCTGGCAAGGTGTCTGCATGCCCCAGTCAGACCGCGGTTTTTTATAAATAGTCACAGGCACGTACAACTCCGCAATGGGAATTCTGTGTGCACCCACAGCATGGGTGGCTCCCTGGAACCCACCGGCTGTACATTAATGTATCCCATTGCAGTGCCCATCACAGCTGAGGTAACGTCCGATTAAATGCAGGTGGGCTTCGGCCCACACTGCATGCCCCAACCTGACCGGGCTTTTTAATTCATAGACACAGGCAGGTACAACTCCCAATTGTGAAGTCCTTGTGGACCGACAGCATGGGTGGGTGCCAGGAAGCCACCGGGGGCACATAAATATATCCCATAGCATTGCCCATCACAGCTGAGGTAATGTCATGTTAAATGCAGGTAGGCTTCGGCCCACACTGCATGCCCCAGTCAGACTGGGGTTCTTTAGAAGTGGACACATGCAGTTACAACTCCGTGTGGACCCACAGCATGGGTGGCTTCCTGGAACCCACCGGCGGTACATAAATATATCCCATTGCAGTGCCCAGCACAGCTGATGTAACGTCAGCTGTAATGCAGGTGGGCAAAAAATTAATTGGATTACACTGTAGGCGAGGGCCCCAAAAAATTGGTGTACCAACAGTACTAATGTACCTCAGAAAAATTGCCCATGCCCAACCAAGAGGGCAGGTGAAACCCATTAATCGCTTTGGTTAATGTGGCTTAATTGGTAACTAGGCCTGGAGGCAGCCCAGTAAAAATAAAAATTGGTTCAGGTGCAAGTTTCAACGCTTTAATGAGCATTGAAACGTATAAAAATTGTTTACAAAAATGATATGACTGAGCCTTGTGGGCCTAAGAAAAATTGCCCGTTCGGCGTAATTCCGTGAGGTTTCAGGAGTAGGAGGATGAATAGAATACACAGATTGATGAAGCAAAAAGGTCCCCGTTTTTGATGGTGATAGAGAACAATGCTTCCATCCGCGGGTGCAGCCTACGTATTGCTTAGGTATCGCTGCTGTCCGCTGGTGAAGAAGAGAAGTCTGGGGAAATCCAGGCTTTGTTCATCTTGATGAGTGTAAGCCTGTCGGCACTGTCGGTTGACAGGCGGGTACGCTTATCCGTGATGATTCCCCCAGCCGCACTAAACACCCTCTCTGACAAGACGCTAGCTGCAGGACAAGCAAGCACCTCCAGGGCATACAGCGCGAGTTCAGGCCACGTGTCCAGCTTCGACACCCAGTAGTTGTAGGGGGCAGAGGCGTCACCGAGGACGGTCGTGCGATCGACTACGTACTCCCTCACCATCCTTTTACAGTGCTCCCGCCGACTCAGCTGTGACTGGGGAGCAGTGATACAGTCTTGCTGGGGAGCCATAAAGCTGGCAAAGGCCTTGGAGAATGTTCCCCTGCCTGCGCTGTACATGCTGCCTGATCTCTGCGCCTCCCCTGCTACCTGGCCCTCAGAACTGCGCCTTCGGCCACTAGCGCTGTTGGATGGGAAGTTTACCATCAGTTTGTCCACCCGCGCCCTGTGGTATAGCATCATTCTGGAACCCCTTTCCTCTTCGGGAATGAGAGTGGAAAGGTTCTCCTTATACCGTGGGTCGAGCAGTGTGTACACCCAGTAATCCGTAGTGGCCAGAATGCGTGTAATGTGAGGGTCACGAGAAAGGCATCCTAACATGAAGTCAGCCATGTGTGCCAGGGTACCTGTACGTAACACATGGCTGTCCTCACTAGGAAGTTCACTTTCAGGATCCTCCTCCTCCTCCTCCTCCTCCTCCGGCCATACACGCTGAAAGGATGACAGGCAAGCAGCATGTGTACCCTCAGCAGTGGGCCAAGCTGTCTCTTCCCCCTCCTCCTCATGCTTCTCCCCCTCCTCCTCAACGCGCTGAGATATAGACATGAGGGTGCTCTGACTATCCAGCGACATACTGTCTTCCCACGCCTCCGTTTCCGAGTCCAAAGCGTCTGCCTTTATGCTTTGCAGGGAACTTCTCAAGAGGCATAGCAGAGGAATGGTGACGCTAATGATTGCAGCATCCCCGCTCAGCATCTGGGTAGACTCCTCAAAGTTTCCAAGGACCTGGCAGATGTCTGCCAACCAGGCCCACTCTTCTGGAAAGAATTGAGGAGGCTGACTCCCACTACGCCGCCCATGTTGGAGTTGGTATTCCACTATAGCTCTACGCTGCTCATAGAGCCTGGCCAACATGTGGAGCATAGAGTTCCACCGTGTGGGCACGTCGCACAGCAGTCGGTGCACTGGCAGATTAAACCGATGTTGCAGGGTCTGCAGGGTGGCAGCGTCCGTCTTGGAGTTGCGGAAATGTGCGCTGACCCGGCGCACCTTTCCGAGCAGGTATGACAAGTGTGGGTAGCTTTTCAGAAAGCGCTGAACCACCAAATTAAAGACATGGGCCAGGCATGGCATGTGCGTGAGGCTGCCGAGCTGCAGAGCCACCACCAGGTTACGGCCGTTGTCACACACGACCATGCCCGGTTGGAGGCTCAGCGGCGAAAGCCAGCGGTTGGTCTGCTCTGTCAGACCCTGCAGCAGTTTGTGGGCCGTGTGCCTCTTCTCTCCTAAGCTGAGTAGTTTCAGCACGGCCTGCTGACGCTTGCCCACCGCTGTGCTGCCACGCCGCGCGACACCGACTGCTGGCGACGTGCTGCTGCTGCTGACACATCTTGATTGCGAGACAGAGGTTGTGTTGGAGGAGAAGGAGGAGGAGGGTGGTTTAGTGGAGGAAGCATACACCGCCGCAGATACCACCACCGAGCTGGGGCCCGCAATTCTGGGGGTGGGTAGGACGTGAGCAGTCCCAGGCTCTGACTCGGTCGCAGCCTCCACTAAATTCACCCAATGTGCCGTCAGGGAGATATAGTGGCCCTGCCCGCCTGTACTTGTCCACGTGTCCGTTGTTAAGTGGACCTTGGCAGTAACCGCGTTGGTGAGGGCGCGTACAATGTTGCGGGAGATGTGGTCGTGCAGGGCTGGGACGGCACATCGGGAAAAGTAGTGGCGACTGGGAACCGAGTAGCGCGGGGCCGCCGCCGCCATCATGCTTTTGAAAGCCTCCGTTTCCACAAGCCTATACGGCAGCATCTCCAGGCTGATCAATTTGGCAATGTGCATGTTTAACGCTTGAGCGTGCAGGTGCGTGGCGGCGAACTTGCGCTTGCGCTCAAACTGTGGCGCTAGCGACGTCTGGACGCTGCGCTGAGAGACATTGCTGGATGGGGCCGAGGACAGCGGAGGTGAGGGTGTGGGTGCAGGCCAGGAGACGGTAGTGCCTGTGTCCTCAGAGGGGGGTTGGATCTCAGTGGCAGGTTGGGGCACAGGGGGAGAGGCAGTGGTGCAAACCGGAGGCAGTGAACGGCCTTCGTCCCACCTTGTGGGGTGCTTGGCCATCATATGCCTGCGCATGCTGGTGGTGGTGGCTCCCCAGCTGATCTTGGCGCGACAAAGGTTGCACACCACTGTTCGTCGGTCGTCAGGCGTCTCTGTGAAAAACTGCCACACCGTAGAGCACCTTGACCTCTGCAGGGTGGCATGGCGCGAGGGGGCGCTTTGGGAAACAGTTGGTGGATTATTCGGTCTGGCCCTGCCTCTACCCCTGGCCACCGCACTGGCTCGGCCTGTGCCCACACCCTGACTTGGGCCTCCGCGTCCTCGCCCGCGTCCACGTCCTCTAGGCCTACCCCTACCCCTCAGCATGGTGTATTACCAGTAGTGCAGAAACAGAACGCTGTAATTAAATGTGCCGCTTATTGGCCTGTGGTTGGAGGCTGACTTCGCTTACCGAACGCACAGCAGAGCCAGGAAATAATTTTGCGCAAGCCTGCTGTAACACTTAGCTGGCTGCATATGAATTAGGAGGAGAACTACCCCCAGCACAGACCCAGTACACTGAGGACAGTCACAGGCAGCCCAAATAGATTTTTTTCCCCAAATGTTTTTGGAAAGGCCCACTGCCTATATTCAATAAATATATGTCTTCTGTCCCTGCCTCACCACTACTGGCCCTGGAGTATGTCAAATAACTGCAGACTGTTGCACTGTGGACTGGAATACAGCGGTGATGTAACAGCCAACACAGAGCCAGGAAATAATTTTGCGCAAGCCTGCTGTAACACTTAGCTGGCTGCGTATGAATTAGGAGGACAACTACCCCCAGCACAGACCCAGTACACTGAGGACAGTCACAGGCAGCCCAAATAGATTTTTTTTCCCAAATGTTTTTGGAAAGGCCCACTGCCTATATTCAATAAATATATGTGTTCTGTCCCTGCCTCACCACCACTACTGGCCCTGGACTATGTATAATTACTGCAGGGCGCAATGCTCTGCACGGCCAATATACAAAAAAAAAAAGTGCAACACTGCAAAACGCAGCCTCCACACTACTGCACACGGTTAGATGTGGCCCTAAGAAGGACCGTTGGGGTTCTTGAAGCCTAAAATACTCCTAACGCTCTCCCTATAGCAGCTCCAGCACCAGCAGCACTGTCCCTGATCTCTGTCAGAACGCATCTGTGGCGAGCCGCGGGAGGGGCCGATTTATATACTCGGGTGACACCTGATCTCGCCAGCCACTCACTGCAGGGGGGTGGTATAGGGCTTGAACGTCGCAGGGGGAAGTTGTAATGCCTTCCCTGTCTTTCTATTTTCCAGAAAAGCGCGCTAACGTCTCAGAGATGAAAGTGAAAGTAACTCTAACATCGCGTGGTACTCGTTACGAGTAACAAGCATCTCGAACACCCTAATACTCGAACGAGTATCAAGCTCGGACGAGTACGTTCGCTCATCTCTAGTTTTTATATATTAGTCTTCTCTGTTAAGGGCTTAAATTTAAAATAGACTAACTGCCTCTGTGACGTCTTTCTCTCTGGACCTTGGACTTTTTTATTGCTCTTCATGTTATTGATTTGTTGGATTTCTATGTTTTTATTAGTGTTTAATTATTTTCTTTTTTGTTCATTTTTAAAGTTAATTTATAGTTATATGTATTGAATATGACCGGCTTACCACTTACATTGCCATTTTAGTCTTTTAATAACCAGCTGTTTTTCCAAATTTTCTTTTCTTTTCATCCCCACCCATTATTTTTCTCTGGACATAGCGGCACGAGAACTTGTTTTTTGCAGAACTAATTGTATGTTTCAATGGTATCATTTATTGTACTGTAGCATATAACGGCAATGAAACAAGTAGCCAAAAATAAACCCCCAGGCACAGATAATATACCAGCAGAGCTATTGCTGACAGTACCAGTTGAAACCATAACGGCGCTGTGCCAGGCAGTATGGGCATCCACACAATGGCCACAGGACTGGAATAGATCTGTCTTCATCCCTCTACCAAAGAAAGGCATCTCCCAGAATTGCTACCGAACAATAACCCTCATTCTGCATGCAAGCAAGATCCTTCTCAGAATCATACAGGAAAGAGTGAGATCAGAAGTTGAAGCGGCGCTCCCTGATGCGCAGCAGGATTCCGGCAAGCATGCGGCACTCGCGACTATATTGCAAACCTGCGATGGACCAAGGAAAAAGCTTGAATACTAAAGGAATATCTACATGTCCTTCATCGACTACATCAAGGCCTTTGACTGTGTTAACCATGATAAGCTATGGCGCCCCCTAGAAGAGCTGGGCGTATCAGCACATCTAGTCAACCTAATAAAATCACTTTATACCAATCAAGAAGCCGCTGTGAGAACACAGTATGGGGGACAGATTGGTTTGGGATCAGCAAAGGAGTCCAACATTCTCTCACCAGTCTTGTTTAACCTATATGCAGAAATGATCATGCGGAAAATAGACCTAGACGAATTGGAAAACAGGGTGAGAATAGGTGGAAGAAACATCAACAATCTCCGTTATGCGGATGACACAACTCTGCTTGCAGAAACAGAAGCCGGTCTAAAGCAGCTGGAATATAATATTAAAACTGGGAGTGAAAGAATGGGCCTCTACCTGAATTTACAGAAGACTAAAATTATGAGAACTGCAGAAAATGGCCAAATTAAAATTAAAATCGACAACGAGGCCATAGAATGTCTGCGAGAGTTCGTCTTCCTTGGTTCCAAAATTGACCAGGCTGGAGAATCTATGCCAGAGATAAAACAAAGGAGAGCATTGGGGCGAAGCTCGATGCTAAACATGGACAAAATCTTGAAAAGTAGGGCTATCGGCACTGTAACTAAATGCAGGATGCTGGAAACTACTGTTTTCCCCATAGCCATATGCATACATGTGAAAGCTGGACTGCAACGGAAGCTGATAGAAAGAGAATTGATGCGTTTGAGCTGTGGTGCTGGCGAAAGCTGCTGCATTGCCCTGGACAGCAAGAATGAGAAACAGAAAAGTCGTGAATCGTATAAGACCCAATATATCACTGGAAGGCAAGATGACCAGACTCAGACTCACGATAAGATGACCGGGCTCAGGCTCACAGAGGGCAAGATGACGGGGCTCAGGCTCATGGAGGACAAGATGGCCAGACTCAGACTCATGGAGGACAAATCTGTTCAAGTTGTTCGACCACCAGCACTACTCGATTGATACCCTTCTCAGGGGAGGCTTCTCCAACTGCAACGCTGTTCTGGGGAAAATGGACTCCAATCTCCCAATAAATTAACAGTCCTTATAGAAGTGCAAACAACAGCAGACGTCTTTGGTGCAAAAATTTTTTTCCAGCTTTATTACCTCATTGCAGTATAAAAATGACCACGCCATGGTCAAGCATGGTCATTTTTATACTGCAATGAGGTAATAAAGCTGGAACAATTTTTTTGCACCAAAGACGTCTGCTGCTGTTTGCACTTCTATAAAGACTCATGGAGGACAAGATGACTGGGCTTAGATTCACAGAGGACAAGATGAGCGCGCTCAGGCTCATGGAGGACAAGATGACCAGATTCAGACTGACGGATCTTGGCCATTTAATTCGAGCAGAGCCGCTAGAAAAATCTATAATGCTTGGACAGATCAGTGGCAAAAGAAGACCCGTCGCCAAAGAACACGATGGCTGATACTGTCAGAGCGGATACTGGCATGGATATCCCACAACTGAAAGAAGCAGTGCAAAACCGAAAAACATGGAGGAAGGGAGGGAGCCTTTAGGATTGCCGAGGGTCATGATGACTAAATGTCTAACAACAACATCATATAATGAATATTGTAAAAAAGTGTAAAACATTTTAAAGTGGGGTGGAATGGAAAAAAATACACTTGGCTCTTTAGGACGTGGTTCCAGTTAGCCATTGGTTCCCTTCGCTGCCACTTACATTATAGCAGTGAGAAGGACAGCGCCTCGGATAAAGTAGGTGTATTAGATGATCCAGAAAAAGGACTCACCTTCATGTGAGTGAATTGGCCCCAGGGCTGGGGACAACCGCTGAACCTGTAGTTCTTGTAAGCGAAAAGGATGTAGCACTTCTTGTGCCCCACAGGGCATTCAGGTAACCAGGAGAGCGTCAGGAGAACCCAAAAATACAAATGGAGAATTGGTGTGTAGAGAAGACAATATATAGGTGAAATAAAAATCTCTCTGCTCTTATAAAAGAGTGGGGAATGATGATAAATAGTAACATCTAGTGAGAAGGCGGGGGTATGGTGTTGGATCAACCTCCCTCCCTCATACACACACAGGAATGTCCAGAAAAAAAAGGATGTTTCGATCCTCAGATCTTAATTCCCAGAGGACGTAAAAACAGGCCTCCTCTGGGAATGACAGCCCTGCAGGCTCTGGACATGACAGCTTCATGCTGCCGGTTGCCAGAGGTAGCCGATAGCATGGAGCTGTCATCCCGGGCCGCGGGACCCCACCCCAGTTAATGAAAAGATTTAAAAAGTTCAGATCCCCTTGTGGATCGGATCCATAAGGGGAGCTGAGAATACTCACCCCCCGTCCTCTGTGCTGTCAGGAATCTTCTTCGTTCTCCCCGGCCCTGCCGCAGGCGTCTGCGTATGTGCGGCAGACGCATTACGTCATGCGCATGTGCAGAGAGCCGGGAGGCCTGCGAAATTTAAAAACTACCTGCTCCCGGCTAGTATGAGCATACAGCAGCTCCCGGTCACATGATCGCTGCTATCCAATGGATAACAGCGATCATGTAAAAGTTTAAAAAAGTTGAAAAATTGTAAAAAAAAGAAAGAAAAAAAGTTTGTTTCATTTCACCTCATGGATCATATCCATAAGGGAAGATGAAATTAGGTACCTAAGGCCTCCAGATTTATCCGCGGACCTTGCCCGGCTTCTATGCACGCGTCCGTCGACAAAATAGCAGACGCTGGCGCAAAAGCCGCAGATTGGCGGAGTAATTTGAAATCTCCCCGCACCTGGATACTAAATGTAGCCAAGAGCCTGGAGATTTCATAGAGTGCCATGGTACGCGTTTCCAAGTCACGTGATCGCCATTATCCAATGGATAACGGCGATCATGTAAAAGTTAAAAAAAAGCTAAATTTTCACCTCCCGTCACAGATCGGATCCGTGAGGGGAGGTGAAATTACTTAACCATGGCCACCAGCGATGTCCCCTGACGGGATCCTTATCCGCAGAACTTTCCCCAGTTTTGGTGCATGCGCCTGTCGACAAAATGGTGGACACAAGCGCAGAAGCTGGAGAGGGCAAGAGGAAATTTAAAATCTCCTTGCTCCTGACTACTAAAGGTAGCCAAGAGCTTGGAGATGTCATGCGGGGCCGCGGTGAGCAGTCTTCGGTCACGTGATCGCCATTATCCAATGGATAATGGTGATCATGTAAGAGTTAAAAGACAGTTAAAGTTTGACGCTCTGTTCAGTTTGGGCCCCGTTGTGCATCCAGACAGAAGATTAGGGCCACAATAGGTATGTTTCTGAACATGGGACAAATGGGGCTATACATTTTGGGGTGAAAGTCTTTATTCCTATGTATGCTGTACAAAAAAAACTATTTTTAAAATGACAGGATTGCCAAAAAAACAAAAATTGTATTTTTTTTCCCTTGTACTTTGCTTTGATTCATTTAAAGACTGTGGGGTCAAAATACCCAGTACTCCGCTAGATGAATTTGTTAAGGGGTCTAGTTTTTAAAATGGGGTCATTTGTGGGGGTTCTCTGTCGTTTTGGCTGCTCAAGGGCTCTGCAAGAGTGCTATGGGGCCTAAATCACCTTCAAGCAAAATATCTGTTTTGAAAACCACCAGCTGCTCCTTTGTGCATACGGAGAGAAGATTAGGGCCACAATGGGTATGTTTCTGAACACAGGACAAACGGGGAGATCCATTTTTGGATGAAAGCCTTCATTCATATGTCTGCTGTCCAAAAAAAACTGTTTTTAATATCACATAATTAATTTAAAAAAAAAAAAAAAAACGTAATTTTTTACTTCTGCTTTGCTTTGATTCATTCAAAAACTGTTGGGTCAAAATATGCAATACATGCCTAGATGAATGCACCAAAAGATCTAGTTTCCCAAATGAGGTCATTTGTGGGGGCCATCCATCGTTTTGGCTGCGCAATGGCTCTACAAGTGAGCAATGGGGCCTAAAACGCCTTCAAGCCTAATGTCTGATCTGAAAGCCACCGGCTGCTCCTTTCAATTTTGGCCCCGTTGTACATACGGACAGAAGATTAGGGCCACAATGGGTATGTCTCTGAACACGGGACAAACGGGGATATGCATTTTGAGGTGTAAATCCTCATTTTCATGTGCATTATAGAAAAAAATCCTGTGTCTAAAATTACATATTTGCAAAAATATGAAATTTTATTTTTTCTCGTCAAAAGTGCATTAATTGCTAAAAAGAAACTGTAAGGTCAAAATACTCATGGCCCCCCTCAGTGAATACACTAAGGGGTGTAGCTTTTAAAAATGGGGTCATTTGTGGGGGTATCTATTATTCTGACACCTTTGAGCCTTTGCAATCTTGGCTTAGTGCCGAAAAATAAAGTGTTCCTCAAAATGTTGATAACTAATGTTAAATTTGTACGGCTCCTAAATGGTTAAAAAAAACAAAAGTTTTCCGATGTGCATCCAGAGTAAAGTAAACAGATGTAAATATATATCTTATCAAAAATTTCTATATTATGTTTGCACTAGAGATGAGCGAGCACCAAAATGCTCGGGTGCTCGCTCGAGTCGAACTTTCAGTGATGCTCGAGAGTTCGTTTCGAGTAACGAACCCCATTGAAGTCAATGGGTGACTCGAGCATTTTTGTATATCGCCGATGCTCGCTAAGGTTTTCATTTGTGAAAATCTGCAAAACACAAGAAAGTGATGAAAACGACACAGAAACGAATAGGGCAGGAGAGGAGCTACATTTTGGGCTGTATCTCAAGTTCCCAGGTCCCACTATTAAGCCACAATAGCGGCAAGAGTGAGACCCCCCCCCCCCCCCACTGTCAGCATAACGATCGTTCTCCTCTGCCACAGCTGTAACAGCTGTGGCAGAGAAGAACGATGTTAGCCCATTGAATTCAATGGAGCCGTCAATACAGCCGACTCCATTGAAAGCAATAGGCTGCCGGCGATCGCGGGATGAATTGTCGGGAAAGGGTTAAATATATAAGCCCTTCCCTGCAATTCATCCAGAAATGTGTAAAAATAAAAAAAAATATATATATACTCACCTGGTGCCGGCAGACGGAGTTCAGCGCGGCAGGCTGCAGTTCTCCTGAACTGCTCTGAACAGCTGTGAGTAGTATTCAGCAGTCGGGGATTTAAAATCCCCGCCTGCTGAATAAGATGCCTCTGATTGGTCACAGCCTGACCAATCAGAGGCCAGCCCTCACTCACACCCATTCATGAATTCAACAAAGCACAATCACTGCCTGCATGACACACCGCTGCCACTTCTCCTGGTGCCCAACCCCCCCGCACGACCCAGCGTCCACAGTGCACACCAAAGTGTCCCTGCGCAGCCTTCAGCTGCCCTCATGCCACACCACCCTCATGTCTATTTATAAGTGCGTCTGCCATGAGGAGGAACCGCAGGCACACACTGCAGAGGGTTGGCACGGCTAGGCAGCGACCCTCTTTAAAAGGGGTGGGGCGATAGCCCACAATGCTGTACAGAAGCAATGAGAAATCCAATCCTGTGCCACCTCCATCTGGAGCTGCACACGTGGGCATAGCAATGAGGAAACTATGTGCCACACACTATTCATTCTGTCAAGGTGTCTGCATGCCCCAGTCAGACCGCGTTTTTTTATAAATAGTCACAGGCAGGTACAACTCCCCAATGGGAATTCCGTGTGCACCCACAGCATGGGTGGCTCCCTGGAACCCACCGGCGGTACATAAATAAATCCGATTGCATTGCCCATCACAGCTGAGGTAATGTCATGTTAAATGCAGGTGGGCTTCGGCCCACACTGCATGCCCCAGTCAGACTGGGGTTCTTTAGAAGTAGACACATACAGTTACAATTCCCTGTGGACCCACAGCATGGGTGGCTCCCTGCAACCCACCGGCGGTACATAAATATATCCCATTGCAGTGCCCAGCACAGCTGATGTAACGTCAACTTTAATGCAGGTGGGCAAAAAATTAATTGGATTACACTGTAGGCGAGGGCCCCCAAAAATTGGTGTACCAACAGTACTAATGTACCTCAGAAAAATTGCCCATGCCCAACCAAGAGGGCAGGTGAAACCCATTAATCGCTTTGGTTAAAGTGGCTTAATTGGTAACTAGGCCTGGAGGCAGCCCAGTTAAAATAAAAATTGGTTCAGGTGCAAGTTTCAACGCTTTAATGAGCATTGAAACGTATAAAAATTGTTTAGAAAAATTATATGACTGAGCCTTGTGGGCCTAAGAAAAATTGTCCGTTCGGCGTGATTACGTGAGGTTTCAGGAGGAGGAGCAGGAGGAGGAGGAGGAATATTATACACAGATTGATGAAGCAAAAATGTCCCCGTTTTTGAGGGTGATAGAGAACGATGCTTCCATCCGCGGGTGCAGCCTACGTATTGTTTAGGTATCGCTGCTGTCCGCTGGTGGAGAAGAAAAGTCTGGGGAAATCCAGGCTTTGTTCATCTTTATGAGTGTAAGCCTGTCGGCACTGTCGGTTGACAGGCGGGTACGCTTATCCGTGATGATTCCCCCAGCTGCACTAAACACCCTCTCTGACAAGACGCTAGCCGCAGGACAAGCAAGCACCTCCAGGGCACAGAGCGCGAGTTCAGGCCAC
Organism: Eleutherodactylus coqui; assembly: GCA_035609135.1. Lineage (NCBI taxonomy): Eukaryota > Metazoa > Chordata > Amphibia > Anura > Eleutherodactylidae > Eleutherodactylus > Eleutherodactylus coqui. The sequence goes on along the minus strand of CM069412.1, from coordinate 175,821,956 downwards.
GTGTCCAGCTTCGACACCCAGTAGTTGTAGGGGGCAGAGGCGTCACGGAGTACGGTCGTGCGATCGACTACGTACTCCCTCACCATCCTTTTACAGTGCTCCTGCCGACTCAGCCTTGACTGGGGAGCGGTGACACAGTCTTGCTGGGGAGCCAGAAAGCTGTCAAAGGCCTTAGAGAGTGTTCCCCTGCCTGTGCTGTACATGCTGCCTGATCTCCGCGCCTCCCCTGCTACCTGGCCCTCGGAACTGCGCCTTCTGCCACTAGCGCTGTCGGATGGGAATTTTACCATCAGCTTGTCCGCCAGGGTCCTGTGGTATAGCATCACTCTCGAACCCCTTTCCTCTTCGGGTATGAGAGTGGAAAGGTTCTCCTTATACCGTGGGTCGAGCAGTGTGTACACCCAGTAATCCGTAGTGGCCAGAATGCGTGTAACGCGAGGGTCACGAGAAAGGCATCCTAACATGAAGTCCGCCATGTGTGCCAGGGTACCTGTACGCAACACATGGCTGTCCTCACTAGGAAGATCAATTTCAGGATCCTCCTCCTCCTCCTCCTCCTCAGGCCATACATGCTGAAAGGATGACAGGCAAGCAGCATGGGTACCCTCAGCAGTGGGCCAAGCTGTCACTTTCCCCTCCTCCTCATGCTCCTCCCCCTCCTCCTCCTCCTCCTCAACGCGCTGAGATATAGACATGAGGGTGCTCTGACTATCCAGCGACATACTGTCTTCCCACGCCTTCGTTTCCAAGCGCAAAGCGTCTGCATTTATGCTTTGCAGGGAACTTCTCAAGAGCCATAGCAGAGGAATGGTGACACTAATGATTGCAGCATCGCCGCTCACCATCTTGGTAGACTCCTCAAAGTTTCCAAGGACCTGGCAGATGTCTGCCAACCAGGCCCACTCTTCTGTAAAGAATTGAGGAGGCTGACTCCCACTACGCCGCCCATGTTGGAGTTGGTATTCCACTATAACTCTACGCTGCTCATAGAGCCTGGCCAACATGTGGAGCGTAGAGTTCCACCGAGTGGGCACGTCGCACAGCAGTCGGTGCACTGGCAGATTAAACCGATGTTGCAGGGTCCGCAGGGTGGCAGCGTCCGTCTTGGACTTGCGGAAATGTGCGCTGAGCCGGCGCACCTTTCCGAGCAGGTATGACAAGTGTGAGTAGCTTTTCAGAAAGCGCTGAACCACCAAATTAAAGACATGGGCCAGGCATGGCACGTGCGTGAGGCTGCCGAGCTGCAGAGCCACCACCAGATTACGGCCGTTGTCACACACAACCATGCCCAGTTGGAGGCTCAGCGGCGCAAGCCAGCGGTCGGTCTGCTCTGTCAGACCCTGCAGCAGTTCGTGGACCGTGTGCCTCTTCTCTCCTAAGCTGAGTAGTTTCAGCACGGCCTGCTGACGCTTGCCCACCGCTGTGCTGCCGTGCCGCGCGACACCGACTGCTGGCGACGTGCTGCTGCTGACACATCTTGATTGCGAGACAGAGGTTGCGTTGGAGGAGGAGGAGGAGGAGGAAGGTGCTTTAGTGGAGGAAGCATACACCGCCGCAGATACCACCACCGAGCTGGGGCCCGCAATTCGGGGGGTGGGTAGGACGTGAGCGGTCCCAGGCTCTGACTCTGTCCCAGCCTCCACTAAATTCACCCAATGTGCCGTCAGGGAGATATAGTGGCCCTGCCTGCCTGTGCTTGTCTACGTGTCTGTTGTTAAGTGGACCTTGGCAGTAACCGCGTTGGTGAGGGCGCGTACAATGTTGCGGGAGACGTGGTCGTGCAGGCTGGGACGGCACATCGGGAAAAGTAGTGGCAACTGGGAACCGAGTAGCGCGGGGCCGCCGCCGCCATCATGCTTTTGAAAGCCTCCGTTTCCACAAGCCTATACGGCTGCATCTCCAGGCTGATCAATTTGGCAATGTGCACGTTTAACGCTTGAGAATGCGGGTGCGTGGCGGCATACTTGCGCTTGCGCTCAAACAGTGGCGCTAGCGACGTCTGGACGCTGCGCTGAGAGACATTGCTGGATGGGGCCGAGGACAGCGGAGGTGAGGGTGTGGGTGCAGGCCGGTAGGCACTCGTGCCTGTGTCCTTTGAGGGGGGTTGGATCTCAGTGGCAAGTTGGGGGAGAGGCAGTGGTGCAAACCGGATGCGGTGAACGGCCTTCATCCCACCTTGTGGGGTGCTTGGCCATCATATGCCTGCGCATGCTGGTGGCTCCCCAGCTGATCTTGGAGCGATAAAGGTTGCACTCCACTGTTCGTCGGTCGTCAGGCGTCTCTGTGAAAAACTGCCACACCTTTGAGCACCTTGACCTCTGCAGGGTGGCATGGCGCGAGGGGGCGCTTTGGGAAACAGTTGATGGATTATTCAGTCTGGCCCTGCCTCTACCCCTGGCCACCGCACTGGCTCGGCCTGTGCCCACACCCTGACTTGGGCCTCCGCGTCCTCGCCGGCGTCCACGTCCTATAGGCCTACCCCTACCCCTCAGCATGGTGTATTACCAGTAGTGCAGAAACAGAACGCTGTAGTTAAATGTGCCGCTTATTGGCCTGTGGTTGGAGGCTGACTTCGCTTACGGAATGCCAGGAAATAATTTTGCGCATGCCTGCTGTAACACTTAGCTGGCTGCGTATGAATTAGGAGGACAACTACACCCAGCACAGACCCAGAACACTGAGGACAGTCACAGGCAGCCCAAATAGATTTTTTTCCCCAAATGTTCTTGCAAAGGCCCGCTGCCTATATACACTGTAAATGTCTTCTGTCCCTGCGTCACCGCTACTGGCCCTGGAGTATGTGTAATAACTGCAGACTGTTGCACTGTGGACTGGAATACAGCAGTGATGTAAGAGGCAACACAGTGCCAGGAAATAATTTTGCGCAAGCCTGCTGTAACACTTAGCTGGCTGCGTATGAATTAGGAGGACAACTACACCCAGCACAGACCCAGTACACTGAGGACAGTCACAGGCAGCCCAAATAGATTTTTTTCCCCAAATGTTTTTGGAAAGGCCCACTGCCAATATTCAATAAATATATCTCTTCTCTCTCTGCGTCACCGCTACTGGCCCTGGAGTATGTAAATTAACTGCAGACTGTTGCACTGTGGACTGGAATACAGCGGTGATGTAACAGCCAACACAGAGCCAGGAAATAATTTTGCGCAAGCCTGCTGTAACACTTAGCTGGCTGCGTATGAATTAGGAGGACAACTACACCCAGCACAGACCCAGTACACTGAGGACAGTCACAGGCAGCCCAAATAGATTTTTTTCCCCAAATGTTTTTGGAAAGGCCCACTGCCAATATTCAATAAATATATCTCTTCTCTCTCTGCGTCACCGCTACTGGCCCTGGAGTATGTAAATTAACTGCAGACTGTTGCACTGTGGACTGGAATACAGCGGTGATGTAACAGCCAACACAGAGCCAGGAAAGAATTTTGCGCAAGCCTGCTGTAACACTTAGCTGGCTGCGTATGAATTAGGAGGACAACTACACCCAGCAGAGACCCAGTACACTGAGGACAGTCACAGGCAGCCCAAATAGATTTTTTTCCCCAAATGTTTTTGCAAAGGACCACTGCCTATATTCAATAAATATATGTCTTCTGTCCTTGCCTCACAATAAATGTCTTCTGTCCCTGCCTCACAATATATGTCTTCTGTCCCTGCCTCACAATATATGTCTTCTGTCCCTGCCTCACCACCACTACTGGCCCTGGAGTATGTATAATTACTGCAGGGCGCAATGCTCTGCACGTCCGATATACAAAAAAAAAAAAAAAGTGCAACACTGCAAAAAGCAGCCTCCACAGTACTGCACACGGTTAGATGTGGCCCTAAGAAGGACCGTTGGGGTTCTTGAAGCCAAAAATACTCCTAACACTCTCCCTATAGCAGCTCCGGCACCAACAGCACTTTCCCTCCTCTATGTCAGAACAAATCTGTGGCGAGCCGCGGGAGGGGCCGATTTATATACTCGGGTGACATCTGATCTCGCCAGCCACTCACTGCAGGGGGGTGGTATAGGGCTTGAACGTCGCAGGGGGAAGTTGTAATGCCTTCCCTGTCTTTCTATTGGCCAGAAAAGCGCGCTAACGTCTCAGAGATGAAAGAGAAAGTAACCCGAACATCGCGTGGTACTCGTCACGAGTAATGAGCATCTCAAACACGCTAATACTCGAACGAGTATCAAGCTCGGACGAGTACGTTCGCTCATCTCTATTTATAATGTAATGAATTTACTTCATGTTATGCTTCGTTTTTAATAATCAAATATGATTGCAGAGCAGATGAAATGTCTTATGGAAATTTTTGAAGCCAGCAATATGAAACCCTGTTATTCTATTTGAATGTCATGGACTCCGGCAGCAAATCTACATCTTTCTGATTTGCACTTATCTTCAGGCAGGTGAAAAACACAAATGCCCTGTGATAACCTCATTGTAGCAGAGGACCACTCTGTGAGTATAATCCAGTAATTCGGAAAACACAAAGTTGAATTTCCCATAAAGAAGGCCCTGTACTAAGTTGATCATCAGCATCTTCATCTCAACCAAATGATACAAAGGAGACAAAGTGCAAAATGCTTTGTCATCACCTTATATCAGAAACAGATTGGAAATACATTTGCTTGGGAGCCAGAACTTCTCAGTGGAACTCCAACTCCAACTGGATTCTACTGAAAAAAAAGGTTCTTCTGTCATATAACTTCTGGAAGACGCTATTAGATTATTCTCCAGCTTTTCTAGAATGGTTTGTGCTTTTGTCAAGAAATTTCAAAAGCTAAATATGGCAACCTACAACAATATCCTGATCTCTCTGAATGTGATACACCTCACTCTGAAGTGTGAACTTTATGATTGGTCCCCTGTGGCCTAAACTCTACAATGAGTCCTACATCATCACATACATGATGTTATACATTATTGTAGCTCTCTGCCAGCCTTTGTGTCTTGTACTTAATGAAGATCATATCTTTGCACCCCAGAGTCCTCACAATATGATTAGCAGCATTGGTGCAGTTGTCTGGTAGATGGAAATAACAGCAGAAGTTGTGTCGCTTGGAAGTTTTCTATCAATAACAATGCTCTAAATGTGAAATTCATGAACTCTGTCCTAATTCTCAACCCCCCTGCTGTTCCTTATAATAAAAAAATTGTAAATTAAGAGACAGCGCTCAGAAGATGACAATAGAGAAAAACTATCAATGAAAAATGTCTCATGCTCCTGTGGGAGAGGATCACAATGTTCTCCCACTTCTTTCAATGGGACCGGCGATTCTGCAGTCCCATTGAAAGCAATAGGCTGCCGGCAAGCCCTGCTGGGATTTTCCGGGAAGGGCCTTAGATATAAGCCCTTCCCTGAAAATCATCAATAGCATGTGTTAAAAATAAAAAAATATATACTCACCTCTCCTCAGCTGCCGGGGCTCAGGCGCATCCAGCCTGTCTTCTCCCTGCACTACTCTGAAGCTCTTTCAGCAGGCGGGGATTTAAAATCCCTGCCTGCTGAAAGGGCTGTATCTGATTAGCTGAGCCGTCAGCCAATCACAGGCAGCACTCATTGAATGACAGCTGAGTGCTGCCTGTGATTGGTCACAGCACTCAGCCAATCACAGGCATCGCTTGGCCATTCATTGAATTCAAAGCCCTTCTCCGAGAATCCCTGCAGGGCTTGCCAGCAGAACCTTTGCTTTCAATTGGACTTCAGAAGAGCAGGTCCCATTGAAAGCAATTGGAGAACATTGCAATCCTCTGCCACAGCTGTGAAAATTGAATAAAAAGCGATCAAAATTGTACATGTTCCTAAAAATTAGATGAATGAAGACTAGAGTTCATCCCACAATAAACACGGCCTTCTAGAGCTCCGGCAATGGAAAAATAACATTAAGGGTGACTAACCACTACAGTATTTTCACAGCGAAATTTGCAGCGGTTTTTTTTTCTGCAGGGGTCCATGGGACTTGTAATGTTAAAATCGCGATCACGCAAAATCGCGATTTCGCGTTAAATTGGGCTTTTGCGCGATCGCAATTTTAACATTACAAGTCCCATAGACCCCTGCAGAAAAAAAAAACGCGAATTTTGCAGTGAAAAAAAACTGTAGTGGGTAGTCACCCTAATACGGCTCTTGAAAAGTGGTGACACAAAAGCAAACTTTTACAAAAAAAAATGTTTTAAATGTACAAAAATAGCAAAACATAAAAACTGTATAAACTTGGTATCGCTGGAATCGTGCCGACTCAGAGAATAATGATATCACACTATTTATTCTGCACGCTGAACGCCGTAAAAATGAAATCCAAAACACAAATGGCAGAATTTCTTTTTTTCCCCCTATCTCCCTACAAATGATTTTACAAAAGTTATGCAATACATTATATAGACCCAAAAATGATGCCATCAAAAAGTACAACTTGTCCCGAAAAAACAAGCCCTCATATGGCCGTGTCAATGGGGAAATGAAAAGGTTATGGCTCTTGGAACGCGACTGCAAAATTAGTTTAAATTAAATGATTGGCCCATTTAAAAAACCTTCCCTGGTGGGTCTGACAGGGCAGTAAGAAACTCGCCACTCAAGGGGTTAAAACAACATCCTGAAAACCATTCAATCAAATACATATTTTCTTACAGTTTTTATGACCCCTATGTGGTAAGGTGGACGACATATATAGATTCAATTATTGAATAGGTAATGCATAAGAAAATGGAAGTAATCTGCATATCTAGCATTAATAAGTTCATACATTTTGGTAAGTTCATAAAGTTCATAAATTTGATGGAATCTATTAAAGATAGTCTATAGCTATTACATAAATAGCTAAATCCTCAAATTAATATTCAGTTAGCCTATATCTAAGGCCCTTCCCGGAAAATCCCAGCAGGGCTTGCCGGCAGCCTATTGCTTTCAATGGGACTTCAGAATCGCCGGTCCCATTGAAAGAAGTGGGAGAACATTGTGATCCTCTCCCACAGGAGCATGAGACATTTTTCATTGATAGTTTTTCTCTATTGTCATCTTCTGAGCGCTGTCTCTTAATTTACAATTTTTTTATTATAAGGAACAGCAGGGGGTTGAGAATTAGGACAGAGTTCATGAATTTCACATTTAGAGCATTGTTATTGATAGAAAACTTCCAAGCGACACAACTTCTGCTGTTATTTCCATCTACCAGACAACTGCACCAATGCTGCTAATCATATTGTGAGGACTCTGGGGTGCAAAGATATGATCTTCATTAAGTACAAGACACAAAGGCTGGCAGAGAGCTACAATAATGTATAACATCATGTATGTGATGATGTAGGACTCATTGTAGAGTTTAGGCCACAGGGGACCAATCATAAAGTTCACACTTCAGAGTGAGGTGTATCACATTCAGAGAGATCAGGATATTGTTGTAGGTTGCCATATTTAGCTTTTGAAATTTCTTGACAAAAGCACAAACCATTCTAGAAAAGCTGGAGAATAATCTAATAGTGTCTTCCAGAAGTTATATGACAGAAGAACCTTTTTTTCAGCAGAATCCAGTTGGAGTTGGAGTTCCACTGAGAAGTTCTGGCTCCCAAGCAAATGTATTTCCAATCTGTTTCTGATATAAGGTGATGACAAAGCATTTTGCACTTTGTCTCCTTTGTATCATTTGGTTGAGATGAAGATGCTGATGATCAACTTAGTACAGGGCCATCTTTATGGGAAATTCAACTTTGTGTTTTCCGAATTACTGGATTATACTCACAGAGTGGTCCTCTGCTACAATGAGGTTATCACAGGGCATTTGTGTTTTTCACCTGCCTGAAGATAAGTGCAAATCAGAAAGATATAGATTTGCTGCCGGAGTCCATGACATTCAAATAGAATAACAGAGTTTCATATTGCTGGCTTCAAAAATTTCCATAAGACATTTCATCTGCTCTGCAATCATATTTGATTATTAAAAACGAAGCATAACATGAAGTAAATTCATTACATTATAATTGTAAATATTCCATTACTTACATCTTTTGTACCCAGCAGTGTCCACAAATGTCCCACTGTTTACCATCATCGGGTCATTATCATTGCTTGCCAGGCGTGGCTGCTCTGTGATTGGCTGCCCTAACAGTTAGCCATGTGCTATGTTGGCTCCGTTTGGCCAAAAAACGTTGGGAAGGAATTTTTTAAAACAACTGTACCAGTATTCTGGCATAAAAAGAAGCTAATTTTTGTCCAAGTCATACTCCCACAAAGATCTGTGACTTTTTAGCCTTTTTCTACCACTCTTGCTACTTTTCTCAAAACTGAATAGGATTTAGTGAAATAAAGCAAGACCACTCACAGACCAATACATTTATGTCAGATACTTGGAGAGGCTCAGATGGTATAGATTTGCACAGACAAATTTCTTAAGAGGTGAGCATTACTTAATACATTTGTTACATCTCACTACAAGAGCACTACACTGCGTTCCTGTAATGGGGCCACATGGTACCTGTTATATCCTGGGAGTCATACAGCTTAAGATACTGAACTCTGCTAATGGTTGACATCATTATTATCAGCAAGGGTGGGAACTGAGATCTAACAGTGTGTATGGCTGAAAGAAAGCCTCATGTCCACCCAGTTATGCCTATTATCCCCGAATGTTAATCCAGAGAAAGGGAAAAAACTCCAATGAGGTAGAAGTCAATTTTCCTAATTTTTGGTGAAAAAAATTCCTTCCCAATTCCAATCTGATAATCAGAATAATCCATCAATCACCGACACTTCTGAGTAATCAATGATATAACATGTAACTTTGTTACACTTTAAGCATCTCTTTTAGGGAGTTTGCCATCATCACGTCCTCAGGAGAGAGTTCCACAGTCTCACTGCTCCAACAGTAAAGAACCCCCTTCTATGTTGTGTAAAAGCCTTTTTCCTCTAGACATAGTGAGCACCCCCTTGTAAGATTCCCAGGTATACATTTATGATAGGAGGGATCTCTGTACTGACCCCTGATATATATCTAGTTATTAAGTCGCTCCTCAGCCATTTTTTTCTACACTAAATAATCACAATTTTGAAAACCTCTCAGGGTATTGTAGTCCGCCCATTCCGTTTATTACTTTAGTTGCCCACCTTTGTCCTCACTCAAGCTTTGTAATGTGCTTTTTGAGTATCGGTGCCCAAAACTGTCCACAATATTCCTTGTGTGATCTGACCAGTGCCTTGTAAAGAGGAAGAACAATGTTCTTGTCATGCACCCCTAGACCTCTTCTGATGCACACTATGATCCTATTTGCCTTGGCAGCAGCTGCCTGACACTGGTTGCTCCAGTTAAGCTTACAGTTATAAAAGTCCTTTTCAATGTCAGTGGTTTTCCATTTCGTGTGTAATGGTGACATGTATTTCCTGTCCGTGTGCAGAACCTTATACTTATCAGTGTAACACCTCATTTGCCACTTTTCTGCCCTTAAGGTATCCTGGCCCATTTGCAGCCGCATACTGCAACCCTAATGCTATAGCATTACGTCATACTGCAGGAGCAATCAAAGCTTCGCATGTTAAAGTTCTCCAGGGGGACTTCAAAGTAAAGTTAAAAAAAAAGCAATAAAGTTTTTTTAATTGTAAAAAAAAAAAAAGTTATAAAAGTTTAAATCACCCTCCTTTTGCCATATCTACTATTAAAAAAAGCTAAATTATAAAAGAAAAATATGTATTTTGTATCACCTCGTCCATAAAAGTCCGATCTATCAAATTAGTGCATTTTTTTCCCGCACGGTAAACGTCGTCCGAAAAAAAAATAAAGAACGCCAGAAATGCACTTTTTTAGTTACCCTGTCTCCCAGAAAAAACGCAATAAAAAGCAATCAAAAAGTCATATGTACTCCAAATTGATACTATCGTTAACTACAGAACATCCCGCCAAAAATGAGCCCTCGCACACCTACGTCGATGGAAAAATAAAAAAGTTATTACGCGCACAAGATGACCGCAGAAAATAATTGAAAAAAATGAAATGTCTTTGAAAAAAAAAAAAAAGTAGTATAGTAAGAAAAAAACCTATACAAGTTTGGTATCGTAGTAATCGTACTGACCCATAAAATAAAGTTATCATGTCGCTTTTGTTGCTGTTTGTGCGCCGTAGAAACAAGACGCACTAAAAGATGGCAAAATGTCGGGTTTTTTTTCATTTTACTCCACTTAGAATTTTTTAAAATTTTTCCAGTACATTATATGGTACATTAAATAGCCCTTTTGAAAAATATAACTTGTCCCACAAAAAAACAAGCCCTCATACAGCGACGTCGATGGATAAATAAAGTTACGATTTTTTTGAAGAGGGGAGGAAAAAACAAAAATAGAAAAAGAAAAAGGGGCCGCGTCATTAGGGGGTTAAGGAATACTTGTATCAGACAGAGAACTTCTGGCAGAACTATCATTTTTGTTAGGTTCTTCCTTCCCAACCATGACGTCTGAAGAGATAGCTGAGTAGCTAGGTCTTTTTCAATTTTGTCTAACAGCGGCAAAAAGTTTAGTTTGTATTGGTTGGATAAGTCGGGTGAAATTTTGGTTCCTAGATATGATATGTTAAGGCATGTGTTTCTAAATGGAGATGTTTTGGATAGCAGGGACAAGATTATCTGTCTATGTTAAGGAGTTCTGATTTTAAGAAGTTGAGCCTAAAATTTGAAATTTGGCCAAAAAGGTCAAATTTCCTCAGGATTGGGTTAAGGGAATGTTGTGGGTTACATATGAAAGCAAAGGATGCTGTCTTATGTTCCACTTGCCTGCATTAAAGGGTGGCTTCACATGAGCGTGTGCGTGTGCCATACATAGGCGCGCACAAAAGTGCACACCCACGTGTGTGCACAAACACGTGTCAATGCAGGTGCGCGCATTGCTTTCAATGGGCGCATTGCTTTCAATGGAGCCGCAGCTGCTGCAGACGACTCCATTAAAGCAATAGTCTGCCGTCACTCCTTGATTGTTTATCAGGGAAGAGCTTTAAATATAAGCTCTTTCCTGAAAAACAACAATTTTAGTGTAAAAATAAATAAAATAAAAATATACCTACCTGTCCGCCGCTGCCATGTCCCCTGTGGGGAATAAAGAATTCCCTGCTGCACCTGTTACAGATGTGACTGTGGCTCCATTAAACCACGGGCATGTGAACACACCATAGGGAATGCATTGGATGTACGTGTGAAGCCACCCTAAGGCCTGTAATTTGTTTGTTTTGTCTTATTCTTTCTAGGAAAACCTCCATTGACCAGATAAATAGAAGAGGGGAGAGTGGGCAACCTTGTTTTGTACCGTTCTCAATATTAAAAGAAGGGGAGAAGTTCTGTTCATTTATTTTGGCTGGGAGGGGGGCGGGGAGGCAGGGGTTATATAGGGCCATAATTTTATTGATGAATTTGTTAGGGAAACCACATTTTTGTAAAGTAAATTTAAAAAATAGCCAGTCTACCCCGTCAAAGGCCTTTTCTGCGACGGTTGGGAGGATCGCTAGAGGGGTTTTGGTGTACTTAGCTTGGTGTATCATGTTGAGAAGTCTGGTAGTGTTGTCCTTTGCTTCCCTAGAGGATGTAAAACCCACTTGTACCATGTTGATGAGGTTTGGGGAGAGGGGCTTGGTTCTGTTAGCAAGGATTAAAGTTTGATGTAGTTTTTAATGGTGTCCTTGATTTCTTTTGGCGAGATTGTTTCGTTCAACGATAATTCTGGGAAGCTGAAATCTGTAGGAGAGAGATAGAATTTAAAATGTTCTGGATCTGCACAGTTCTCTGTGGATCTAGACTCTATTGTTCGTCAATATTATAAAGATAAGAATAACAGGAGCAAAACATTTTGGCTATGTTGTCTATTGCATAATGGAGTTGGTCGTTTTCATCTTTGATTTTGGCGATGAAGGCTCTTGAGTTTTGTTTTTTGATCATGGAGGCAAGTCTTTTTCCGCATTTGTCCATTAGAGCACAGTGCTTGAATTTGGCGTAGTAAAGGCATTTTTCTAGTTTTTAGGTTAAACAGTTACCTTAACTTGGTGCGTTGAAGAGATCTTTCTCTATAAGGCCTGAAATTGTTTTTTTGTGCTGTAATTATAGTTTTTTGGCTTGTTCTCTTTTTCCCTTTCCTTTTTCCTTCTAGAGCCTATTTGTATCAAAAGGCCTCAAATGACTGCCTTGTGTGCTTCCCACAGGATTGCAGATTTGCTGGAATAGAGTACATGTCTTTGAAATATATCTGGATATTCTGGTTACTAGAGATGGCATCCTTATGATGACAAGTATTACATGATAAGCCGATTTGATCACTAATCTAAGTAGATGGTGTGGAATGTCTTTATAATCTACTCTGGAATATTTTTTATGCACGGGAGAATAGAAGGAAAATTCTTTTGTGGAGGCATTGTGTATCCTCCAGGGTCAACCAAATTTAGCTCAGAAAGCATTTTTTTTATTTTTTAAGCTTTAAGTAGGACATTGAAGACGTACCATTTTGATATATTGATGGAGGGTTGAAGCGGTGCATTAAAGTCATCGCCTATAATTAGCTGCCCCTTTTAGAATTTTTCTAACTGGTCTAATTGATTATTATTTGGGGCATAGATATTGGCGAATGTATATATTTTATCGTGTAGCGGGCCTTTGAGGAATATGTAATGTCCCTCTGGGTCTGGTTGGACACTGATGAATTGGATTGGTAGATTTTTATTTAGGACAATTGCCACAACTCTATGTCTTTTGAGTGGAGAAGAAGCGTTATACCATTGGTTTCAGACAACTGGGTGTAGCAGTTCTTAAAGTGTGTTTCCTGTAAGAAGGCTATAACAGTTTTGTTTGCTTCTAAGTAGTGAAGGATCTGGGATCTCTTTTCGGGAACATTGATGCCCTTGATGATTCACGGCCCGATATCACCCTAGTAATCCTTCTGAAAATGCCTGGAAACAAGGCTTCTTCAGATAAAAACAGCCTTGCATCCTTGCAGAGGTTCCCTTTCCATGGCAGGAGATCACAATGTTCTCCCATTGCTTTCACTTCCTTTACATCTTTCCTTAAATCAGAGATCTCTTCCTTAACTGTTTGATAGGGATGAGTGAGCACCAAAATGCTTGGGTGCTCGTTGCTCGAGTCGAACTTTCCGCGATGCTCGAGGGTTCCTTTCGAGTAACGAACCCCATTGAAGTCAATGGGCGACTCGAGCATTTTTGTATATGACCCATGCTCCGCTAAGGTTTTCATTTGTGAAAATCTGAAAAACCAAAGAAAGTGATGAAACCGGCACAGAAACGGATAGGGCAGGCGAGGGGCAACATGCTGGGCTGCATCTCAGGTTCTCAGGTCCCACTATTAAGCCACAATAGCGGAAAGAGTGCCACCCCCCCCCCCAACAATTTTTACTTCGGACAAACCCTCATTAGCAAGGCACACCTTAGCTAAGCACCACACTACCTCTAACCAAGCACAAGCACTGCCTGCGGGACACACCGCTGCCTCTTCTCCTGGGTTACATGCTGCCCAACCCCCCTCCCCCACACACACACACGACCCAGTGTCCACAGCACACACAAAAGTGTCCCTACGCAGCCTTCAGCTGCCCTCATGCCACACGCTCACTTCATAGCCACACCACCCTCATGTCTATTTATAAGTGTGTCTGCGATCAGGATGAACCGGAGGCACACACTGCAGAGGGTTGGCAGGGCCAGGCAGCGACCCTCTTTAAAAGGGGCGGGGCGATAGCCCACAATGCTGTACAGAAGCAATGAGAAATCCAATCCTGTGCCACCTCCGTCAGGAGCTGCAAACGTTGGCATAGCAATGTGGAATCCATGTGCCACGCAGTATTCATTCTGTCAAGGTGTCGCATAGATAAATTGACACCGCAAGGGGAAAGCCATCTGCACTCTGCCCCCTACCCAAGTCAGTCAGTGTCTTTGTGCCAGACAGGTCAAACACCGCAATGGGAACTAAGTGGGCACCAACAGCATAGGTGGGTCCTAGGAAACCCAAGACATGAACAAAAAATTAATCTGAGCGGCCAAACATGGCAGACTTGCACCGCGCCCACGAAATAGGCCTCGGCCCACAGCTTCAGCAATCGTAGGCAGGAAGCGGACTTTTACTGCACCCAGGACATAGGCCTCTGCACAAACCCTCAGCAATCGCGGGCCTACAGCTGACTCCAATGCTAGCGTAGCTGTGCACGTCTCATTAGCGCTGTATTGCTCCTGTAGTTTGTCCCAATGCAGTGCCCCGGATAGTAGAGCTAACGTCAGATGAAATACAGGTGGGCTTCGGCCCACACTGCATACCCCAGTCAGACTGGGTTTTTTTTATAAATAGTCACAGGCAGGTACAACTCCGCAAATGGGAATTCCGTGTGCACCCACAGCAGGGGTGGCTCCCTGGAACCCACCGGCGGTACATAAATATATCCCATTGCAGTGCCCTGGACAGCAGAGCTAACATCAGATTAAATGCAGGTGGGCTTCGGCCCACACTGCATGCCCCAGTCAGGCTGGGGTTTTTTATACATAGACACAGGCAGGTACAGCCCCCCATGTGAAGTTACTGTGGACCCACAGCATGGGTGGCTCCCTAGAATCCACCGGCGGTACATAAATACATCCCATTGCAGTGCCCTGGACAGCAGAGCTAACGTCAGAATAAATACAGGTGGGCTTCGGCCCACACTGCATGCCCTAGTCAGTCTAGGTTATTTTTTTTTGGGCCATGTACGTGGAACACCGCGATGGGAACTCATAGTATGCACCGACCCCTGTAATACTCCTGTAGCAAAGATATACGCTGACCCCACTAACAGTTATGTTGCAGAAGTCTAGGGAGACCCTATTAACACTTCTGTAGCAACAGTATAGACGGACCCAGTAACATTTCAGTAGCTGCAGTATAGGCAGAGCCCAGTATCCGTTACATTTCAGTAGTAACAGTATCAACAGACCCCTGTAACATTTCCGTAACAGCAGGATAGGCATAGCCCAGTATTAGTGGGATTTCAGTAGGAAGAGTATAGACAGATAGACAACACCTATGTGGAAAAGCTAGTATTTTCTAAGACAAGAGAGGGGCATTTGATTGCAATGAAAAATATATTTAAGGTACTGAAAGTCTGCACTCCTCATTTCAAGCTGAAAAATGAAAATGCTTCATTCCTATGGTTTCAGTTGTCCATTTCAAAGTGTTAGCAAATAGCAATCCAAGTTTCCAGCTACTACCACGCATCTTTCTTAGGAATTACCAAAGATGATCACAAGTAAAGGCCTCATCATCGGTCAGTCTAAAATCATTCCGGGAGTATGTGGTTCTCAGCTGGCCTGCTTCCACCAAGGAGCGGTGCCTGCTGCTACTCTGTCCCTTGCCCTGCAGGGATGGTGTGTTCTATAGTCACCTGTATTCCGACCTCAGCTGTACGCTAATCTTTGGACTTAGCAGTACCAACAAGTTGGAAGCCACCATTGCTCTACCAGTCGGCTGAAAGCTTCAGCTAGGGATAACGGTATACTACCGCAGTTTTATTTAGTTGGTTTTCAGAATGTGGCCAGGATTAAGTGGGCCGTGGTGGGGGGATGGTGGGGGGGCTCTCTTATTGTGTCGATTAAGGGGAAATTCTTGGACTGCCGCCAGACGGACCACTGCGAAAGCATTTGCCAAGAATGTTTTCATTGTTGGAGGAGGAGGAGGGGGATGTTTTTGAGGCAGTACGTGTCCTGTCCACGTGTCCGTGGTTATATGCACCTTACCAGTAACCGCCTCGCTGAAAAGTTGATCACTGCAGCTCAGTCCCTCACATTTATGACTGTTGTTGCTATTGTGCACAAACCGATAACAACCATCACAAAATGTTTTAACTCTGCAAAATGTAAAATCATCCGCGGCCAATTTCTCGCGCTGTGATAAACATTCGCTCGAGCGACAAAATACACAACAGTTGGGACAACGATACTGTTTTCCGACACTTCACCGCAATCATTTTTTTGGCACGCTATACAAAAGTACTGACACAAATGGTTATTCTTGTATTGGAAAACAGAATTACAATGGTCACAAAAATATCATTCTCTAATAAAGCCTTTGAGATTCGTAATACCATAGCAATGGTTATCATGGTACAAAACATACACAGTTTTACCCGCAGAATACGGAGCCTGTGTGATAATATCGCCAATCCCCATTACTGTAGTACAGAACCTTAATGGATACATTCAAAAACTTTTCAAAAGCTTCTACGTCACTAAAACTGACCAGCGGTTTTTCAGAAATTCCAAGAGCAGCGTGTAACTGCTTAGCCCATGCCAATAAATCACTGTCATCAGCAGCAGCCGCCTCTAACACCGCTTACAGACTAGCAGCCAAACACAGGCTTGAATCAGAATTGTTAGTCATACTACCACCGTTTTTTCTGTTTGATGATCTGCGTGTAAAGTATAGATTTCAAGCGCCTGTGACGGCTAGTACCACCTCTCCTATTTTTGATTATTGTGACAACCAGATGCAGACAATGTAAAAAAGCTAGAAAGGTCAGCAGCATCACCTTAGCCCCTTAGTGACGGAGCTTTTTTGCTTTTTTCCATTTTTGTTTTTTCATACTCCCTTTAAAAAAATCGTAGCTCCTTTATTTATCCATCGACATCGCTGTATGGGGGCTTGTTTTTTGCGGGATGAGTTGTATTTTTCAATGGCACTATTTATTGTTCCATATAATTTACTGAAAAACTTTTAAAAAATTCTTAGCGGAGAGAAATGGAAAAAAAACAACATTCCACCATCTTTCGGTGCGTCCTGTTTCTACAGCACACAAATTGCAACAAAAACGACCTGATATTTTTATTCTATGGGTCAGTACGATTGCTACGATACCAAACTTGTATAGTATTTTTTTGCTGTAGTACTTTTATTTTTTTTTTAAGATATTTAATTTTTTTCAATTATTTTCTGCGGTCATTTTGTGCACGCAATACCTTTTTTATTTTTTCGTCGACGTAGTTGAGCAAGGGCTCGTTTTTTGCGGGATGTCCTGAAGTTTCCGATAGTATCAATTTGGAATACATATGACTTTTTGATCACTTTTTATTGCGTTTTTTCTGGGAGACAGGGTAACTAAAAAAGTGTATTTCTGGCGCTCTTTATTTTTTTTTCACACGACGTTCACCGTGCGGGAAAAATAATGCGCTACTTTGATAGATCGGACTTTTACGGACGCGGCGATATCAAGTACATATTTTTATTTTATGATTTTGATTTTTTAATAATGGATATGGCAAAAGGGGGGTGATTTAAACTTTTATAACTTTTTTTTTTTTTTTTAACAATTAAAAAAACTTTATTGATCTTTTTTTTAACTTTACTTTGAAGTCCCCCTGGGGGACTTTAACATGCGATGCTTTGATCGCTCCTGCAGTATGGCATAATGCTATAGCATTACGTCATACTGCTTTTTTACAGGCAGTCTATGTAGCCACCCTGTGTAATCAGCAGCACACAAAATAATAAACTGGCAGCAGCTCCAGCCTTAGTGGTAGGCTGGAGGCATCTAATCAGATGGTGAATAGCACTAGCGCCTGAGCATAGAAAGGGAACTAAGGTTGGATGCCAAAAGAGTCTATAAACACTTCACAACAGATTGTCCTTAATAAAAAGTTGGTGAAGATGACTCATGCGATATACAGTGAATAATGAAATGCATCATCTGCATACGTAATTAACAGTTCTTTTACTAAAGCCTTCTCTCCTTACTAGGATTTTTTAAGCATATTATTTATTAAAGGTTACATTTTATATAAAAAAGAAATAAAACAAGGATTTCAGTCTGTGACAAAAGTTAAAAATATACTGATCCTCGCAGCGGTGATTTTTTGGATTGCGTTAACAAATGCAATCCTATGCAGACGGCCGCGGTTTGGCCGCGCGGCAAACAAACTGCAGCATGTTCTATTTCTGTGCGGGGCTCGCGAGCCCCACACAGAAACGTCACTCACCCGCCGCCGGCTCCGGTCTGTGCATGCGCCGGCTGCCCGGCAAGCCAACACATCAAACAGCCGGAGCCACGGGCGCGGGTGATTACGCACTGGTCCCTGCAGGCGCTCGGGTCGGGTCCTGCGGCGAGAATCCTCGGCGCAGGATCCAACCCACCCGTCTGCAGGCGGCTTTAAGCATATATTTCTGGACCTCTGCAAGAGTCCAGCTCAGATGTCAAAAGCTTGTGAGCCTTTTCATGTATGGCTTTCAAGGATGCTGCTTTGGCACCAATCTGAAAGGCCACAGGTACATGTTAGTGAGTTCACTCCCTATTGTAGCGGTTCAATACCACTCTGTGTTGACAATGGTTTCACCGACATGAGTTTTTTGTCTTTTAGCCTCTGTGTTTTCGTGAGATGCCCTGCACTTTCTACAATTTATAGTCTCAGCATCTGCTCCAGTTAACGTTTGCACCGTATCAGTCGCCGCACCACTATGACCGGGCAACATATTCGGACCTATTGCTGTGTTGTTTTCGTGAGCTACACTTCTCTTTCTATGTGTTTTAGTGACAGTGGGTGCGATAGTTGGAGTTTGTTGTGTATCATACCTAGGTATGCTATGTCAGCCCTGTATATCATTTGAATTTAAGTTATGCGTTTTTTTTCCTATTTCCTCCTCAAAAACCGAGGTGCATCTCATCATCAGGTGCATCTTATAAAGTAAAAAATACGCTGCTGTCAGATGGGTTGCAGGCCACATCTGACAGCAGTTGCATGCCACTGCTCTGTGAGGGGTGCCTGATTCAGCAATACCCCTTTACAGTAAGACAAGCCTTTAATGTATTGAATTATTTCCCCAATTTGCATGACTGCCCTTTAAATGTGTTCACCAGATGCAAGTAACAATCCTGTTATCACATTATCAGAGTTTTAACAAATCTTACACACTAAGTATTCTCAACTAATCTTGAACACAAAGGGGGTAATTTACTAAAATCGTCATTTCCTGTGTTAGGTTAAGTACATATTCCCCGGGTGTATGGTGGCCACTTCATTTATCTGGCACATTCCCAGCTGGTCCGTGTGCCTAGATAGAAAAGTATGCGCCAGCTCCCACCTCCGATTTATACATAAATCGGTTAGTCTGGGCAGCAGCTCCAGACAAGCCCGTAAATCCTTCTATAAATGTGCTCTGAAGTGTCTAAAATTGTCTACAATAAAATCAAAAGGATTGAAACAATCTTAGAGCTATGAAATCCTCAGACTCTACAGTAAATAGCAAGGCATTTCATCAATAAGGTCAAGTGTTGGGTAGAACAAGTGGGGAGACTGAAGATGGACAGCAGAGCTCGGATTTAGATGAATCTTAGAATGGGACCTGGAAGTAGTAGATAACTTCATTAGAGTGATAATCTTCCACATGGGCCACTAGAAGAAGACTCCACTTATGTTCTATTGAGAGGAATGGGACGTATGAAGGCCATCTAGTGCCGTGTGCTCACAGACCATTGCACCTCACAGAATACATCATCTGTAGCCAGGCCTTCTTCAGGTGTTGGGTGCCATAGATTATAAATCCTGACTGAGATACAGGATAAAAATGTATATATGCAAACAGGACCCAAAATGCAGGATGTTTGATGTCAAAAATACTCAGAGAATACAGAACCATGATGACCACTATGAAACTGTGGAACACAACGAAATAGACCATAGTGCAGATCACACTGCTGTAGATGGACGTATTGATACCGGTGGAGGCGCCCAGGTTGCTGCTCATTTTCTGTCTGTGTTTTATTAGGGTGATCGCTGTCGATACGGTTGTAACCAGCATGATGAAGATTGGCGCACAGTTAATTAGGAAAAACAGATTTGGGTTAGTTCTTTGATTCTCTACATGTTGTTGGTCGTTGTTGATGATGGTGGCTGAAGTGTTCCTGGCAAACTGTTTTGTCAGTTCTACGATATACAAGGAACTGCTCACTGCCGACACCAGCGCTGACACAACCATCATCCAGCTGGTGACCTTGTTAATATTCATCTGAATCCACATGAAGACACCGGAGCTGATGTTCACGATCTTAACAAAGTAGAAGAAGCAGAGGCAGGAGGAGAACCAACAGCTGGAGCTGGTGGTGTAAACAACCAGGAACTTAACAGTGTAGAATAAATAGTGGAAGACATAAATCCAATCATTCAAGAAAAAGGTAAAAATATTAAATACTAACATGCAGGAATAGCAGAGAGTAGAGATGGACAGAACAAGCAGGATGTTCCCAATGACTTTCATATCTCGTGTCCTGCTGTTATTCATAAGAATGGTCCTGATGATGAAAACATTACTAAATATTCCCATCATTATCTCAAAAAGTAAGACACAGAGACAGACTGTAGTTACTAGAACAGTAGAAGCCATAACTGAAAGACTTCAACGACTGAGGTCCAAAGAACGGAGGACGATGAAGATGTGAAGGAGGTTGCTGATGTGGAGCAGAGCTCAGACTGTCCCACAACATTCACTAGGACCGTGGAGGGCAGAAATAAACCTACAGAAATGTCCTCCTCCGCCCAACCATCGCTCTTGTTTCTATGTTGTGTAGTGTTTGAATTTATGCAAAATGATATAGTCTAAAGTTTCCTGTCACAGAGGATTCAGTATCACCCATGACCTGGTCTAACAGAGGCCACAGTTTAGGGGAAATAAATGATAAAATGTATAACTTCCCCGGTGTACATTATATAATGCTCATGTTAATGAGAATGACAAAGCTTCTAATTGTCTCCCACACGAAATAAAAGTATTTCACAGTAAGTGAGCCGACATACTATTTACATCCTACTGTGAAGGCCGGTATGAGTGATATCTCTAATCTTGGCTCTTTTACCTTAAATGCAACGCTCAACAATGACTGGGCTCCCTTAGGGAGGGGTGGGGTTGCCCTCTGTCAACCCCACTGGTGTAACTATATAGGTTGCAGGGGGATGTGGTTGCACCTAGGCCCAGGAGTCGTAAGGGGGCCCATAAGACCTCTCTTCTCCATATAGGGAGGCCAGTCCTATGAATAAAGCATTATAGTTGGGGGCCCTGTTACAGGTTTTGCATTGAGGCCCAGGAGCTTCAAGTTACGCCTCTGGTCAACTCCACAGCATGATTGTAACTTACCAATGAGTTGTCATGGCAGACATAAAACCCCCGAGCCAACCAAGTGTTTATGCTTTTTAGGCCATACCTATTGTAGGGATTAATAAAGCTGCAAGAAAAAGTAAGTGAACCCTCTGGAATTCATTGGCTTTCTGCAATGAAACCTAATAAATGTGGTCAATGTTATCTTCCAAAAGGTCGAAGAGAAAACAAGGGGATCTGCTATCTTGGACCTAATTCTTACCAACAGGGAGGAAATGCTTGAGGAAGTAAGGATGGCTGGGACTTTAGGAGGCAGTGATCATGCTATCCTTGAATTTTGGATAAAAAGGGGAGGAAGACCTAAGAAAACTTAGATCTCAAGGTTGGATTTCAGAAAGGCAGATTTCAATGAACTCAGAAAGAGGGTAGGAAGAATCTAATGGCTGGATGTTCTTAAGGAAAGAAATGTCCAAGAAGGTTGGGAAATATTGCGAAATGAGATTCTCAAAGCACAATTGTTAACAATCCCTAAAAGAAGGAAGAATAGGAAGTATTTAAAGAGACCAGGATAGATGAACACAGAACCTGCACACATGTTAAAAACAAAGAAAAATATGTTTATCAAATGGAAAGAGGGGGAAATATCTAAAGAAGGATATAATGCCGTCTGCAAAAACTGTAGGGCAAGTGTCAGAGAAGCTAAAGCTAATAATTAGAGATGAGCGAACGTACTTGTCCGAGCTTGATGCTCGCTCGAGTATTAGGGTACTCAAGATGCTCATTACTTGAGAAGAGCACCACGCGGTACTCGAGTCAATTCCATTTCCTTCCCTGCATGTTTAGCGCCATTTTCTGGCCAATAGAAACACAGGGAAGGCATTACAACTTCCTCCTGTGACGTTCCAGCCCTATACCACCCCCCTGCTGTGAGTGGCTGGCGAGATCAAGTGACCGCCGAGTATTTAAAGCAGTCCCGGCGGCAGCTCGCCTCAGACACACGCTGGCAGAGATTAGGGAGAGCGCTGTTCCTGCTGTTCCTGCCATAGGGAGAGTGTTAGGCTGCTGTCAGCGTCTTCAAGAACCCCAATGGTCCTTTTTAGGGCCACATCTGACCATGTACATTACTGTTGTGGCTGCTAGGAGCAGTTTTGCACCAATTTTTTTTCTTTCATGTTAGGCTCTGCAGACTATTGCGTTCTCAGTCTGCAGCCAATTATACAGAGTATAGGGGCAGTACTAGTCAGGCAGGGACAGTGGTAGTGTAGAATCCTGTCAACAAGTACCCCAACGGTCCTTCTTAGGGCTACCTCTGACCGTGTGCATTACTGTTGTGGCAGCTGGGAGCAGTTTTGCACCTTTTTAGCAGGTTTTGCTAATATGCGGCATATACACGATACTACACAACCACCTACTACTACAAAAGTAATTACTATAATAGTCAAAGTGGTAAGAAGAGACGTGATCCAAGCACTCCATTGTCCAAAAATGTCCTCCAACCATGATGTAAATGGATCATATACACCAGAATTTTTTTTTTGTTCCAGAAAGTTCAATAGATAGACTTAGTAGTCCGTGCAAAGCTTTAGTCACTGATCCGTCCGGAGCCGTGTTGTTGGGATGTAGGTGCAGCATGAATCCCCAATCATCTTGCAGACTCCTCCTTTCTCTGCTAGGAACATGTCCAAAGCAAGACAGTTCTGGAAGGCCATAGAGGATGTTGAGCCTAATTGTTCCACTAATCCTGGTATGGCATCTCTGGTGTCGTTTACAAATCTCTGTTGATTATAATTTATATAATTAATCCAATCAATATTTTTATTAATTGTGCACCAAGGACAAAAAGACAGATTAGATCCCTCCTGTAATCTGGTTTCTGGCTATAAACTAATTTTGCGCTCCCCTCGGTACCCCTATTTCATCAATATAAATACCTGCATGTAAAGATCCACCAGGGAGATTACATGGCAGTCCACACAGAGATTGTTTATGTTCTGGTGGGGATGCCTTTGTGTGTCCTGTCCACTCAGCTGCGAACAGCTGAAAGGGGAGGAGTACCTTTGTAGGTGCGCACTTACCTTTCCAAAATTTGGACAGGGTTGCATGCATCCTACCATCACCACAAATCCACCAGACATCCTGCAATGGAGTTAACATATGTTCAAATTGAACCTGTAATAGCTGAGGAAAGTATAGGCCTAGACGAGGGGCCGAACCAAACAGAATCTCATAAGGACTGAGACCTGTCTGTTTGGTGGGCATGTGTCTTATTGACAAGAGAGACAAGGGAAGACACTCAGGCCAAGGTTTATTCAATTCGGTCATTGCTTTTAAAAGTTTATCTTATTTAATTTTTTTTTCCTGGTCCCATTCAGCCTCTCTACTCTCCCACTGCTTTGAGGATGGTAGGGTGTGTGGAATGCCTGTTCTATGCCTAACATCCCTGCCATCTCACTAAAGGGAGCACCACGATCACTCTCAATGGTTTCTGGGACACCAAACCTACAGACCACTTCAGAAAGAAGCTTTTTGGCTGTATTTTAGGCATTAGCCGCAGAAACGGAGTAAGTCTCCAGCTAGAGAAGAGGGCAATACATACAAGGACGTATTGAAACGGTCCAGATTTAAGGAAGTTGTATGTAGTCGATCTGCAACCTCTGGAAGGGGTACAAGGGCCTAGGAGTGTGTTTAAAAGTAGTTTTCACAGTCCTACCTGAGTTGGACAATGCACAAGTCATTCATCCCTGAGCATAAGAGACAGCAACTACCGAAAAACCGGACGCATACCAATACCTGGAAACAAGATCACACATTGCAATTTTAGAGGCATGCATGAGGTCATGTGTTATGGAGGCTAGCACTGGAAACAAGGCTCTGGGAAGACAAGGCTTCCCGTGAAGTGTCCACATGCCACTGGAATCTGAAGTGGCTCCTTTTGCTTACCAACGCGACACTTCATGGGAAGATGCTTGTTTCTGAGAAGACAAAAAAGATGTTGTGAGACATTTAGCGATGGTGACATGTCATCTTCTTCTTGGCAGGTGGCCAAAACTGCTGGTGTGAAGGGTAGCAGGGCTGCTTCTTTGGTTGCTTGGTCTGCCAAGGCATATCTAGAGTCCGTGTAAATGTTAGCTGTCTTGTGTCAGCATACAGGCGTGTGTAAGGGCCTGCAGTTCAGCTTGTTGGGCTGAGACGTGAGCAAGTAATGACTGTAGATGAAGGACAGGGGTCTGTGTGGTGACCGCACATTCAGTGTGAAATTGTCCATCTACAGCATACCTGGAGCCATCAACAAACAAGGTTAAATCGGGACTAAGTAGTGGAGTGTCCTTGATAGAATCAAACCCAGAAGTTTCCATCTGCATGAGCTGGGCGCAGTTGCGAAGTTCTTCTTGAGTCGCTTGCTCAGTGTCATCCTGTTCCGGTAAAAAAGAGTAGCAGGATTCAAAGTCTGACAGCGGGGGATGGTAACGTTGGCAGACATCAGGAGGGAACATTGAAGTCTCAGGCAACGGGCTGCAGACAAGTACTTGGGCTGAACTTGTCCTACATCCTGGAGACTGCCACTACTGCTCATAGACAGGAAGGTGATCGTCGGACGACGGGGTCTATCCTGCTGGAATAGTAGGCTATGGGTCGTTGGTGCCCTCCGTGCTGCTGTGTGTCCATTGTTCTCATTGCAGTAGAGCCTGAAGGGTTTGTTGTAATTGGGTAAGCCCAGGGCTGGGGCTACCAAGATGGCTACTTCTGTAAGTTGGAAGGATTCTTTCTTGAGACAGTCATACAGCGGCTACATCAGCTGCGAAGCTTTCACAGTCCATGGTCTACAATAAGAAACAAGTCCTAGAAAGGTACGTAGTTTAGAGACAGAAGCGGGTACCTTAATGTCCATAACGGCAGATTTACGGTCCTGGGTGAGATGACAAGCTCCTGATGTGAGACAATGTCCAAGAAAAGTCACAGATGAACAAAACTGGAGCTTCTTCTTTGACGCCTTACATCCGTTCTTTATAAGGAATTGAAGAGAAATTGAAGCTTCTACGCATGTAGCTTTGTCTGGAGCACAGAGCAAAAAGTCATAAAAGTCATCAATGTATCGTAACAAAACAACAGCCTATGATTCAGGTAGCCAGCCTTCCAACACTTGACCCATGAGCTGTGAGAACAGGGAGGGTAATATCTGAGCTCCCTGCAGCGTCACAACCCAGGTATATTGCTTGCCTATGTGTGAAAGCAAACAAATACCTACCGTCGTTTATACAGAGGGATGGAGAAATACATGGCAATGGGACTCTTGGTTTCTACCTAACCTGAACTGGAAGTACTGCTAGTCTGCCTATATCTGTTGTTCTCTCACTCCAAAGGCGGGCTGGAACTTGTTGTAAGCATTGTTCCAGCTCCTCCGCTGACAACAAAGGTGTGCATGCGGCTATAGGGATTTCTGAAGACTGACAAAATGCAGCTAGTATACAGATTTCTTTCTCTGCTAACTGACCCGTGATTTTTAACCAACCCATCCTTCCTGAACTCTAAGAGGTGTGGATTTTCTGCAGCAAATCCGCTCCTAATAGGTTGAGAGGAGGGGTTCCACTAACCAACAATCGAGTAGTCAGAGAATAATTGGTTGTGAACTTCACTTCCATTGGCTTAGACAAAGTAGTATCTTTTGGTGTTCCATCTACTCCTACACATGAAAGACTTTGTTTACTGACGTCACTCTCTTTGACACGTCTGCTGTGTATTACACTAGTGGCTGCTCCTGTGTCTACCAGAAAGGGGAGAGGACCTTCTAAACCTACAGTCAGAGACAATAGGTACTGGGCCCTTTCTGGATTTGCAAACTTGCAAAGGGCAGACGTCATCAATGAGTACAGACACTGGATTACCTGTTTCCTAACGGTCAGAGGAGGACGGTCTGGATTTAGACTGTCCATTCTGAGCCTTAGGAGGTGCCCTACATTGTCTACGCATGTGGCCCTGTTTGCTACAGTTGTAGCAAGTGATAGGTTTTCAAGTACCGTGGTACAGGAGCCTAGCTCCAAACTGCTGACAACTTAAAGAAGAGCCTGAGCCTCTAGAGTACGCCACTCAGGATGGGCGGCTTCTAGTTTGTCCTTCTTTATAAGACCTCCCACAAAGGCTTGCATAATGTTGGGCATGTGCAATGACATTAGGACTGTATCCCAAGTTCCTCCATGCTACCAGAATCCTAGACAAACATTTTTCTGCTGATTCTGTCTTCTCCTACCTAACATCATGTAGGGTAATTCCTAACTCTGTCATATGCTTTGAAGCCCAGTCTTTCAGATGAAGTAGGAAAATAGCCCCTGAACCTGACACTTTAGGGTCAGGTGGTGGATTAAATTCCTCCATCATTAAGGGGAAGAAGAAGGGATCAGCCTTATGTCTGTTCACTTCTTCTAGGTCTTTATAACAGCAGTCAAACTCCTGCTAACTGTAGACCAGCTCTATAGAACCCCATGGGTTGTTTCTCAGGATCTGGCATTGTTAGTAATATTATCTTTCTCATTCTGTACTTACTGACATCATCATTTTCAATTCTTTCTTCTATCTTCCCTTTAGCAATCAGGCGGGCACATCTGTCCCAACCTTCAGCTGCCTCCAGGAGTTTAGCATCTTTAAACTACCTTTATATTCTATCATTGCATTTGACCACAGACAAGGACTAAGGGTCCCGTGTCTGGTGTCTTGTTTCATGATAGACATCAAAGCCTTACATTCTTTAGCTATCTCTTTACCTTCCATATTCCTTACTATGTTTTTGGCCATTATCCATTCTGACTCATCCAAGGTGGCTTTCTTAGACCATCCATTACCCATGTTTCACTGGTAATCTATATGGGTTTTTAATAACCTTTTTCCTCCTTATTTGAGGAGAGGGTAACCCCGTCTGAGGATATCATGTCGACTATGGCAAGAGATTCTTGTCACAAATCAGACACTTTTCCTACAGACAACATACAGTACAAGTGTCCCCGCTGCGTGACTCTAAAAACTCAGACTTCACAGTGCAGGACCCACTTAAACCATATACACAGGTGTTCCCGCTGCGTGACCCTAAAAAACTCAGGCTTCACATTGCAGGACCCACCTAAACCATTGGTCCCTCGTCAGAGATCCGGAACACGTTACCAGTAGATTAGGAAACTTAGATCATAGAATAGCCACACTAGGACAATTATTCAACCTTTTGATATTATTATGGCCTTTAAACACACTGAGTTACAAGTTACACATTCATTCAAACCTAGCTAACGAGACAGCTTATTTGACAGGGTTCTTTGTCATATAAAATAGACCGAGTTTAGACCTTAAATGAACCACTTAATATAAATGAACATACTTACCCAACTTTGAGCAGACAGAATCACAGAGACACAATGAGGGATAAGAATAACAGTTTCTCACCAGCCGGCTTTGTCCTGATTATGGGTCTGTGCATTCTGTCCGTTCGAGAGTAAGTCGGGTCAGAGGTTCCAGTCACTTGGTCCCTGCTTTCGGGCGTCAGCTGTTATCGGACCACACCGGTACCGATCTGATGACCTCGTTGCCAGGTGCCAAATTGGTAGATATGGAAGCCCGTGATGAGGAGATTTTGCTAGCATTATCTATCAATAGCATGAAATCACTCCATGTTATGTCAAGACACCTCCAGTGAGAATCAATGAATTCTACTTTATTATGAACATTGCCAACTCTTATACAGAAAGAATGGGTGTATCCAAATGTTGCCTGGTACAAAGATTAGTATTATTTAGCTTACTGTTACAAAGGTGAAAATACTTATTGATCACAAGACTTATTGACATCTACCAAATATTCTCAAAGCTCTTAAGGCCCATCTTAAACACAGAATTAACTAAGTCAGGATATTGCTGTTGCATTAGACAATACTTCTGCAATAGTTGTGTGTCTTCTCTGTTAACATAGCTCAGCCTTTTTTAATTTGTCTGTTGACTTCTTATCTTAAAATCCTAGTTCCCGGCATTACAAAGCATAGGTTTTAGTCTTCTATTTAAGGGTCAATAGTCTAATACAAGGTAAGAAACATACACTTATTGCATTCTGAAACTGAATACTTTATATTCCATGACATGCCTAATTTTTGACAACGCTCTGTGTCTGCTGTATTCGAAATACACCATGCTGAGGGGTAGGGGTAGGCCTAGAGGACATGGCCGTGGACGAGGGCGAGGACGCGGAGGTCAAAGTGAGGGTGTGGGCACAGGCTGAGTTCCTAGTCCAGGTGAATCGCAGCCGGCTGCTGCGGGATTAGGAGAGAGGCAAGTTTCTGTCGCCCCCAGCTTCATATCACAATTTATGGGTCCACGTAGTAGATCTTTATTACAAAATGAGCAGTGTGAGCAGGTCCTGTCGTGGATAGCAGAAAGTGCATCCAGCAATGCATCGACCACCCAGTCTTCTACGCCGTCCACTGCTGCAACTCTGAATCCTCTCACTGCTGCTCCTCCTTCCTTCCAGCCTCCTCACTCCATGAAAATGACACATTCTGATGAGCAGGCAGACTCCCAGGAACTGTTCTTGGGCCCCTGCCTTGATTGGGAAAAAATGGTTCCTCTCCCACCTGAGGCATTTGTCGTGACCATTGCCCAACCTTTGGAAAGCTCCCGGGGTCCTGGTGATGAGGCTGGGGACCTCCGGCAAGTGTCTCAAGAGCTTTCAGTGGGTGAGGAGGTCGATGATGATGAGACACAGTTGTCTATCTGTGAGGTAGTAGTAAGGGCAGTAAGTCCGAGGGAGGAGCGCACAGAGGATTCGGAGGAAGAGCCGCTGGACAATGAGGTGACTGACCCCACCTGGTTCGCTAAACCAACTGAGGACCGGTCTTCAGAGGGGGAGGCAAGTGCAGCAGTAGGACAGGTTTAAAAAGGCAGTGGGGTGGCCAGGGGTAGAGGCAGGGCCAGAGCGAAGACTCCCCCAACTGTTTCCAAAAGCACCCCCTCGCGTCAAGCCACCGTACAGAGGCCTAGGTCTTCAAAGGTGTGGATGTTTTTCAGTGAGAGCGCGGACAACGGACGAACAGTGGTGTGCAACCTGTGTCGCGCCAAGATCAGCCAGGGAGCCACCACCACCAGCATGCACAGGCATATGATGGCCAAGCACCCCACAAGGTGGGACGAAGGCCGTTCACCGCCTCCAGGTCGCACCACTGCCTCTCCCCCTGTGCCCCAACCAGCCACTCAGATCCAAGCCCCTCTCAGGACACAGGCGCAGCGTCCAGCTGTCGCGAGCGCAAGCGCAAATACGCCGCCACGCACCCGCACACTCAAGCATTAAACATGCACATTGCCAAATTGATCAGCCTGGAGATGCTGCCGTACAGGCTTGTGGAAACGGAGGCTTTCAAAAACATGATGGTGGCGGCAGTCCCACGCTACTCGGTCCCCAGTCGCCACTATTTTTCCTGGTGTGCCGTTCCAGCCCTACACCAGCACGTCTCCCGCAACATCAATCATGCCCTCACCAACGCGGTTACTGGGAAGGTCCACTTAACTACGGACACGTGGACAAGTACTGGTGGGCAGGGCCACTATATCTCCCTGACGGCACATTGGGTGAATTTGGTGGAGGCTGGGACCGAGTCAGAGCCTGGGTACACACGTTCTACCCACACCCAGAATTGCGGGTCCTACCTCGGTTCTGGTGTCTGCGGCAGTCTATGCCACCTCCTCTAAACCCTCCCCCTCCTCCTCCTCCAACAATGAAAACATTCTTGGCAAATGCTTTCGCTTTGGTCCGTCTTGCACCGATCCAAGAATTTCACCTCTAGCGGCACAATACGAATGCCCCCAGCCATCCCTCTTAATCATGACCCCAGTTCCGAAACCCAACAAAATAAAACCGGGGTCCTATTCCATTATTCCTAGCTGAAGCATTCAGCCGACCCCTGGTATAAGGAGAACCTTTCCACTCTCATTCCCGAAGAGGAAAGGGGTTCGAGAGTGATGCAATACCACAGGGCCCTGGTGGACAAACTGATGGTAAACTTCCCATCTGACAGCGCTAGCGGCAGAAGGCGCAGTTCCGAGGGCCAAGTAGCAGGGGAGGCGCGGAGATCAGGCAGCATGTTCAGCGCATGCAGGGGAACATTGTCCAAGGCCTTTGCCAGCTTTATGGCTCTCCAGCAAGACTCCGTCACCACTCCCCAGTCAAGGCTGAGTCGGAGGGAGCACGCAGCCAATCGTACCACCGTCCTCCGTGATAACTCTACTCTATACAACTATTGGGTGTTAAAGCTGGACACGTGGCACGAACTTGTGCTGTATGACCTGGAGGGGCTGGCTTGCCTTGCTGCTAGAGTCTTGTCAGAGAGGGTGTTTAGTGCAGCTGGGGGAATCATCACGGACAAGCGTACCCGCCTGTCAACTGACAGTGCCGACATGCTTACACTCATAAAGATGAACAAAGCCTGGATTTCCCCAGACTTCTCTTCTCCACCAGCGGAGAGCAGCGGAACCTAAAGATTCTTTTCGCTGCAACCGCAGATAAAAGCACTCTTCTCTGTCATCGGTAAAATGGGGCATTTAGCTTTGTCAATCTGTCTCTGACATTAGTCCTCCTCCTGCTACTCCTCCTCCAGAAACAACATGTCATCGTGCTGAACGGCCAATTTTTCTGCGGCCCAAAAGGCTCATCTACATCTACCAATGTTTTTACAATTTTTCTAAGTTTCAAAAGTATTGAGACTGTAACATGAACCAATTTTTTTAAACAGGGCTGCCCACAGGCTCTGTTACAAATTAAGCAGCAGTGAGCTGTATCTTTAAAAAAATGTTTATGGGTTTCACCTGCCCTCTCGGTTGATAAATTTTTCAGAGGTACACTTGTACTCTTGGTACACAAATTTTTGGGGCCCACACCTACACTCTTATCCAACTAATTTTTCCGTCCTTCGCCTATGCTCATAGTATCCTAATGTTTCAGAGGTTGGCCTATACTATTACTACAGAAATTTTACTGGGGTCTGCCTGCCTGCCTATACTTCTGCTACGAGAAAGTTACAGGGGTCTGCCTATACTGCTGCCACTTACATGTTACAGGGGTCTGCCTATACTGCTGCCACTTGAATCTTACAGGGCTCTGCCTATACTTCTGCAATGTAAATCTTACAGGGGTCTTCCTATACTGCTGCGACAAGGATGTTACTGAGGTCTGCCTATACTGCTGTCCCGTTAATTTTACTGGGGTTTGCCTATACTGCTGCCACAAGGATGTTACTGGGGTCTGCTAATACTGCTGCCACGTTAATGTTACAGGGGTCTGCCTATGCTTCTGCTACAAAAATGTTTCAGGGGTCTGCTTATACTGCTGCAACAAAAATGTTACTGGTGTCTGCCTATACTGCTGCCACTTAAATGTTACAGGAGCCTGCCTATACTTCTGCTACAAGAATGTTACTGGGGGTCTGCCTATACTTCTGCCACGTAAATGTTACAGGGGGTCTGCATATACTGCTGCTACACAAATGTTACAGGGGTCTGGCAATACTGCAGCTACATAAATGTTATAGGGGTCTGTCTATACTTCTGCTAATGTAATGTTACTAGGGTCTGTCGATACTGTTACTACAGAAATGTTAATGGGGTCTCCCTAGACTTCTGCAACATAAATGTTACTGGGTTAGCTTATACCTTTGCTACAGGAATATTACAGGGGTCTGTGTATACTGTGGGTGCACTAAGTCTTCCCATTGCGGTGTTCTACCTATCTGGCCAAAAAAAAAACAGACTGACTAGGGCATGGCGTGTGGGCCGCGGCCAACATGTATTTCCTCTCACGTAACCTCAGCTATCCGGGTCACTGCAATGGGATTTCTTTATGTACCGTCTGTGTGTTCCTGCTAGCCACCCATGCTGTGGGTGCACACAGACTTGCCATAGTGAGTTTTACCTGCCAGGCACTTTTGAAAAACAACAGAATGTCTAGGGCATGGCGTGTGGGCCACGGCCAACATG
The DNA here is from genome assembly GCA_035609135.1 of Eleutherodactylus coqui. NCBI lineage: Eukaryota > Metazoa > Chordata > Amphibia > Anura > Eleutherodactylidae > Eleutherodactylus > Eleutherodactylus coqui. The sequence goes on along the minus strand of CM069412.1, from coordinate 175,789,885 downwards.
TATTTCTTCTCACGTAACCACAGCTATCCGGGGCACTGCAATGGGATTTCTTTATGTACCATCTGTGTGTTCCTGCTAGCCACCCAAGCTGTGGGTGTACACAGACTTGCCATAGCGGAGTTGTACATGTCTGTCCCCAAAACACTGACAGACTTGGGTAGGGTGCAGAGTGCAGATGGTTTACTCCTTGCGTTGTCAATGAGGTATCCGACACCCAAACAGAATGAGTAGTGTGTGGACACATGGAGTCCCCATTGCTATGTCACTCGCAGCACCTTGGGCCACACAAGGTGTTTGCTGGAACAGAGGCTGACCCAGAGCCCGCTCACATACTTCTCACACCGAGTATTGCTGCATTGTGGAGATGTGTAAAAGTGCTGGGCTGGCAGCGGAGTCCTCTTTATGCCCACGTTTGCAGCTCCTGACGGAGGTGGCAAAGGATTAGAATGAAGATGGAACGTCAATCTATTATCAATTCTCAACAGCATTATGGGCTATCGCCCCCCCCCCCCCCTTTCGGAGAGGCTCGCTGCCTGGCCCTTCCAACCCTCTGCAGTGTATGCCTCCGGTTCCTCCTCATGGCAGATAAATAGACATAAATAGACATGAAGGTGGTGTGGCTATGAGGCCAGCGTGTGGCATGAGGGCAGCTGAAGGCTGCGCATGGGCAATTTTGTGTGCGCTGCGGATGCAGGGTCGTGCGGGGGGGTTGGGCAGCATGTCACCCAGGAGAAGATGCAGCGATGAGTCCCGCAGGCAGTGATTGTGCTTGGTTACAAGTAGTGTGGTGCTTAGCTAAGGTGTGCCTTGCTAATGAGGGTTTGTCTGAAGTAAAAATTGTTGGGGGGGGGGGGGCACTCTTGCCGCTATTGTGGCTTAATAATGAGACCTGGGAATCTGAGATGCAGCCCTGCATGTTGCCCCTCGCCTTCCCTATCCGTATCTGTGTCGTTTCCATCACTTTTGTAGGTTTTGAAGATTTGCACAAATGAAAACCTTAGCGAGCATCGGTAATATACAAAAATGCTCAAGTCACCCATTGACTTTAATGAGGTTCGTTACTCAAAACGAACTCTCGAGCATCGCGGAAAGCTTGACTCGAGCAACGAGCACCCGAGCATTTTGGTGCTCGCTCATCTCTACTAATAATAAATTGAAGCTTGCAACAGAGGCCAAAAGCAATAAAAAATTATTATTTTTTTTTTTGGGGGGGGGGGGGGGGTATGTGAAAAGCAAAAGAAAAGTCAAAGATGCTATTGGATGCTTACAAGATGAAAATGGTGAATTGGTTAAAAATGATGTTGAGAAGGCCAATTTTTTAAATGACTATTTTGGATCTGTTTTCTCTCAGAAAGTAGATAAAACATCAACTGATCTTCCCTGTGCTATTGGGGGAATAAAAGAATGCAGGCTATCTATAAGCAGAGAGATGGTGAGAGAACACTTAGCTAACTTGAATGAATTCAAGTCTCAAGGTCCAGATGAATTACATCTTAGGATACTAAAGGAAGCAGCGGAGGTAATTGCTTATCCACTCGCCATAATATTTGAAAATTCCTGGAGAACAGGAGAAGTCCCAGAAGATTGGAAAAGGGCAAATGTTGTCCCTATCTTCAAAAAAGGGAAGAAGGTGGATCCAGGAAACTACAGGCCTGTGAGCCTGACTTCTTTGAACAAAATATTAAACAGCATGTATGCAAGTACTTGGATGAAATTGAAGTAATTAACCAGAGCCAGAATTGGTTTGTAAGAAACAGGTCATGCCAGGCAAATATAATTTACTTCTATGACAGAATCACCGGCTGGGTTGATCAGGGAAATGCGGTGGATATAGTTTATCTTGACTTTAGTAAAGCATTTTATCTCACTATCTCATACTATACTCATTGAAAAAATGACCAAATATGGGATTGACAAGGCAACTGTTAGGTGGATTCACAACTGCCTAAGTGATCGTACTCAGAGAGTGGTCATAAATGGCTGCACATCCAAGTGGAAGAATGTATCAAGTGGGGTATCACAAGGCTTTGTCCTAGGCCCAGCGTTGTTCAACATTTTTATAAATGATCTGGAGGAGGGAATTGATGGTAAACTGATCAAATTTGCTGATGACACAATGCTAGGAGGGATAGCTAACACTAGGGAAAAGAGAGAGAGTATTTAAAAAGATCTAGAAGAGCTTGCACAGCGGGCAGCGACTAACAGAATGGTATTTAACAAGGAGAAATGCAAAGTTCTACATCTGGGCAAGAAAAATGAAGAGAGCAGATACAGAATGGGAGAAATTGAACTAAGCAGCATCTCATGTGAAAAAGACTTGGGTATACTAATAGGTCATAGACTGAACATGAGTCAACAATGTGATGCAGCAGCCAAAAAGGCAAACACAATTCTGCGATGTATTAAGCGAAGCATAGAGTCTAGATCAGGTGAGGTCATTATCCCCCTCTACTCTTCCTTAGTCAGACCTCATCTGGAATACTGTGTCCAGTTCTGGGCACCCCACTTTAAAAAAGACATAGACAAACTGGAGCAAGTTCAGAGGAGAGTTATCAAGATGGTAAGCGGTCTGCAAATCATGTCTTATGAGGAACGGTTAAAGGATCTGGGAATGTTTAGCTTGCAAAAAAGAAGGCAGAGAGGAGACTTAATAGCGGTCTACAAATCTCTGAAGGACTGTCACACTACAGAGGGATCAGCCCTATTCTCATCTGCACAAGAAAAGACTAGAAGCAATGGGATGAAACTGAAAGGGAGGAGACACAAATTAGATATTAGACAGTGAGGGGGATCAATGAGTGGAACAGGTTACCACAGGAGGTGGGGAGTTCTCCTTCAATGGAAGTGTTCAAACAAAGGCTGAACAAATATCTGTCTGGGATGATTTAGTAAATCCTGCACTGAGCAGGGGGTTGGACCCGATGACCCCGGAGGTCCCTTTCAACTCTACCCTTGTATGATTCTATGTAATGCGCAGATGGCACCAAAAAAAACTACAGGAATTACAGGCATAAGAGAGCCATTCTTTTGTATTTTGTAATTAAGATTAGAGATGAGCGAGCACCAAAATGCTCAGGTGCTCGTTGCTCGAGTCGAACTTTCTGCGATGCTCGAGAGTTCGTTTTGAGTAACGAACCCCATTGAAGTCAATGGGCGACACGAGCATTTTTGTATATGACCCATGCTCCGCTAAGGTTTTCATTTGTGAAAATCTGGAAAACCCAAGAATGTGATGGAAACGACACAGAAACGGATAGGGCAGGCGAGGGGCAACATACAGGGCTGCATCTCAGGTTCCCAGGTCCCACTATTAAGCAACAATAGCGTCAAGAGTGCCCCCCCCCCCCCCAACAATTTTTACTTCGGACAAACTTTCATTAGCAAGGCACACCTTTGCAAAGCACCACACTACCTCCAACTAAGCACAATCACGGCCTGCGGGACACACCGCTGCCTCTTCTCCTGGGTTACATGCTGCCCAAGCCCCCCCCCCCCACGACCCTGCGTCTGCAGCGCACACAAGTGTCCCTGCGCAGCCTTCAGCTGCCCTCATGCCACACGCTCACTTCATAGCCACACCACCCTCATGTCTATTTATAAGTGCGTCTGCCATGAGGAGGATTCGGAGGCACACACTGCAGAGGGTTGGCAGGGCCATGCAGCGACCTTCTTTAAAAGGGGTGGGGCGATAGCCCACAATGCTGTACAGAAGCAATGAGAAATCCAATCCTGTGCCACCTCCGTCAGGAGCTGCAAACGTGGGCATAGCAATGGGGAATCCATGTGCCACACACTATTCATTCTGTCAAGGTGTCGCATAGCTCAATCGACACTGCAAGGGGAAAGCCATCTGCGCTCTGCCCCCTACCCAAGTCAGTCAGTGTCTTTATGCCAGACAGGTCAAACACCGCGATGGGAACTAAGTTTGCACCAGCAGCATAGGTGGGTCCTAGGAAACCCAAGACATGAACAATTAATAAATCTGAGCGGCCAAACATGGCAGACTTGCACCGCGCCCACGACATGGCCTCGGCCCACAGCTTCAGCAATCGTAGGCAGGAAGCGGACTTTCACTGCACCTAGGACATAGTCCTCTGCACAAACCCTCAGCAATCGTGGTCCTAGAGCGGACTCCTATGCTAGCGTAGCTGTGAATGTCTCATTAGCGCTGTATTGCTCCTGTAGTTTGTCCCAATGCAGTGCCCTGGATAGTAGAGCTAACGTCAGATGAAATACAGGTGGGCTTCGGACCACACTGCATGCCCCAGTCAAACTGAGTTTTTTTATAAGTAGACACAGGCAGGTACAAGTACTCCTATAAGTATGGTGGATATACTATATCCACCGCCAGATATAGGTGTAGGAGAGGAACATGTAGAATCTCTGTGATTAGAAATACAGGAAGGGAAAAATACAAAATCTTGATAGGGGATTTCTATAGGCCACCAAAAATAACAGAAGAAATTGAGAACTTACTAACAAGGCAAATAGAAGAGGTGTCAAACTGCAACAAAGTAATTATTATTGGTGACTTTAATTATCCAGATATAATATGGAAAGACAAAGCCTGCAAATCTCACAAGGGTGTTAATTTCTTAAGAAGAATTAAAGATAACTATCTTACCCAACTTGTATGGCAGCCAAATAGAGGGAGGGCCATCCTGTACTTATTATTAACTAACAAACCAGACAGAATCATGGTGGTACAGGTTGAGGGACACTTGGGAAATAGTGACCACAATATAGTTAATTTCCAACTGTCATTCAATAGGAAGCCTTACTAGGGAGCAATAAAAGAAACTAAGCTTTAGTAAAGCAAAATTTGATCAGCTCAGAAGTACTATTGGTAACATTAATTAGGACAACATCGTCATAAATACCAGTGCAGGCGAAAAATGGGAGAAGTTCAAAAAGATCATAATTACCTCATGCGAGCAGTTCATACCCTACAAAAATTAAAGAACTACAATTAGAAGGAAACCAATGTGTCTCGATGACTAAGGGGGGCAATAAATGATGAAAAGAAAGAGTTTAAATTATTAAATCACTCGACTATGAACGACTGATGGCCTGTTTGCTGTGAATGGAGGCGGGTGGCCTGAAGAGGTCTTCAGCTCACTTCACCTCGATTCCCAAAATGACTATCACTCCTATGTAAATGCACAGGAGCAAAAGTCAGTGGGAGAGCTGTAGGATGCTTGTGCATCCAACATTCGTCCTGTGTAAAGGTTCCTTTATATTTCTAACAGTTCCTAACCTCTTCCCCAACCTAAAAAGTTTCCATGTACTATTGTTCTATAGCTCCCCAAAAGCCTAAACAACCTGAGGCCTCCCAGCTTTATATGTCTACTCAGACCTGAATATCATCAGGAAGTAGATATGTATCCTAACCACAGTCCTGACTACTCTGAGATGTACAGCAGATCCTGGGTCCTTCCTGTGTATGAGCAGAAAGCAGGTAGGATGAGAGGCATAACCAGTAGAAATAGAGATTGTGATCCTGCTATATAGAGCTCTGGGGAGGCCACATCTGGAATACTATGATCTGGAGACCTATAGAAAGACATTGATTACAAAGAAAGAGTCAAAAGACGTACTACAAAAATTGTGGAAATTCTAAAGAACAAAACTCATCAATACTTAAATAACTTAATTTGTATAGCTTAAAGGAGAAGGCGGACATGACGGAAACCTTTATTTATGTTACAGGAGAGAAGGGAGAGGAGGACATGGTGGAAACCTTTGTATATGTTACAAGAGGAGAGAAGGGAGAAAAGGACATGATGGAAACCTTTATATATGTTACTGGAGGAGTGAAGGGAGAGGGGGCACGATGGAAACCTTTATATATGTTACAGGAGGAGAGAAGGGAGAGGAGGGACATGATGGAAACCTTTATATATGTTACAGGAGGAGAGAAGGGAGAGGAGGACATGATGGAAACCTTTATATATGTTACTGGAGGAGTGAAGGGAGAGGAGGGACATGATGAAAAGCTTTATATATGTTACAGGAGGAGAGAAGGGAGAGGAGGGACATGATGGGAACCTTTATATATGTTACAGGAGGAGAGAAGGGAGAGGAGGACATGATGGAAACCTTTATATATTACTGGAGGAGAGAAGGGAGAGGAGGACATGATGGAAACCTTTATATATTACTGGAGGAGAGAAGGGAGAGGAGGACATGATGGAAACCTTTATATATTACTGGAGGAGAAAAGGGAGAGGAGGACATGATGGAAACCTTTATATATTACTGGAGGAGAAAAGGGAGAGGAGGGACATGATGGAAACCTTTATATATGTTACTGGAGGAGTGAAGGGAGAGGGGGATATGCTGGATACCCTTACATATGTTACAGGAGGAGAGAAGGGAAGGAAGGACATGATGGAAACCTTTATATATGTTATACAAGGAGAAAAGGGAAAGGGGGACATAATGAAAACCTTTATATATGTTATAAGAGGAGAGAAGGGAGACATGATGGAAACCTTTATATATGTTACAAGAGGAGAGAAGGGAGAAAAGGACATGATGGAAACCTTTATATATGTTATAGGAGGAGAGAAGGGAGAGGGGAGACATGATGGAAACCTTTATATATGTTACAGGAAGAGAGAAGGGAGAAAAGGACATGATGGAAACCTTTATATATGTTACAGGAGGAGAGAAGGGAGAGGGGAGACATGATGGAAACCTTTATATATGTTATACAAGGAGAGAAAGGAGAGGAGAGGATGGAAACCTTTATATATGTTACAGGAGAAGAGGAGGGAGGAAGGGACATGATGGAAACCTTTATATATGTTACAGGAGGAGTGAAGAGAGAAGGGGGATATGCTGGATACCCTTATATATGTTACAGGAGGAGAGAAGGGAGAGAAGGACATGATGGAAACCTTTATATATGTTACTGGAGGAGTGAAGGGAGAGGGGGGGATATGCTAGATATACCCTTATATATGTTACAGGAGGAGAGAAGGGATTGAAGGACATGATGGAAACCTTTATATATGTTACTGGAGGAGTTCAGGGAGAGGGGGATATGCTGGAAACCTTTATATATGTTACAGGAGGAGAGAAGGAAAAGAAGGACATGATGGAAAGCCTTATATATATTATACAAGGAGAGAAGGGAGAGGGGGACATAATGAAAACCTTTATATATATATATATATATATGTTATAGGAGGAGAGAAGGGAGGAGGGAGACATGATGGAAACCTTTATATATGTTATAGGAGGAGAGAAGGGAGAGGGGGACATAATGGAAACCTTTATATATGTTATAGGAGGAGAGAAGGGAGAGGGGGACATGATGGAAACCTTTATATATGTTGTAGGAGGAGAGAAGGGAGAGGGGAGACATGATGGAAACCTTTATATATGTTACAGGAGGAGAGAAGGGAGAAAAGGACATGATAGAAACCTTTATATATGTTACTGGAGGAGTGAATGGAGGGGGGATATGCTGGATACCCTTATATATGTTACAGGAGGAGAGAAGGGATAGAAGGACATGATGGAAACCTTTATATATGTTATACAAGGAGAGAAGGCAGAGGGGGACATAATGAAAACCTTTAGATATGTTACTGGAGGAGTAAAGGGAGAGGGGGATATGCTGGATACCCTTATATATGTTACAGGAGGAGACAAGGGCGAGGAGGACATGATGGAAACCTTTATATATGTTATAGGAGGAGAGAAGGGAGAGGGGAGACATGATGGAAACCTTTATATATGTTATAGGAGGAGAGGAGGGAGAGAAGGACATGATGGAAACCTTTATATATGTTACTGGAGGAGTGAAGGGAGAGGGGTTATGCTGGATACCCTTATATATGTTACAGGAGGAGAGAAGGGAGAGGAGGGCATGATGGAAACCTTTATATATGTTACAGGAGGAGAGAAGGGAGGAAGGGACATGATGGAAACCTTTATATATGTTATACAAGGAGAGAAGGGAGAGGGGGACATAATGAAAACCTTTATATGCATTTCAGGAGGAGAGAAGGGAGAGTAAGGTCATGCCAGAAATCTTTACATATGTTATAGGAGCAGAAAAAAGAGGGGGCATGATTTAGACCTTTATATTACTGAAAGAGTAGTAGATGCTTGGAATAAACTTCCATCACACATTTTTAGAAAATCAACGATAAATGATTTATTAGAGAAATAATATAGGGGCGAACTAGATGACCATGTGGATGTTTTCTGCCACCAGTTTTCCTTGTTTTTAGATCCTAGGGCCTTTCTTTCTGTGAGCAGATCCAAATATGACATAAAGCGTTCTTCTTATACTTTATTATTCCAGAGAATAGGCTGAAAAGTCATGGCATCTCAGGTCATGGCATCTCAGGTCTGCTTTTGTCATCTCCTGGCATTGCTTTGGCATCTTGTAGTGTTGTATTGGCTTCCTGTGGTTTTGCTTGGCATCTAGTGGTGTTGCACCGGCATTTCTTGCGATAACCATAGTGTTTCATGGTGCATTGGTATCTCCTGATGTTGCCTTCTGTTGACATCTTCTGGTGTTGTATTGATTAGTATATTGTGATGTTGTGTTGGCATTAGAGATGAGCGAGTATACTCGCTAAAGGCAATTGCTCGAGCGAGCATTGCCTTTAGTGAGTATCCCCCCCGCTCGAGACTGCAGGTTCGGGTGCCGGCGCGGGGGAGCGGTGAGCAGCGGCTGTCAGCAGGAGGGAGCGAGAGATCTCCCCTCCGTTCTGCCCCGCTCTCCCCCGCAGCTCTGTGCCCGCTGCCGGCACCCGAACCTGCAGTCTCGAGCGGGGGAAATACTCGCTAAAGGCAATGCTCGCTCGAGCAATTGCCTTTAGCGAGTATACTCGCTCATCTATAGTTGGCATCTCACAGGCATTTTCTGATGTTGGATTGGTTTCCTGTGGTTTTGCCTGCCATTTTGTAGTGTGGTATTGGCATCTCATGACATTGTATCACCATCGTCTAATGTTGAATTGGTTTCTTGTGGTTTTGTCTGTCATTTTGTATTGTATCAGCATCTCCTGATATTGCCCTGCCATGTTGTTGTATTGGTATCTCCTGTGGATGCCATGACATCTCGTTGTGTATTGGCATCTCCTGCTGTTGCCTTAGAATCATGTAAATTTGTATTGGTTTCCTGTAGTTTTTTCAGGGATCACGTGGTGTTGTATGAGCATCTCCTGGTGTTGCCGTGCCATCTCATGGATTAGTTTATGGGGCCCTAAAGGGGTCATGACTTGATGACCATATGGTAAGGTCTTCTCTCTGATGACTTTTGGAGTAGACAATAAGCAGTGATTTGTAGTGTCACAAGATTCTAGAGTATCTTCACTGGAGATCTGTAGACGTTGTAGGGCTGGGATGTGAGGTGCAACTAGTCTTCTTCAAGCCTTTGGCTAATTTCAGAGAAAAGTCTATACTTGGAGATCCCTGTGTGAGGCAACCCATCCATACCACGTCCACATGAGGGCCCAAATACTGGAGAAGGTTCTGTGGAGTGATACCTCCCGAAGCTTCTACTATAATTCCCGGAAAAGCAGCCTTCACAGAGAAAGCAGATTGGTGGAGTAACTATGGAGGAAAGATAGAGGAGGGGATATGGTCAGCACAAAAGTGGGAGGATCACACAACCCCTTAATACCAACCCCAAATAGAGCCCTCACTGCATGAAGAGTACCTACCCCACACAGAGCCACCACCAGATATAGTGTATTTACCCGCAGTGGAATATTTATGAAGACGTACAGTACTTCGACACTACTGAAAGCTCCGCACAAAACATGTAGAATATGTAGATAAAGGATTGCGAGTTGTATAGTGAGCTCTCTCAGTTATGTATCATGTGTGTTCCCTATGGTGGCCACGGTGCGCTCACGGTGAATGTAGTAAAACATTTCATAGTCTTGTACCTCAGTACTGAAATTATCCTGCATGATGATATCTGCTCCACCTTCTGCGGCCTCTAAGGCTTCCTCCAGCGACCTGCACTCCACCTCCACCTTTAGAGTGCGCCCAAGTAGAGTGTGCACCGTATGTAGAGCCTGGCATGGAAGCACAGAGATATTACATGGTACCACTGCGCTGAGCTATAAAGGCACCTGAGCGACTGCGTCTAAGATTTAATTTTGCTATGCCACACTTGCCAAAAGTTAAAAAAAAAAAAAAGAAGAAGCGGGCACCATTATTGTAGCAGCAGATACATCATTGGCTCATTCAAATGAGAAATCGTTCAGTATAAGTGACAGCGACTGAATAATCAGTATTTAAACAGAACATGCCAACGGTGATTTTTATGCCTGCATAAAATGAACTAAAAGTGAACGATTTATCATTCATTGAACAATTTTTTGAATAATCATCATTCTGTGTAAAAGGACCTTTAGGGCTTGTAGTGGCCCAGAGTTAATGGGGTCCCCTCCAGAATGCTCCATGTTTGTCTCATATCACTGTTTTGTCAGTGTGTTGTTTATGGAATGCATCAGGTATATGTATATTGGATGGCTGCAGGACTGAAAGGGTTAATGTCTTTGTTATGTCTGGGAAATGTATCATTTTGTCTGGTGTGGTATAAAAGAGTGGTCATGTGATGATGCTGGGGGAGAGATGTGCGTTTACAAGAAGGCAATGCAGGTCAGTCGGGCTGTCTGTCAGTCTTAGGACTAGAGAGTTACAGACACTACAAAGAGGCTGTCAGATTGGTCTTTACATAAGGAGCATGGAAGTGTCAGAGAGGTGTCTGTTGTTCCCAACTGGGCCTAGCCTTAACCTCCATCTCTAAAGGAAGTGAGTGCACCCGGACTATGAGAAATGAGTGGAAACCGCATGTGTCCAGAGAGGGAGAAAGGAACCGCTAGTAAGCGAGAGACGTGTGAGTGACTGGCAGGAGAGAGAGGGTTACCAGGAGAGTTAATGCCTACAGATAACTGAGACGGTAGAGATACAAATACCCCGTGAATCCCTGCATCACCATTGTAAGAACTGTTGTTGTTGCTACTTGTTAAATAAATGAGCAGAACCGAACGTTCCCGTTTCCTTTATTTCCCTGGAGTCTACACTGGAGGAGCCCACCACAGAGGATGGAACATTGGACTAAAGGTAACCATGGTTATTGTCCCTCTGATCTCCCCCAGCAGTAATGAGGTTGGGGCCCAAGCTACCCTTAGGGAGGAGATGGTAGAGCCCCGGGACAGGGTTAACATCTCTAGCCCGCTGTTTCCTTGGCTGAGGGCCTGCTCCTCGGATGCTGTAGGTTCCTGCAGTCAAGCGCTATCTTGTGCTTTCGAGCGCGCATCTATGCATTTTAGTATATTTTTTTTTTGCACTGCTGGGCGCATTCACATTGGCACGGGACACAACTGCGCTGTGACTAACTCAGCTGAGGACCCTATTTGGTCCTTGGTTTTATCAATTAGCAGTGAAATCATGAAGTTCTGTGTGCGATTTTGTGCAGATGGGCTGTGCATTTGTTCACCCTCATAAACTCCTATGGTGCCTTGGTTGTGAAAATGCACACAAGAAAAGAATTGATAGGACACACATTGAGAGGGAAACATTTAGGGTGGCATCATATGAGCGTATGCGCAAATCTGCACGCTTCACGCAAAATATTTGTGATATAAAGGAGATTGATTTGTGCGCGTGTCTGAGGATTGTATTGTACTTTTTTTGCGCACAACACCCCCTGACCACTGTCTCCTGATTAAAAACACTTTTTAGGCTGGTTTTTTTAGGGACCTGAGCAGTGTATTACTCATTTTTGCGTGCATTAAGCGCACATTTGCACACTTCCCATAGAATTCTATGAGGACCTTTGGTGCGCAAATGCACACAAAAATAGAGCTGGTCCAAGAAATGCAAAAAAAGGAAATGAGAAGGAACCCATTGAAAGCATATTTGTGTGCGCAAATATGCCCTTGTGTAGCTACCCTTAAAAGAACACTGTGGGGAGACATTTAGGGTGTGCACATCATGTTTTCACATGTAAATCTACACCAAAACCCGCAATAAAATCCGCACAACTGTGATACATATATTAGTGTGTATTGAGCGGTGAATTTTACGCACTGCATTGCAACAAATGAAATCCATTTGAAGACGTGCGCCAGAGCGTGCTGACGATTTGAAAGTCATTAGAATGTGCTGTGATTTTTAACTCTTTGAGTTCGTAATAATGGTCTCTCTTTATGTAGCGCCAACATATTCCACAGCGCCGTATGAATCAGAAGGTACAAACAGGGCGCTTATAAGCTCCACTCACCAACGTTGTACTGTACTTTTTTTTGGTGCTCATTCCACACCTGAAATTCTGCAACAAACACGCAATGTGTGAACACAATCCGCCTATACTCACGTTTCTGACTCCTCCCATTGCCCATATATGGTTATCCTTCAACATGACCAGATCACCAGTCCCGTAGCGGTGTGTTCCTGCTCCTCCTACCAGGAGGCCGTACTTCTCTGGCAGGTGGAATCCAGGTGTGGTCTTCCGGGTACCCATCACCTGGCCTGTCCATCCTGCGGCCCGTGCCTGCTCTGATACTTGTCTTGCCAGTGTGGCCACACCACTGACCCGGGAGAGGGCGTTGAGCGCCGGTCGTTCTGCCAGTAAGAGATCATTGACATGACCTGGAATGTAATATAGTATCACCTGATGAAAAGAGACCTTAAAAACCATCCAGCTGACATTATTATCTTGCAATATGGATCCCCAGGAAGGACCATGAGCAAGATGCTAATTATCCTTCATGCACGATCCTCCATCTAGTTGGGCCCTGCACAAGTTATTAGGTCTAGTAGCGCCCAGTCCTCCCTGTATAGGCACGTCTGTGAGACTGGCACTACGGCGACTGCCCGTGTCTTGAAGGTATAACCAAGATGTAAAAAAACTATTTTATGGTGAGACTTCTGAGGCGCTAAATGTACTCATTGGGGAGAGGGCAATCAAGCTTCCCTATTCAGGACAGTGTAGAGATGTCACCTCGGACTGTGGCCACTCTTGTCACCGGCTCCAGCCATGCGCCTTCATCACGCTCCCACTCCACACTGCAGTTGGCCTCTTTACAAACGGCATCGAAAAAGGGGCTACCTGCCAGCACCCCTGCAGACTTGCACAGTAGTACGGCCTCCTGATACCCTTCTCCACCACAGGAAGCAGCCCACCCAGAAAAGTCCAACCATGGGCCAGCCAGTCCCGAGCCAGTTGTTGCAAGCGGCAACGGGGCAGAAGAAACCGGAGGTCTTTGGATGCCATCATCTAGGGGCAAGAAGTTAAAAGATCATGAAATTATCATGCAGTTCAAGATGGTACTGATCCCCTCCCACCCAACAGCGCTGTCTCACTATAAAAAAAACCTGAACCTCGTTGTACCCCACACACTGTCCTCACTTCTACACGACTCTGCACCCCAGTGTTACACCACACACTATTACATACTGCACCCCACTTATTACATCAGGACCCCACATAATAGTCTGCTCCCCCTTATTACATACAGCAGCTCCCATGACTCTCTGTACCGCACTCACTATTGAACTCAGCCAATATAATAGTCTGCACTTCACTCACTATTACATACTGCATCCCCTTACTCTTACCTGCAGCACCTCATATAATGGCACTCTGCCTCCCACTCACTATTACAATCCACACCATATTAGACTGCACCTTTCTGACTATTGCACTCCACGTATTAGTCTGCAGCCAACTGACTCTTACACTCTGCACCCCACTCACAATTACCGTCTGCCTCCCACTCATTATTATACTCTGCACCCCACTCACTATTGCACTCAGCAGCCAATATAATAGTCTGCACTCCACTCACTATTACATACTGCACTCCACATATTAGTCTGCACTTCTCTCACTATTACTACGGACACCCCACTCACTATCACCCCTGCGCTCCTCACCTCATATCTTGCTCTGCAGATTGTTGAAATGAAGAAATTTCTGTGAAAACTTTTGTCTCTTGCATGAGAATGTAAACATGATGTTACACAATGACACTTCACGGGGTCAAAGTTCAAAGGTGAATAGTGGGGGCTTAATGCTGGGAGGATGGCTCAGTTCTCACTCTACTAGAATAGGAGCAGGGTGCTAATCCAGGGGTAGGAGTCACATCAAAACAGGAAACCACCAGCAGCGCTCCAAAGATGTTCACATGTGACATCAGCAGTCTGTTCTTGAAGCCGATGTGTTCGACGCAGGATAATGCCCCCAGACACAGTACGAAAACTATTCAGGAAGGATGAAAGACAAATGCGGACTCCTCCGAGCCTCAAGAGATCATTCAATCGAGAAGAAGTCCGATCCACGGAGGTCTAGAAAGCAACTTCTGCTGCTGATAATTGCGGACACGTCAGAGGTCTCATGGAGTCCAGGCCTCAAGGGCTCAGAGGATTTGGGGCTGAGATAGTATTAGGGTGTGGATCTCATCTGTGGGCACCATCTCCACACCCCCGATCACACAGTGCAGATTGCTCACAATGATGTATTATCTTCACATCGGGGATGTCAGAATGGTGCTGCTGGATCGCTACTAGAGATGAGCGAACGTGCTCGTTTAGGGCAATTACTCGAACGAGCATCGCTTTATTCGAGTAACTGCCTACTTGGGCGAAAAGATTTGGGGGTGCCGGGGTGGAGCGAGGGGTAGCAGGGGGGAACAGGGGGGAGCCCTCTCTACCCCCCGCTCACCCTGATTAGGCAGTTACTTGAAAAAAGCGATACTTGCTCGAGTAATTGCTCTAAACGAGCACGTTCGCTCATCTCTAATCGCTACGACAGCTGGGGAGCCTACAATGGTCCTAACGTTTGGCATCTTAAGGTGCTTTTAGATGGAAAAATTATCTTTCAGACGAGCAAAAGTGAACACTAATCGTTTTTAAGGACCTTCCATCAACCCCTGACTTTGTCATTAGTACCAATATGCACCATGTCCGCTGGATCCTCATCAGCACCTCCCAGTAATCGGTCAAACCGAACTCAAGTGCCAGGAAGACAACACACCGTTCGACAATCCTCAGGCTGTGTGGCTGTATAATGGACAGTAGGGACATATATATATGTACTGTGAGAGATGCCAAAAACTAACTAGCACAGTAAATATATTCTGATAGACTGAAGTAATGACTCTCTACCGAAGCATACGGCTGGAGTTGGGAGGGTGTAGTGCATGGACCTGTCACGGTGGCACTTACCAACTGCTGGTCCCTGGGTAAGTTACTGCAGCAAAGAATAGGGCCAGCAGTCCTCAGGATGAGGGGGTAGTAGTTGTCAGGTTTGTGAAGCCACCGTTCCCATACCGTTATTATATATGGCGGAATAATAAACACAGAGACTTGTGTATCGTACCTCGGGACCTCTGGAACGGTTGAGACCCTGCAAACTTTACTTGTATAAACTTGATATAACAGGCAATCACAGGTATCACTCACTTGGAAAAAGTTACAGGCAGAAGCTCAGAGGTTGGGAGGCAAAAATACACAGAAACAATATGGCCCTATAGTCTGCGTTATCTATATGTCACCGGTCCTGGACAGTAGATAAGACGGCAGGAACCTCTCCACACACACTCTGGCAAGAAAAACACTTAGTAGAAGGCTTAGCCTAAATGCAGCCCGCACATTCTCTGCGTGGGTGTCACAATCACGTACCTCTGTGTGGGGATCCTATTAGCGGACGGCCACACAGGATAAAGCATGACTGTAGTGTGAACGGGGTACCTGTTTTAATAGCTATTTAGGATTGGTGTGCTCTCTGTCTCTGGAGAGGACTCACTCCTCTACATCCACACTCCATGCGCTACCGGAAGTCGTTCCTCCTCTTCCATTTTCGCCAACATTGAAGCTGATGGTGCTCACATGCGGCTCTGTATTGGCACTCCAGGTCAAGCTGAACTCCCTTCCCGCTCTCAGACACTCACATTTATAACCTCACTTGTACCACATGACAGAGCAGAAAGATACATTCAGCAGCAGAGCTGACAGGCAATGATTATATGGGAGTTAACCCTTCAGACGCTGCAGTTGTGCAACACATACAGAAAAGTGACATGACAGTTTTGCACAGTGCATCCGCATGAGACAATACATATATGACAAATATGGAGGGGACCAGGATGACGTTCTGGGACACAACATTAGATTGCCCTGTCTGTCCCCCTGTATAGTCTGCGCAGTGCTCCTATTCCCCTTCTTACTGGAGCAGTCATCTCCCTGGCGGTCAGAGGGCATGTTGTGCTGCAGCAGCACAAATCTTGTAATGGCATTACCCTCATCTGCCAATTTTGCTGACTTGTTGGGGTGTTCCAGTTCAGGACTAGCCTCCATGGATCTCATCCCTCTACCCCTCCTCCTGTCACCCAGCTAGCTGCCTGATCATCTTGCACCCCCATACTATCATCCCTCCCCCCCCCCCCCCCCCCACACACACACACACACATCTCTGCCCTAGCTAGTGCTTAGTGAGCAGCAAACTCCTTTCCATGGTGTCATTACATCCCAGTGTTGCAAGCTGCTCATTTAGATCCAGGATCTGGGCTTCCAAACGTGCAACACGCTCACATCTCATACAGCAGTATGCACCCAGCTGGTCAGGACTGCATACATGGCACAAGATATACACTGGATGGCATTGTCAGTCATGGAGCACATTCTAGATGGGGATCGTATAGAGAGATTAGATGAAAGTAGTATATGCAAAAATTCAAATAGATAAACAGTAATTAAATTCAAATGACTTTTTCAAAGTCCCTGACTCCAAAACACAAACTACAATTATGTCAGGCAAGCAGGCTCACTTAAGGCTCATTTAAACAGGACGAGTGGGTATTAGTGTATGTTGACGCCACCAGAACTGTGGGTGGTGTCAAGATACAGCCTGCTTGACAGACTGGGCACGCCCCCACCCATCTCATTGCCTCCCCCTGCTCGGGCTCTCAGGTCCTGGCAGTGAGTAAGATTGCCTTCTTCGTTGTATCCGTCGGCTGTGACAGTGGCCTCACTTCATTAATAGCTGCCCATGCCGCGCTGCCGCTCCCTCGCTGTCTGCAGCCGCGCTGTGGTGCCACGTGTTCTGTCACTGCAGAAAGGTCGGCACGGAAGCCGCTGTCGCCTCTGCCGCAATGTAGTGGCCGCCGGCAGTCACTGTTCCCCCGCGCTGTCTCACCCACCAGCTCTCCTCCTCTTACTGCGGAAGACAGCATCTGCCGGTGGTCCGTCTCTGTCCCATGGCCCTATGGCCTCCGTCCTGCAGCGCTACCAGGGAAGGTGCTTCATGCCGCTGTGGTGTCCCTGCTGACGCCGGCCCTGACGGCTGAAGGCGTTGTGCAGCCGCGGAAGTAGCTTCTTGCTACAGTTCTGTATGTGCTGCTAAGCACGCTGTACAGTTCCAGGAACGAACAAGGGCACGGGTAGACACTGTATGCTTTTGCCATTCATCGTTAGTGGGCTTCCAGGACCTGCAGCCCATCCACCTCTGCAGCCAATTGGCTACAGGGGCGTTGATCTGGATTATGATTTCTCCAGCAGGCTTTGGGGTATTTTGTCGCTTTCCGAATTGAGTGTCGTGTGCACACATCGTCGACCAGAATCAGACACAAATGCTTGTCTAAAACCGGGAGAGTCTCTACAATGTGTAGAGGCTCAGGCCTTTTATTATAACACATGACAACCGCCCTTTAATGGGCGTGCAACAGATTACATCAGTAACATATAAGATTCTCATTTGTCGGATCATATAGAATCCCCCACCTCTCTGCCCACCCCCTTCCAAGTGTTGAGGCAGCATGGACTTCGTCCTCTAGCTGAAGTCATCTCCGTGTAGTGATGAATCATTGTTTACCTAGCTTCAGGATGAGAGTGGAAGGGGGCCTAGGTAAACACTCAGTATTAAACACAGGATATACACGACACTATGGCCCTTAACTCTTAGAGGTCTCTTGTGCAATCCCTATGTACTTAGAGCAAATACATCACCCATCCATTGGCTAGCAAATACCATGATTAGATTGTGTGTGTGTCCTTTAAACTCTTGAGCTAAAAGTCATTACAACAACAAAATACATTTGGGTTATATTAATCGATAGACATTTTATAATAGCAATCATCATGTCTATCACAATCCCCCCTTAAAATGTCTATCCTCTAATTCTCTATCTAATTTTCACAGTTCCCTGCGCGTGAGCCTATAACTGGAGCGCGTTGAAGGTTCGTTTTAGAGTCTTCAAGGGGGTGTAGGACTTGTCCACTCCTTCTGGGGATGCATCCAGCAAACTCATGGTGGGAGCGGCTTTTCCAGCATCAGTTTCACAGGTCTCTCTGACACAGGGGATAACACAGCAGACTAGAACAGAAAAGGTAACCATCAGTTCACATACAACAGCGACGCCCGTCTGTGCCAGGATCCTTTACCACCCGCTCATCCATGGCGAGTGCTGGTCCCAAAAGTTAGCTCTTTTTAGTTAGTACGGTCAGCTTCTTAATGACAACTGCGTCTTTACCCGCGGGTCACGTGTCGTCTAGGATGTAGGTACAAGTCTCCCCTATCATCTTTCAGACACTCCCCTTTTTAGCTAAAGTCGTCTCTAAGGCCATTCTATTTTTAAAAAAGTCATAGTCGAGGTAGGTCCTATTGGTCGACTAGTCCCTATAAGGCGTCTCTAGTATAATTTATAAACCACTGCTAATTATAATAAACATAATTAAGCCAATCAACGTTTATTTACCCTAATGATCAGGAAAATGGACTCGAATCTAGTTTTAACTTGATCTCTAATTTTTAAAACTTGTCAGGTACCCCCCTTGGCTATCCTATGACGTCAATTTATACGTGTAGATCAAAACTACCACCAGGGGTCTCTCTTCTCGCTCTAGCATAATGTTACAATACTAGTAGCGTGAACAGGTACGCACGGCGTGGGACTCCCTAATCTTCACCCACACCAATGTCCCTCCTGGAGATAGTCCTAATGGTGAACACGTCCAAGTCGCCTCACCCTTGCGTCAGGGTTTTCCCACTGCCCGTAAGTCCCTACTCCTAGGAGGGGGGGATCCCTACCTCACCTCAGAGGGAGGCCATGGATTCCCTGGGCTCATTTCCGGGCATCCATGGCCTCTTTCTGTACAAGTTAACACCCCACAGGGTGTGCCCTCGCCGGAACCTAAGGTCTTCTGCACTATCCCTTGGCAAATGGGAATTCCACTGACAATCCATCTTAGGAGATCGGGGCAGGCGCAGTACTAGTACATTTCTCCTTTTCTTTGGTAGCGTATGTGGTTGGCATTATCGGAACTGGCTCTTCATCTTTTTCAAACAAGGGAAACGTTGGTGTCTGACAGGATGTGGAGGAGCATAAGGGCTTTACTAAGGCACACTCCCCTGTCCAATTACCCTCCAGGCGGGTCCTCTACCTCATGTCTCCACAAAGCCAGTAAACGTCTCCTAAGGACTGGACCTGATTCTGCATCTATTCCCCTCCTATCATACTGTAGGAGGAGCAATACCCGTTGGCGAGTTCCCCAAAAATCTCCCTCCACCCTGCCTATTTGCCTGGCAGGTGTAGTTTCCAGGGTAGTCAGTAATACTCTCTCCGGTGCAAAACACTTAAGTAGTTATAGAGTATTCCTTCTTCCATTTCTCACGGACAGTGTAATTAGCGGAAATGTTCGTGAAGAGACTAATAAACCACTCTTCAGCATCTACAGGGAGATTTAGGGGGACCATCACCGAGTGTGGTAGGGCACTACCGCACACGCAACAGTTAGACTTGTTGCTCCTGTTAGCATTGTACCTCATCAACTCCAACCAGAGATTCTGGTCAGAGTAGCCAGTCGCTACTGTCAAGGTGTCCTCAAAAAGTAGGGTCGGCTATGATCATCATGTTCGTCAAGGTCTTTATCTTACGGCGGAGGGGGTTAATTATGGGCACGGGACTAAGTGAAGGCTTCCATTCGGCTGCATCTACCATATCCCTTATTTTAAACTTCCCTAAGGGATCTGTCCTCCCGTACCGGTATGTCCCCAGACTATAAGTCTCCCCCGTCCCCCGGGCTTGGATCTCCCATGGTTAGTGTAACAACCGCATTAAAACCAAGCAGCATACTAAGTTCAGCCTTCCAATACCTGCTGTCCTTATTATTCTCAAGGAGGGTTATACGACTAATTAGGGATTTCCCGCTCTTATCTTTCTTATTTAAGGCACTTCGCGGTTTATAGGACTAGTCTGTTCCTGCGTTCCATCCCACTAATCCCCAATAACGGCAGTCTTCTCCCCAGACGTTATCAGTGGCACGAACATATTGTATTCCCCGGGTATATGAGTCATATAACCAGCTGGACTGAGCTAAATCTGGCCTGCGGTGGGATCTTGTGCCTAGACACGGGACCACAGTACAATAGTCGAAGGAATATGCGGCTACTTGAGCATTGGACGAGTTATACTAGAAGGTAACCATACCCTCATATTCTTCCGACTAACGATTCCAGTTGCCACCCTCCTCTCTCACTAGCCCTAACCAGAGTAATGTCTTTGGCACAACTAAGACTGGTCTCCCGGATCTGAAGCTTTCTTACAGTATGAAGCATGGATCCATGTAAGTCTTTCGGCTAATTTCACAGCTGTGGCAGTAGTCAGAAGCACCTGGTAGGGGCCATCAAATCGGGGCTCAAGAGGGTGCTTCCTGGGGAACCTCTTGACGCACACCCAATCCCCAGGCTGCAAGATATGTGTCCCAGTGTCTGCCTCTGAGTCTGGAAGAGAACACCTGTGCATAGGCTTTGGTTAGTTCTTTAACAACGGAAATCACATACTTAGTCAACACATCAGATTGTAATTGTAACCACTGAGGATAGTAAAGACCTAGCCTTGGGGCTAGCCCAAACAATCTCGTAGGGAGATAATGTATAATCCCCCCTGGGTTCATATCTAACACTGTATAAGGCTATTGGATGACAGTCTTTCCAAAGTGGCGTCATTTTTAAGTATCTTACTTTTAGCGTGCCACTACGTCTCTCCACCTTTCCACTACACTAAAGGTGGTACAGTATGTAAAAGGCCTGGGATACAACCAGAGCAGACATGACATGTTACATTCACCTGCGAAGTTTATACCTCTGTCTGACTCTGAATCACTTCTGGTACCCCATATTCACAGTTTACCTCGTTCATGAGCTTCTTTGCGGTTACCTACTTGTTTGCCTTGGTAACAGGGTCAGCCTCCAACCTGCAAAGACATCAACAACAACAAGCACGTATTCATACTTCCCAACAAGTGGGAGCTGAACGTAGTCAATTTGCAATCCCTGAAATGGGTAGAGTGGTCCCGGCAAGTGTGATGTGGCAAATTTACTTCTGCCCTGACTCACCTATGGCATAGATCATGCTAAACCGGACAAATGATGCAGCAGCTACAGAGAACCCAGAAGTCGCCCAACCTCTTTCAAGCGTCGTCGTCAGTGCTGCTTTACTAGGTGGGTCTTTGCGTCCATCAGCTGGGCCATCATGGGATACAGGAACTGTGGTGGGCAAGTGCTGTTGACCGTTCACCACACGCTGTCCTGTTTCTGCTGCTCCCATATTAGTCCATTTATTCTTTTCTTCCTTGCTGGCTTGTAACTGTAAAAGTCTTTTAGCATATCAAAGTCCAAATTTTTGTCAATGTCCAAAGTTTTTTACCACTGACTCATGCTGTCAGTATCTTTCTTCTTTCTTCCACGGCTTGAGGGCCGCTGCCTTTGCTGCGCTGTCAGCGAGGGTGTCGTCTCTCGCCTCTCCAGTGTAGGACTCGGTGCGAACTCTCAACTTTGTCAGGTAGAAGTAGGGCCTCCATGCGACTCTGTACCGCTGCACCATTCTCAATTGGTTGTCCTGCTAAGGTAAAAAAACTGTCTGGCCTTCCATATTGGGCCGTAATCATGAGCTGTGCCAAATGCATACCAGGAGTCAGTGTAAAGGGTTGCCGGTCTTACCTCTCGCCACTCTACTCGCCTCAGTGAGGGCCTTCAATTCCGCTTATTGTACTGTGACATGCGGAGGCAGAGCTTCTGCTTCTAGGACATCTTGTTGTGTGACCACTGCATATCCGATGTGGAGTCATCAATCCTCACCCTGGTACCATCTGCAAAAAGCTCAACATATGCATTATCAACAGAGGTTCTGATAACTGTTTGCATACCTGCAGTTTCTTACTGTATTAGTACTAAATAATCGTGCTGATGTTCTATTTCACATGGTTCAGAATCTTGTAGCACAAAATCATTTATTTATTTATTTTCAAACCCAATCGCTGATCTACAACACCTAGATCATCTATGGCCCAGATCACCTCTGCCTCCCCCCTTTTGAACAGGAATACTCAATGGAAAAAGAGTAATTGTGTTCAAACTAGTAAACCAAGAGGCACAAAAACAAGCACTTTGTAGGTCAAGGTGACATTGTATGCAGCGAAGTCTGAGCGAAAATCTCCTTACAAAAAAAAAAAAATGTTTTTTTTTTTTTCCTTTCAGGTCGCAGTTAGTATTTTTTAACACAAGGGGGCGCCACACGATTCAAATTTTACGTCACCCAGTGTAATAGTATTTCAGGGTATGGCCAGCGTTTAGCTTTTACTCTCCTGTCGGAATATAATTATAGCTTCAGTGTAGACTGACACTAGAATATACAAAAGACTTAAAGAAAAACTAAAGAATACGGATGAATTAACATCCTACTCTGGGCAATTTAGTCCCTCTTTCTTCACATAAAAAGTAAAATTACTTCACCAAATTGCATGAAAAAGTTTGCTGGGTGACTATAGGGAAATTATTTCATCTGTAGGAGCCTTCCGTAACATCATCTGTCTGAGTATCCATTGGAGAAGCGGGCAGTGGAAAACAGAGCCCCTGGGAACATGAGAGAGCGTCCCCTGTCATGTATTCCTGGTCTCTGCCCCCCATGCATCAACTCCAATCTTCCATGCACTATAAACCAGCTTAGTCATCTACTATGTCCCAAGCTGTATCTCCACAAAGGTTTGTTTCCCTGAACTTATCACACATCCAAAGTGGCCACATCTTGGAGCGTAACAAAGTCTGGTCAAACAAAACCTTACTTCAGACAATCATGATGTTAGCACTGGATACAGTGGCATTGGGGAATATAGGCCTCCCAAGTGCAGCAAAATGGCTGCCAGAGGCAGAAAGGGGCGGGGCTACAAATCTCCCAGGTGAGGCAAGATGGCTGCCGGAGGAAGGGGCGGGGCCAGGGGCAGCAGCACTTCCAGGTGAGGCAAGATGGCCGCTGGAGGAGGAAGGGGCGGGGCCAGGTCCTGTCCCGGATGGGGAGGGACCGGAAGTAACATCACACACCCTGAAAGTGAGCACATGGGGGGAAGTAACTTCAGGGTGGGGGCAGGCCTCACTACATTTACTGCAGAGTCACACTATGTTGGATTGTAAACATTGCAAGCACGGCCGCCATTACAGGGAGGGGCTGTAGTCAACACAAAGGCATTACATTGTTCATTAGCAATACACATACCCCCCTACATGCTTTCCCCTCTTCAATCTCTTAACTACGTTATACCTCCTCCTAGCAATCTAAAAACACCTTTCTTTCTGCTAGGCTTCCTGCTCATCTTCTGTAAACTTTCTACAGTCTATCTTATCTGTCTATAACCTGGCATTTCTTTCTGCAACTTTTCCTGGTCCTTTCCCATTGTTCAGTAACCAAATCACAAGCTCTATGACCTTTGTCCTTGCTCACTTTGCTCAACTCTATGCTACCTGCTTATTCTAGCCTATTCGAAGTTTCTGCACACAGTACTGTTTCTCTTGTAAAATCTGCTTTCTTCAAATCCTTCCCATATAACCTGTCTTTCCCACTCAGAATTATAATGCACATTAATTCTACAAAACACAGGGAACGACAAAGTAAACAGAAAGGGTTAATTGAAAAAGCTTTCAGTTCACTCTTATCAGCAGCCCTCCCCCCAACAATAAACACTGCACATTCTGTCTATAATACCAGACAGACGGGATTACTGGAGAATACCCACAACGGCTCAGGGTATATATATATCTCATCTACCTTTATATCAACCCAAGGTCTACTAGCAATCCCGAAGAGCACTTCCTGTACACGTCCTAGACAGGACATTTTAGCTATACACAGAGACTGACGATTATTTTCAATGACCAAAACCTCAATAATATTCTGGAGAAATCAGCCGTCACAAAGCACGACTATACTTCATACGTATATACCTTTCCACATATGAGAACATAACACGCTCAATCATAAAGGTAAGTATACGTATCATAAATCTTCCTAACCTCACACTAGTTTTACCTAGGAGCACGTGTCACTGGCGTGTTCCCTCAGACTTAAACAGCCGAGTCCGCCCTCCCGACACATTAACCCTCACAGAATTTATCTCTTGGTCTTGCATAAACAATTTTTAACCGTCTCAGACACAACAGCATACACAGCGTACAAAATACCCCTAGACAGGTAACGTGGTGGTTTTTCCGAGTGGACAGAACTAGAGTTATTACCTGTCTTTCAGTGAAGGTCCAGTCTGGATCAGGAACAGGCAGAAAAGCAGTCAGAACCCAGCTCACATCGGTAGATTTACATAAAGCAATCTTACCGTGTTCTGTAGATTTTCGGGCCCCTGAGTTCTGCGTGCCATCTGCCGATCTCTGTACGTTCCAGGCTGTGACCTCACAGATCCACTCGCTCACCCAGGGACTCCACTGATCTGGATTATGATTTCTCCAGCAGGCTTTGGGGTATTTTGTCGCTTTCCGAATTGAGTGTCGTGTGCACACATCGTCGACCAGAATCAGACACAAATGCTTGTCTAAAACCGGGAGAGTCTCTACAATGTGTAGAGGCTCAGGCCTTTTATTATAACACATGACAACCGCCCTTTAATGGGCGTGCAACAGATTACATCAGTAACATATAAGATTCTCATTTGTCGGATCATATAGAATCCCCCACCTCTCTGCCCACCCCCTTCCAAGTGTTGAGGCAGCATGGACTTCGTCCTCTAGCTGAAGTCATCTCCGTGTAGTGATGAATCATTGTTTACCTAGCTTCAGGATGAGAGTGGAAGGGGGCCTAGGTAAACACTCAGTATTAAACACAGGATATACACGACACTATGGCCCTTAACTCTTAGAGGTCTCTTGTGCAATCCCTATGTACTTAGAGCAAATACATCACCCATCCATTGGCTAGCAAATACCATGATTAGATTGTGTGTGTGTCCTTTAAACTCTTGAGCTAAAAGTCATTACAACAACAAAATACATTTGGGTTATATTAATCGATAGACATTTTATAATAGCAATCATCATGTCTATCACAGCGTCACCCCCTGTCAATCTTGACTCCACCAGGAATTACTGGTGGCGTCAAGATACACTAATACCGGACGAGTGTTGGGCAAACGATGCCCGACACTCGTCCCCGCACATACTAGCTCCCGTGCACCTGCACGGGAGCTTGTATCACTGGCTCTCAGTGGGGAGGCTGCATGAGATTTCTTTCCTCACTCCCCTGCCCCTCTCCATTGACATAACATAGCACCCGTTCCGTACTGAGCAGCCACTATTTACACTGAGTGATGAGCTCATTGTCCATCATTTATGCAGCATATGCCGCTAAAGGATGAGCCGATCGCTCAGTATAAATAACAGCCGTTCAGTACTGAACGGTCAGTGTGTTATGTCAATGGAGAGGGGCAAGGGAGAGCAAGGAGAGAAATCTCCTGCAGCCACACTGCCCCCCTGCTGGCCCCTCTGTGAGCGAGCCAGCGCTTCTACTCTCCCATGCACGGCAGCGAGGACACACAGGGACGAGTGTCGGGCATCGTTTGCCCAACACTTGTCCCGTGTAAACCCACCCTTAAGTCCTTGTTAGATAAGCTCTTACCTGAAGTTCTCCTTCCTCCTCCTCCTCCATTTGGAATGGAATGAACACAGGTAGCTCCTCAACAGGTACAATTTATAAGGCTGAGCAACCCTGTTCCTAATTATTCACCTGTGCAAAGCAATGGAGACTGCAACCCACAAGCAGACTAGAGGTGCTTTTTAAATGTAACAATGCTTATCAATATAACCCACCAATATACCCCCTCAGCACAATGTATTTAACCTGCAGGAAGAAAAGACAATGTAGCATGAGGTATTGTCTAAAGGCCCATTTACACTGCAAGATGATCGCTCAAAAATTGTTTGAGCAACAGTTTTGAGCGATCCTCTTTGCATAAACTTTCAAGTAGCTAATTTGCTACTTACGAGTTAAATGCAGGTGGAGTGGGACACTGCTGACAGCTCCGAGAACAGCAGCTGCTTTGTAGATACAAACAGCTGCTTTGTTCTCTGAGCTTTCAGCTGGTATTCTGCTGAGAACTGCCAGCGGGATGCTAGCTGAAAGAATGTTGACAGCACCACCCGCTGAGAATTCAGTGTGCGGCGCTGATGAGTCATTGCTGACTTTTAGCTTGCTAAAAATCAGCGATGAACGACTAGTGCACGATGGCAGCGCATTTAGACGCAACGGTTACCTTTTGAGCAAATTTTGAGCGATAATTGTTGTGTCTAAATGGGCCTTAAACAATTACTGTCACCTGACAGAAAACACAAATAGACAAATGCAAATAGAATAGGGAAATAATGCGCCGGGCAATTCCAGAGAAAAAAGTCATGGCATGCACTATTTTGATGCGATTTTTTTTCTAGACTGGCCAATTCAAGTCAATGGAGATTCAAAAAAATATATATATTGTGCTTTACTTGGATGCCATCCGTGTGCCAGATGTATTTCATGAGAGATGTAGAAAAAAAAAGAATTCGCCTTGTCTCAATTCATTTTGCAGACGTAAAAAAATGAGCACACAACCACAAACGGATGACATACTGGCTGCACATCTGTAGACAAAAAAATGACAATTTGTAGTGGAGGAAGTCTGCGGACGTTTGCGATTTCCTCCACAGCCGTTCAGCACTTCTAGAGCACCGCCGGATGAAGCGCGTTTGAGGCGTGAGCCAGGGTAGCCGCGTTCTACATCGGATGGCTCGGGTCCTGGGGGGCGCCGCTTCATCCAGGGCATGTTTGAGAGTGGTGTTGTAGTGAGCAGCAGCCACGTTGGGGCAGGCGAGGAGAGAGATAGGGGACAGAGAGGACTGTAGGGACTGTAGACAACTATGTGAAGTCCGTGTGGACCCACAGCATGGGTGGCTCCCTGGAAGCCACCGGCGGTACATAAATAAATCCCACATAGCTGAGCTAACGTCAGATTAAATACAGTCGGGCTTTGGCCCACACTGCATGCTCCAGTCAGACTGGGGTTTTTTATAAGTAGACACAGGCAGGTACAACTCCCCTATGTGAATTGCGTGTGCACCCACAGCATGGGTGGGTCCCAGGAAGCCACATAAATAAATCCCATTGCAGTGCCCTGGACAGCAGAGCTAACGTCATATTAAATACAGGTGGGCTTCGGCCCACACTGAATGCCCCAGTCAGACTGGCTTTTTTTATAAATAGACACAGGCAGGTACAACTTCCCTATGGGAAGTCTTTTTTATTGTGTCGTTTAAGGTGAAATTCTTGGACTGCTGCCAGATGGACCACTGCGAAAGCATTTGCCAAGAATGTTTTCATTGTTGGAGGAGGAGTAGGGGGATGTTTTTGAGGCAGTAAGTGACCTGTCCACGTGTCCGTGGTTATTTGCACCTTCCCAGAAACCGCATTGCTGAAAAATTGTCGCGCCTGGGGACCAAGTAACGCGGCCTCGCCGCCATCATGTCTTTGGGAAGCCTCAGTTTCCACAACCCTGTAACATAGCAGTAGCAGCAGTATAGGCAGAGCCCAGAATTAGTAACGTTTCAGTTGTAGCAGTATAGACAGGCCCCATTTCAGTAGCATCAGTAGGAATAGACCCCAGTAGCATTTCAGTAGCAACAGTACGGACAGACCCCAGTTACATTTCATTGGCAGCAGTATAGACAGACCCCAGTAACATTTCAGTAGTATAAGTATAGACAGACCCCAGTAACAGCTCAGTAGTAACAGTAGGGACAGACCCCAGTAACATTTCATTTGCAGAAGTATAGACAGACCCCAGTAACATTTAATTTGCAGCTGTATAGACAGACCCCTATAGCATTTCTGTAGAAGCAGTATGGGCAGAGCCCAGTATTAGTAACATTTCAGTAGTAGCAGTATAGACAGGCACCAGTAACATTTCCGTAGAAGCAGTATGGGCAGAGCCCAGTATTAGTAACATTTCAGTAGTAGCAGTACAGACAGGCCCCAGTAACATTTCAGTAGAAGCAGTATGGGCAAAGCAGCAGATTAACATTTCCGTTGCACCAGTATAGGGAGAGCACAGTTTTTTTAACATTTCAGTAGTAGCAGTACAGACAGGCCCCAGTAACAATTACGTAGAAGCAGTATAGGCAAAGCAGCATATTAACATTTCCGTTGCAGCAGTATAGGGAGAGCACAGTATTTTTAACATTTCAGTAGAAGCAGTATAGACTGAGGTGGTCCCTCAGAAAGAGCACAGTGGTGACTTCAAACTGTTGGTGTCACTTGTTCTTTCTCTGATGATCATTGCTAATTAATTTGGACACATGACAGAGCTCAGATGCCTTATAACCGATTCTAAATTTAAAGTAGTACTCCAACAGTGATATGTATTTACCTAGCTCATGCACATAACTTTACATTTATCAGTGTTAAACCTCATTTGCCACTTGCTTCGCTTTCTCTATCCACCTCTTAGTGGTGTTCCCATCATGGCCACATATGTCTTAGATGGCAAAGCCCCTTTAAAGTCCAGTGGTTTGAACATTTTTAAGTGTGATGAAATGAAAAAGGTGTGATCTGAGTTAAAATAACACAAGATACAGCCCCTGGTAAGGGAATGGTTGGCATGCTACAATAATAGCTATTTATGCAAAACCAGCATTTTAATACACATTTTTCAAACCTTACGTTGTGTAAATAGTGTTGCGGCGCTGATAACGCCATAGTGCACTATGGCTGTTTCTTTAATGGCTGCTATGTCTGCATCAGAGCTTAACTCTGTTATGGCATTCCTTAACCTGTAAGGGTGGGTGCGCAATTGATGGCTTAGGTGTATTTTTTTTTATGGACTTAGTACGATAAGTGTATCTGTATCCAGAGGCGAAACTTGAAGCTTCTGGGCCCAAATACAAAACCTGTAACAGGGTTCAAAACTATAATGCTTTTTCATTTTAATGGGTTCCTGATATGAAGAAGAGAGGCCTTATGGGCCCCCCTAAGGCTCCTAGGCCCGGGTACAACTGCATCCCCTATAGTTACGCCAGTGTCTGTTTCTTAGCCCAGAAACTCCATCTTTTCTCCTTATGGAGAGCACCTAGACGGTGAATGAGGAGATTCAAAAGGCGATTCATGCTCCTTTGGGTACAAATAAGGGAGATGGAATAATACCTCCACAGTGCCACCTATTAGAAGGCGGCATTCCTTCAAGCCAAAGTTAGACTCTTTATACAAGCCTTGTAACAATGACTGGGAATTCTGTATCTTATCTTTCACATGACGTTTGTAAATGTGCACATTCATGAGGGGCCTAATTAAAATTCTGCTATGAGGTCCAGCTTTTTCTAGTTATACACCTACCTCCAGGGACTGATACATGGACCCTGAACCTCAGTAGATCTACCCCCCTGTGAGTTTATGATCTTTTGCTCATGACCAATCTTAACATAGGCACCAACTCGACTGTCACATGATCATACCTTTTCGGACACATCCTACACTATTCACTATTTTTTGTCAGTATTCACTGTGGATTTAGGATAAATCAAGTTGGCAGTTAGTCACTGGTCACTAGGGGGGGTCACACGCCGCCTTCAGGTGCTCACCATGTGGCCCCAGGTTCCACTCTACCATGTGTATATTATACAGGACACAGCTCTGTGATACCATTTACTGCCATATCTAATCCAGAGCACAGTGTACACAAGGTGAACTAAGCAGCACAGAGCTGTGTTGTATCTGTATGGTAATACAAGAAAGTGACAACACAAACATCCCCCTCCACATCTGACGAAGGCAATCTCTTCATCGTTCCATTATTACTGTGTACAGCTCTATACACATTTAGTCAACTCTTTCCATGTACACTTCAGCTAAGAAAAACCCCAAATCACTGACTCGACTCAGTGAAAACAGGCAAATAAAATACCACCATCACCATATAAAATACCACCATCACCATATAAAATACCACCATCACCATATAAAATACTACCATCACCATATAGAAGATTATAAAAAACAGCAATAACCACAATATCTGAAGACAGCATTCTTGTAGGTTCCTATCTTGGTGCTGTCCGAAGGTCCCATGTTCGCTCCATTGTGTAATACTGCTGCTTGAAAAGCATGGCTATAGTGATGGTGGAACCAAAATGGTAAGTAAAGGCACAAAAGTCCCAACTAGGACTATATTCATGAACTATAGGAGGAAACTAAAGTGTTACTTGTTGATGGAGAAGTATAAAAAATACACTAAAAGCTCCTAAAATACACAATTTTAGTTGCCAGTGCTACCCAGGATACAAGAGAGCTGATATTGGTCTTCAGCCAAACCAGACACCTGCACTTCACATTGACAATGTTGATGAAGTAAAGAAAGATGAGGTTGATGCTAAGCCAGGAGAATGAGGAGATGCAGTTCATGGTGAGCAAGTATAACATGGAGGTGATCCATCAGATCATGCGCCAAAAGAAACCACCAAAGACGCTGCCAGATGTTATGATAAAGAAATAGATATTAAACAGGCCCAGAGGGATCCAGATCTTACTTCCAGTCCTCATGTCTCTCATGAAGAATATTGGTGATGATGTAGACACTGGCCAGGACTCTTGCGCTTGCCTGAAGCATTAATGAGATGACACAAACAAGGGTCTTTAGTCCACCCATGTCCGTGCCCTGGAGAAGACGCTTCTTTGCTGCTCCTGTGGAATGTCCAGGTCCTCAGTAGAGGATCAGAGATCCTCCTCGTTTCTCCATCCAGCTGCACTAATCATTTTTCCTTCTTCAGTAGACCATTATCTCAGTTGTATGGAAACCCTTAAAGGGCTGGTCTCACCACAGCGGATATCTGGAATGTAGCCCTGAAGTACACAGTAGTGGAGGACACAGATTTGCAGCTGCACTGCACAGAGCTGGTTTTAGACAAAGTGTGGCCCTGGGCAAAATTAAAAGTGGGACCCAAAGACTAAAATATACTACCAATCACATTCAGTCTGTTCAGGTGACAGCGTGTGGAGCAATGCAAAGCTGAAATCCATGGCTCTCAGGGTTATTGGTTGGGCCTATTGTATGTTCCGAGAGAAGCAGTCCACAACCGTGGCGATAGGCCTCGTTCAGTTCCCCGTCTGGGAGGGGAAGCAGAGGATGTGCAGGGCACCATGTTTGGTGGCGTTGTGTGGCACTGAGGAAGCGGGCCATATTGCTGAAGCCACAGGTGGCTGCAGTGGGAGGTTCTCTCTGCAGTGATGATGAGAGCAGCAATACAAATAATATGTCACCCCTTTTATGGCCCCAGTCTTTATTAATGCCCCCTTTATCATACCTCTAGTCTTAAAATGATTCCCTTCTTTGTTTTTAATGATGCTCACATTATGTCCACAGCTTTTAACCCCTTAATGACGCGGCCATTTTTCTTTTTCCATTTTCGTTTTTTCCTCCCCCCTTTAAAAAAATTGTAACTAGAGATGAGCGAGCACCAAATTGCTCAGGTGCTCGTTACTGGAGTCGAACTTTCAGTGATACTCGAGAGTTCGTTTTGAGTAACGAACCCCATTGAAGTCAATGGGCGACTCGAGCATTTTTGTATATGACTGGTGCTCTGCTAAGGTTTTCTTTTGTGAAATGTGACCAATCAGAGGTAGCTCTTAGCTGTCATTCAATAGCTGAGAGCTGCCTCTGATTGGTAACAGTGCTCAGCCAATCAGACGCAGCCCACTCAGCAGGCGGGGATTTTAAATCCCCGCCTGATGAATACTAGTGAGAGTAGTTCAGGAGAAGAGTCGGCTGGATGCGGCTGAGCCCCGTCAGCTGCAGAGAGGTAAGCATACTTTTTTGTTTTTTTGTTTACACTTTTTTTAGGTTGGTTTTCAACAAGTGGGGAGACTGAAGATGGACAACGGAGCTCAGATCTAAATGAATGTTAGAATGGGACATGGAGGCAGCAGATAACTTCATTACAGCGATAATCTTCAACATAGGGACATTAGAAGAAGACTCCACTTTTGTTCTATCGAGAGGAATGGGACGTATGAAGGCCGTCTAGTGCCGTGTGCTCACAAACCATTGCATTTCACAGAATACAGCATCTGTAGCCAGGCCTTCTTCAGGTGTGGGGTGCCGTAGATGATGAAACCCGACTGAGATACAGGATAAAAATTTATATATGCGTACATGACCCAAAATGCTGGATGTTGCGTGTCAAAAATACTCAGAGAATACAGAACCGTGATGAACACTGTTAAACTGTAAAACACAGCGAAATAGACCATAGTGCAGATCACACTGCTGTAGATGGACATATTGATACCGGTGGAGGTGGCCAGGTTGCTGCTTTTGTTTTGTCTGTGTTTCATCAGGGTGATCGCTGTTGATACGCTCATAACGACCATGATGAAGATTGGTACACAGTTAAAAAAGAAAAACAGATTTGGGTTAATTCTTTGATTCGTTACATGTTGTTGGTCGCTGTTGATGATTGTGGCTGAAGTGTTCCTGGCAAAATGTTTTTTTAGTTCTACGATATACAAGGAACTGCTCACTGCCGACACCAGCGCTGACACAACCATCATCCAGCTGATGACTTTGTTAATATGCATTTGAATCCACATGAAGACACCGGAGCTGATGTTCACAATCTTAACAAAGTAGAAGAAGCAGAGGCAGGAGGAGAACCAACTGGTGGAGCTGGTGGTGTAAACAACCAGGAACCTAACGGTGTAGAATAAATATCGGAAGACATAAATCCAATCATTCAATAAATAGGTGAAAGTATTAAATACTAACATGCAGGAATGGCAGAGAGTACAGATGGCCAGAACAAGCAGGATGTTCCCAATGACTTTCAAATCTCGTGTTCTGCTCTTGCTGACGAGAATGGTCCTGATGATGAAAGCATTACTAAATATTCCCATCATTAACTCCAGAAGTAAGACACAGAGACAGACTGTAGTTACTGGAACAGCAAAAGCCATAACTGAAAGACTTCAACAACTGAGGTCGAGAGAATGATGGAAATGTGAAGGTGGTTGCTGATGTGGAGCAGAACTCAGACTGTCCCACAACATTCACTAGGACCGTGGAGGGCAGAAATAAACCAACAGAAATGTCCTACTCTGACGCCCAACCTTGTTCTGTGTTGTGTAGTGTTTGCATTTATGCAAAATGATATAGTCTAAAGTTTCCTGTCACAGAGGATTCAGTGTCACCCATGACCTGGTCTGACAGAGGCCACAGATTAAGGCTGGATTCACACGAATGTATATCGGCTCGGTTTTCATGCCGAGCCGATATACGTCGTCCTCATCTGCAGGGGGGGAGGATGGAAGAGCCAGGAGCAGGAACTGAGAATGAAGAAGTTTTCTAATTCTCTCCTACATGACATAAAAGTACTTCACAGTAAGTGGATCCAGCGAAGCAACATACTATTACATCATGGCGATGGCACCATCACCAGCAGTTGCCGGCTGTACCTAACAGCAAACATTCTACTGTGAAGGCCGGTATGAGAGATAACTCTAATCCTCGCCCTTTTACCTTCTAGATGCAGTGCTCAACAATGACTTGGCACTGTTAGGGAGGGGGGTTGGGGGTGCCCTTTGTCAACCCCACTACATGATTGTAACTTACCAGTGAGTTGTCATGGCAGACATAAAACCTCTGTGCCAACCAAGTGTTTATGCAATTTAGGCCATACCTGTTGTAGGGCTTAATACAGTTACAAGAACAAGTACCTGAATCCTCTGGAATTCTTCGGCTTTATGCAATAATTTGGTTTGATTGTATGTAAATTGCAATTACAAACAGTTACATCCAAGGTGCAGGGAGAAAAGTAAGTGACCCCGTATCTAATGTACATGTTAACATATGTAAGATCTGTTACTCATGTCTGCTGCTCGCCTGCGCAACCGCAGGCATAATTCTGCTATTCCTGTGCATATGGACCCTATCTGTCTGTTTTCATCTAGCACTGAGAGGGTTAACCAGCCCCTCTGCCTCTCAGCTCAGCTGTGGGATTAATGGACAATCACTCCCTATTTAAACTGAGCTGATGCACTTCCTGGTTGTCTCAGTATTGCGGCTTCTTCTGGTAATGCCACGGCTAGGGCTTCTGGCTCTTGACTGTTTAAGTCTATTTTGACCTTTATCTGCATGTCCTGTTTGTTCCTTTGCCTTGTGCCTTGTATCTGTAAAGCAATGGGCTGCCGGCGATCGCGGGATGAATTGTCGGGAAGGGCTTAAATATATAAGCCCTTCCCTGCAATTCATCCAGAAATGTGTAAAAATAAAAAAAAATATATATACTCACCTTGTCCCGGCAGACGGAGTTCAGCGCAGCTGGCCTGCAGTGGGTGTGAAGGGGGTGTGAGTCAGGCATGCCCCTGATTGGCTCAGCGCTGAGCCAATCAGAGGCAGATCTCACTCACACCCATTCAGGAATTCATGAATGGTGAGTGAGTGTTGCCTCTGATTGGCTCAGCGCAGCTCTCAGCTGAATGACAGCAGTTCAGCACCACAGTGCAGGGGACAGCAGGAGAACACGCGGCTGTGCCCCGGCAGCTGAAGGGAGGTGAGTATCTATTTTTTTGGTTTTTTAAATCACTTTTAATTCATTTCCAGGGAATGGCTTATATGTAAAGTCCTTCCCTGAAAAAGAATTCAGGTGTGCCAGCGGACCATTGTCTTCAATGGAGTCGCCGGCAGCAGCAGCGGCTCCATTGAAGAGAATGCCTGCATTTTTATTCTTTTTTACACTAAAATCTTTCCTTTTCAGGTAAGGGCTTATATTTTTAAATGCTCAGGTGCTCATTACTCGAGTCGAACTTTCCGTAATGCTCGAGAGCTCGTTTCGAGTAACGAACCCCATTGAAGTCAATGGGAGACTCGAGCATTTTTCAAGGTGACTCATGCTCCGCATAGGGGAGGTTGTGTGAATCACCTGAAAACCTCAAAAAGTGATAGAAACACCACAGGAACGGATAGGGAACAGCAGGGACAGCATGCATGGATGCCACTGAGGCCCCCAGGTCACACTATTAAGCCAAATTGTGGGCACAAGCCTGGTGGTCACCCCCCATAACAATTTAGTTTAGATTTCAAACCATAATCAGCAAGGCACATGTGCTGGCACATCTTAGCTAAGCATCACACTAGGTGCAACGAAGGCCAATCACTGCCTGCGGGTGACATCACTGCCTCTTCTCCTGTGCTACATGCTGGCATTACTGTCCAATTCCCCCCCCCCCCCAGGACGCAGGTACGAGTCTGCGTCCACAGCGTACTGAAAATTTTTCCCATCGCAGCATCCAGCTGTCCCCATCCCAGACGGTGTAAGGCGCACCCCTTCGCCTACTTTGCCGAAGGGAGCAAATACAGCATAAACTATGAAGAAATTAGAGTGGGCAAAGCAGGCACTGTTTCACCCCACCCAGGACCTCAGCCTCTACCCACACCCTTATTTGGGTGCCCACGTCCATGTCTTTGTCCTCGACCCTTACCCCTAGTCTTCATCATGTTGTATAATGCACTGCATCAAAATGCTACGCAAACTGCGAGTTATTTTGCGTACGCTTTAAGCCAAAAATAGTCAGTGTAAAATGTGCACATTCTTGTGTGTCCTCTCGATTTGCACTATATAACACTTGGGCCTATTATGCAAATGCTTTTAGCCAAAACCAAAAAA
This sequence comes from Eleutherodactylus coqui, assembly GCA_035609135.1. NCBI lineage: Eukaryota > Metazoa > Chordata > Amphibia > Anura > Eleutherodactylidae > Eleutherodactylus > Eleutherodactylus coqui. Next base: position 175,753,893 of record CM069412.1, on the reverse strand, counting down.
AAAACAAATGCAGTATGACAGGATTTTTGTTAATTCCTATATAGTCTGTGTACACCAGTAGCAGTATACTGTATAGAATCGGTAACAGTATACATGCTTGTGAATGGTTTGGGTGCACTACTTGTCCCAGGGAGCCAAACTGATGATGCATGAAAGTGGAGTTGTAGTCCTAAAAAGGATTGTTGGGTTTCAATTATTCCAATCCCATGCCACCTCTGTCACAAAATTGTCAGGAGCCGCAAACGTGGGCATTAACCCCTTAGTGACGGCCCCATAGTGTTTCTACGTCCTGGCCTGCTGGGCTTAATTCCTAGAGGACGTAGAAACATGCATCCTCTAGGCATGGAAGCCCTGCAGGCTCAGGACGTGAAAGCTCCATGCTGCCGGTTATTGGAGGTAGCCGACAGCATGGAGCTATCATCCAGGGCCGCGGGACCCCACCCCCAGTCACGCGATCACCGCTATCCACCGGATACCGGCGATCGTGTTAAAGTCAATGACAAGTTGTAAAAAGTTAAGATTTCAGCTCCCCTTACGAATTGGATCCGTAAAGGGAGCTGAGAGTACTCACCCCCAGTCCTCCGCGCCGTCCGGCATCTTCTTGCTTCTCCCAGGCCCTGCCGCCGGCGTCTGCGCGCCAGGCGCATTACGTCACGCGCATGCGCAGAGAGCTGGGAGGCCTGCGAAATTCAAAAACTCCCTGCTCCCAGCTAGTATGAGTAGTCGAGAGCAGGGAGCTGTCACCGGGAGCCTCTGTATGCAGTTCCCAGTCACATGATCGCTGCTATCCAATGGATAGCAGCGATCATGTAAAAGTAAAAGAAAAAGTTTGAAAAGTGAAAAAAAAGAAAAAATTTGTTTCATCTTCCCTCATGGATCATATCCATGAGGGGAGATGAAATTAGGTACCTAAAGCCCCCAGATTTATCTGCGGACCTTGCCCGACTTCTGCACATGCGTCCGCCGCCAAAATGGCAGACACAGGCGCAAAAGCCACAGATTGGCGAGGTAATTTAAAATCTCCCCGCACCTAGCTACTAAATGTAGCCAAGAGCCTGAAGATTTCATGGGGTGCCATGGTACACTTTTCCCAGTCACGTGATCACCATTATCCAATGGATAACGGCGATCACATAAAAGTTAAAAAAAAGCTCAATTTTCACCTCCCGTCACGGATCGGATCCATGAGGGGAGGTGAAATTACTTAAATAAGGCCACCAGCGATGTCCCCTGACGGGATCCTTATCCGTGGATTTTTGCCCAGTTTTGGCGCATGTGCCCTTTGCCAAAATGGCGGACACAAGCGCAGAAGCTGGGGAGGGCAAGAAGAAATTTAAAATCTCCTTGCTCCTGGCTACTAAAGGTAGCCAAGAGCTTGGAGATGTTATGGGGGGCCGCAGTGAGCGTCCTCGGTCACGTGATCGCCATTATCCAATGGATAATGGCAATCACCTAAAAGTTAAAAGACAGTTAAAGTTTGACGCTCTGTTCAGTTTGGGCCCCGATGTGCATCCAAACAGAAGATTAGGGCCACAATGGGTATGTTTCTGAACACGGGACAAATGGGGGTATACATTTTGGGGTGAAAGTCTTTATTCCCATGTGTGCTGTACAAAAAAAACTATTTTTAAAATGACATCATTGCCAAAAAAAGCAAAAATCCTAATTTTTTTTCCTCTGCTTTGCTTCGATTCATTTAAAAACGGTGGAGTCAAAATACGCAGTACACCACTAGATGAATGCGTTAAGGGGTCTAGTTTTTAAAATGGGGTCATTTGTGGGGGTTCTCTATCGTTTTGGCTGCTCAAGGGGTCTACCAGTGAGCAATGGGGCCTAAATCACCTTTAAGCAAAATGTCCCTTCTGAAAACCACCCGCTGCTCCTTTCGGTTAGGGCCCCCTTGTGCATACAGACAGAAGATTAGGGCCACAATGGGTATGTTTCTGAACACGGGACAAACAGGAGTATCCATTTTTGGGTGAAAGCCTCCATTCATATGTCTGCTGTCCAAAAAAAATGTTTTTAAAATTACATAATTGATAAAAAAAAACGTATTTTTTTTATTTCTGCTTTGCTTTGATTCATTCAAAAACCCCTGGGTCAAAATACGCAGTACACCCCTAGATGAATGCGCTAAGAGGTCTAGTTTCCAAACTGAGGTCATATGTGGGGTTCTCCATCGTTTTGGCCGCTCAAGGGGGTCTACAAGTGAGCAATGGGGCCTAAAACGCCTTCAAGCAAAATGTCTGATCTGAAAGCCACCAGCTGCTCCTTTCGGTTTTGGCCCCGTTGTGCATATGGGCAGAAGATTAGGGCCACAATGGGTGTATTTCTGAACACGGGACAAACGAGGGTATGAATTTTGGGGTGTAAATCCTCATTTTCATGTGCACTATAGAAAAAAATCCTGTGTTTAAAATTACGCATTTGCAAAAATATGAAATTTTATTTTTTCTACTCTAAATTGCATTAATTCCTGAAAAGAAACTGAGGTCAAAATACTCATGACCCCCCCCCCCCCTTAGTGAATACATTAAGGGGTGTAGTTTTTAAAATAGGGTCATTTGTGGGGGTATCTATTATTCTGACACCTATGAGCCTTTGCAATCTTGGCTTGGTGCCGGAAAATAAAGTGTTCCTCAAAATGTTGATAATTAATGTTAAATTTGTACGTTTCCTAAATGGTTAAACGAAAGTTTTTCAAATGTGCATCCAGAATAAAATGAACAGATGGAAATATATATCTGAGCAAAAATTTGTACAATATATTTGAGATATTACAGTTGAAAAAATCACAATTTTTTTTCAAATTTTCCCAATATTGGCATTTTTAATAAATATACACAAATGCTATCGGTTTATTTTTATCACCCAAATGAAGTACAACATGTGGCGAAAAAACAATGTCAGAATCACTTGGAAATGCACAGCCTTTACGCAGTTATGATATGTTAAGTGACACATGTCAGATTTCCAAAATTTGGCTTCGTCACTAAGGGGTTAAGGGGACTCAGATGCCAGTACTTATATACAACTCTACAATCCAACAACCCAATCTATAACAAAACGTTTTTTACCCAGAGTGCAGGTGAACCCCTAAAAGATTTGTTTACCAAAAGTGTAGGTGAAACCTTGCAAGATTTGTTTATTAAGAGTATAGGCGGAGCCCTGAAACATTTGTGTACCAAGACTATATAGGCGAACCCCTGAAAGATTTGTTGACCAAGAGTATAGGCGAACCCCTTAAAAATTTGTGTACAACGAATATAGGTGCACCCCAGAAAAATTTCTTAAGCAAGAGTATAGGCGAACCCCTTAAAAAAATTTGTGTACCAAGAGTATAGGCAAACCCCTGAAAAATTTGTGTTCCAAGAGTATAGGCAAACCCCAGAAAAATGTGTACCAAGAGTATAGGTGTACCATTGAAAAATTTGTGTTCCAAGAGTATAGGCAAACCCCTGAAAAATTTGTGTTCCAAGAGTATAGGTGAACCCCTGAATTTTTTTTATATGGAGCTCTTACTTGTTTAATTTGCTAACAGAGCCTGGAGGCAGCCCTCCGAAAAAATTAGTTTTTACAGAGCTTTTTGGCCCTCTGAAGAATTGGCTGTTCCGCGTGATGACATGCTGGATTAGGAGGAGGAAGATCAGAGAAGGATAGACCAAGCTGCTTCTCCCCTTCTTTGGGGTGATAGAGGGTGCATGGTTCTCCTGTACCAGCTTAAAGAATCTTTATGTTAAGCTGCTTTCCACCGGTGGAGGAGAGACGTCTGAGGAAATCCAGCCTTTGTTCATCTTAATAAGTGCAAGCATGCCTGCACTGGACATGCTGCCTGTTCCCCTTGTCTCCCCTGCTAGTTGGCCTGCTGAACTATGTGCTCTACCACTAGCGTTGTCAGCTGGGATGTTAAGTACTAGCTTTTCCACCAGGGCCTTGTGGCATTGCATCACTCTCGTACTCCTTTCCTTTACGGGAATGAGAGTGGAAAGGTTCTCTTTATACTGTGGGTCAAGAAGGGTGAACACCCAGTAATCCGTGTTGGCCAGAATGCTTCCAATGCGAGGGTAACGGGAAAGGCAGCTTAATATGAAGTTAGCCATGTGTGCCAGAGTCCCAGTATGCAACACATCGCTGTCCTCACAAGGAGGATAACTCTCAGCCTCCTCATCCTTCTCTTCGGCTCATACACGCTGAACCGATGTGAGGGAAGCAGCATGAGTACCCTTTGCAGTGTGGGCAGTGGTCTCTTTCCCCCTCCTCCTCCTCCTCCAATACGAGCTGAGAAACAGACATGAGGGTGGTCTGGCTATCAAGCGACGTATTGTCATCTCCCATCTCCTGTTCTATCCGCAATGCGTCGGTTTAGCAGCGACCTTCTCAGCAGGCAAAGCAGCGGGATGGTTACGCTGATAATGGCCGCATCGCCGCTCATCATTTCCGTTGACTCCTCAAAGTTTCCTAACACCTGACAGATGTCAGACATCCATGCCCACTCCTCTGTGAAGAAGTGCGAAGGCTGACTACCACTCCGATGGGCATGTTGCAATTGGTATTTGACAATGGCTCTTCGCTGCTCGTAAACTCTGGCCAACATGTGCAATGTTAAATTCCAGCTCGTGGGCATGTCACACAACAGTCGGTGAACTGGCAGCTGGAAGCACTGTTAAAGTGTGTTGAGGGTGGCAGCATCTGTGGTGGACTTTCTGAAATGTGCACTCGCAACGCACTTTGCTGAGCAGATCCAACAAATTGGGGGAGTTTTTAAGAATGCGCTGAACCACCAGATTGAACACGTGGGCCAGGCATGGCTCGTGTGTTAGTCTGCCAAGCTGCAGAGCCGCCACCAGGTTACACCCATTATCACACGCAACCATGCCTGGTTGGAGGTTCAGCGGCAAAAGCCACAGATCTGTCCGCTCCATCAAACCCTCTAACAGCTCTTGGGCGGTGTGCCTGTTATCACCTAAGCTCAGAAGTTACAGCACGGCCTGCTGACGCTTCCCCACAGCAGTGCTGCAGCGCCTCGAGCTACCAACTGAAAGCGACGTGCTTACAGATGGTAATTGAGAGGTAGAGGTGGAGGAGGAGGTGGGGGGGGAAGGGTTGGAGGAGGTGGCATAATAAGCCGGAGAAATCATGACCGAGGTTGGTCCTGCAATCCTTGGTGTGGGTAAGACTTGAGTGGACCCAGGGTCAGACTCTGTCCCAGCCGCCACCAGGTTAACCCAATGTGCCGTCAGGGAGATGTAGTGTCCCTGCCCGCCAGCACTTGTCCACGTGTCGGTGGTTAAGTGGACCTTCCCAGTAACCGCATTGGTAAGGGCACAGTTGATATTCCTAGGCACGTGCTGGTTTAGGGCGGGGACAGCACAGCGGGAAAAATAGTGGCGACTGGGGACCGAGTAGCGTGGGCTGGCCGCCGCCATGAGGTTGTGGAAAGCCTCACTTTCGACCAGCCTTTATGGCAACATCTCCAGGCTCAGCAGTTTGCTTATATGCACATTTAGCGATTGTTCATGCAGGTGGGTGGCTGCATATTTGCGCTTGCGCTCTAAGGTCTCTGTAATGGGCAGCTGAACGCTGCGCTGGGACACATTGGTGGAGGCAGTGGAGGACCATGCAGCCGAAGGGGTGGAAGCAGGGTGGGAGACGCTCGTGCCTAAGTCCTGGGAGAGGGATGGCATCTCAGTGCCAGCATGTGAGACGGAGGAAGAGGCAGTGGTGTGACCTGCAGGCAGTGAATGGCCTGCGTTCCACCTCATCGGCTGCTTAGCAATAGTAGGTTGATAGTGGTGGCTCCCCTGCTGATATTGGTTCGGCACAGATTGCACACCACTGTTCGGTCGTCCGTGCTCTCAGAAAAAACCTCCACACCTTTGAACACCTAGCCCTCTGCACAGGAGCTTGCCGCGAGGAGGTGCTGTGAGCAACAGTAGGGTGATTAGTTGCTCTGCCCCTGCCTCTCCATCTGGCCACCCCAGTGCCTCTTCCAATCTGTTCTGGTGCTGCAGTTGTCTCACTCTCAGAAGCGCTGTCCTCAGTAGGCTTACCAACCCAGGTCAGGTCAGTTGCTTCATCATCCACCAGCTCTTCTTCTGACTCCTCAGTTTGCTCCTCCCTCGGGCTTAATGACCTAACAACCTCACTGACAGAAAACTGTGTCTCATCATCCTCATCCACAAATACCTCTTGAGACACTACTTGGAAGTCCCCACCCTCATCACCCTGAGACTGTGAAAGGTCCACATTTTGGGCATCGGTCACGACAATCTCCTCAGGTGGCTCAATAACCATTTTTTCCGACTCAGGAAAAGGACCTGAGAACAGTTCCTGGGAGTCTACCTGTTCAGAATCTCTCCTTTACTGGGAGTGACCAGGCTGGGAGGAAGGAGGAGCAGCCTGAGGATTTAGAGGTCCACTCCCTTGGCTAGCGTGAGTGGACTATGTGGAAGACTGCGTGTTGGATTAATTACTGGACGCGTTATCCACTATCCACGTCATCACCTGCTCGCACTGTTGTGCTTTTAATAATGGTTTACCACGCGGACCTGCTAATTGTGAGATGAAGCTAGGGAGCGTAGATACACGGCGTTCTACTTCTTCCTCAGCAGCAAGCACTGTTTCACTCCATCTAGGACCTCGGCCTCTGCCCACACCCTCATTCGGATGCCCATGTCCACATCCTTGACCTCGACCCTTACCCCTAGTCTTCATCATGTTGGATAATGCACTTGGTCAAAGTGCTACGCAAACTGCGAGTTATTTTGCGTACGCTTATAGGCCAAAAAAGACACTTTGAACTGAACTGAGTATAGTGTTGTTAGATAGTGTAGATTGACAGGACCCACACAGGGGTATATAGCATAGGCTTTGAGCCCCAAAAACCCCAAATTAAAACAGTCTGTACTGTTGTTGGATAGCGTGGATTGACAAGACCCACACACGGGTATATAGTATACATTTTGAGCCCCCCCCCCCCCCCAAAAAAAAAATAATAATAAAAATGATAGAAGTTTTGTTGCTTCTCATCTAGTCTCTGTACACCACTAGCAGTATACTGCATAAAACCGTTAACAGTATGCAGTATACAGCCGGGATGCTTGAGAATACTTTGTGCACACTACTGCTCCCAGCCAGCCAAACTGCTGATGCACGCACTGAGAGGCGTTGTAGTCCTAGAAAGGACTGTTGGGTTCTTGGAACAAGGATCCCTGCCCAATCACAACCTCTAACCTACACTATCACTTTCCCTGAATAGCAGCAGCTCTGTCCCTCAGCTAATGCAGCATGTGTGTGAGGCGAGCCTCTGGTGACTTGAGTTTTTATGCCCGTAGGTCACCTGATCAGGCCCGCCAGTCACTGCTACAGATGTGTACAGGGTTGGCACATTACAGTAGGATGTGCCAAAGCCTTCCCTGCAAGTTTATTGGCTAAAAATAGGTGCAAACCATGTGGGGAGGAGATGGTGAAATATTCTTAAGCACTGCTTAGTGCTCGGGTCGAGTAACGAGTACATCGAGCAGGTTAATGCTCGAATAAGCATCAAGCTCGGACGAGCATGCTCGCTCATCTCTATTTACCACTAACCCCCTGGTATCCTCAGGCCTGAAGCTTTATTACCATAAGGTCTGGGTTTACACTTCAAGACTAGAGATGAGTGAACGTACTCATTTAGGGCAATTATTCGATCGAGCATCGCTTTTTTCGCGTAACTGCCTAATCGGGCGAAAAGATTCGGGGGGTGTCGGGGGTGAGCGGGGTTTGGGGGGTGGGGGTGGGGGGTGGGAGAGAGAGTGCCCCCTGAATCTTTTCGCCCGAGTAGGCAGTTACTCGAAAAAAGCGACGCTCGATCGAGTAATTGCCCTAAACGAGTACGTTCGCTCATCTCTATTCAAGACTAAGTATGTAATTATTTCATATAAAAGTATTACATTGATCCATATATACAAAGTTTTTTCACCAATTGTATTCAAAATTAAGGAAAACAAAGGTTTGGTACTGTGTTTGCCAGTAGAGCAAAAATTTTTTTTTTTTTCAGCAAGAGAAACCAAGTAATCTTGTAGATATGATACCTTTTAATGACTAACAAAAATACATGATGTTATAGCGAGCTTGCGAATCTCTCAGACTCTTCGTCTGCCTAAAATCATATATAGCCTGACGAAGAGCCCAAGAAATTCGCAAGCTCGCTATAACATCATGTATTTTTGTTAGCCATTGAAAGGTAAAATTATTTACAAGATTACGTGTTTTCTCTTGCTGGGAACAATCAAATTTTATTCAAAATTAGGCTTGCCCCCAAGAAAATCCTGGCCTTTAGAGCAATCCTCCGGTACAATCAGAACACACTGGAATCAAAATGTCACACTTCAAAATCATCAAAGTAAAATGGCGCTTTCTTTTAGAACTTTTAACCATCACTTTTCATCTTGCTCTTCGTCATCTTGTATATTTTGGAACATAGTTTTGGTGATGGAAGTGTCAATAAGGTTTTGTAACAGTCCTCGGATACATGGAATACAGCAGCAACTGCAGAGTACTAGAATGGAGGCAAATACTGACAGACTAGTGTGGAGTATATGACTTGTGACCAGTGTCCGAACAAGCTTTCAACCAGTCCCTGAATGGATCGTCTATACCAGAGTTATCAGCTAGTTCATTTTATTATGCATTTAACCCTTCCAGTGCTCAGGTATCATCTGGTGCCGTGTTATTAGGAATGAAAATACAACAATATCCTCCAATCCTTTTACAAACTCCTCCTTTTTCTGCTAGTAACATATACCATGCAATAAGTAAGGTAGGTCCTAGTTGTTCCACTAGGCCCTTGATTGCATCTCTTTTATAATTAACAAATCTCTGTTGGTTATAGTATGTGTAACTAATCCAGGCTACATTTTTATTCACTGTTACCCACCATGCAAGTTAGACTTAAACTCCGCAGCTATCTGATTTTTTTACCTTCACATTTGCTAAATTCAAAATAATTCATACAAATATGCTGAACAGATACTGAGGTATTGGAAAAAGCCTCCTTTTTGGTCTTATATTCCCTTGGGCATTGGGTTTTAGCTCAAACAAAATAGGATGAACAAATATTTATTTTTTTAGAGTATTTTGTGAAGCCATACGCAGTGAATACTTTAGATATCAGTGCAATCCTATCCCTCCTGTTGAGACATGGCAGCAGCCAAGGCTCATTACTGCTGCATATCTAAATAGTGACTTAGGTAAGATGGGTTGATCATCTGTGGAAATGTATAACCCATCTTTTTGTACAGCTCCTCTGTTTATCCAGTATTGTATTTCATTTGTTGGGCATGTGTTTGCATATCTTTTACTGTGGAGCTGACCATACCTCTGTTTTTCCATTGCTGTGCATGGAAACAAACACATGTATTGTGGAAAAGGCATATTCTTAGATCTTACACTAAAAGGTAATTCTGATACATCGACAGCGGATACATGTTTGTACAGAAAGCCGACGACAGGTAACCTAATTTTACAGGTGAGTAGTGCACATCCCAGGCATGTAATAAATGCCATATGGCGAGGTTAAATTGTGAGAGAAGAATGAGCTTGCTCCAAAACAAAGGATTACAATGAAACAATGGAGTCAATCTGTAATAGATTGAAAGGAAGAGGTTACAATGAGACTCTCCTAAAAAAGCTATAGTTAAGGGTGCATTCACACGAACGTATATCGGCTCGGTTTTCACGCCGAGCTGATATACGTTGTCTCTCTCTGCAGGGGGGAGGATGGAAGAGCCAGGAGCAGGAACTGAGCTCCCGCCCCCTCTCTGCCTCCTCTCCGCCCCTCTGCACTATTTGCAATGAAAAGAGGCTGGACGGGGCTAAGTTCTGAAAATTAGCCCCGCCCCCTTCCCACCTCTCCCCATTGCAAATAGTGCAGAGGGGCAGAGAGGGGGCAGGAGCTCAGTTCCTGCTCCTGGCTCTTCCATCCTTCCCCCCCCCCCCTGCAGATGAGGACGACGTATATCGGCTCGGCGTGAAAACTGAGCCGATATACGTTCGTGGGAATGCAGCCTGAGGATAATGGACGTACCCGGACAGAATATAAAAGTTCAAATAATGAAGGAACTCTAGAAAATAAAAAAATCAGTAACGGGAAAATTAGTTTTACCTACTCCATATAGTAGGGACTTTCAAAAAATAAAAAGAATATTTTTTCAATTTCTCCCTTTTTTAAAACAGGATATGTCTTTAAGTGATATCCTGGATAAAAAGTTGAAATTTCAGCTCCCCTCATGGAACGCTTCCATCTTCTGCGCATGCGCACCAAAGGAAAAGTGGCGGCGCATGCACTGAAGAGCGGATCGGTGCGGAAGATTTAAAATTTCCTGTAGCCGGGAGACAGGAGATGCCACCGGGGACCACGGTGAGCAGACCCCGGGCCCGTGATCGCCGGTATCCAACGGATACCGGCGATCACGGAAAAGTTTTAAAAAGTTTTAAAAAGTAAATGTTTCAGCTGCCTCATGGATCGGATCCATAAGGGCAGCTGAGAATACTCACCCCCGTCCTCCACGATGTCCCCCAGCGATCTGGAGTCGCCACGGGCTTCTGCGCATGCGCGCCAAAGGGAAAATGGCGGCGCATGCGCAGAAGTGCAGAACGCCCAGGAAATTTTGAAATCCCCTGTCTTCAGTAGCCGGGAGACAGGAGATGTCACCGGGGACCGTGGCGTGCGGTCCCTGGGCCTGTGATCACCGGTATCCAACAGATACCGGCGATCACAAAAAAGTTTTTAAAAAGTTCAAAAAGTTGGAGTTTCATCTCCCCTCATGGATCGGATCCATGAGGGGAGATGAAAATGCTCCCCTAAGGTCCCCCAAAGCCCCCCAAAAGTACATGGTATTACCCTGTTCTGCTAATGCGCTGAACAAAATGGCGGCGCATGCGCAGTAGAAGCCAAAGCCAACATGGCATTTGGCATAGTAACTTGCAGGGACCAAAGTGATTGGTCCCTGCTGACATGGGTGGCTGTGATACACCTATCACAGCCATCCATGTCATTTGTTTAGTAAATATGGCACACGTCTAGTCCTGCATATCTCTCTCCTGTCACTGAGAGAGATTTGTGACAGGAGAGAGATAGCTGTGAAAAATCGTGTGCCATATAGAGAGTCAAAAAAAGAAGAAAAAAAACGTTATTACACGCCATCACCGTCCCTCACCTGTCTGCTTTTTGGGGGGCTATTTTTTATTTATTTATTTTTTGTCTACCTCGACTAAAATTTTTTTTTTATAAAATGGATCGTAGGCACTACAGCGCCGAGCAAGCACACGCGCTGCTCTTCGCTTCAAGTTCTGGTAGCAATGCCACCAGTGAGTCGGAAGAGGAGGGTTTTTTTGAGAGTGACGACTCTGCCTCTAGCGCCATGGAGGTTGAGGAAGTTGTTGGGGCAGCGGGGCCAAGTAATGCGGCGCCTGCCACTGCGTGGAGTTCCGCAAGTTTATTTTCGCCTCACATCCCAGAATTTACAGCGGCTCCAGGTGTCAATCTGAACGTCGCAAATTTTACCCGGTTTAACTTTTTTATTTGTTCATTACTGACGGCGTCCTGGAGCTTCTTGTCCAGCAAACTAACACCTACGTTGGACAATACATGACCGCGCACCCCACGTCGGTATATTCAGCAATGTGGACTGCCATAGATGTCCCCGAGTGAAAAAATTTTTTGGGACTTGTTTTGCTAATGGGACTTGTAAAAAAGTCATCAATACGGTCCTATTGGTCGACGAGCGCCGTTCACACGACGCTCGTATTTGCATCCATAATGCCCCAACACAGATGTGAAAATATTATGCGTTTTTTTCATTTCGCCAATAATGCCCAAATCCCCCCAGAAATGACCCGGCGTATGATAGACTGGGCAAATTAAGGCCCCTTATATCACTACTAAAATATGCCTTTAAAAACATTTATACCCCACAAAAGAATTTGGCCGTGGACGAGTCGCTTATGAGTTTTAAAGGCCGTTTATCATTTCGCCAATTCATTCCCTCGAAACGCGCTAGATATGGCGTAAAGCTATACAATATTTGTGAGAGCGCGACGGGATATACGTGCGTTTTTTTTTTTTCTACGAGGGCAGAGATCAACAATCAAATCCCCCCAACTGTCCTGAAGATATTGGCGTTAACGGAAAGATCGTGTAGGAGCCCGTGGGCCCATTTTTAAATAAAGGGTACCACATATATACTGACAATTATTATACCAGCATCCCCCTTTATCGAGCGTTACACGCCGCAGACACGGGCCTGCGGAACTGTCCGCAAAAATAGGGTAGGGTTCCCACAACCCCTGGTTTCCAGGCGTGTAGATAAAGGAGCATCTTACGCTCCTCCTCGCTTGCCGTAAAATGGCGTGACAGAAAGGACATTCTTATGTTGTCCACTGTGCACGCAGACACCTCCGTTACAGTTAGGGAGAGGGGGGCTGCAGCGCAGAAAACTAAACCGGTCTGCGTCACAGAATATAATAAATTCATGGGGGGCGTCGATCTATCTGACCAGGCTCTACAGCCATACCTCGTAAAACGCAAAACGAGAGCTTGGTATAAGAAGGTAGCGATCTACCTGCTACACATCGCTACCTATAACGCTCACGTCATTTTTAAATTGTCCGGGGGCATGCTGAGCTTCCTCCAGTTTCAGGAGGAGCTTATTGAACACCTTTTATTTGAGACTGCTGCACCTCAGGATGCATTACAGTCCGAGGAGGTGCGAAGGCTCACAGAGCGCCATTTTCTGCATCCCATCCCTGAGACTGCGGGCAAAAAATACCCCCCAAAAAAGTGTTGCGTCTGCACCAAACAATGGAGGAGGAGGGATACACGATTTTATTGCCCCATGTGTCCATCCCACCCAGGCCTTTGTAATTACCCCTGCTTTGAAATTTATCATACCGTTTTACATTATTAATTTTATTTCACATATAAGAAACGCCAAAGGGGGTGTGGGGGAAAAGAGGTTCTTTATAGGGAGTCAATTTTAGTTTTATTAGTGCGTCTCCCCAGTTTTTTCTGCTTGAAACAAAGAAAACGGTCCTAAAAGTGACAAATTTGGTGAAAAAAATGAAATCGAGTTTATATTTCACTTTATAATTACTAAAAAAAATAAAAATGTGGAGTCAGAATGCTCAGTACACCCCTAGATAAATTTGATAAGGGGTCTTGATGTCAAAATTGGGTCACTTGTGAGGGGCGTTCTATTATTTTGGCAGTTTATTATCTCTACTAGTGTGCAATGGGGCCTGGAATTTATTCAGTTGGGCCCTCCACTATAGGCCTAGTCATGCGCCCTATAAGAAGATTGGGGCTACAATGGGTATGTTTCTGAACAGAGGACAAACAGGGGTATCCATTTTGGGGTGCAAGTCTTCATTCATATATGTGCGGTACAATAAAAAACTGCTTTTAAAATGACAGAATTACCAAAAAAATGAAAATCATAATTTTTTCCTTGGCTTAGATTCATTCAAAAACCGTAAAGTCAAAAAAGTTATCATACCCCTAGATAAATTCGTTAAGGGGTCTACTTTTCAAAATGGGGTCACTTGTGGGTGTTCTCCATCGTTTTGGTCACTCAATGGCTCTACAAGTGTGCAATAGGGCCTAAATCTACGTCAAGCAAAATTTCTGTTCCAAAAGCCACCGGTTGCTCCTTTCATTTTGGGTCCCATTGTGCATACAGACGTAAGATTAGGGCTGCAATGGGTATGTTTCTGAGCACGGGACAAACAGGGGTATCCATTCTGGGGTGCAAATCCTAATTTTCATGTGTACTATAGAAAAAAGTCCTGTCTTTAAAATGACATATTTGCAAAAATATGAAATTTTAGTTTCTCTTCTAAATTGCATTGACTCCTGAAAAAAAACTGTGGGGTTAAAATACTCATGACCCCTCAGTGAATACGTTAAGGGGTGTAGTTTTTAAAATGGGGTCACTTGTGGGGGTATCTATCATTCTGACTCCTGTGAGCCTTTCCAATCTTGGCTTGGTGCAGAAAACAAAGTGTTCCTCAAAATGCTGAAAAGTAATGTTAAATTTGTATGTCTCCTAAATGGTTAAAAAAAAATGAAAGTTTTTCCAATGTGCGCCCAAAATAAAGTGAACGGATGGAAATATATACCTTAGCAAAAATTTCTATATTATGTTTGCACATATTTGAGATATTGCAGTTGAAAATGTGAAAAAATGATTTTTTTTTTCAAAATTTTCCGAATTTTGGTGCTTTTAATAAATAAACACAAATTCTATCGGTCTTTTTTTTCCGCCTAAATGAAGTACAACATGTGGTGAAAAAACAATGTCAGAATCGCTTGGATATGCAAAACCTTTCTGGTGTTTTTCCATGTTAAAGTGACACATGTCAGATTTGCAAAATTTGGCCTGGTCATTAGGGCGCAAACAGGCTTGGTCACTAAGGTGTTAAATATGTGAGATGCACTACTCAAAAATTGAGAATAAGAATCAATGAACATCTTAAAGCCCATTTACACGAAGCGATGATTGCTCAAAGATCGCTCAAACGACAGTTTAGTGAAAGCTTTGTGCAATCATTTTGCATAAACTATTAAGTAGCTATTCAGCTACCTAAGAGCAATTAGGTATGTAAATGAAGCCTTTAGCTGAAAGCAGTTAATAGCCAGAAGGCTCTTATCTGCTTTCAGTTCCTTTGTTCTCCAACAGGAAACAATGCTATCAGCACTATCTGTGGAGAACTGATAAGGCTGAATGATGATTTTTAGGTTGCACTAAATTTAGCGATCAGCTAGCAGTGCACGAAAAGTGCACTATTGACAAATTAAAAATGGGCCTATAGACAAATAAAAAATGTAGATTTTGGCTGCTCAGGCGCCGCAAAACATTTCATTCAAGAACATCAGAGTGGTGTTGAACACTTTGTTTTTTATGGAATTGAGAGAGTAAAAAAAGGTAGAACGTTAGATATAGGTCAGGACCAAGTATTCAAGCGTGAGGCTTTTTGGATTCTGACTTTGAATACCTGATTTCCAGAGGGCCTCATTAAAACGTCTCGTCTATTATATATCTATTGAGAATAGACTAAAATGTTGTGTTTTTTTGCACCAGTAAAATATATATTTATAATTATTTTTCTACTTCCATCAATTCTTTGGTATAATGTTTGGAATAAGGTAAGAACGAAGAAAAAGGAAGGGAATAAGGAAAGCAAGATAAACTCTGCTAATGTAATATTAATATAGTGGGGGGGGTTTTTTTGGGGGGGGGGGTAATTATTTTTTAATTTTAATTTTGTCATTTTTTTAATATGTACTTATTAAGGATATTTTGCAGTGATATATTTTTTGCATATATTTAGTCCGACATGGGAATAAAAGTTGAAGATTATATGAGGCATGCATTACAACGCCATGCCTAAGAGGGAAGAAGTACAATAATTAGATGTTCTCTTGTGTCGTTGTGTTTTTCCGTAAGGAAATGGAATGTTTATTTTTCTGGACATTTCTGCATTTATTTATTTATATAATACATTAAGACGATGATTTATTCAATGCCACTATTTATCGAAGCAATTTATAATATGAAAACAGATGCCAGTATATGTAACATGATATAATTCCGAGTCCAGGAGCGAAGGCGTTAAGAATCAGCTGCTCCCGGTGGTTTTAATTGTGCACTCTTTATAAGGAAGCTGTGTGAAGGCTCCAGCCGAAGCTGACATGCATCCTTGTCTGGTTTAATTGGAAATGTAATGGCACAAACTTCATTAAAGTAAGGCATGGTCCTTTCTTCACTTTGGAAAAGCAGTATCCTATTTTTTTCCTTGGAAAGAATATTCCTCTATGTTGGAAAAAGCCCCCTTTTGGTCTTATATTCCCCTGGGCATTGTGTTTTAGCACAAACAATACAGGATGAACAAACATTTTAATTATTTTTTTTAGAGTATTTTGTGAAGCCATACGCAG
The DNA here is from genome assembly GCA_035609135.1 of Eleutherodactylus coqui. Classification (NCBI taxonomy): domain Eukaryota; kingdom Metazoa; phylum Chordata; class Amphibia; order Anura; family Eleutherodactylidae; genus Eleutherodactylus; species Eleutherodactylus coqui. The sequence goes on along the minus strand of CM069412.1, from coordinate 175,737,917 downwards.
TGAATACTTTAGATATCAGTGCAATCCTATCCCTCCTGCTGAGACAATGCAGAGGCCAAGGCTCATTACTGCTGCATATCTTGGTTAAGAGGGGTTTATCATCTGTGGAAATGTATAATCCATCTTTTTGTACAGCTCCTCTGTTTATCTAGTATTGTATTTCATTTTGTTGGACATGTGTTTGCATATCTTTTCCTGTGGAGGAGACCATACCTCTGTTTTCCATTGCTGTGCAAATACATGTTTTGTGAAAAAGGCATATTTGCTATCAGTGTAAATGGTGACCCTTTTACCCTGTGCCCACTGTCAGAGCTACCAGTTCTGCTGCCTGCGTAGAGTAGTGCTTTGGCAAGGACCCAGCTATTATGGGCTCTTCTAGTGTAACCACAGCACATCTGGTGGCGTTGGTGCCATCGGGGTTTCTTCCATGAACAATCCATCTTCAAAAAGAGTGTATTCAGCATCTGCAAGAGGTATATCCTGCAGATCTGGTCTGGGTAACACCTTATGTGCCATCTCTCCTAGACTGCTGTCTGGAGTACCATCTGAAGAAATAGGTAGTAAGGTAGATGGATTAGGTGTAGTACATCTCTCAGTTGTCAGGTGTGGCTGTGAGCAGTAGTGTCATGCAGGAGGGATGTCTGGAAGGAATATGATATGAGATTTTGTTTAGTAGGAGTATAACTGCAAGTGTGTGCGGTACTTTCAGAGTGAGTGGGTGGAACAGTACTATAGTGGAAGAAGATTTGACTGCTTCTGTTATAGATTAGTACTAATATACCTAATGAATATCTGCCGCCTTCCTGATCACAAGCTTCTAAGGCCTGAGGCCTGTGCATGCACGGAAGAATCACACTGAAACTTGCTGTTCAGTTAAATCAAACTTCTTTATTCTAAGTATGCATACTTAGTACGTCATGAAATATGAATCTGTAGCTGATTGGTTATTGCCCTTATATGGGTCTCTTCCTACAAGAGCTGACGTTGTTATCTTGGAATTCCTAAGCGAGGGAGTCGCCATATTGAGTAAATTGTTAGAAACACGGTGGGAGGGGGTGAAGAGAGGAGAGAGTTAGTGAGTCAGCACTTTCAGATAGGCTCTAAGATTCAAAATACACTTCCTCTTTACACGGCGTCTCTTGCCATCACATATACAGCCCCATCATATCTCTGTGCTCCCTGGCAGCAGGAAGGCTCCTTTATCAAAGGGCTGAAACCCTTCTCTTCAGTCTCATGTGAGACTACACAAAAATGGTGCCAAGCACCCTGTGCCATCTCCACTTCCCAGCTACTGCGCTCCTTAGATCAACACTGACAAACGGTGGTCTTTTCCTCCCAACTGGAGAGGGCAGGGCCTACCGCCACAGGTTTCAGGCCACTGCTCTGTGAGGGGGAGCGCTATTCAGCACTACCCACTTACACTAAGGCCAAATGTCGACTTGCACGCAGGGATTCCACTGATAAGTTTCTGCAGCAGAATCCCTGCGTGCCCGAGGACATGGGGAGGAAAATGACCGGATACTCACCTGTCTGAATGCTGCAGGTCTCCGCTTCAGCGCGGACGGATCTACTTTTTTCTGCCAGATGGATGTGCTCGGCATGCCGGCAGCTTGTCGTGCGCATTCGCTGTGCACACATTTTTTTTTAAACTCTTGCTCTCCCTTGTATCCGTGGCACAGCACAAAAACAGGCTTGACAAAGACCTCTTTAGTCGTAACGTTGCCAGTCACCTTTTTAATATGGAAGAATAAAGGTTTGGAACTATTGCAACTATAACTAATGCTGCCGGATCTTGAATTGCGTACAGCTTCCTTTGGCTTCAATGAAAGCCACGGGAGCCATCTGTATGTGCGACCCGCAGGATTATGGAGCATGCTGCGATTTCTTCCCATGCGTGCGACCCGCCCCAAGAAAAAAATCACATCCCCATGCTTTTAGCTGCCATACCGATGCTAATGCATCCCCATGGGCAGCAAGATGCACGGATCTCCCATGCGGGGGCCATGCGCGAATTTTATAAATAAAATCTGCACATGGACATTGGGCCTAAGGCAAGCCCTTTAATGTATTGAATTACTTTTCTAGAATTTGCATGACTGCCTTAAATGTGTTCACCAGTAGAAGTAACAATCCTGACCTCACATTATCAGAGGGTTTTTTTTTAACAATCTCTTTTTTTTATTCGCATAACAAAAATGAAACTGAATATTTTACACAATCAGCAATTGGTATTAACTGCATTACATACATTTCGGAGTTGTTCTATACAAGAAGAACATGTACAATTAGTGTGATTAGAAATTAAATGCAGTTGTAAGACATCGAATATCCATTCAGAAAATTAGACAGTCATAACAGTTTTAGCTAAAAAGTGTCAATCCTCAAAAATCTTGTTAGCTAGAGGTGGCTGCGATCTCCGGAGTCCCCACGTTACTGTATTCATTCAAAAAGCAGTTTGGGTGGATCTCTTGATCACTACAAGAGATGTCTGTATGAAACCTCTAAATTATTTATAAACTAAGTAAAGGATGAGACCCACTTCACAACACTAAGTCATTGACTAGAGATGAGCGAGCGCACTCGTCCCAGCTTGATGCTCGTTCGAGTATTAGGGTGTTCGAGATGCTCGTTACTAGAGATGAGCACCACGCGGTGCTCGACTCCATTACATTTCCTTCCATGAGAAATTTACGCCCTTTTCTGGCCAATAGAAACACAGGGAAGGCATTACAACTTCCTCCTGTGACGTTCCAGCCCTATCCCACCCCCCTGCAGTGAGTGGCTGGCGAGATCAAGTGACCCCCGAGTATTTAAATCTGCCCTGCCCGCTGCTCGCCACACACACACACTAAGAGAGATGAGGGACAGTGCTGCTGCTGCTGCTATAAGGACAGTGTTAGCGTCTTCAAGAACCACAACGGTCCTTCTTAGGGCCACAGCTCACCTAGTGCATTACTGTTGTGGCTGCTGTGAGCAGTTTTGCACATTTTTTTTTTTTTATGTATATCGGGCGTGCAGGTAATAGCATTCTCAGACTGCAGTCTGTACTTGAGTATAGGGGCACTATTGGTCAGGCAGGGACAGTGGTAGTGTAGAATCCTGTCTACAAGTACCCCAACGGTTCTTCTTAGGGCAACCTGCGACCGTGTGCATTGAACTCAGTGGTTGCTGGGAGTTGTAGTACCTCTGCATTGCACAGCTTAGCCTGCGTGCAGCCTTCATTTAGAAATATTTTTCTGTCCGAACTTCGCGTAGCGTCACTGCAGTCTGCCTCTGTATGCCAAGAAACCGCACATTTTCTACAACACTCTGTTATACGTGTGCTGTCTCAGACGTTCACGGTCTGCCCGACACCCATAGATTGAAAGTGCAATACACACTGCCTAGCCTCAGCCTGCATTGCAGAGTAAAATAAGGAGATTTAAAAAAAGTTTCCTTTTTACGGCGTACGGTTACCCAGTGCCTGGGCCTGCGTGGCCTGTGGGACTTTACGTCCATCCAAACTGCATAGTTCACAGCCTAGCCTGCGTGCAGCCTTCCTTATAATTTATCTCTGGCTTCATTTAGCGTTATATTACCGCTGGCTGCCACTAACTGCGCGGCAATAATTCACAAACATTTTTACACAGCTCTGTCTCTGCTCGATTCTTAATCCAGCATGCTGAGGGGTAGGGGCAGAGGACGTGGACGCGGTCGAGGACGCAGAGTCCCAAGTGAGGGTGTGGGCATAGGCCGAGTTCCTGGTCCAGGTGAATCGCAGCCGGCTGCTGCGGGAGTAGGAGAGGACAGTTTCTGGGGTCCCCAGCTTCATATCGCAATTTTTGGGTCCACGTGGTAGACCTTTATTAGAAACTGAGCAGTGTGAGCAGGTCCTGTCATGAATGGCAGAAAGTGCATCCACCAATCTATCGACCACCCAGTCTTCTACGCCGTCCACTGCTGCAACTCTGAATCCTCTGGCTGCTGCTCCTCCTTCCTCCCAGCCTCCTCACTCCATGAAAATGACACATTCTGAGGAGCAGGCAGACTCCCAGGAACTGTTCTCGGGCTCTTGCCCAGATTGGGCAGCAATGGTTCCTCTCCACCAGAGGAGTTTGTCGTGACCGATGCCCAACCTTTGGAAAGTTCCCGGGGTCCGGGGATGAGGCTGGGGACTTCCGGCAACTGTCTCAAGAGCTTTCAGTGGGTGAGGAGGACGATGACGATGCGACATAGTTGTCTATCAGTGAAGTAGTAGTAAGGGCAGTAAGTCCGAGGGAGGAGCGCACAGGGGATTCGGAGGAAGAGCCACTGGACGATGAGGTGACTGACCCCACCTGGTGTGATAAGCCAACTGAGGACCAGTCTTCAGAGGGGGAGAAAATTGCAGCTGCAGGACAGGTTGGAAGAGGCAGTGGGGTGGCCAGGGGTAGAGGCAGGGCACGAGAGAATAATCCACCAGCTGTTTCCCAAAGCACCCCCTCGCGCCAAGCCACCGTGCAGAGGCCAAGGTGCTCTAAGGTGTGGCAGTTTTTCACGGAGACGCCGGACGACCGACGAACAGTGGTGTGCAACCTTTGTCGCGCCAAAATCAGCCGGGGAGCCACCACCACCAGCATGTGTAGGCATATGATGGCCAAGCACCCCACAAGGTGGGACGAAGGCCGTTCACCGCCTCCAGCTTGCGTTACTGCCTCTCCCCCTGGGCCCCAACCTGCCACTGAGATCCAACCACCCTCTCAGGACACAGGCACGACTGTCTCCTGGCCTGGACCCACACCCTCACCTCCGCTGTCCTCGGCCCTATCCAGCAATGTCTCTCAACGCAGCGTCCAGCTGTCGCTAAGAGAATCATTGGAGCGAAAGCGCAAATACGCCGCCACTCACCTGCACGCTCAAGCTTTAAATGTCCACATAGCCAAATTGATCAGCCTGGAGATGCTCCCCTACAGGCTGGTGGGAATAGAGGCGTTCGAAAACATGATGGCGGCGGCAGCCCCGCGCTACTCAGTCCCCAGTCGCCACTATTTTTCATGGTGTGCCGTCACAGCCCTGCACGGCCACGTCTCACGCAACATCGTACGCGCCCTCACCAACTCGGTTACTGCCAAGGTCCTCTTAACAACGGACACGTGGACAAGCACAGGCGGGCAGGGCCATTATATCTCCCTGACGGCACATTGGGTGAATTTAGTGGAGGCTGGGACCGAGTCAGAGCCTGGGACCGCTCATGTACTACCCACCCTCAGAATTGCGGGCCCCAGATCGGTGCTGGTATCTGCGGTATGGTCGTGTGTGACAACGGCCGTAACCTGGTGGCGGCTCTGCAGCTCGGCAGCCTCACGCACGTGCCATGCCTGGCCCACGTCTTTAATTTGGTGGTTCAGCGGTTTCTGAAAGACTACCCACACTTGTCAGACCTCCTCGGCAAGGTGCGCCGGTCAGCGCACATTTCCGCAAGTCCAACACGGACGCTGCCACCCTGCGCACCCTGCAACATCGGTTTAATCTGCCAGTGCACCGACTGTTTTGCGACGTGCCCACACGGTGGAACTCTACGCTTCACATGTTGTCCCGGCTGTATGAGCAGCATAGAGCTATAGTGGAATACCAACTCCAACATGGGCGGCGAAGTGGGAGTCAGCCTCCTCAATTCTTTACAGAGGAGTGGGCCTGGATGGCAGATATCTGCCAGGTCCTTCAAAACTTTGAGGAGTCCACCCTGATGGTGAGCAGCGATGCTGCAATCATTAGCGTCACCATCCCCCTGCTATGCCTCTTGAGAAGTTCCCTGCAAAGCATAAAGGCTGATGCTTTGCGGGCGGAAACGGAGGCGGGGGTAGACAGTATGTCACTGGATAGTCAGAGCACCCTCATGTCTTTATCTCAGCGCGTGGAGGAGGAGGAGGGGGAGGAGCCTGAGGAGGAAGAGACAGCTGGGCCCACTGCAGAGGGTGCCCTTGCAGCTTGCCTCTCATCCATTCAGCGTTTATGGCCTGAGGAGGAGGAGGATACTCAAAGTGATCGTCCTAGTGAGGACAGCCATATGTTGCGTACAGGTACCCTGGCACACACGTCTGACTTTATGTTAGCATGCCTTTCTCGTGACCCTCGTGTTAGACGCATTCTGGCCACTACGGATTACTGGGTGTACACACTGCTTGACCCACGGTATAAGGAGAACCTTTCCACTCTCATTCCCGAAGAGGAAAGGGGTTTGAGAGTGATGCAATACCATAGGGCCCTGGTGGACAAACTGATGGTAAACTTCCCATCTGACAGCGCTAGTGGCAGAAGGCACAGTTCCGAGGGCCACGTAGAAGGGGAGGCCAGAGATCAGGCAGCATGTTAAGCGCCGGCAGGGGAACACTCTCCAAGGCCTTTGCCAGCTTTATGGCTCCCCAGCAAGACTGTCTCACACCTCCTCAGTCCAGGCTGAGTTGGAGGGAGCACTGTAAGAAGATGGTGAGAGAGTACGCAGCCGATCGTACCGCCATCCTCCGTGACGCCTCTGCTCCGTACAACTACTGGGTGTCAAAGCTGGACACGTGGCCCGAACTCGCGCTGTATGTCCTGGAGGTGTTGGCGTGCCCTGCGGCTAGCGTCTTGTCAGAGAGGGTGTTTAGTGCAGCTGGGGGAATCATCACGGACAAGCGTACCCACCTGTCAACTGACAGCACCGACAGGCTTACACTCATAAAGATGAACAAAGCCTGGATTTCCCCAGACTTCTCTTCTCCACCAGCGGACAGCAGCGCTAACTAAAGAACTTTATCAATCTGTGTATGCTATTCGTCCTCCTCCTCCTCCTGAAACCTCTCGTAATCACCACGAATGGGCAATTTTTCTGTGGGCCAAAAGCTCATATAACTTTTCTAAATAACATTTATCTGTTTCAATTCTCATTAAAGCATTGAAACTTCCACCTGAACCTATTGTTTTTTTAGACTGGGCTGCCTCCAGGCCTAGTTAAAAATTAAGCCACAGTACGCTAAGCGATTAATGGGTTTCACCTGCCCTCTGGGTTGAGCATGGGCAATTTTTCTGGGGTACATTTATACTGTCGGTACAACAATGTTTCGGGCCCTCGCCTACAATGTAATCCAAGTAATTTTTATGGGCTTCGCCTGCACTCATGGTACACTACTGTGTCTGGGGTTGGCCTACACTTTTGCTACAGAAATGTAACTGTTCTGCCTACCTATACTTTTACCACAGTAATGCTACAGGGGTCTGACTATACTTCAGCAACAGAAATGTTACTTCGGTCCCCCGCTGGCACAACCGCCACCCATACGATCCCCCGGGGGGCACACATCACTAGGTCTCCACCCATTCTGTTGGTGGTGACAAGATACAATAGTACCTGTGGATGGTATGGTGCATGAAAGGCCTCTTCTACCTCCAATGCTTTCATTACTTCCTGCATCACTTCACCAGTGAAGTAAGCGCCTCAGTCACTCTCCATCGTCCCTGGTACACTGCACCTGCATGCCACCTCAGAACTCAGTTTCTTGGCAGTGGTATTTGCATGTAGTCTATTTGAAGATGCTGGAATGGGTAGTCAGGATGAGGGGTGCACTTAATGGGAGTCTTTATGGACCTACCCACATTGTTCTGTGCATTAGGCAGCCCTGTGCATATTTAGCCACTGTGATATTAAATCCTTTTGAATACCAGTGACTAACGATTACATCTGTCATAGCCGTTTTTGACAAGTGTGTATTACCATGGGAGGCCTGAGCCATGATGTGAGATAGGACCCGTGGGAGAAAGATTTTGTTGGATATCATCCATGCGGCTTCTCATTGCTCCTTTTCATTCTTTGTTACCTGCTATTGTAACTGCATCAACAGGTCATAATCCACTGGGGTACTGTCTGAGGAGGTACCTGTACCGCCCCTATCCCTGAAGGATTAAGTTTAGGCTTCTGTGTGGCTGTCTGCAGCCTGATCAGCCTGGTGATTTACGGTTGCCTCTTTCCTTCCATTCTTGAAGTGGCCTTTTGTTATGCTTTCAGGCCACTCTCCTGGGCAGCAAGAGGGCTTCCATCAGTACACCTTTACTGTTTTTAATTGGTTTTCCATTTGCTGTCAAGAATGACCTCGCTCTCCAGATGGGTCCATAGTCATGAGCAATGCCAAAGGCACAGTGTGAGTCAGAGTAGATGTTAGTTTTCCCTTGAGCATGCTTCTTCCGGAGCTCGCATTCAGCTTCTTGGGCGGACATTTGAGGTGGAAGGGGTTCGGCCTTGACCAGATCATGCAAAGAGACCACGGCATAGAACCTGTTTTCTTGACCATACCTTGATTCATCTACAAAGCGTTCAAAATCAGGGTTATCTAATGGCTGATCTACAACATGACTGAATCCTGCTCTCTCCTAGGCCATTATCTGTGCACAGTCATGTGTATCAGTGTCTAGGAGGAAAGCTGTCAGATGATTACCCCCTCCCCTTCTTTCTCCAGAGGCAGCAAGGTAGCTGAGTTTAAGGTGGTGAAGCACTGAATGGTGATGTTTCTAGCATGAGTAGAGCACACTGAGGGATATATGTTTGGGCTGAACTTCTGTCAGAATTGCCATGATGTCATGTGGGGCTAATACTGTCACAGGGAAATTCAACACTATCTCAAAACTTTTGTCCTACATAGCCTGAACTGCTGCTACTGCTCTGACACAAGAGGTAGGACCACAAGTAACACGGTCAAGGCATGCTGAGTAATATGTGTAGTGACCCGGAGGGTACTACAGGGTAGTCAGATAGTAAGAAGTCCTTAATACCTGTCTATGAGCTCCTGCAGAGAGATAGAGGGTATCGTACGTGAGAGAGACCTTGTCTTTCCCCTATTTTTTTTTGCTTAAAGCTAGTATGCTTGGCAACAGCTTGCTTGAGATTTTCTGCTTGCTCATCATTTCTTGATTAGTTGAGGGGGAGGAGTCAAAGAAAGCCTGGGAAAGTGAGTAAGGGGAGGCAGGAAATGAGCAAAAAGTGTGGGAAGATGAGAGGAAGTGGAGGATGAGTTCCAGGGGAGAGGTGGTTGTTGTCGGGAGGTGAATGAGTGAGGAGGCGCAGCGCCCATCTGCAGTCTTTAGCAACACTGCCGGAGTGTGGAATGGGAGGAGAAAGCAACCGGAATAAGCACAGTGTGGAGGAGAAGACCAGATTTCAGTCTTCCCAACAGTGAAAGTACAGGTGGTCGGGTCTTAGTCACTCCCTTGTTTCACAATGCAACCTTTCTGAGAAACCCAAAAAAACTGAGACTAGCGGGTTCATCCTTGATAACTTTAAAGAGAGAGAGGGAAGTTAATAAAATGTACTATTTTTAATCTTGAAGTAACTGTTATCCAAAGTCTGCAAAGTATAAATTGGAACTACTCGTTTGTTTTCCTAAGTGTTGAGTAAACTGTGTACCTTCGGTTTACCACCAAAACCCGTGGACTTGCCTCAATTATTCCTTCATTGTAAATCCAAATTAACCACTCAAAAGGTACTGGCATTATGTGACACTTCATCCACAGACAATCTCATTATTAATTTAATCTTGCCACTGTCTGCAACTGAGCTAGCCCTCATTCAGCCATTATGGGGTGGGACCACGGAGCCACCAATAACACCCATCTGGTTTCCCCCCAAGGTTTTCTTCTTCACAATGGCTGATGCCCCACTTGGATGCTGCAAAGTTTTTGCGTCAAACAGGATTAGTTGCCTCCGTGACCTCATTTGCATTTTTTTTACTTGAACGTTTGAAATTTAAAGGCCCAGCACCCTATCTGAAAAATAACATGTCAAAAAGGTCAAACAGTCTCTAAATAGTTAAAAAAACACAAAGACAATGTCTGATGGTGAAGTTGAGCAGTCTGACAATCAGCCACCGCTGGTCATTCCTCCAGTGGTAGCCACACAAAAACGCCCCAAGCGCATCTGGTTTAGCGCCACTAACCATGTTATATTGTTTAGGCACCACATGGTTGCCGCAATACAGTGGGGAAAAAAACATACCCTAAAAGATTTCAAAAGCAAAATGGGAGCAGTGTTTCAACAGGGCAGAAAACCGAAATCCTAATAGGACAGCTAAAGAGAGCTGCAGCTTGGAAAGTTAAAATCTGGCCCCGGGAACACACAAAAACGATGGGGATATGTTTGAGAGATTGTAAAGTATCTTCGACGTACATACCATGTTGGAGGTAAAGAAACATTTTTGAAATAAAAACAAAAACCCGATGAATCTCTCTGAGAATATGCTCTATTGCTGGAGGAAGACATGAAAGCCTCCTTCATCTCAATCCATCACCCAGCCCGGGCTCTCTGCTCTGCTAACAAAACCAGACTGAGCGCCCCTTTAATTCGAACTTCTCATTCCCGCCTTCAAGACTTCTCCAGAGCAGCTCCGGTCCTCTGGAACGCATTACCAAAGGATACCCGAGCAATCCAGGAATCGCAGCACTTTAGGCGTGCTCTAAAAACGCACCTCTTCAGGGAGGCATACTGCATTCCCTAAACAAACCCCTCTGTACTCCGCCTGATAACATTCTCCCTGACCTACTGACTGCAATCCCTACTAGCCATCATAAACCACTCCTGCAGTCATACCGATTCTGCCGTCTCACGGTCAAATATCTGACCATTGTCTGTGTATAGAATCCCTCACTCTCCACCTCGCCATACTGTGCACACCTCCAGCCCCTTTACCTTCTGTATCACCCCATTACTTGTAGTATGTAAGCTCATTGGAGCAGGACCCTCGCCCCTATTGTTTCCATCAACTGATTACTATGTAACCGTGGTTCTGTAATTCTTTTACTTTTTGTCTTACTGTATTCCCCCTGTCTATGTAAGCGCTGCGGAATATGTTGGCGCTATACAAATAAAGTTTATTATTATTATTAAAGCCACCGTTCATGCCGATCTTAAGGAAGCTGACAGGTCTGACCAAGCACTGAGCGAACAATTTATTGAAGGGACTTTAACTGAAATCCTCCATGTCTGTACAAAACCCAGAAAGTAGCTTCATAGAATTTTTAAAGAGTTGGCTATCCAGTTACTGGGAACCGAACTTCAAGCCCTGTACCACTCTTCAGGGAGACAATCGGTCGCTCTGCCCATGCAAACAAGGATAGTTTGGTAAGCTACTCAAGTCAGTGAGCCTGCTGAGGAGCCTTTGCATGGGATGCAAGTGCAAGAATTAACCCATAATGTGGCTACACTGTGCAGAAAGCTGGGGGAATTGGAAAGTCAAAATCTATCACCATCACTGGTGGCCTCAGAATGCAGACTCCCATCTGGGTTACCCCCGCAAGTTGCAACTTTATTGCAGCCATTGTCACAAATATGGCAGACCAAGAAATCTCTTGCTGGGATTTAAGCGGGTGTTTCCCAGGAAGAAGGACCACCCCAAGGGTGGACAAAAAGTAGGACCAACCCCCTTCAAAGGGATCTCTAAATATGTTGGTCCACATCCTGAAGTAAATCTTTATGTGGACAGAGTTCTGTTACCTGCCTTGCTGGATATGGGCTATCAGGTGACCACCATCCGCAAGCTAGATTATGAAACATACTGGACATTAGATGTGTTGAGCTGCACCCCAAAACAACTGATTAATGTCATAGCCAGTTGACGAACTACCGGTACCTATAGTTGGGTATTGGGAGCCCACCGTCATTGCAGGAAGAGCTGAGCTGCCAAAACAAGGCATCCTTATTGTAGATGTCACCAATAAAAACGCCCCTATCATTACGTTTGGGATGAATATTAGAGATGAGCGAGTATACTCGCTAAAGGCAATTGCTCGAGCGAGCATTGCCTTTAGCGAGTACCTACCCGCTCTAGACAGAAGGTTCGGGTGCCGGTGGCGAGCAGGGAGCTGCGGGGGAGAGCAGGGTGGAACGGAGGGGAGATCTCTCTCTCCCTCTCTCCGCCCCGCTCCCTCCTGCTGACTGCCACTACTCACCGCTCCCCCCGCGCTGGCAGCCTTTAGCGAGTATATTCGCTCATCTCTAATGAATATCCTTTGCAACGCTTATACAGAAATGTTAGAACTGTTGCAACAGTTGGTCCCAGCAGCATCTCAGAATCAGTGTGTATTACTACGAAAAGCCATCAAAGTATTGTCGGCGCAGCAGAGGTTTGCCAACCCAAAAGGAAATGTAGGTAGAGCAAAGGTTAAAGATGTCAGGACAGTAATAGTACCTCTGAAATCTGAATTTCTACTCTGGTGTCAAACACGTCCTGGCTTAAAAGGAAAAGTATACGAGGCATTAGTTGAGTCCATCCACATTGATGGACGTCCCTTCTTAATAGCCGCTAAAAGCCTTGTTACCATCACCGATGGGAAAGTATCCATTCGCCTCATTAACATAGGAAATGTTCCAGTTCAAGTAAAAAAAAAATACACAGCTGTGTCTGGTTGCTCTTACCCAAAGATGCCCAACACATAACTTCAATTTCTACGAGGCAAAAATCTTGGGTAAATGACCTTCATCTAGGCAATTTACAGACCTCTGAGGTCTATATTCAAGGTATATGAGACTTGGCCTTGGAGAAGCTGGCTTCTTTCAGTAAACACAGTATGGACTTTGGTCGTGTGAAAGGCATTTCACACATGATCCTCACCGATGGGCATGCTCCAATCAAGGAACGATACCGCCCTATACCCCCTTCTTCCTACCAACAAGTGAAAGCCATGATAAAAGAAATGAAGATTAACAACATCATCTGAGAAAGTTATAGTCCATGGGCTGCCCTTATTGTGCTGGTAAAAAAAAAAAGATGGTGGTATTCGTTCTGTGTCGCTTATCGCAACCAAACCAATATTGCGCACAAAGATGCATATCCACTTCCCCGCATTTAAGAATCTCTAACAGCATTGGGATCTGATGCCTATTTCTCTACCTTAGACCTCACTAGTAGATTTTGGCAAGTCCCTATGTATGAACTGGATAGGATAAAAAACGCCTTCACCATCCCAATGGGTTTGTTTGAATTCAATTTTATGCCCTTTGGACTTTGTAATGGCCCTGACACTTTCCAGAGACTGATGGAATAATGCCTAGGACACAAACATTTTGAATCCTTACTGCTTTATCTGGATGATGTCATTGTGCCCTCTAAATTGAATTGTATTGAACAGCCTAATAAACGTTCTCAAGTGGTACTTCGGAATCGTCTAAACATCTGCTTTGCGACCCGTCATCACCTGAATCAACAGACTTTGCACCTGAGGAAGCTGATACTAAGTCCAAAGTCGAGACAGTGGAACCTTAAGCCATTCCATGTCCATCTCCGTTTGACTTGAACAATTTGATGTTGTGGTATCAGAACCCTGCGGCAAGATTACAGTCACCAATACCACAGTCACAGCCACAACTTTCATCACCTGTTCTTCCACAAGTTCCTGCTCAATTGATATCTGCGTCCAGGAAAATATAGTCGGGAATTCCTGTATTGTTTTCCAGTTGGTCTACTCATAGCACACTTGGACAAACACCACTACGCTACAAGGATTAGTTTTCCATTTTTCAGTTTTTTTTCTTGTTGTGCGCAAACCTTTTTTTCTTTTCCGTATGAGTTTTATGGTCGATGTGTATTTTTCCACTTCCCCTTGTGGAATAGAATTTATTGACTTTGAACCATGACTATCCTATAACTTATGAAATTGCAAATACCAAGGTTTGCACCCTGAAAGACTTCTTGGAGAAGTTCATAACATTTAAGATTGTGCCTCAGAGACTACTTGAAGAGGTAAATTGTTTTGCTTGTTTCTGTTTTTGTTTCTTTCATTTACCTATGTGTCTCCGAGGATGGCAGTGTTTAAGTAAGGGGAACTGTAGTGACTCAGAGGGTACTACAGGGTAGTCAGATAGTCAAAAGTCCTTAATACTTGTCTATGAGCTCCTGGGAGTACATAGAGGGTATCGTATGTGAGAGAGACCATCTTTCCCCTAGTTTTGGGGCTTAAAACTATTCTGCCTGGCAAAAGTTTGCTTCGGATTGGCTGCTTGCTCATAATTTCTTGATTGGTTGAGGGGGAGGAGTCTTTAGCAATGCTGCGGGAAGGTTGAAATTGGAGGAGAGAGCAACTGGAATCGGCACAGTGTGGAGGAGAAGACCAGATTCTAAGCCAGTGAATGTACAGGCGGTCAGGTCTTAGTCACTCCCTAGTTTCACAACATAACCTTTTGAAGTAACCCCAGATAACTGAGACTAGTGGGTTCATCCTTGATAACTTTAAAGAGAGAGAAGAGCGTTGAAGAGAATAAAATGTGCTATTTCTTACTCTTGGAGTAACTGTGAAAGTAACGGTTATCCAAAGTCTGCACATTGCGAACTGTAACTACTCGTTTGTTTTCCTAAGTGTTGAGTAAACTGTGTACCTTTTGGTTTACGACCAACCCCCGTGGACTCAATTATTTCTATATTGTAAATCTAAATTTCCCCCTCAAATGTACTGGCAGGACGTGGCACTCCATCAACAAACAAACTTAAACTAAATCATTGATTTAATCTTGGCACTGTGTGCGACCATTACAGGATGGGACCACAGAGCCACCTTTGACATCCATTTTGACAAAAATTATTTTAGGGACCTAGGATCTAAGCTTAGGGCGAGGATCTCCAAGGTAGTTTTCTCAGAAACACTACCTGTACCACAAGCCACAGTAGAAAGGCAGCAGAATCTTAGGGAGGTACATAAGTGGCTTTGGAGTTGGTGTAGGAAGGAAACGTTTGGGTTCCTGAAGAACTGGGCTGACAGGCTCTACCATTGGGACGTGCTGCATCTCAATGGGTAGGGTACAGCTGTGCTGGGGATAAGATGGCTAGAAGGTTGGAGGAGTGTTTAAACTAGGGGCTAGGAGGGATAGAACCAAGAGAAATAGGGGGTGATAGTATAGACAGTGACCTGGAACAAAGTACTGGGAGTGGGGGTCATGCAGGAGGTGGAGTTAGTACAGTTAGAACTGGCAGAACAGCTAATGGGACCAGAAGTAGAACAATGAATATAAAGAATAATCACCGTATGAATTGTATGGCAACAAAGTCTGATCATAAAGAAGCGAGAATGACTGACATTTTCAATATAGTGGGAATATTGGAAACATGGTTTGATGATGAGTGTGATTGTAACCCTGTAAGTTCACCGCCCAATCTCCTCAGAAGAGACTGTGGGAACCAAAAAGGGGGAGGGGTTTGTCTGTATGTTAAATCGTACTTATTGCCGAGGCTACGGGAAGATTTAGGTGTAGGAGATGAACACGTGGCATCTGTGGGTAGAAATACAGGGACAAAAAATAACAAAATCTTGACAGGGGTTTTCTATAGGCCACCAAAAGCAACAGAAGAAACTGAAAACTTATTATTAAGACAAATAGAGGAGGAGTCAAACTGCAATGAAGTAATTATTATGGGAGATTTTAATTATCCGGGTATAATATGGGAAGACAAAATCAGCAAATCACATAAGGGCGATAAGTTTTTAAAAATTAAAGATAACTACCTTTCTCAACTTGTACAGAAGCCAACTAAAAAGATGGCCTCTCTGGACTTAGTATTAACCAACAAACCGGACAGAATCACGGGGGTGGAGATTGAGGGACACTTGTAACATAGTAACATAGTATGTTAGGCTGAATGAAGACAATGTCCATCTAGTTCAGCCTATTTCAACCCCCACCCTTGCTCGTCCAAAGGAAAACAAAAAAAGACCCAAGCAGCCATTTGGCTCATTAGGATGAAAAAATTCTTTCCTGACTCTATAATGGCAGCCAGAGTAATCCCTGGAGCAACATTAGAGATAATCAACCCCACTGGTTACCTAATGTCTATATCCTGTAATATCATACAGTTCTAGAAAGATCTCTAGTCCCCTCTTAACTTCCTGTATGGATTTTGCCATTACCACGTCCTCAGGCAGAGAGTTCCACAGTCGCACTGCTCTTACAGTAAAGAACCCAATTCTAAGTTGGTGATGAAACCTGCTTTTAGATATAATGCCCTGTTATTGTCGCTGTCCTGGCTATACACAGATCATAGGAGAGATCCTTGTATTGTCCACTCATGTATTTATACATAGTTATTAGATTGCCCCTTAACCGTCGTTTTTCCAGGGTAAATAATCACAATTTTGTTAGCCTCCCTCGGTATAACAGTCTTCTCATTCCGTTTATTATTTAGTTGCCCTTCTTTGAACCCCCTCAAGCACTGCAACATCTTTTCTAAGCACCGGTGTCCAGAACTGCACACAGTATTGCATGTGGGGCCTGACAAGTGCCTTATATAGTGTAAGAATAATGTTCTCGTCCCTCGCCCCTATGCCTCTTTTAATGCACCCCAAGAATCTATTAGCTTTTACAGCTGCTGACTGGCATTGGTTGCTCCAGTTTAGTCTACAATCCACTAGTACCCCTAGGTCTTTTTCCGTATCTCTTTTCCCTAGCAGTACCCCATTTAGTGTGTATTGGTGACATCCATTTCTCCTGCCCATATGCATGACCTTACATTTATCAACATTGAACTTCGTTTACCCTTTTACTACCTAAGCTCCCAGCTTATCTAGGTCCTTAAGCAGCCGCATATTGACCTCCATTGTATTAATTACCTTGTATAATTTAGTATCATCTGCAAATATTGATATTTTACTGTGCAGTCCCTCTATCAAGTCATTGATAAATATATTGAACAGAATGGGGCGTACCACTGAGCCCTGTGGCACCCCACTAGCGATGGTGGCCCAATCAAAGTACGAACCATTTATTACCACCCTCTGTTTTCTATCTCAGAGCCAGTTCCTTACCCAGATACACATGTTTTCGCCCAGTCCGAGCTGTCTCATTTTATATATCAACCTATTATGCGGCACAGTGTCCAATGTTTTAGAGAATGCTTTAGAGAAATCCAGATATACGAGATCAATAGATTCTCCCAGGTCCAGCCTAGAACTTACTTTATCATAGAAGCTGATCAAATTGGTCTGACATGATCGACCCCTCATGAACCCATACGGATGAGAATACTGTTGTTTTCCTTGATGTATTCTATGATGGCATCTCTCATAAAACCCTCAAATATTTTTCCAATCATTGAAGTGAGACTTACTGGCCTGTAGTTACTAGGCTCTCTTTTAGACCACTCTTTGCATATTGAAACCACATTGGCAATGTGCCAATCCAGTGGTAAAACCTTGGTCTCTATAGTGTCCATAAATATAAGAAATAGCGGTTTAGATATCATGCCACTTAGTTCCCTCAGAACCTAAGGGTGTATTCCATCTGGGCCTGGCGAGTTACTGATTTTTAATCCTCTTTAACTGCCTCTACACATTGTCCTGTGTTAGGCATGCAATATTTAGCGGAGGGGGGGGGGGGGTCATTTTATTCCCCTGCATCTCATGTGACATTTCTCTTTCATTCGTAAATACACTTGAAAAGAAACTATTTAACAGATTTGCCTTCCACCCCTCCTTCCCACATCGTCTACGATTTCTCCTGCTTATTTGTTAGTGGGCCAGTGCTTTCAGTGCAAATCCTTTGTACTGTTAAAGGGGTTGTCCCGCGCCGAAACGGGTTTTTTTTTTTTTCAACACCCCCCCCCCCCCCCCCGTTCGGCGCGAGACAACCCCGATGCAGGGACGTACAGAAAGCTTACCGGAGCGCTTACCTTAATCCCCGCGCTCCGGTGACTTCTATACTTACCTGTGAAGATGGCCGCCGGGATCCTTTGCCTCCGTGGACCGCAGCTCTTCTGTGCGGTCCATTGCCGATTCCAGCCTCCTGATTGGCTGGAATCGGCACGTGACGGGGCGGAGCTACACGGAGCTACACGGAGCCCCATAGAGAACAGGAGAAGACCTGGACTGCGCAAGCGCGGCTAATTTGGCCATCGGAGGGCGAAAATTAGTCGGCACCATGGAGACGAGGACGCCAGCAACGGAGCAGGTAAGTATAAAACTTTTTATAACTTCTGTATGGCTCATAATTAATGCACAATGTATATTACAAAGTGCATTATTATGGCCATACAGAAGTGTATAGACCCACTTGCTGCCGCGGGACAACCCCTTTAATATACTTATTAGTTTAGAGTTATTTTTGCTTTCTTTGGCAATCAGTCTTTCTGCCTCCTCCTTAGCAATTTTGATCTTTTCTTTACATATTTAGTTTTCTTCCCTGTATGATTTTAATGCTTCTTCGCTGCCTTCTTGTTTTAGTAGCTTAAACGCTTTCTTTTTTTTGTTTATTGCCCACCTTACAGTTTCGTCGAGCCACACTGGTTTCCTTTTACATGTAGTTCTTTTGTTTTTAAAGGGAAGGAACTGCTCACATGAGGTGATTATGATGTTTTTAAACTTTTCCAATTTGTTGTCTGTACTGATATTTTTGAGGATGTTGTCCTAATTAATGCTACCGATTAGTAGTTCTGAGCTGATCAAATTTTGCTTTACTAAAGCTTAGTCTTTTTGTTGCTTCAGATAAGGTTTCTTATTGAATAATAGCTGGAAAATAATTATATGGTGGTCACTGTTCCCTAAGTGTCCCTCAAACTGCACCCCCATGATTCGGTCTGGTTTGTTAGTTAATAATAAGTCCAGAGTGGCCCTCCCTCTAGTTGGGTCCGGCACAAATTGGGTAAGGTAATTATCTTTAATTGTTCTCAAGAAATTATCACCCTTGTGAGATTCGCAGGTTTCATCTTCCCATATTATACCCGGATAATTAAAGTCCCCCATAATAATTACTTTATTGCGGTTTGACACCTGTTCTATTTGTCTCAATAATAAGATTTCAGTTTCTTCTGTTGCTTTTAATGGCCTATAGAAAACCCCTATCAGGATTTTGTTTTGTTTTTTCCCCTGTATTTTTTTCCCACAGAAATTCCACGTGGTCATCTCCTGCACCTATATCTTCCCGTAGCCTTGGCATTAAATGGGATTTAACGTACAAACATGCCTCTCCCCCTTTCTGATCCCCACGGTCTCGTCTGAAGAGATTGTTATACTGTAAATTCACAGCCCAATTGCATTTATCAAGCCATGTTTCCATTATTCCCACTATATCATAATTTGCATCAGTTATTCTCACTTCAAGCTCACCCACTTTACCGATCAGACTTCTTGCATTAGTTGCCATACAATTTATATGGTGGTTGTTCTTTATGTTCATTGTGCTAATAATGGTACTATTGACTGTTCTGTCAGTTCTAACTGATCTAACCCACCCGCTGCTCGACCCCCCCCTCCCCCCCCCCAATGCTCATTACTTAGTCCCAGGTTATCTACACTGTTTGCCCTCCCCCTAGTCTCTAGTTCAAACACTCCTCCAGCCTTCGAGCCATCTTCACCCCCAGCACAGCTGCACCCTTCCAATTAAGATGTAGCCCGTCCCTACGGTAGAGTCTAAAGCCAACAGCAAAGCCAGACCAGTTTTCTAGGAACCCAAACCTTTCCTTCTTACGCCAACTCCAAAGCCACTTGTTTACCTCCCTAAGATCCTGCTGCGTTTCTAGTAGTTTCTTGTGGTGCAGGTAGTATTTCTGACAAAACCGCCTTGGAGGTCCTCAGCCTAGCTTGGATCCTAGGTTCCTTAAATTGTCTTTGAAGGCCCTCCAGTGACCTCTAATTTGTTTATTGGTGCCAATGTGCACCACAACCGCTGAATCCTCACCAGCCCCTCCCAGTAATCTGCCAATCCGATCTGCAATGTGTCGAACTCGAGCACCAGAAAGACAACACATCGTTTAATGGAGGGGAATAAATGCAAATATGTAAGATCCCTAATTGGTAAAATATTCGAGGGGCTTCTGAGAGATGCCATCCCAGAATACCTTAAGGAAATAACTCCTCATCAGCATGGGTTCATGATGACAGATCATGTCAGACTAATTTTATCAGCTTCTACAATGAAGTAAGTTCTAGGCTGGACCTGGGAGAGTCTATTGATCTCGTATATCTGGACTTCTCTAAAGCATTTGACACCGTGCCACATAATAGCCTGATGTATAAAATGAGACCGCTCAGACTGGATGACAACATGTGTATCTGGGTAAGGAATTGGCTCAGAGATAGAAAGCAGAGGGTGGTAATAAATGGTTTATACTCTGATTGGGCCCCTGTCGCTAGTGGGGTGCTGCAGGGCTCAGTATTAGGCCCCATTCTGTTCAATATATTTATCAACGACCTGATAGAGGGGCTGCACAGTAATATATCAATATTTTCAGATGATACAAAACTATACAAGATAATCCAACAGAGGACAATGTGCGGCTACAAATAGACCTAGATAAGCTGGGGGCTTGGGCAGGAAAATGGCAAATGAAGTTCTATATTGATAAATTTAAGGTTATGCATATGTGGAGTAAATGGAGTACTGCTAGAGAAAAGAGAGATGGAGAAAGACCTGGGGACACTAGCTGACTGTAGACTTTACAGGAGCAATCAATGCTAGTCAGCTGCTGCAAAAGCTAATAGTCTTGGGGTGCATTAAAAGAGGTATAGGGGTGAGGGGCGAGAACATTATCCTCCCACTATATAAGACACTCCTTAGGCCCCACATGGTATACTGTGTACAGTTCTGGTCACCGGTGCTCAGGAAAGATGTTGCAGTGCTTGGGGGGTTCAAAGAAGGGCAACTAAATTTAATACATGGAATGGGATTATTCACCCTGGAAAAAAGACTGTTAAGGGACAACCAAATAACTATGTATAAATACATTAGTGGACAATACAAGGATCTCTCCTATGATCTGTTTATACGCAGAACTGCGGCGGTAACGAGAGGGCAACTGATACATCTAGAAGAAAGCAGGTTTTATCACTAACACAGAAGGGGGTTCTTTACCGTAAGAGCAGTGAGACTGTGGAACTCTCTGCTTGAGGACGTGGTGATGGCAAAATCCCTAGAGAGGGGTTTAAGAGGGACTCAATGTCCTTTTTTTTTAGAGTGCTATAATATTACAGGATATTGACATTAGGTGACCAGTGGGATTGTTGAACCGGGTGTTGGAGTCGGTAGGAACTCAAATGTTGATCCAGGGATTATTCTGACTGCCATTATGAAGTCGGGAAGGAATTTTTTCATCCAAATGAGCTAAATTGGCTTCTGTCTCATTGGGGTTTTTTGCCTTCCTCTGGACCAACAAGGAGGAACTTGAAACAGACTGAACTAGATGGACATTGTCTTCATTCAGCCTTACATACTATGTTACTATGTCACTGTGGTACAACAGAACTTGCAATTTCTCCAAGAAGACTAGCAGGGAGATGGAGGCCTCCCTATAGGTTTCCAGAGAAGGACAGCAGAGCAGTAAATTATCTACGAATTCTTTTTAGTTCCTTAATTACCTAAAGCATAGGAAATTCTTCTGGGTTAGGTACACGACCACATCTCATTGGGTGACTATGGTCTATATATATTGCTGCATAAAATCTTCGCTGCATCATTTTAGTGGACCGTCTATTATCTTATGTGGATGCTGACTGGGGAGTTGGCCCGAGACTATCAAATGGAGTCAATGCGGGGGACTGCAGGTTCATGCTTGTCTTACTTAAAAGTTCAAAAATATCTTCTAGCTTTTCCCTACCAATGTCCGCTAGATTGCCACTTGCTGCCTCATCCACGCAAGCTTCATCACATATACTGGTTTTGTTGCTACCATCACATATACTGGTTTTGGCCAATATATGGTTGAAATGCATTATTTGCTGAAACTATGGGAGCTAGTCCTGTAGAGAGTTGTATATAGGGAATGTCTGGTTTTGCCTTGCGCCACAAACCAGACAAGTGTCCCTCCAATCTGCATTTTGATGTCTATAGATCTGACATACATTCTCCCATATAGGGAGGTGGAGGTACCTTTGAACTTGTAGCCATCATATCAGAACTGATTTGGTTTCTTTCTTGTCCAGTACATATATCTATTATCCATATTTCTTTCCTCTGCCAAGGTGACATGTAATACTTTTGCCCAGAACATTGCTTTCTTAAATCTATGATTATCATCCAATCATCCTTTTCTCTCTTACACCACTGACCTCCCCGTTAAGTCTTCCTGTTTCTGACATACCCAATTCCTGTCTTACTCAGTGCGGACTCTCATTGTATCCTGCCTTACTCGGTGCGGACTCTCATTGTATCCTGCCTTACTCGGTGCGGACTCTCATTGTATCCTGCCTTACTCGGTGCGGACTCTCATTGTATCCTGCCTTACTCGGTGCGGACTCTCATTGTATCCTGTCTTACTCGGTGCGGACTCTCATTGTATCCTGCCTTACTCGGTGCGGACTCTCATTGTATCCTGTCTTACTCGGTGCGGACTCTCATTGTATCCTGTCCTACTCGGTGCGGACTCTCACAGTGTATCCTGTCTTACTCGGTGCGGACTCTCACAGTGTATCCTGTCTTACTCGGTGCGGACTCTCACAGTGTATCCTGTCTTACTCGGTGCGGACTCTCACAGTGTATCCTGTCTTACTCGGTGCGGACTCTCTCATTGTATCCTGTCTTACTCGGTACGGACTCTCTCATTGTATCCTGTCTTACTCGGTGCGGACTCTCTCATTGTATCCTGTCTTACTCGGTGCGGACTCTCTCATTGTATCCTGTCTTACTCGGTGCGGACTCTCATTGTATCCTGTCTTACTCGGTGCGGACTCTCATTGTATCCTGCCTTACTCGGTGCGGACTCTCATTGTATCCTGTCTTACTCGGTGCGGACTCTCACAGTGTATCCTGTCTTACTCGGTGCGGACTCTCACAGTGTATCCTGTCTTACTCGGTGCGGACTCTCACAGTGTATCCTGTCTTACTCGGTGCGGACTCTCTCATTGTATCCTGTCTTACTCGGTGCGGACTCTCTCATTGTATCCTGTCTTACTCGGTGCGGACTCTCTCATTGTATCCTGTCTTACTCGGTGCGGACTCTCACAGTGTATCCTGTCTTACTCGGTGCGGACTCTCACATTGTATCCTGTCTTACTCGGTGCGGACTCTCACCTAATACTTATTCTTCAGATTTTCTACCTGAAATCTGGAACCAATATGGTTATAACTACCAGCACTATACTAGCCTTATTGTATAGCAAATATCACAGCATTAAGACAGACAACATATCATCGAGACATGTTTTCATGATATGTATGACCGACACCTCTTAATGAACCATACAATTAAATACACGTACACAAAGATTCAGAGTACTCACACAGGGGTGAGGAGATGGAGGACACTGTAAGAATAGGCAGCCCTGGGGCCTTTCAGAAGGCTCCCGGCTGCCTAGCAACCTGTACGGGACCTCTGAACGTCGGATGCCGGCTGTTTCTTACAGCAGACACCCGGCAGCAGCAGTTTCAACAAGCCGCGCCGCTCATCGGAACTGTTAATACTCTAAATGCCGCTGTCAGAATAGACAGTGGTATTTAAAGCGTTAAGAGTTCTGACAAGTGGCGCGGCTGGTCGGGAACTGCTGATGCTGGGTGCCGGCTGTAAGAACAGCCTGCACCCATCATTGTATGGAGCGGGATCCACCCGTGACCCCCTCCATACAAGCATTTGTTCGGACATATGAACAAATGTACTTGTGAACAGGCTCCTGGAATGTAACCGGTTCGCAAGTAGGGGACTATTTGTATACTGCTGAGGTCAAATAAAAGCTGTGCTGTGATTGGTTGTTATGGGCAACAGTATTTAACCCCTTAGTGACGGCCCCATTGGGATTCTATGTCCCAACCTGCTGGGCTTTATTCCTAGAGGACGTAGAAACATGCATCCTCTAGGAATGAAAGCCCTGCAGGCTCAGGATGTGATAGCTTCATGCTGCCGGTTAACGGAAGTAGCCG
Organism: Eleutherodactylus coqui; assembly: GCA_035609135.1. NCBI lineage: Eukaryota > Metazoa > Chordata > Amphibia > Anura > Eleutherodactylidae > Eleutherodactylus > Eleutherodactylus coqui. The sequence goes on along the minus strand of CM069412.1, from coordinate 175,714,114 downwards.
ACAGCATGGAGCTGTCATCCAGGGCCGCCTGACCCCACTCCTGGTCACGTGTTAAAGTCAATGGGCTGTAAAAAAAAAAGTGAAGTTTAAGCTCCCCATACGGATCGGATCGGAAATTTAAAAACTCCCTGCTCCCGGATAGTATGCATAGCAGGGAGCTGTATGTGGTTCCCGGTCACATGATCTCTGCTATCCAATGGATAGCAGCGATCATGTAAAAGTTAAAAAAAAGTTTTAATAATGTAAAAAAAAAAGTTTGTTTTATCATATCCATGAGGGGAGATTAAGTTAGGTACCTTAAGCCCCCAAATTTATCCGCGGACCTTGCCTGGCTTCTGCGCACGTGTCCGTCACCAAAATGCCGGGCGCAGGCGCAAAAGCTGCGGATTGGCAGGGTAATTTAAAATCTTCCCGCACCTGGCTACTAAATGTAGTCAAGAGCCTGAAGATATCATAGGGTGCCATGGTACGCGTTTCCCAGTCACGTGATCGCCATTATCCAATGGATAACGGCGATCACGTAAAAGTAAAAAAAAGCTCAATTTTCACCTCCCCTCACGGATTGGATCCGTGAGGGGAGGTGAAATTACCTAAAAAGGCCACCCGTGATGTCCTCTGACGGGATCATTATCCGCAGACCTTCCCCCAGTTTTGGCGCATGTGACCGTCGCCAAAATGGCGGACACAAGCGCAGAAGCTGGGGAGGGCAAGAGGAAATTTAAAATCTCCTTGCTCCTGGATACTAAAAGTAGCCAAGAGCTTGGAGATGTCAATGGGGGGCCGCGGTGAGCGGTCTTCGGTCACATGATCACCATTATCCTATGGATAATGGCGATCACGTAAAAGTCAACAGACAGTTAAAGTTTGACGCTCCGTTCAGTTTGGGCCCACTTGTGCATCCAGACAGAAAATTAGGGCCACAATGGGTATGTTTCTGAACACAGGACAAATGGGGGTATACATTTTGGGGTTAATGTCTTCATTCCTATGTATGCTGTACAAAAAAACACTATTTTTAAAATGACAATTGCCAAAAAAACAAAAATCGTAATTTTTTCCTTCTGCTTTGCTTTGATTCATTTAATAACGGTGGAGTAAAAATACACAGTACACCCCTAGATTAATGCGCTAAGAGGTCTAGTTTCCAAAATGAGGTCATTTGTGGGGGTCCTCCGCGTTTTGGCCGCTCGAGGGGTCTACAAGTGAGCAATGGGGCCTAAAACGCCTTCAAGCAAAATGTCTGATCTGAAAGCCACCGGCTGCTCCTTTCGGTTTTTGCCCTGTTGCATATACGGACAGAAGATTAGGGCCACAATGGATATGTTTTTGAACACAAGACAAATGGGGGTATACATTTTTAGGTGTAAATCCTCATTTTCATGTGTACTATAGAAAAAAATCCTGTGTTAAAAATTACGTATTTGCAAAAATATGACCTTTTATTTTTTCTACTCTAAATTGCATTAATTCCTGAAAAGAAACGGTGGGGTGAAAATACTCCTAACCCCCCTTAGTGAATACACTAAGGGGTGTAGTTTTTAAAATGGGGTCATTTGTGGGGTTATCTATAATTCTGACACCTATGAGCCCTTGCAATCTTGGCTTGGTGCCGGAAAACAAAGTGTTCCTCAAAATGTTGATAATTAATGTTAAATTTGTATATCTCCTAAATGGTTAAACCAAAGTTTGTGGCGAAAAAACAATGTCAGAATCACTTGGATATGCAAAGCCTTTACGGGGTTATGATATGTTAAGTGTCAAATTTCCAAAATTTGGCTACATCACTAAGGCGCAAACAGGCTTCGTCACTAAGGGGTTATCCTCTTAGTGCTGAGGTAAGACGAAAGCTGCTCTGTGATTGGTTGCTATGTGTTCATAAATTTGCTCCATGTATTCCTGTCTGCAGACAGATCATTATCCACATGGACATCAAAGGCGGAATTAGGAAGGACACAATGGGCCAATGGCTCCACCAGGGTAAGACTGCGGTTAAAAGCAGTCTTGAAACACAAATGCCTAGCGCTCAGTCTGACTCTTCTAGTGGGAATTACTTGTTAGAAATAACCAGGAAAACAAAATCGAGTCCGTAGAATCCATTGGAGAAGGCACATTTGGTGGTTGCTGCATTAAAATTCAAGCAAAGGCACAGAGATGCAAATAAGGTTATACCAGCTTGATCCATATCACAATATACATGGAATTGGGGATTCCACTTTTCTGTTCCATTCGGGGAGCAGGAAAGAGGAATCGCCACGGCCAAACGGGTTTGCGTCTGGACGGAACCGAACAGCACCGGACACACCCCATTGACTATCATGGGGTCTGTCCATTTTCTGACCAGCTTTTTCTTCCAGTATTTTGAGCCAAATCTGTGACAGAGGCTCCAATGCAGATGTGAAACCAGCCTTTCACCAGCATGGTCGATATCACTACAGGAGATGTATACATCTCCCTGTATATAGTGATATGGAGCATGCTGGTATAACCTGGGTATCTCCTGTATATAATTGCACACTTTACACACAAGTAAAAAATGCATCAAAAATCTGCGTACAGTTTTAAAAAGGAAAAACACATGTATTGTAATCCACAAGCGTTTTTTACATCGTATGCCGTTTCTTAAACCGCAGGCAGTTTCTCAATGTGTTTTTTTTCAAATTGTGGTTCAAAAATGAAACAAAAAACATGAACACAGCCCAATGCTGGGCTCACTCAGCCGCAAGTGTAACACACAGCGTGAGTCACACAGCGTTTTACCGCTGTGGAGCCGCCGGTGAACTGCCCTATTGCTGTGTACCACAGCGACATTGTACCGCGCATGACAAAACCTCTCCTGCACGCTGTCATGCGCAGCCCACCTGTTTTTTTGAATCACAGTGACAGATGAGTTCCCCACTTCATAGACTAATCACTGCTGAGAACAAACTATAGAATTACTCAAATCTAACCTTTAATAATGTATTGTTAACATTTCCCTTGTGGAACCCGCTCTATAGCCACAAACATAACGGAAAAAAGACAAAAAAGGTCTAAACAAACCCAAGATACTTAATTATTGACCTAGAGATACAACATTACTGTCCTAACCATGTGAGGGTCATGAATGATGGGCTCTTAGTTCCCCATACACCTCTCTACACTCGATGTATCTATGTTCCAAAAGAAATGCCTATCCAGATAAACTCATGGGGTGGGAGTGGCTATAATCCCAGGGTGCTATGCAGTTATACTAGAGTAGTTGTATTCTAAATATCCGTAATCATTGGGTCTTAGGGATACCTCATATAGGGACGCAGATTATGCTGGTAGGACTTGGTTAATGATCTAAGCTAGCACCCATTGTACCCAAATGCGACCATAGTCCACACTTCTTCATAACCACACACTGTGTATGTATGTATATATATATATATATATATATCCACCTAATGGTGAAGAAGCCTTTCTCTCACTGCTCTGGACAGGATTCCTCATTCCCATAAAGTTCATGATCTCATTTCTCTGATGGTAAATGTCGAATTTTGCTTACTTTCTGGCTCAGATGCAGCTAGTTTCTTATGAGACTATAGATAAAGTCAGCGGCGTAACTTAATGCAGTTGGGCCCCAATGCACAACCTGAAACCGGGCCCCTAGCTATAGGGCTTTATTCATAGTACTGGGCTCCCTATATGGAGAGGAGAGGCTTTATCGGCCTCCTAAGGCTCCTGGGCCCGGGTGCAGCCGCATCCCCTGCATCCCCTATAGTTACACCCCTGGGTAAAGTCTCATCTATGCTGCTGTGCTGTCTAATGAGTGGTCCAATACTGGTGTTTGTCCCTTTTGTGGAACATCTATTGCACCTAGCGACGCGTTTCTACAGCGATGGTATTTTTTACTGTTATATCAGGATCATTAAAGGGGTTGTCCCGCGAAAGCAAGTGGGTCTATACACTTCTATATGGCCATATTAATGCACTTTGTAATATACATCGTGCATTAAATATGAGCCATACAGAAGTTATTCACTTACCTGCTCCGTTGCTGGCGTCCTCGTCTCCATGGTGCCGTCTAATTTTCAGCGTCTAATCGCCCGATTAGACGCGCTTGCGCAGTCCGGTCTTCTTCCTTTCTGAATGGGGCCGCTCGTGCCGGAGAGCGGCTCCTCGTAGCTCCGCCCCGTCACGTGTGCCGATTCCAGCCAATCAGGAGGCTGGAATCGGCAATGGACCGCATGGTGCACCGCATGGTGCACCGTGGGTGAAGATCCCGGTGGCCATCTTACTTAGGTAAGTAAGAAGTCGCCGGAGCGCGGGGATTCGGGTAAGTACTGGCCGTTTTTTTATTTTTATTCCTGCATCGGGTTTGTCTCGCGCCGAACGGGGGGGCTATTGACAAAAAAACAAACCCGTTTCGGCGCGGGACAACCCCTTTAAGACCACGTTCTCACAAAGGCATGCAGCCATGATGAAGGCTAGCATGCTCACTGTCATACAACCACGTACAAACTCTGGATGCAGTAACCCAGTATATACTGACACCAGTTTTTTTTGGGGGGGGGTTATTTATTATATATATTAGACATGCCATACATATGCAATGTAATTACATATGGGCGGAGTTGATGCAGCATATGTGCCAATAGAGAACAATGGGCTGTCTTGCGTGTAATACGCCCCAAAATAGAACATGCTGCACTCTTTTTTTTTTGCCCATGCATATTACGCAATTCCTCTTTGCACATGTGAGCAGAACTGCTTATAGTCCAGGAAATGAGTCATGTTTGGAAAGCTTATGCCCAGAGGCTAGATCATGTAAGTAAATTTGTTTTGCAGCCGTACAGTGCAAGGTTTAGGTAGGGGTACATGTACAGGTCGGGGGATGAGGCCCAAGCTGAACTTTTGCACCCAGGCCCCTGAGCCTGCAGTTACGCTCCTGGATACAGGGTCACTTACTTTTTTCCTTGCACTGTGGATAATGAGCGGTACTGCGGTCTGTGTGTTATCAGGTACATTCTGTTTGTCTGTAATTGTAACTTACATAAAATCAGACCACTTTTATTAGAAATCATTGCAGAAAACCAATGAACTTCAAAGGGTTCACTTACTTTCTCTTGTAACTATATTAATCCCTACAACAGGTATGACCTAAATTGCATAAACACTTGGTTGGCACAGAGGTTTTATGTCTGCCATGACAACTCACTGGTAAGTTACAATCATGTAGTGGGGTTGACAAAGGGCACCCCCAACCCCCCTCCCTAACAGTGCCAAATCATTGTTGAGCACTGCATCTAGAAGGTAAAAGGGCGAGGATTAGAGTTATCTCTCATACCGGCCTTCACAGTAGGATGTTTGCTGTTAGGTACAGCCGGCAACTGCTGGTGATGGTGCCATCGCCATGATGTAATAGTATGTTGGTTCGCTGGATCCACTTACTGTGAAGTACTTTTATTTCATGTAGGAGAGAATTAGAAAACTTCTTCATTCTTATGAACTCAGCATTATATACTGTGCATTGGGCAAGTTATACATTTTATCATTTACTTTCCCTAACCTGTGGCCTCTGTTAGACCAGGACATGGGTGACACTGAATCCTCTGTGACAGGAAACTTTAGACGATATCATTTTGCATAAATTCAAACACTACACAACACAGAACAAGGTTGGGCGGCGGAGTAGGACATTTCTGTTGGTTTATTTCTGCCCTCCACGGTCCTAGTGAATGTTGTGGGACAGTCTGAGCTCTGCTCCACATCAGCAACCTCCTTCACATTTCCATCATTCTCTCGACCTCAGTTGTTGAAGTCTTTCAGTTATGGCTTTTGCTGTTCCAGTAACTACAGTCTGTCTCTGTGTCTTACTTCTGGAGATAATGATGGGAATATTTAGTAATGTTTTCATCATCAGGACCATTCTTATGAATAACAGCAGGACACGAGATATGAAAGTCATTGGGAACATCCTGCTTGTTCTGGCCATCTGTACTCTCTGCTATTCCTGCATGTTAGTATTTAATACTTTCACCTATTTATTGAATGATTGGATTTACGTCTTCCGCTATTTATTCTACACCGTTAGGTTCCTGGTTGTTTACACCACCAGCTCCAGCTGTTGGTTCTCCTCCTGCCTCTGCTTCTTCTACTTTGTTAAGATCGTGAACATCGGCTCCGGTGTCTTCATGTGGATTCAGATGAATATTAACAAAGTCATCAGCTGGATGATAGTTGTGTCAGCGCTGGTGTCGGCAGTGAGCAGTCCCTTGTATATCGTAGAACTGACAAAACAGTTTGCCAGGAACACTTCAGCCACCATCATCAACAACGACGACCGAGAACATGTAGAGAATCAAATAACTAACCAAAATCTGTTTTTCTTAATTAACTGTGCACCAATCTTCATCATGGTGGTTACGACCGTATCAACAGCGATCACCCTAATAAAACACAGACAGAAAATGAGCAGCAACCTGGGCGCCTCCACCGGTATCAATACGTCCATCTACGGCAGTGCGATCTGCACTATGGTCTATTTCGTTGTGTCTTACAGTTTATTAGCAGTGATCTTGGTTTTGTATTCCCTGAATATTTTTGACATCCAACACCCGGCATATTGGGTCCTGTTGGCATTTGTATATTTCATTCCTGTATCTCAGTCGGGTTTCATCATCTACGGCACCTCACACCTGAAGAAGGCCTGGCTACAGATGCTGCATTCTGTGAAATGCAATGGTTTGTGAGCACACAGCACTAGACGGCCTTCATACGTCCCATTCCTCTCGATAGAACATAAGTGGAGTCTTCTTCTAATGTCCCCATGTGGAAGATTATCTCTGTAATGAAGTTATCTGCTGCCTCCAGGTCCCATTCTAACATTCATCTATGATCTAAGCTCCGCTGTCCATCTTCAGTCGCCCTACTTGTTCTTTACAATAACAAGTGGGGCGACTGAAATAACATACTGTATCTTTCGCTTTATAAGACATATCTGATGATAAGATGCACCTCAGTTTTAGAGGAGGAAAATTGGAAAAAAATATTTTGAACTCACACGGGCCAGGCAGGGAGGTCTTACAGAGCAGTAGTACCACCTCAGAATGAAGTATATATCAATCGTCAACCTGCCATTCAAGATCTAGGGAAAGCTAAGAGTGTAAATATAATGGTGGTCTTATAACTTGTCACCCAACTTTTCAGGAACCCTGCATGGCATGTCTCATTATGGTGAGATAGGAGGTATATATTTCAGCACAGCTAGGCACCAATCAGCTGTAGCCACAGGCTGTTCTCCTCCCCCCTTGCTATGAGGCCGGCAGCTGTTTAATAAGGAGTGGAGGAGAGCCGTCTGTACCTACAGCTGTTTGATGGGGCAGCAGCAGTTCCCTCCAGCTCACTAAACAGCAGTTTGCATGGGCGGCTGCTATGGAATCAACCTACGATCCTTATCACACAGCAGGGGAGAAGAGTCGCCCGTATGAACAGCCGATTACTGAGTGTTGGAAGGAACTACAGCTGCTGCTTCCCTGCCTCCACCAATTAGCTGTTAGTACCTGCTTCCCTGCTATGTATGCGGTCCCGGCCGGCAGCTTCATAAGAAGGATGTGCAATCCTTCTCACACCGCTGCCAGCTGGTCCGAATTTCAGTCCGTTCATTTACTAGGTAAAAAGAGATGAAGGTAAAATCTACTTCTATGTGAATTGTGTCCCGTCATGTTGGTGGAAAGAAACGTCATTCGCGAAAGATTCTTTAGAATAGACATTATTACTTGTTATATGCCCCCACATAGAAACCCCACCTCCACCACCAGTATGGTCCATGGGATTATTAACTCAATCCTCATCCTTATTAGGGAGAGCCAACTGAATTGGAAAAGTATGATTGAAGTAGAAAAGGCAGAGGCAGCACGTCAACCATGCTAAGGATGTGCCGGCGTACAACAGTGAGCTTATGGTAACATTCAAGTCAGGGGCGTACCTAAAGGCTAAGGGGCCGGGGTGCAAAAGTTCAGCTGCCCCCCCCCCTCCATCTGTACCCGTACCTATACCTAAACCGTGCTAATATACAAACATGATCTAGCCCCTAGCCTTCATATCATCAGCAAGACCCACAAATCGCACATGAATATGAACTCCATTCTTTTGAATATGATCATACACAGGAGTGATGTTTTGTTTTTTCTCTGCATCACACGAGAATATGATGATGGGGTGTGAGCTGGTTTTAACACAACAACCCCTCACAACCATGGGGACGGCACACGTTGGCGAGTGTGATATGGGGCAGAGTTTCACGTCCCAATATCAGGCCTACTCGTGTGAACGCAGCCTAAGGCCGGCTGCACACGGCTGGATTTGCATTGCGAAATATGGAGCGGGCATCCGCCTATGGATTCCGCAGCATGTAACCACCCATAGCATGCTATGGAAAAGCATTCTTTCCTCTACACGAGCGGAAAGCAATTTTCTGCTCACGGAAGAAAAATCACGGCATGCTCTGTTTTAGTGCAGATTCTGCACAGACGGCCTCCATTGAACTCAATGCAAGCCCTGCGACCCGCTGCCCTGACATTGCGGAAAAGTCGCAGGCACCCGTGTCATCAACTTGCGACGGCGCTGGAAAGTCAGTGATTAAAAGAAAAAAAAAACTGTACTGCGCGGGTCCCACGGATCGTCTTGTGAACGATCCGCGGTACAGGAAAAAGAAAGACATTACAGCTACCCACGGATGCCAGCGGGGCACAGGGTTGGATTCCGCTGCCGGCTCACGCATGCAGAATCTGACCCAGTTGTGTGCAGCCGGCCGAAGACTGTGTTCATGGATTTTGTTGCATTTTTGAATCACAATTAAAATCACATCCAAAAACCGCGTGCAGTATTATAAACCGCACGGGGATTCAACCAGTACATGCGTTTTTTAAACTACATGAAGGTTTCTGATGCGTTTTTTAGTTGTGTGTAAAGTGTTCAAATATACAGTATATACACAGGTTACACCAGCATGGTCTATATCAATATATACAGGCTGTAGAGCTTCTACCAGCTGTATATATATAGTTATATGCAGGAGATACACAGGTTACACCAGCAGGGTACATATCACTACATACAGGCTGTAGAGCTTCTACCAGCTGTATATATATATAATTATATACAGGAGATACACAGGTTACACCAGCATGGTCTATATCACTATATACAGGCTGTAGAGCTTCTACCAGCTGTATATATATATATAATTATATACAGTATATACACAGGTTACACCAGCATGGTCTATATCACTATATACAGGCTGTAGAGCTTCTACCAGCTGTATATATATAATTATATACAGGAGATACACAGGTTACACCAGCATGGTACATATCAATATATACAGTAAATGTATATCCCCTGTATATAGTGGTATGTCCCATGCTGGTGTAACCTGTGTATCTCCTGTATATAATTATATATATGCAGCTGGTATAACTTCTACCAGCTATACATATATAATTACACTCCTTCCTCTACTCATCTCTGCAGCAGTCTCTGGGCAGCCTGTAATGGAAAGTCCCGTCCTTTGATCACATGGCCGGAGCCGGGTCATGTGATCTGCAACCACAGGTCCTCTTGCACCTTCATGTACAGGCTGTGCATCCAGCGCTCGGGAGGTGAGTAGAGCTGCACTAGCCCCTCCCCCAGGTAATCGCTGGCCAGCAGAGACTGATAGACTGCAGCTGTGACCACTCACAGCTGCAGCCTATCAGTGGGAGGGCCGCGCGCCGTGGGAGTCTGCAGCCTGTAATTGGCTGCCAACTCCACATGCAACAGCCCTCCCCTCTGTGAGTGCCGACCTGCAGCGCTGCCTCCCGCCTCTCTCCTCTCCTCTCCCCCCGCTACAAACACAATGTCGGCCGCAGCGATCATGCAACCGATAGCGCCGGTAATGCATGCACTGTGCATGTTGTATATGGCGGGGCCCCTGGGCTCCCTCAGCGCAGGGGCCGGGTGGTTGTTGCTACCCCTGCTTCCCCTTACAATACGCCAGTGCCTGTATCTAATGTAACTGATAACACACAGCTGTACTGTTCATATATTTTATTGTAATCAACCACAGTGCAGGGACTCAAAGTAAATGAACCTCTGTGTTAATGATTTCTCCAAGAGCTACTTGGAAAAATGTGTTTCCATTAGGGTTTCGACAGATGAGTAACATAATATGCTCGCTCCTGCCGATTATTTATTTGTCTCAGTCAACAAGTGCGAAATACCGAGCGTATTTGCGCCGGCAGCACTTGCTCACATGGGCAGGGGGAATCACCCCAAAATTATACAAAAGGCTAATTTGCCTAACGAAGTTCTCATTCCATTTGTTAGTGAAATGAATATGACTCCATTTCCCCATTTTATAGTATGCTCCCCCCCCCCCCCCCCAATTTGTATGATATAGTCTGTGTCAATGTTTTGTACTTTAACAAGATTTGCTGAAATGTGTGAACAATAAGAAAAAGGTCTACGTGGTTGGAACATTTACGGTCCTGGATTGACTGATTCGTGACATGACGCCTTGTTCCTCCATTCATAGAATTATGGAATGGTAGAGTTAAAGGGACCTCCAGGGTCATCGGGTCCAACCCCCTGCTCAGTGCGGGATTCACTAAATCATCCCAGACAGATATTTCTCCAGCCTTTGTTTGAACATGTCCCATGGTAACCTGTTCCACTTATTGATCACTTTTTTTTGTCACAGGGGCAGTGAGTCCACACGAATTTAGAATAAAGCCCTTCACAGGACTTCCAATTTTATTAGAAAACGGTTAAAAACACATAACGTGCGGGGAACATACAAAAAACTAAATAGTCCCTAATAATTAGGGCACTAAAAAGACAGACAGTAATATCTGGAGGTATCAAGTAGACGCCTAATTCCAGGTAAATATAAGGCTATGAATGCTCAGCCCTCGATAGTAGGATAACTATTATAGTGCATAGATGTCCTGCTGAGCTGTTTGTATGCATCGACAAACAAACTGTCCAGAATTTAATCCATGGAAGTAACTACTATACTTTTTCTGGGCAGTGAGGAAATGACGTGCTTGTATTGGTTATGAAAGCCCAGGAAGTATCAGTATTTGCTGTCAATAGTGTCCAAGCAACGTGATTACTTCGCAGATCTTAATATAACGAATGCACAATAATAGAGTTTTTCTCTGAAGCTATAATCAGATTGTACGTCAGTAGATTGAGACGATGGCCTGGGAGATCTTATATACTTAGTTGTACAGGATATTTCTATTCATACTGCACACTTCATTTGTTTGTTATGTCTGAGATATTCATACTCCACTAATCATTTGTTTGTTACTCGACGCGTTTCTCCGCTAATGCGTAGCGGTTCATCGGGAGTATATAGGGTCTGCAACGTGATTGTTAAACAATGGATATGATCATAATTCATAAGGTTAGGCCAGATGTAGTGAACATTATGTGTATGTCCAGGCCTGATGGAAATGTTTAGCTATTAATGGTAGACAAACTGATGAACTTTACAGGTCAATGGTAAGAAGAGATAAGCAAAGAGCTGATGGTGACCGCTCTATCGTGTTATAACAGCGATAATGGTTGCCATTGTAACCTGAAAGTTCATATAGCTGCGGCATTAGTACACTGAATAGATGCTCTGTAATAGAGGTTAGCAAATGTGCTGAGCTATTGTCAATGACATAATTGCCATAATGAGGCAACAGTCATAGTATAGATTAACAGACAGTATAGGGCTTATATAAAGCTCCACTTGTCAAGGTACATGTACTTTATTGCTCATTACATTCTGATACTGTAATAGAGCAGTTAAGTAGACCTTTGTTGGCACTTGGGTGCCTTAGCAGTTAGTTCAAAGGAGAAGAGAATATTCTTTACTGGATGACTGTTGAGATATAATTTGTAACAGTAAAACAGTGCAAGAATTCTATAGCACTGATTACCTGCAGATAGTGCAACAGGCTGTGAGCTCTTATCAGGAGCAGAAAATGCATAGGTGAGAATGCATTAATTAGCACTTTTAAAGCGAACCCTCTGAACTACAGTACATGCCCAAATGAAATAGCACTATTCTGAACTGCCGAGCACTACTCTCTAGTGTAGATGAATTCACTAGTGTATTACTATCTGATAGAGATATCCCAATGGATCAAGTAGCTAAACTAAGATATAGGCTGCATTCACACGAACGTATATCGGCTCGGTTTTCACGCCGAGCCGATATACGTTGTCTCTCTCTGCGGGGGGGGGGGGGATGGAAGAGTCAGGAGCAGGAACTGAGCTCCTGCCCCCTCTCTGCCTCCTCTCCGCCCCTCTGCACTATTTGTAATGAAAGCAGTCTGGACGGGGCTAAGTTCCGCGAATTAGCCCCGCCCCTGTCCCGCCTCTCCCCATTGCAAATAGTGCAGGGGGGCAGAGAGGGGGCAGGAGCTCAGTTCCTGCTCCTGGCTTTTCCATCCTCCTCCCCCCCCCCCCCCCCGGGCAGTGAGCGGTCCCCAAGCGATCGCGAAAAAGTTTAAAAAGTAAAAGAAAAGTGCTAGTTTCACCTCCCCTCATGGATCGGTTCCATGAGGGGAGGTGAGAATACTCACCTAAGTCCTCCCCGATGTCCCGATGGTCCGGGACCCGAAGTCCCCCTCTGCGCATGCACAGAGGGGCTCGAGCCCCGGGAAATTCAAAGTCCCTCTGTTCCTGGCTGCCATGTGTAGCCAGGAGCAATGAGATTTCACCGGAGACATGATCACTGTTATCCAATGGATGACAGTGATCATGTAAAGTAAAAAAAAAAAGTGTGAAAAAGTAAAAAAAAAAAAGTTTAAAAAGTTTTAAAAAGTTTTAAAAAAGTTTAAAAAGGGCACGTTTCATCTCCCCTCACGGATCATATCCGTGAGGGAGGATGAAAGTACTCACATAAGGCCCCCAGATTTATCCGCGGACGTTACCACAGCTTCTGCGCACACGCCCGTCGCCAAAATGGCGGACGCATGCGCAAAAGCTGTGGATTGCCAGGATAATTGAAAATCTCCCTGCTCCTGGCTACAAAACTGAGCCAACAGCCTGGAGATTTCACGGAGAGCCGCCGTGAGCGGTTCTTGGTCACGTGTTCGCAGTTATACAATGGATAATGGCGATCACGTAAAGGTTTTTAAAAAAACTTAAAGTTTCATCTCACCGATGCTATCGGTGAGAGATGAAACTTTTTACTGGAGGCCTCCGTATTTGCACCCCAACGCGATCCTCATCCGTGAACTTACCCGGATTCTGCACATGCGACCACCGGCAAAACACCGGACACATGCGCAGAAGTCGGGGAGCCCAGGAAATTTAAAATCTCCTTGCTCTCAGCAACCAACGGTCGCTGAGAGCCTGGAGCAGTGACAGGTGGCATCGTTGAGCGGTTCCCGGTCATGTGATAAAAAGGTAGAGATCTACCTTAGGCCGGTCTCACATGACCGGATAGGAATTACGGATTCTGCATGCGTCTGATACACGGTAATACGCAGATCAATCGCATTGGATTACACAATTCCGCTCACATTAGTGGCTTGGAATTACGTAATCCACTCGCAGAAAAGAGAACGCAGCATGTTCTATTTTACCGCGGATAGCCGCAACATAGAGCCCATTGTGCTCCATGGTCGCGGATATACCCGCAGCCCATACGCAACTACGTTGTATACGGGCTGCGGGTACCCGCGTCATCGCTACTTGTTTGTTACAAACCCATGCTGGCTCTGGATAATTTCTCCATTTTCATCCAAGTACTTGCATACATGCTGTTTAATAATTTGCTCAAAGATGGTTTAGAAGTCAGGCTCACAGGCCTGTAGTTTCCTGGATCCATCTTCTGGGACTTTATGCGTGTTTTGAGAATCTAATCTCATATGATCCCTTTGCATCGGCGCGTGTTTCTGTGGCATTTTAGATGTTAAATTCTTTATCTTGCATATATCTGTGTTTACTTTTCTGAACCAATGGTAATAAATAAATTATAATAAATTTGAATTATTGAAATTGAGGTGTGTGCCTATATAAAAACTGCTGCCTGTCAGTAAAACATAGATAACTTTTGATGACGTCCAGTTGGGTGGTGAAAGTTATTTCCCAGGCTTGGCTGTCTTCTAACTGAATTTTGACCCCAGAAGCAGACCACATAGCAAATAAATTTATTTACACTAACATGTTGGCGCCCAATGTGGAGCACAACCAAATCTACTCCAGACCCCCACGAAGAATGCAGTGATTTTCTCTTTTCCAGAAAAACAGGCAAGCACGCTGTATAAGTTTTAGGAAGTTTTATTCCTCACAAATCTGTTTTCCGTTGATACGGAGATTATCCCCTGTCACTGGGGACAGAGGGGTGCCTGTTATACTTTGATCCATGTCTAATAGCCAGAAAGATCGGTATACTTTTGAGTACATTTTGAATCTGTACATGAATGCTGTCTGGACATTTGTGAGGTGAGTGCTATGAAGTGCATTATTTCCCTGAGATAAGATTGAGTGAATGAATTGGAAAGGTGGACAAGATTGAAAGGAGGAGTTAGAGTGAGCTAGAAAGCCTGGTTTCTTTGGAATGCATGGTCTTAGTGATTTCTTACCCCCCCCCCCTTTCTTCCCTTTTCTGACTAACATTCCTGAGAAGACAGTGAATTAGATAATGTGGAGTTAATGTGTTGTAAATTTACAAACAATTGTGATGATTTAACTGATAGGTAAAACACCGCGATGGGAAGTCTTTGTGCACCCACAGCATAGGCAGACCCCAGTAATATTTCTGTAGCAAGAGTATAGGCGGACCCCAGTAACATTTCTGTAGCAAGAGTATAGGCGGACCCCAGTAACATTTCTATAGCAAGAGTATAGGCAGACCCCAGTAACATTTCTGTAGCAAAAGTATAGGTGAACCCCTCAAACCATTCAGTAGAAACAGCATAGGCAGACCCCAGTAACATTTCTGTATCAAAAGTATAGGCAGACCCCTGTAACATGTAGCAAGAGTAAACCTCTGTAGCAAGAGTAAAGGCGGACCCCAGTGACATTTCTGTAGCAAGAGTATAGGGGGATCCCAGTAACATTTCTATGGCAAGAGTATAGGCGGATCCCAGTAATATTTCTCTAGCAAAAGTATAGGCGAACCCCTCAAACCATTCAGTAAAAATTGCATAGGCGGACCTCAGTCGCTCACCGCTCACCATTTTGGTAGACTCCTCAAAGTTTCCGAGGACCTGGCAGATATCCAGGTATATACAGGACCCAACTAGAGGGACGGCCATTTTGAATTTACTATTAACCAACAGACCTGACAGAATAACATGGGTGCAGATTGGGGGGCACCTGGAAAATAGTAACCATAATATAATAAATTGTGACTTGTCTTTTAAAAGAGGATTTTATAGAGGAGCTACAAAAATACTAAACTTTAGGAAGGCCAAGTTCGATCAGCTCAGAGATACCCTTAACCTTAGTGACTGGGACAATATCCTCAAAAATGGTAGATACTCTGATTGGGTCACTGTTATTAATCAGATACCACAGAGGGCAGTAACGGAGGGGTCACCATTAATAGTGGGGTACCACAGGGAACAGTATTGGGCCCTCTTTTTTATATATATTTAATATTGATCTGGTAGAAGGATTGTACAGTAAAATAGCAATATTTGCAGATGATTCAAAACTATGAAACGTATATAGCACAAAAGAGAACAGAATATGGTTGGAGGCAGAAAAGTGTCAGATGAGGTGTAACACTGCTAAATGTAAGGTTTTGCACACGGGCAGGAAATACATGTCACCATTACACACTAAATGGGAAACCACTAGGGATCACTGACATGGAAAAGGACTTGGGGGTTTTATAACTAAGCTTAAAGGAGATGTCCCGCGCCGAAACGGGTTTTTTTTTTTTTAAACCCCCCCCCCCCGTTCGGCGCGAGACAACCCCGATGCAGGGGTTAAAAAAACCACCCGCACAGCGCTTACCTGAATCCCGGCGGTCCGGCGTCTTCATACTCACCTGCTGAAGATGGCCGCCGGGATCCTCTGTCTTCATGGACCGCAGGGCTTCTGTGCGGTCCATTGCCGATTCCAGCCTCCTGATTGGCTGGAATCGGCACGTGACGGGGCGGAGCTACACGGAGCTACACGGAGCCCCATAGAGAAGAGGAGAAGACCCGGACTGCGCAAGCGCGGCTAATTTGGCCATCGGAGGGCGAAAATTAGTCGACACCATGGAGACGAGGACGCCAGCAACGGAGCAGGTAAGTATAAAACTTTTGATAACTTCTGTATGGCTCATAATTAATGCACAATGTACATTACAAAGTGCATTATTATGGCCATACAGAAGTGTATAGACCCACTTGCTGCCTCGGGACATCTCCTTTAACTGCAGCAACCAGTGTCAAACAGCTGCTGCTAAGGCATATAGTATCATGGGGTGCATCAGAAGTAGTCTAGGGTCACATGACAAGAACATTGTTCTTCCTATTACAAGTAACTAGTCAGACCACACATGGAATTTTGTGGCCAGTTTTGGGCACTAGTATTCACGAAGGACATATCTGAGCTTGAGGGGGTACAAAGGGGCCAAGTAAAGTAATAAATGGAATTGATGGACTACAATACCCATCAGAATTGGGTTTATTCTTTTTATAATAGAGACAACTGAGAGGTGACCTAATAACTATATAATAAATATATCAGGGGTCAGTACAGAGATCTCTCCCATCATCTATTATACCCAGGACTGTAACAAGGAGTGCTCTAATAACTGTGTATAGATATATCAGGGATCAGTACAGACATCTCTCCCATCATCTATTTATACCGAGGACTGTAACAAGGGGGCGCTCTAATAACTATGTATAAATATATCAGGGGTCAGTACAGAGATCTCTCCCATCATCTATTATACCCAGGACTGTAACAAGGAGTGCTCTAATAACTGTGTATAGATATATCAGGGGACAGTACAAAGATCTCTCCTATCATTTATTATACCCAGGACAATAACAAGGCGGCGCTCTAATAACTATGTATCAGGGGTCAGTGCAGAGATCTCTCCCATCATCTATTATACTCAATACTGTAACAAGGGGGCGCTCTAATAACTATGTATAGATATATCAGTGGTCAGTACAGAGATCTCTCCCATCATCTATTATACCCAGGACTGTAACAAGGAGTGCTCTAATAACTGTGTATAGCTATATCAGGGGACAGTACAGAGATCTCTCCTATCATTTATTATTCCCAGGACAATAACAAGGCGGCGCTCTAATAACTATTTATCAGGGGTCAGTGCAGAGATCTCTCCCATCATCTATTATACCCAGGACTGTAACAAGGGGGCGCTCTAATAACTATGCATAGATATATCAGGGGTTAGTACAGAGATCTCTGGCATCATCTATTATGTAACAAGGGGAGCTCTAATAACTATGTATAGATATATCAGTGGACAATACAGAGATCTCTCCCATCATCTATTATGTAATGAGGGGAGCTCTAATAACTATGTATAGATATATCAGTGGACAATGCAGAGATCTCTCCCATCATCTATTATACCAAGGACTTGTAATAAGGGGGCGCTCTAATGACTATGTATAGATATATCAGGGGTCAGTACAGAGAGCTCTCCCATCATCTATTATGCCCAGGATTGTAACAATGGGGTGCTCTAATAACTATGTATAAATATATCAGAGGTCAGTACAGAGATCTCTCCCATCATCTATTATACCCAGGACTGTAACAAGGGGGCGCTCTAATAACTATGCATAGATATATCATGACTTATAACAAAGATCTCTGACATCATCTATTATGTAACAAGGGGGAGCTCAAATAACTATGTATGTATGTATATATATATATATATATATATATATATATATATATATATCAGTGGACAATACAGAGATCTCTGGCATCATCTATTATGTAACAAGGGGGCGCTCTAATAACTATGTATAGATATGAGTGGACAATACAGAGATCTCTCCCATCTATTATACCAAGGACTGTAATAAGGGGGAGCTCTAATGACTATGTATAGATATATCAGGGGTCAGTACAGAGATCTCTCCCATCATCTATTTATAGGCAGGACTGTAACAAGGGGGCTCTCTAACAACTATGTAAAGATATATCAGGGGGCAGTACAGACATCTCTCCCATCATCTATTATACCCAGAACTGCAACAAGGGGGTGCTCTAATAACTATGTAAAGATATATCAGGGGTCAGTGCAGAGATCTCTTACATCATCTATTTATACACAGGATTGTGACTGTAACAAGGGGGCATTCTCTACATCTAGAAGAAAGAAGATTTCTACACAACATAGGCCTCCTGCAGACGGCGGGGTCAGATCCCACTCCCAGTGCCTGGCCTCTCTGCTGTGTATTTTCATGCGGACACATCGCGGCTGTGTGCATAGGATTGCATTATCTAATGCAATCCTATGGCAGCGGGCATGGGCGGAAATTCTGTGGGAAATTCCACAGCGCGATTTCCACCCATCTGCAGGAGGCCATAGAAGTGGGTTCTTTACTGTAAGAGCAGTGGGGCTATGGAACTCTCCGCCTGAGGTCTTCCACACACTTGAATTTTTTAACGCTGCGTTTTTTTAACGCAAATGTCTTTGCAACTTTCTAATGTTAAAAACACATCAAAAGTTTGTGTTTTGCAATTTTTGTGCGATGTGTTTTTACATTATAACGTCCCATTGACATTCACTTAAAAAAACGCAGCATTAACATGGCGCTAAAAAAACGCAAGTGTGTGAGAGCCCTCAGCATGTGGTGATGGTGAATTGGGTAAAATACGATAAGAAGGGCCTGGATGCCTTTTTTAGCGTTACAATGTTACAGTCACTCATTGCTCAGAAGGGTCGGTAATCCGGTGATTATTCTGACAAAGGGGTGCATTTTCTTTCCTTTTAATGACCATATTTGGCTTTTACATTATTGTTTTTATTTTTGCCTTCCTCTGGATCAACATTGGGTGGGGGAGGGGTAATATGCTGAATTGGATGGACATAGGTCCTCTTTCAGCCTAAAATGCTTGGTTATGGGCTGAACAATCTAGTGGGTAGAGCGATCAGTGACTAATAGACATTTGTATATGACTGTGTACATACAGAGAGGCTGTGAGACACCGCCTACTGGACTGTTCACCTCAAAATGAGCAGAGATTTTAATGAAAACAATACGGGTTCTATTGGATCTTTCCCCATAAAACTATATATCAGTCCGCTCGGCTCCTCCTGCTCTATCACATCATGCCTGCAGTTTGGACAGCATTCCCTTTAAAAGGGCCACTTTAGTGAAAACCCTCCTGTCTAATGTTTATAAGCCACTGTCTTGAGTGTGAGGTTTTTTACTTTCAGTTTAAATCAATCCCATGATCCATCAGCACAGCATTAGCTGGGGGCTATAATGTATGCCTGCTTGGGGGGACAGTTTAATTATCATTACCTTCTATATTCACCTAAATAAGCCTCAGCCCATAAGTGTCCAGTCAGGAAGATGAGCCGTGATCTCCTCTATTACAGCTGCGTGATCATCAGCAGTAACTGACAGGAGTGTCTGTGCCCTCCTCTAGGCAGTTTCTGTGCTAGATCCATGTAACAGTATTTCACTAGAAGCTTCACACAAACTGAAGTAGATCTTAGATCACATGATCACCTGAGGAGAATGTTTCAGATAGAAAGTAATAACTAACCAAGGTAACCCTAAATCACTGAGGGATCACTGGGGGGATAGCTGCATAGTAAATGAAAAACAAAACAAAATACCGGAATGGCCCTTTTAAGGTAATTTGGTAAGGTAATACATAGTTTGTGCGTGCGTGCGTGCGTGCGTGCGTGCGTGCGTGCGTGTGTGTGTGTGTGTGTAAAGCTGAAAGCCCTCACTGACTGACTGACTCGCCAAAAGTTCTCCAACTTCCCAATGTCGTAGAAACATGAAATTTGGCGCAAGCATAGATTATCTCCAAAATAGGAAAAGAAATTGGGTCCCAACTCGATTATTCAATTCTAGCGCAAAAGAATTGGCGTCGGATTTAACGTACATAATCTAAATCACTCACTTCCCAATGTCATAGAAACGGGAAATTTGGCACGAGCATTGATTATGTCATAAAAAGGAAAAGCTAATGGGTCCCAACTCCATTATTCAATTCTATGCGCAAAAGAATTGGCGTCAAAATTTTACGTACATAATCTAAATCTCTCACTTCCCAATGTCATAGAGACGTGAAATTTGGCAGGAGCATTGATTATGTCATAAAAAGGAAAAGCTAATGGGTCCCAATTCGATTATTCAATTCTATGCGCAAAAGAATTAGCGTCCAAATTTTACGTGCGGAATGTAATTTTCTCACTTTCCGGTGTCATAGAAACGTGAAATTTGGCACGAGCATTGATTATGTCATAAATCGGAAAAGCTAATGGGTCCCAACTCGATTATTCAATTCCATGCGCAAAAGAATAAGCGCCCAAATTTTACGTGCGGAATGTAATTTTCTCACTTTCTGGTGTCATAGAAACATGAAATTTGGCACGAGCATTGATTATGTCATAAATAGGAAAAGATAATAGGTCCCAACTTGATTACTCAATTCTAGCGCAAAAGAATTGGCGTCGAAATTTTACGTGCGGAATGTAATTTTCTCACTTTCCGGTGTCATAGAAACGGGAAATTTGGCACGAGCATTGATTATGTCATAAATAGGAAAAGTTAATAGGTCCCAACTCCATTATTAAATTCTAGCGCAAAAGAATTGGCGTCGAAATTTTACGTTCGGAATGTAATTTTTTCACTTTCCGGTGTCATAGAAACAGGAAATTTGGCACAAGCATTGATTATGTCATAAATAGGAAAAGCTAATGGGTCCCAACTCGATTATTCAATTCCATGCGCAAAAGAATTAGCGTCCAAATTTTACGTGCGAAATGTAATTTTCTCACTTTCCGGTGTCATAGAAACGGGAAGTTTGGCACGAGCATTGATTATGTCATAAATAGGAAAAGCTAATGGGTCCCAACTCCATTATTCAATTCTATGCGCAAAAGAATTGGCGTCAAAATTTTACGTACATAATCTAAATCTCTCACTTCCCAATGTCATAGAGACGTGAAATTTGGCAGGAGCATTGATTATGTCATAAAAAGGAAAAGCTAATGGGTCCCAATTCGATTATTCAATTCTATGCGCAAAAGAATTAGCGTCCAAATTTTACGTGCGGAATGTAATTTTCTCACTTTCCGGTGTCATA
The DNA here is from genome assembly GCA_035609135.1 of Eleutherodactylus coqui. Classification (NCBI taxonomy): domain Eukaryota; kingdom Metazoa; phylum Chordata; class Amphibia; order Anura; family Eleutherodactylidae; genus Eleutherodactylus; species Eleutherodactylus coqui. The sequence goes on along the minus strand of CM069412.1, from coordinate 175,692,829 downwards.
GAAACGGGAAATTTGGCACGAGCATTGATTATGTCATAAATAGGAAAAGTTAATAGGTCCCAACTCCATTATTAAATTCTAGCGCAAAAGAATTGGCGTCGAAATTTTACGTTCGGAATGTAATTTTTTCACTTTCCGGTGTCATAGAAACAGGAAATTTGGCACAAGCATTGATTATGTCATAAATAGGAAAAGCTAATTGGTCCCAACTCGATTATTCAATTCTATGCGCAAAAAATTAGCGTCCAAATTTTACGTACGTAATCTAAGTTTCTCACTTTCCGGTGTCATAGAAACGGGAAATTTGGCACAGGCATTGATTATGTCAAAAATAGGAAAAGCTAATGGGTCCCAACTCGATTATTCAATTCTATGCACAAAAGAATTAGCGTCCAAATTTTCCGTGCGGAATGTAATTTTTTCACTTTCCGGTGTCATAGAAACGGGAAATTTGGCACGAGCATTGATTATGTCATAAATAGTAAAAGCTAATGGGTCCCAACTCCATTATTCAATTCTATGCGTAAAAGAATTAGCATCCAAATTTTACGTACAGAATCTAATTTTCTCACTTTCCGGTGTCATAGAAACGGGAAATTTGGCACGAGCATTGATTATGTCATAAATAGGAAAAGCTAATGGGTCCCAACTCGATTATTCAATTCTATGCGCAAAAGAATTAGCGTCCAAATTTTACGTGCGAAATGTAATTTTCTCACTTTCCGGTGTCATAGAAACGGGAAATTTGGCACGAGCATTGATTATGTCATAAATAGGAAAAGCTAATGGGTCCCAACTCCATTATTCAATTCTATGCGCAAAAGAATTGGCGTCAAAATTTTACGTACATAATCTAAATCTCTCACTTCCCAATGTCATAGAGACGTGAAATTTGGCAGGAGCATTGATTATGTCATAAAAAGGAAAAGCTAATGGGTCCCAATTCGATTATTCAATTCTATGCGCAAAAGAATTAGCGTCCAAATTTTACGTGCGGAATGTAATTTTCTCACTTTCCGGTGTCATAGAAACGTGAAATTTGGCACGAGCATTGATTATGTCATAAATAGGAAAAGCTAATGGGTCCCAACTCGATTATTCAATTCCATGCGCAAAAGAATTAGCGTCCAAATTTTACGTACGGAATCTAATTCTCTCACTTTCTGGTGTCATAGAAACATGAAATTTGGCACGAGCATTGATTATGTCATATATAGGAAAAGATAATAGGTCCCAACTTGATTACTCAATTCTAGCGCAAAAGAATTGGCGTCGAAATTTTACGTGCGGAATGTAATTTTCTCACTTTCCGGTGTCATAGAAACGGGAAATTTGGCACGAGCATTGATTATGTCATAAATAGGAAAAGTTAATAGGTCCCAACTCCATTATTAAATTCTAGCGCAAAAGAATTGGCGTCGAAATTTTACGTTCGGAATGTAATTTTTTCACTTTCCGGTGTCATAGAAACAGGAAATTTGGCACGAGCATTGATTATGTCATAAATAGTAAAAGCTAATGGGTCCCAACTCGATTATTCAATTCTATGCGCAAAAAATTAGCGTCCAAATTTTACGTACGTAATCTAATTTTCTCACTTTCCGGTGTCATAGAAACGGGAAATTTGGCACGAGCATTGATTATGTCATAAATAGGAAAAGCTAATGGGTCCCAACTCGATTATTCAATTCTATGCACAAAAGAATTAGCGTCCAAATTTTACGTGCGGAATGTAATTTTTTCACTTTCCGGTGTCATAGAAACGGGAAATTTGGCACGAGCATTGATTACGTCATAAATAGTAAAAGCTAATGGGTCCCAACTCGATTATTCAATTCTATGCGCAAAAGAATTAGCGTCCAAATTTTACGTACATAATCTAAATCTCTCACTTCCCAATATCATAGAGACATGAAATTTGGCACAAGCATTGATTGTGTCATAAATATGAAAAGTTAATGGGTCCCAACTCGATTATTCAATTCTAAGCGTAAAAGAATTAGTGTCCAAATTTTATGTACGTAATCTAATTCTACCACTTCCTGATGTCATTTTATATGAAGGAAACGTCGCATGGTTACCTCCACGTGGTGTTTCCTGGGTAACGCAGAGAACTATGCAAAATGGTGAACATATGTTTTTCCTCAGTATCTCTAAAGTAACCACGACTTCATAAGATTTTCCGTGTGAACACCAGATAAACACCAGTACCAAATTAACTTGGGCGAAGCCGGGTATATCAGCTAGTATATGTATATAGTGTGTGTGTGTGTGTATATATATATATATATATATATATATATATATATATACGTGTGTGTGTGTGTGTATATATATATATATATGTATATATATATATATATATATATATGTGTGTGTGTGTGTATATATATATATATGTATATATATATATTTATATATATATATATATAGTGTGTGTGTATATATAAATAAAATCACACACATACACTACCGTTCAAAAGTTTGGGGTCACCCAAACAATTTTGTGTTTTCCATGAAAAGTCACACTTATTCACCACCATGCGTTGTGAAATGAATAGAAAATAGAGTCAAGACATTGACAAGGTTAGAAAGAATGATTTGTATTTGAAATAACATTGTTTTTACATCAAACTTTGCTTTCGTCAAAGAATCCTCCTTTTGCAGCAATTACAGCATTGCACACCTTTGACATTCTAGCTGTTAATTTGTTGAGGTAAGCTTGAGAAATTGCACCCCACGCTTCTAGAAGCATCTCCCACAAGTTGGATTGGTTGGATGGGCACTTCTGGCGTACCATACGGTCAAGCTGCTCCCACAACAGCTCAATGGGGTTCAGATCTGGTGACTGCGCTGGCCACTCCATTACCGATAGAATACCAGCTGCCTGCTTCTGCTGTAAATAGTTCTTGCACAATTTGGAGGTGTGTTTAGGGTCATTGTCCTGTTGTAGGATGAAATTGGTTCCAATTAGAGATGAGCGAACACGTTCGGCCCCGCCCCTTTTTCGCCCGAACACCGAACTTTGCGAACACTTCAGTGTTCGGGCGAAAAAGTTTGGGGGCCGCCGTGGCAGCGCGGGGGGGGTGCGGCGGGGAGTGGGGGGGAGAGGGAGAGAGAGAGGGCTCCCCCCTGTTCCCCGCTACTGCCGCCCGCGCCGCCGCGCATCTCCCCGCCCCCCGGCGGCACCCGGACCTTTACGCGCGAACACTGCAGTGTTCGGCAAAGCCGGTGTCCGGGTGCGGATGTGTCCGTAACGGACATGTTCGCTCATCTCTAGTTCCAATCAAGCGCTGTCCACTGGGTATGGCATGGCGTTGCAAAATGGAGTGATAGCCTTCCTTATTCAGAATCCCTTTTACCCTGTACAAATCTCCCACCTTACCAGCACCAAAGCAAACCCAGACCATCACATTACCTCCACCATGCTTAACAGATGGCGACAGGCATTCTTCCAGCATCTTTTCATTTGTTCTGCGTCTCACAAACGTTCTTCTTTGTGATCCAAACACCTCAAACTTGGATTCATCCGTCCACAACACTTTTTTCCAGTCTTCCTCTGTCCAATGTCTGTGTTCTTTTGCCCATCTTAATCTTTTTCTTTTATTGGCTAGTCTCAGATATGGCTTTTTCTTTGCCACTCTGCCCTGAAGCCCAAAATCCCGCAGCCGCCTCTTCACTGTAGATGTTGACACTGGTGTTTTGCGGGTACTATTTAATGAAGATGCCAGTTGGGTACCTGTGAGGCGTCTGTTTCTCAAACTAGAGACTCTAATGTGCTTATCTTCTTGCTTAGTTGTGCAACGCGGCCTCCCACTTCTTTTTCTACTCTGGTTAGAGCCTGTTTGTGCTGTCTTCTGAAGGGAGTAGTACACACCGTTGTAGGAAATCTTCAATTTCTTAGCAATTTCTCGCATGGAATAGCCTTCATTTCTAAGAACAAGAATAGACTGTCGAGTTTCAGATGACAGTTCTCTTTTTCTGGCCATTTTGAGCGTTTAATTGACCCCACAAATGTGATGCTCCAGAAACTCAATCTGCTCACAGGAAGGTCAGTTTTGTAGCTTCTGTAACGAGCTAGACTGTTTTCAGATGTGTGAACATGATTGCACAAGGGTTTTCTAATCATCAATTAGCCTTCTGAGCCAATGAGCAAACACATTGTACCATTAGAACACTGGAATGATAGTTGCTGGAAATGGGCCTCTATACACCTTTGTAGATATTGCACAAAAAAACAGACATTTGCAGCTAGAATAGTCATTTACCACATTAGCAATGTATAGAGTGCATTTGTTTAAAGTTAGGACTAGTTTAAAGTTATCTTCATTGAAAAGTACAGTGCTTTTCCTTCAAAAATAAGGACATTTCAATGTGACCCCAAACTTTTGAACGGTAGTGTATATACACGCAATGCACAGGTATATCATCTAGTTTATATAGGTACATATATTGACGCCCCCAGAAGTGGTGGGTGTAGCCAAGCGTGAGGCGGCTTGACAGGCAGGTGACACCCCCAGTACATGATTGGCTACACTCACTTCTCTGGGGCTGAATGGCTGGACTCACCACTCCGCCAGTGTTTTTTTTCTGCTGGGCTCCTGAGAATGCTTTTGGCGTGCTGGGGTGAGCGATCGTGGCACAGTGGCTTTTCATCACCTCCTCCTCTGTATTCTCTGCGGAGTGCTGCCGTGAGTAAGGCAGCGGCGCATGGGGTCCCGGGTCTGCATCTGCTGCATCGGGCCGTGAGTTGCAGCGCTGTTGCTTCTTAAAGTAAGGCTGCATGCAGCGGCGTATGGGCTCCTGGGACAACATCTGCTGCGCCAGGGCCATGAGCGGCCGTGCTGTAGCTTTTTAAAGTAAGGCTGCTGCCTGTGGCCTCCTAGGTCGCCGGCGGCAATGGCATAAGGGAGTTAGCAGTGAAGGGCACAGTGGACACAGGCGGCAACATGCTACCGGTGGAGGCGATGGTGGTCGGGGGGTTCTGACACCAGCACCTAAGTTGGTAGGAGCATGCAAGCACTTTGTGCTGGGATAGAGGGTTAGGGTTAGTTTACCAGTTAGGCGTAGGTGTACATTATTTGCTGTAAATGCTTCCCACAATAACATTGAAGCATTTATAGATAATAATATAAGCCTAACTGTTAAACAACCCCTAACCCTAAGCCTTAATTGAATAGTTAAGTTGCAATCCATCAGCTTTTCATATTTAAGACATAATCAATGCTCGTGCCAAATTTCAAGTTTCTATGACATCGGGAAATAAGAGAATTAGATTCCGTACGTAAAATTTAGACACCAATTCTTTTGCACTTAGAATTAAATAATCGAGTTGGGACCCATTAACTTTTCCTATCTATGACAATCAATGCTCGTGCCAAATTTCAAGTTTCTATGACATCGGGAAGTGAGAGAATTAGAATTCATACGTAAAATTTGGACGCTAATTCTTTTGCGCTAGAATTGAGTAATGGAGTTGGAACCCATTAGCTTTTCCTATTTATGACATACTCAATGCTTTTGCCAAATTTCATGTTTCTACAACATTGGGAAGTGAGAGAATTAGATTCTGAACGTAAAATTTGGATGATTATTCTTTTGCGCTAGAATTGAATAAAGGAGTTGGGACCCATTAGGTTTTCCTATTTTTGACATAATCTATGCTTGTGCTAAATTTCAAATTTCCATGACATTGGGAAGTGAGAGAATTACATTTCGCATATAAAATCAGGACGCTAATTCTTTTGCGCTTAGAATTAAATAATCGAGTTGGGACCCATTAACTTTTCCTATTTATGACATAATGAATGCTCTTGCCATATTTCAAGTGAGAGAATTACATTACGCACGTAAATTTTGGACGCTAGTTCTTTTGTGCTTTGAATTGAATAATCGAGTTGTGACCCATTAACCTTTCCTATTTATGACATAATCAATGCCTGCGCCAAATTTCAAATTTCTATGACATCAGGAAGTGAGAGAATTAGATTCTGTGCGTAAAATTTGGAAGCCAATTCTTTTGCGATAGAATTAAATAATCGAGTTGGGACCCATTAGCTTTTCCTATTTATGACATAATCAATGCTCGTGCCAAATTTCATGCTACTATGACATCAGGAAGTGAGAGAATTAGATTACGTACATAAAATTTGGATGCTAATTCTTTTGCGCTAGAATTGAATAATAGAGTTAGGACTAGAGATGAGCGAGCGTACTCGGAAAAGCACTACTAGCTCGAGTAATTTGCTTTATCCGAGTATCGCTGTGCTCGTCCCTGAAGATTCGGGTGCCGCTGCGGCTGACAGGTAAGTCGCAGCGGGGAGCAGGGGAGAGCGGGCAGGAGAGAGGGAGAGAAAGATCTTACCTCCGTTCCTCCCCGCTCTCCCCTGCAGCTCCCCGCTCCGTGCCGGCACCCGAATCTTCAGGGACGAAGATTATTATTTTGGAAATAATCTATGCTTGGGCCAAATTTCATGTTTCTACGACATCGGGAAGTTGGAGAATTAGATTTGGTATGTAAAATTTGGACGCTAATTCTTTTGCGCTAAAATTGAATAATCGAGTTGGGTCCCTTTACTTTTCCTATGTTGGAGATAATCAATGCTTGTGCCAAATTTCATGTTTCTACGTCATCGGGAAATTGGAGAATTAGATTACGTACGTAAAATTTGGACGCTAATTCTTTTGCGCTAAAATTGAATAATTGAGTTGGGACCCCTTTACTTTTCCTATTTTTGAGATAATCTATGCTTGTGCCAAATTTCATGTTTCTATGACATCGGGAAGTTGGAGAATTAGTGGCGAGTCAGTCAGTCAGTCAGTGAGTGAGGGAGTCAGTGAGGGCTTTCGTCTTTCTATATATATATATATATATATATATAGATATACATACACACAACACAGCTGTATATTTCCTAGTGTGTATATATATATATATATATATATATATATATATATATATATATATACAGGTATATCACCTAGTGTAGTATCACCCCATTAACGGGGCCCCTCCATAATTTATGCATGCATTTGCCTTGTGTCTATGTGTTGTCAGTGCCTTTTATGTTGAGTGAACATGATGTGTATTGCATATCTGCAGCTCTGAATGGGTTAACTGGGTCTGGTATGTGAGATGTCTGAGAAATGTATCTTGTTGTTTGTCACATGATCATGCTTCTTACATGTGATTGCAAAGTGTCTGCCAAGTCTTCTGTTCTGGGCGTGCAAGAGTAAGTAGTGTTTGTGGAGCTGCAAGTGAGCCATACAGACATTTCTGTGTGGTTCAGGATGGAAGAGGCTGAAAGGTAACCTCAGCCTTCCCTGGGTCTGCTTTACCCAGGAGATGCTAGTGGTACCCTAAACCACTAAGGAGAAGAGTGAGAGAGGAACAACGATGCAGTGTGGAGTGCCTGCATGCCAAATGTGAGTGCTGACTGATAGAGAGCTGGCGAGTGTAAAGGAGTTTGTGCTGGGACCAGAATCCTACAGATAACTAGGACTGTAGCTTCTTCTGCTATCCTGTGATTTCCTCCCTGTCGCACCACTTTGTGATTTTGCACCATTTTCCTGCTGGCGTGAATTGATGCCTTTTGCTGAACGGTAAATAGTTTTTCAAATAAAGGAGCACTGCTGACCATTCCCGGCTTTGCTATTTAACAGTTCCCTGTGAGTGTGAACCAGTTCCCCCCCAGTGGCATTCCCTCAACACCAAGTACTGAGTGGGAATGAAGTAATGGATCAATGGCCAGCACCCTCTAGTAAGAGTGGCCGGTATTTATGTGCACAAGACCGATTGGCTGGAGAACTCCTCACCATTAGCCAGCCAAATCACCCAGACCTGCAGCAGTGTGCTCCTGGGAAGCCATAGTACTACAGGTCCCAGGAGCACAACGTGACAGTCCTAAAGAGCAGTAGGTTATGGCTTTGGTTTTGTCAGTTTTTATTGTTGTTTTTTTATTTTGCGCTAATACTATGCCAGCCTCATATAGCTGAAAGTAATGGATCGTGCTCCATCTCAATGACTCCATACGTGACTTATACATTGTGAAGGAACCAGGAGGAACAACTGATTGTATAAATATGTAAACTCCAGGCCAACGAATTAAATATTTTTTTTTACAATTTAACTTTATTTAACTAGATCTTATGCAAAACAACAGGTGAGAGGAAAGCATCAGTTACCACTCATCAGCGCCACCAATAGTCAGACGTGCTACATCAAACAACCTCAAGAAGCTGCAGGGAAATAAAAAGGAAGTCTGGAAGTCAGGCTGCATTCACACGAACGTATATCGGCTCGGTTTTCACGCCGAGCCTATATACGTCGTCCTTATCTGCAGGGGGGGGAGGATGGAAGAGCCAGGAGCAGGAACTGAGCTTCCGCCCCCTCTCTGCCTCCTCTCTGCCCCTCTGCACTATTTGCAATGAAAGGAGGTGGGACGGGGGCGTGGCTACGTTCCGATAATTAGCCTCGCCCCCGCCCCGCCTCTCCCCATTGCAAATAGTGCAGAGGGGCGGAGAGGGGGCGGGAGCTCAGTTCCTGCTCCTTGCTCTTCCATCCTCCTCCCCCCAACCTGCAGATGAGGACGACGTATATCGGCTCGGCATGAAAACCGAGCCGATATACGTTCGTGTGAATGCAGCCACAACCTGTGTAGTGCAAAAGTGGAACAGAAGGAGGATTGACATGGTATGAAAAAAGAAGAAAAATGCGGGATGATCACATAGCATCCAGGAATGGGGACTGTAATAAGGTGGTTGAGTCACGATCATGCACAATATTTTGTCCCACTCACAGTGGCCTTTGTTCCCATGAGTACCACAGTGGAAAGTGGAGGTGTACCGGGCTGTGATATGTGTTGTGCAACTGTTGTGGCGATAATGGAATCGTGTCACTTCTAGTTAGTCTGGTGCAGGTATTGTATGTCTACTGGCTCTGATTGGAGTGGTATTAGGGGAGACATGCTTGGCCTCACCTGTGGGTGATTTGTCACGGTTATTAGCCAGGACTGGTGCCAGGCTTGGATCCAGTTTATTTTTAGTCATCCACTGTCTGTGGAGAAAGCCAGAGCTTTGAGCTGGTTGCCCTGTGACTACGCAAAGCTAAGTACAGCAGTTTATTTCTGTTTCATCTTGTTTTTTGTGTTGTTACCCTATACCACATAGTTTCTACTTGTGGCCAAGGTACATGGTCAGGTTCATCCTTGTCAGGATGGGTTACCTGTGTATAGGCAGGTCCCTTCCCTGGGTAAATATTAATATTTTGGACTGTTTGATGTGCAGTAGTGTTTCAGGTTACGGATCCAGCGGCGTCCCGTTCAGACATGGCAGCAACACCACAAGATAGTTCAGTAAACGGGGACAATGGAACGTTTCCTTGTAAGGCCTTAGTCAGACGGGCGTTTTTAGCCGCGATTTGCGCATGCGTCCGGCGATTTTATAAAACCATTGCTTTGCAATGGTATCGGACACATGAGCGCTTTTTATGCGCTCATCCGATAACTTATAGAACAAAAAATCGCAGATCGCACCTATCTGCGATATGTGATTCCTGTTCTCTTCTCTATATGCGCTCAGCAGCGCCGACCCCATTGAGAACATATAGAAGACAAATCATTCTTCTCTGCACAGCTGTAACAGCTGTGACAGAGAAGAACGATGTTTGCCCATTGAATTCAATGGAGCCGGCAATACAGCCGCTCCATTGAAAGCAATGGGCTGCCGGCGTGCGCGGGGTTAATTGTCGGGAAGGGCTTAAATATATAAGCCCTTCCCTGCAATTCATCCTAAAATGTGTTAAAATAAAAAAAAAAATTGTATACTCACCTTTCCGCTGCAGCCGGAGTCCAGCCGCGGCCGCTGTCAGTTCTCCTGAACTGCTTCTCGGCACTATTCAGCCGGCGGGGCTTTAAAATCCCCGCCTGCTGAATGATCTGCCTCTGATTGGTCACAGCCCTGACCAATCAGAGCCAGGTTTCACTCACACACCCATTCATGAATTCATGAATGGGTGAGTGACTGCTGCCTCTCAGCGCTGAGCCAATCAGGGGCAGGTCTGACTCACATCCATTCATGAATTCATGAATGGGTGTGAGTGAGACATGCCTCTGATTGGCTCAGCGCTGAGCCAATGAGGGGGCAGGTCTGACTCACACCCCCTTCACACCCACTGCAGGACGGCCACGCAGAGCTCCGGCTGCCGGGAGAAGGTGAGTATATATATATTTTTTTATTTTTACACATTTTAGGATGAATTGCAGGGAAGGGCTTATATATTTAAGCCCTTACCGACAATTCATCCCGGGCTCGCCCGCAGCGCATTGCTTTAAATGGAGCCGGCTCTATTGCCGTCTCCATTGAATGCAATGCGCTGGACAGCTCCGGCCCGTTTCTAATGAAACGCGGCTAGGAGCAGATTTTCGGGCGATTTGCGGGCGACTTGCGCGCACCGGTCACGCGATTTGCGGATGCGCATCCGTCATGCGATCCGCTAATCGCGCGAAAAAACGCCCGTCTGACTAAGGCCTAAGAAAGCATGACAGTGTCACATCTGAGGTACAGAAGCAACAAATAGCCAGTGATTACTTCACTGATTGCTGTTCTCCTCACGTATGCGTCGTCTCTGCGGTTTCCTCCCTCATCACTGATATCCCGGAAATACAGGAAGGGAGAGATACACAGAGATAGGGTGCTCATAGCGGATCATGGCTGCAATCTCCCAGTTTCCACTTACACTGCATTCTCAGCTACCTATATGGGAGACTTATTACAGCAGAGTAGGGAGGGGTAGAGTGAATGAGTAAGGGTAAAGAGGGGTTAGTGGGTGAATTTCAATCCAGGTTCCTGGTACCTGGTTACACAGTGTATCTTAGCTTAGTATCGCACAGGAAAAGATTAGCTACACAGCAGAGCAGACTGCATATACAGACAATTACATTTATATGAAGGGAAGTTAGGAAAGGTAAAATTTGGATACAGCAGCTACATTTGCTTTGGTAGATACATAACAATATATAATATGCTTCAGCCTTTGGGCTGATAACAGAGAGACAATAGCTTATAAGTCCTTGTACCACAAAACCAGGGACTTTCATAGTTGATGTATGCCACAGTCTGGCCTGTTATATCTGCAGACGGTATATATAGCAGGAGAGCAATCACCACCACCTAAGGGAAATAAGAACAGCCATAAAATACTGATAAAACAACATGAAAATAGCTGCATTCAAATATTTTTATTTTTAAACCAGATATGTGACTTGTAAATCCTATGCAAAATAGCTTAGATAGAACCAGAAAAGGGATTTGCACAATGATGATATATACTGCATGTCATCTTAGACACTGCGCTCCTGGAACACACTGACACCAAAATCCTCTAATAAATCAAGAACATAATCAGAAGGAATTGTATAACTCATAAAAACACAAAATCCCAGAACATCATGTGTGCACGTCATAGATAGACCATGAATGGAAGAAGGATGCAAAATCACTGGAAAAGGGAATATACAGAAAAATCCCATAAAGTACCATATACCTACCAATATACTGATAAGAGGGCAGGTAGAAGCACCACAACCCTCAGCATGCAGACAGCCAGACTGCTACATGGAGGAGTATTGTACCCCTCACACACCTTCCCTATACTGAGGGGGAGGCTGCTTATTGCTATGCTTGTGCATAGATCTGGCATATGTACGCCATATTTTGTCGTGGATGACCTTTTATGGCCCACGGCATGATCAATGGGAATGTTTGCACCCTTCCAAATTAATGTTAAGAGGCTGTGTGCACAGAGTTTAGATCACACTGACACTGAAGTTCAGCATATGAAAACTTCCTCACTTCTGCTTTATTTTTGGGCACGTAGCCTCTTTAATAGCATTAAACATATATCTGCCCCTTATGGGCATGCCAAAAATTGCATAGATAAGATGTATGGATAGATTATTGGCTAAGCTTTTTAAGGTTCTTCCTGCATCCAGTCATCTGTTTTTTTCGGCATGGTCCATCCCACGGTATCAGTCAGGAAATGAGAGACATCTTGGAAGAGCTCGATGGAGGGGGAAAAGGCGGGAAGAATGAGTTGTTGTCAAATGACGCTTTGGTATCACGTGTGACTTCTCAGATATGCCCGAAGGTTACAACTTAGTACAGGGGTTATTAGCGGGTGTTTTGCTAAATCTGTTTACAGTTAGTCCCCGACTTGCGAACAGGTTCCGTTCCAGGAACCTGTTCGCAAGTCGATTTGTTGGCAAGTCCGAACAAATGGTTGTATGGAGCGGGATCGCGGGTGGATCCCGCTCCATACAACGTCGGGTGCCGGCTGTTTCTTACAGCGGGCACCCGGCGGCAGCAGTTCCGACGAGCCGCGCCGCTCGGAACTGACAGCGGTATTTAAAGTGTTAACAGCTCTGACGAGCGGCGCGGCTCGTCGGAACTGCTGCCGCCGGGTGCCCGCTGTAAGAAACAGCTTGCACCCGACGTTCAGGGGGCCCGTACAGATGATAGAAGCCTGCCCGGTCCCTGCACAGTATGATGTAATGCCATAGCATTACATCATACTGTGCAGGACAGATAGTTCGTATCTTGCGAAATTCGTAAGTCGAAAGTCCCCTACTTGCGAACAATCTGTATGCTGACAAGTATAATAATCACCAAACCTTCCACCACTGTAAACTAACCAACTAACCTTCCACCAACTCCCCCATCTGGTCGTAGATGTCATCCAGAAAAGATCATCAGCCATTCTATGGGGATTCCATCAACCATTTGCCATTATATGAAGGAGTGCATGTGCCTAAATAGGCAAATATCACGCGGGAGTCCACAGCGGAATCTGTACGTGACCGCAGCGAGTGACCCCCCCATGTACCTGAATATCTTTATGGAAGATGACTGCGGACATTCATCGTCGGTCATGTGCAATTGAGATTAAAAAAAAAAAAATTCAATTTGTCACACCGTCACTTGGCAATGACGTGGGTACCTGTGACCAATCCGCAATATCAATTGCAGATGGGCGGTGGATCGGACGGCTTCGATTGACTTCAATAGAAGCTGTCCATGCAGAATTCAAACAGAACATGCTGCGATATAATTTCTGCTCACAGACCTAGGGATACTAGTTGACTGCAGGCTTAAAGGGGTTGTCCCGAGGCAAAAGTGAAAATTTTTTTTTTGCCCAGTCCCCCTTCTAAAGCAAACATTACAATTTACACGTTTAAAGCGTTTTAAAAGATGGTTTATACTCACCATTCCACTTGAAAGTTCATCTTTAAAGATGTCCGCCGGTCCTTTCCCAGGGATGCACTGCGGTTTTCTCCCATGGTGCACCGTGGGTCTTCTCCCATAGTGCACTGTGGACTCTGTGCGGTCCATTGCCGATTCCAGCCTCCTGATTGGCTGGAATCGGCACACGTGACAGGGCGGAGCTACGCGATGACGCGTATAAGGGGGCGGAGCCAGAACACCGCTCGTGCTCAGACCGACCAGAAGGGAGAAGACCCTTCTGCGCAAGCGCGTCTAATCGGGAGATTAGACACTGAAATTAGACGGAGCCATGGAGACGGGGAAGCCAGCGCAGGGAAGGTAAGTGAATAACTTCTGTATGGCTCATATTTAATGCACGATGTATATTACAAAGTGCATTAATATGGCCATACAGAAGTGCTTAACCCCACTTGCTGCCGCGAGACAACCCCTTTAAGTGGAGCAATCCATGCCAATCAGCTGCTGCAAAAGCCAATAAAGTCTTGGGGTGCATTAAAAAAGATATAGGGACGAAGGATGAAAACATTATTCTTGCACTATATAAGGCACTTGTCAGGCCTCACATGGAATACTGTGTAAAGTTTTAGACACCGGTGCTCAGGAAAGATGTAGCAGCGCTTAAAGGGTAGAAAGTAGGGCAACTAAGTTAATAAATGGAATGGGAGGACTGGAATACCCAGAGAGGCTGGCAAATTGGGATTATTTACTATGAAAAAGAGATGGCTAAGGGGCGACCAAATAACTATGTATGAATACATGAGGGCACAATACAAGGATCTCTCCCACAATCTGTTTATACCCAGGACTGTGACAGCAACAAGAGAGCATCCCTATGTCTAGAAGAAAGCAGGTTTCATCACCAACACAGAAAGGGGTTCTTTACTGTCAGAGCAGTGAGACTGTGGAACTCTCTGCCTGTGGACAGGTTGATAGCAAAATCCATAGAGAAGTTTAAGAGGGGACTTGATTACAGATGAGCGAGCACCAAAATGCTCGGGTGCTCATTGCTCAAGTCGATCTTTCCGCGATGCTCGAGGGTTCGTTTCAAGTAACGAACCCCATTGAAGTCAATGGGCGACTCGAGCATTTTTGTATATCACTAGAGATGAGCGAACGTACTCGTCCGAGCTTGATACTCGTTCGAGTATTAGCGTGTTCGAGATGCTCGTTACTCGAGACGAGTACCACGCAATGTTCGAGTTACTTTCACTTTCATCTCTGAGACGTTAGCGCGCTTTTCTGGCCAATAGAAAGACAGGGAAGGCATTACAACTTCCCCCTGTGACGTTCAAGCCCTATACCACCCCTCTGCAGTGAGTGGCTGGCGAGATCAGGTGTCACCCGAGTATATAAATCGGCCCCTCCCGCGGCTCGCCACAGATGCGTTCTGACAGAGATCAGGGAAAGTGCTGTCTTGCTGGAGTTGCTATAGGGAGAGTGTTAGGAGTATTTTAGGCTTCAAGAACCCCAACGGTCCTTCTTAGGGCCACATCTAACCGTGTGCAGTAGTGTGGAGGCTGCTTTTTGCAGTGTTGCACTTTTTTTTTTTTTTGTATATCGGCGTGCAGAGCATTGCGCCCTGCAGTAATTATACATAGTCCAGGGCCAGTAGTGGTGGTGAGGCAGGGACAGAAGACATATTTATTGAATATAGGCAGTGGGCCTTTCCAAAAACATTTGGGGAAAAAAATCTATTTGGGCTGCCTGTGACTGTCCTCAGTGTACTGGGTCTGTGCTGGGTGTAGTTGTCCTCCTAATTCATACGCAGCCAGCTAAGTGTTACAGCAGGCTTGCGCAAAATTATTTCCTGGCTCTGTGTTGGCTGTTAGATCACCGCTGTATTCCAGTCCACAGTGCAACAGTCTGCAGTTATTTGACATACTCCAGGGCCAGTAGTGGTGACGCAGAGAGAAAAGACATATACAGTGTATATAGGCATTGGGCCTTTCCAAAAACATTTGGGAAAAAAAATCTATTTGGGCTGCCTGTGACCGTCCTCAGTGTACTGGGTCTGTGCTGGGGGTAGTTGTTCTAATTCATACGCAGCCAGCTAAGTGTTACAGCAGGCTTGCGCAAAATTATTTCCTGGCTCTGCTGTGCGTTCCGTAAGGGAAGTCAGCCTCCAACCACAGGCCAATAAGCGGCACATTTAATTACAGCGTTCTGTTTCTGCACTACTGGTAATACACCATGCTGAGGGGTAGGGGTAGGCCTAGAGGACGTGGACGCGGGCGAGGACGCGGAGGCCCAAGTCAGGGTGTGGGCACAGGCCGAGCTCCTGATCCAGGTGTATCGCAGCCGACTGCTGTGGGATTAGGAGAGAGGCACGTTTCTGGCGTCCCCACATTCATCTCACAATTAATGGGTCCACGCGGTAGACCTTTATTAGAAAATGAGCAGTGTGAGCAGGTCCTGTCGTGGATGGCAGAAAGTGCATCCAGCAATCTATTGAACACCCAGAGTTCTGCACCGTCCACTGCTGCAACTCTGAATCCTCTGGCTGCTGCTCCTCCTTCCTCCCAGCCTCCTCACTCCATTACAATGACACATTCTGAGGAGCAGGCAGACTCCCAGGAACTGTTCCCGGGCCCCTGCCCAGAATGGGCAGCAAGGGTTCCGAATCCTCTCCCACTGGAGGAGTTTGTCGTGACTGATGCCCAACCTTTTGAAAGTTCCCGGGGTCCGGGGAATGAGGATGGGGACTTCCGGCAACTGTCTCAAGACCTTTCAGTGGGTGTGGAGGACCATGACGATGAGACACAGTTGTCTATCAGTGAGGTAGTAGTAAGGGCAGTAAGTCCGAGGGAGGAGCGCACAGAGGATTCGGAGGAAGAGCAGCAGGACGTCGGCAGCAGTCGGTGTCGCGCGGCGTGGCAGCACAGCGGTGGGCAAGCGTCAGCAGGCCGTGCTGAAACTACTCAGCTTAGGAGATAAGAGGCACACGACCCACGAACTGCTGCAGGGTCTGACAGAGCAGACCGACCGCTGGCTTGCGCCGCTGAGCCTCCAACCGGGCATGGTCGTGTGTGACAACGGCCGTAACCTGGTGGCGGCTCTGCAGCTCGGCAGCCTCACGCACGTGCCATGCCTGGCCCACGTCTTTAATTTGGTGGTTCAGCGCTTTCTGAAAAGCTACCCTCGCTTGTCAGACCTGCTCGGAAAGGTGCGCCGGCTCTGCGCACATTTCCGCAAGTCCCACACGGACGCTGCCACCCTGCGCACCCTGCAACATCGGTTTCATTTGCCAGTGCACCGACTGCTGTGCGACGTGCCCACATGGTGGAACTCTACGCTCCACATGTTGGCCAGGCTCTATGAGCAGCGTAAAGCTATAGTGGAATACCAACTCCAACATGGGCGGCGCAGTGGGAGTCAGCCTCCTCAATTATTTACAGAAGAGTGGGCCTGGTTGGCAGACATCTGCCAGGTCCTTGGAAACTTTGAGGAGTCTACCCAGATGGTGAGCGGCGATGCTGCAATCATTAGCGTCACCATTCCTCTGCTATGCCACTTCAGAAGTTCCCTGCAATGCATAAAGGCAGACGCTTTGCGCTCGGAAACAGAGGCGGGGGAAGACAGTATGTCGCTGGATAGTCAGAGCACCCTCCTGTCTATATCTCAGCGCGTTGAGGAGGAGGAGGAGCATGAGGAGGATGAGGAGGAGGGGGAAGAGACAGCTTGGCCCACTGCTGAGGGTACCCATGCTGCTTGCCTGTCATCCTTTCAGCGTGTATGGCCTGAGGAGGAGGAGGAGGATCCTGAAAGTGATCTTCCTAGTGAGGACAGCCATGTGTTGCGTACAGGTACCCTGGCACACATGGCTGACTTCATGTTAGGATGGCTTTCTCGTGACCCTCACGTTACACGCATTCTGGCCACTACGGATTACTGGGTGTACACACTGCTTGACCCACGGTATAAGGAGAACCTTTCCACTCTCATACCGAAGAGGAAAGGGGTTCGAGAGTGATGCTATACCACAGGACCCTGGCGGACAAACTGATGGTAAAATTCCCATCCGACAGCGCTAGTGGCAGAAGGCGCAGTCCTGAGGGCCAGGTAGCAGGGGAGGCGCGGAGATCAGGCAGCATGTATAGCGCAGGCAGGGGAACACTCTCCAAGGCCTATGCCAGCTTTATGGCTCCCCAGCAAGCCTGTGTCACCGCTCCCCAGTCAAGGCTGAGTCGGCGGGAGCACTGTAAAAGGATGATGAGGGAGTAAGTAGCCGATCACACGACCGTCCTCCGTGACGCCTCTGCTCCCTACAACTTCTGGGTGTCGAAGCTGGACACGTGGCCTGAACTCGCGCTCTATGCCCTGGAGGTGCTTGCTTGTCCTGTGGCTAGTGTCTTGTCAGAGAGGGTGTTTAGTGCGGCTGGGGGAATCATCACGGATAAGCGTACCCGCCTATCAACTGACAGTGCCGACACGCTTACACTCATAAAGATGAACAAAGCCTGGATTTCCCCAGACTTCTCTTCTCCACCAGCGGACAGCAGCGATACCTAAACAATACGTAGGCTGCACCCGCGGATGGAAGCATCGTTCTCTATCACCATAAAAAATGGGGACCTTTTAGCTTCATCAATCTGTGTATTATATTCATTGTCCTCCTCCTGCTCCTCCTCCTGAAACCTCACATAATCACGCCGAACGGGCAATTTTTCTTAGGCCCACAAGGCTCAGTCATATTACTTTTGTAAACAATGTTTATACGTTTCAATTCTCATTAAAGCGTTGAAACTTGTACCTGAACCAATTTTTATTTTAACTGGGCTGCCTCCAGGCCTAGTTTCAAATTAAGCCACAGTAACCAAAGCGCTTAATGGGTTTCACCTGCCCTCTTGGTTGGGCATGGGCAATTTTTCTAAGGTACATTAGTACTGTTGGTACACCAATTTTTTGCCTACAGTGTAATCCTAGTAATTTTTATGGGCTTCGCCTGCACTCATGGTATAGCAAGGTGTGTGGGGTTGGCCTACACTTTTGCTACATAAATGTAACTGGGGCCTTGTCTATACTGCAACTACTGAAATGTGAAAGAGACTATCTCCCTAAACTGCTGCAACGGGAATGTTACTGGGGCCTGTCTTGAGTGCACCTATTACTGAAATGGAACTAAGACTGTGCTCCCCCTATACTGCTGCTTCGGAATTGTTACTGGGGCCTGTCTTCAGTGCTACTATTACTGAAATGGAACTAAGACTGTGCTCCCCTATACTGCTGCTTCGGAATTGTTACTGGGGCCTGTCTGGACTGCTACCGCTGAGATGTTACTAATTCTGGGCTCTGCCTATACCGCTGCTAATGCTATGTCACTGGGATGTGGAAACGGAGGCTTCCCAAAGACATGATGGTGGCGAGGCCATTTCCCACCAACGCGGTTACTGTTAAGGTGCATATAACCATGGACACGTGGAGAGGACACGTAGTGCCTCAAAAACATCCGCCTCCTCCTCCAACAATGAAAACATTCTTGGCAAATACCTTTGCATTGGTCCGTCTGGTGGCAGTCCAAGAATTTCACCTTTACGGCCACAACAAGAGAGCCCCCCCCCCCCCCCCCCGCCACGGCCCACTTAATCCTGGCCACATTCCAAAAAACAACTAAATAAAACCGCGCTACTAGGTCTGCAGTCGCCACCACATTCCCACCAACGCGGTTACTGTTAAGGTACATATTACCACTCTGACTGGGGCATGCACTGTGGGCCAAAGCACACCTGTATTGTATGTGACGTTAGCTCTGCTGAGCAGGGCACTGCAATGGGATACATTTATGTACCGCCGATGGGTTCCAGGGAGCCACCCATGCTGTGGGTCCACAGGGACTTCACATTAGGGATTTGTACCTGCCAGTGTCTATGTATTAAAAACCCCGGTCAGACTGGGGCATGCAGTGTGGGCCGAAGCCCACCTGCATTTAATCTGACGTTACCTCAGCTGTGCTGGGGAATGCAATGGGATTTATTTATGTACCGCCGGTGGCATCCTGGGACCCACCTATGCTGTCGGTCTACACGGAGTTGTAACTGCATGTGTCTACTTATAAAGAACCCCAGTCTGACTGGGGCAGGCAGTGTGGGCCGAAGCCCACCTGCATTTAATCTGACGTTACCTCAGCTGTGCTGGGCAATGCAATGGGATTTATTTATGTACCGCTGGTGGCTTCCTGGGACCCACCTATGCTGTCGGTCCACACGGAGTTGTAACTGCATGTGTCTACTTATAAAGAACCCCAGTCTGACTGGGGCATGCAGTGTGGGCCGAAGCCCACCTGCATTTAATCTGACGTTACCTCAGCTGTGCTGGGCACTGCAATGGGATTTGTTTATGTACCGCCGGTGGGTTCCAGGGAGCCACCCATGCTGTGGGTGCACACGGAATTCCCATTGCGGAGTTGTACCTGCCTGTGACTATTTATAAAAAACCCCGGTCTCACTGGGGCATGTAGTGTGGGCCGAAGCCCACCTGTATTTAATCTGACGCTAGCTCTACTATCCGGGGCACTGCATTGGGACAAACTACAGGAGCAGTACAGCGCTAATGAGACGTGCACAGCTACGCTAGCATAGGCAGTGTGTGCTTTGTTGGAGGTAGTGTGGTGCTTAGCTAAGGTATGCCTTGCTAATGAGGGTTTTTCAGAAGTAAAAATTGTTGGGAGGGGGGGGGCCCACTCTTGCTGCTATTGTGGCTCAATAGTGGGACCTGGGAACTTGAGATGCAGCCCAACATGTAGCCCCTCACCTGCCCTATCCGTTTCTGTGTCGTTCCCATCACTTTCTTGAATTTCCCAGATTTTCACAAATGAAAACCTTAGCGAGCATCGGCGATATACAAAAATGCTCGAGTCGCCCATTGACTTCAATGGGGTTCGTTACTCGAAACGAACCCTCGAGCATTGCGGAAATTTCGACTCGAGTAACGAGCACCCGAGCATTTTGGTGCTCGCTCATCTCTAGTTGCCATACAATTTATATGGTGATTGTTCTCTATGTTCATTGTGCTAATAATGGTACTATTGGCTGTTCTAACTGATCTAACCCCACCCCCTGCTCGACTCCCATACTCCTAACTTGGCCCTAGGTCGTTATCTACACTGTCTGCCCTCCTGTTTCTCTTTTTGCCCTCCCCCTCTCCCTAGTTTAAACACTCCTCCAGCCTTCTAGCCATCTTCTCCCCCAGCACAGCTGCACCCTCCATATTAAGATGCAGCCCGTCCCTATGGTAGAGCCTGTAGCCGACAGCAAAGTCAGACCAGTTCTCCAGGAACCCAAACCCCTCCTTCTTACGCCAACTCTAGAGCCACCTGTTTACCTCCCTAGGATCCTGCTGTGTTTCTAGTATGGCTTGTGGTGCAGGTAGTATTTCTGAGAAAACCATCTTTGAGGTCCTCACCCTAGCTAGGATCCTAGGTCACTTAAATCATTTTTGAGGGCTCTCCAGTGACCTCTAATTTGTTTATTGGTGCCAATGTGCACCATGACCGCTGGATCCTCACCAGCCCCTCCCAGTAATCTGCCAGTCCGATCCGCAATGTGTCGAACTCGAGCACCAGGAAGACAACACATCGTTTGACGCAGGGGAATAAAACGAATCCCCCGATAAATATAACCTGTCTAACGCAGGAGACAATGCAGAGGCGGTTAAAAAGGATTAAAATTGATAAATTGCTGGACTCAGATGAAACACACTCAAGGGTTCTAAGGGAACTGAGTAGCATGATAGATAGACCACTATTTTTTATACTTAGAGACACTATTAAGACCAGGATTGTAGAACTGGATTGGTGCATTGCCAATGTGGTTCCAATATACAAAAGGGGCTCTAACTACAGGCTGATAAGTTTCAATTCAGTAAGGGCTCCCATACACTTGCGTTTTTTTTAATGCTGCGATATCGCTGCATTTTGTTTTTAACACGATTGTCAATGGGACTTTCTAATATTTAAAACCTATTGCAAGTTTGTGCTTTGCAATTTTTGTGCGATGCGTTTTTAACATTAGAAAGTCCCATTGACAATTGTGTTAAAAAAACGCAGCGATATCACAGCATTAAAAAAACGCAAGTATGTAAGAGCCCTAATTGGTAAAATACTCTAGGGGTTTCTGAGAGATGCCATCCCAGAATACCTCAAGGAAATAACTCCTCACCAGCATGGGTTCATGACAGATCATGTCAGACCAATTTTATCAGCTTCTACAATGAAGTAAGTTCTAGGCTGGACATGGGAGAATCTATTGATCTCGTATATCTGGACTTCTCTAAAGCATCAACACCGAGCCGCATAATAGGCTGATATATAAAATGAGGCAGCTCGGACTGGGCGAAAACGTGTGTAATTGGGTAAAGAACTGGCTTAGAGATAGAAAGCAGAGGGGGGTAATAAATGGTTCATACTCTGATTGGGCCACAGTCCTTAGCGGGGTGCCACAGAGTTCAGTATTAGCCCCCATTCTGTTTAATATATTCATCAATGACCTGATAGAGGGGCTGCACAGCAAAATATCAATATTTGCAGATGACACAAAATTATACAATATAATTAATGCAACGGAGGACAATGTGCAGCTACAAATGGACCTGGATAAGCTGAGGGCTTGGGCAGAAAAATGGCAAATGAAGTTCAATGTTGAAAAATGTAAGGTTATGCACATGGGCAGGAGAAACAGATGTCACCAATATACACTAAATGGGGTACTACTAGGGAAAAGTGATATGGAAAAAGACCTGGGGGTACTAGTGGACTGTAGATTTAACTGAAGCAATCAATGCCAGACAGCTCCTGCAAAAGCTAATAGTCTTGGGGTGCATTAAAAGAGGTATAGGGGTGAGGGACAAGAACATTATCCTCCCACTATATAAGGCACTTGTCAGGCCTCACATGGAATACTGTGCACAGTTCTGGTCACCGGTGCTCAGGAAAGATGTTACAGCACTGGAGGGGGTTCAAAGAAGGGCAACTAAACTAATACATGGAATGACGGGACTGGAATACCCAGAGAGGCATCAAAAGTGGGATTATTTACCCTAGAAAAAAGACGGCTAAGGGATGATCAAATAACTATGTATGAATAAATGAGGGGACAATACAAGGATCTCTCCCATGATCTGTTTATACCCAGGACTACGACGGTAACAAGAGGGCATCCGCTACGTTTAGAGGAAAGCAGGTTTCATCAGCAACATAGAAAAGGATTCTTTACTGTAAGAGCAGTGAGACTGTGGAACTCTCTGCCTGAGGATGTAGTGATGGCAAAATCCATAGAGGAGTTTAAGAGGGGACAAGATGTCGTGTTTTTTTTTGTTTTGTTTTAGAGCACTATAATATTACAGGATATTGATATTAGGTGACCAGTGGGGTTGTTGATCCAGGTCTTGGAGTTGGGTAGGAACTCAAATGTTGATCCAGGGATTATTCTGACTGCCATTATGGAGTCAGGAAGGAATTTTTTTTATCCTAATGAGCTAAATTGGCTTCTGTCTCATTGGGGGTTTTTTGCCTTCCTCTGGGCCAACAAGGAGGAATTTGAAACAGACTAAACTAGATGGACATTGTCTTCATTCATTGTCTTCATTCAGCCTATCATACTATATTACTATGTCACTGTGGTACTTGCAATTTCTCCAAGACGACTAGGAGGGAGATGGAGGCCTCCCTACAGGTTTCCAGAGGACAGCAGAGCAGTAAATCATCTACATATTCTTTTTAATTCCCTAATTACCTAAAGCATAGGAAATTCCTCTGGCTTAGATACACGATCGCATGAGTGACATCATCTCACTGGGGGACTATGATCTATATATTATTGCATAAAATCCTCGGTGCATCATTTTAGTGGACCGTCTATTATCTAATGTGGATGCTGACTGGGGAGTTGGCCCGAGACTATCAAAAGGGAGTCAATGCGGGGGACTGCAGGTTCATGCTTGTCTTACTAGGTTCAAAAATATCTTCTGGCTTGGCCCTACCAATGTGCACTAGATTGCCACCTGCTGCCTCATCCACGCGAGCTTCATCTCCTGAATCAGATTCTGCTGTCGCTACCATCAGATGTACTGGTTTTGGTCAACATATGGTTCAAATGGATTATTTGCTGAAACTACGGGATATAGTCCTGTAGAGAGTTGTATATAGGGAATGTCTGGTTTTGCCTTGCGCCACAAGCCAGACAAGTGTCCCGCCAATCTGCATTTTGTTGTCTATAGATCTTACATGTCCATCCTCCCATATAGGGAGGTGGAGGTAGCTGTGAACTTGTAGCCATCATATCAAGACTGATTGGTTTCTTTCTTGTCCTGTACATATATCTACTATCCATATATCTTTACTCTGCCAACGTGACATGTAATACTTTTGCCCAGAACATTGCTTTCTTAATACTATGATTATCACTAGAGATGAGCGAGCGTACTCGTCCGAGCTTGATGCTCGTTCGAGTATTAGGGTACTCGAAACGCTCGTTACTCGAGGCGAGCACCACACGTTGTTCGAGTCAATTCCATTTCCTTCCCTGAAAGTTTTGCGCCATTTTCTGGCCAATAGAAATGCAGGGAAGGCATTACAACTTCCTCCTGTGACGTTCCAGCCCTATCCCACCCCCCTGCAGTGAGTGGCTGGTGAGATCAAGTGACCCCCGAGTATTTAAAGTGGGGCTGCCCGCGGCTCGCCACAGTCACACACTGGGAGTGATCAGGGACAGTGCTGGTGCTGCTATAGGGTAAGTGTTAGTGTAGGATCCTGTCTTCAAGAACCCCAACGGTCCTTCTTAGGGCCACATCTGACCGTCTGCATTACTGTTGTGGCTGCTGGTAGCAGTTTTGCAAATTTTTTATTTATTTTTTGTATATCGGGCGTGCAGCCCCATTACAGCTATAGCGTTCTCAGGCTGCAGTCTGTAGTACATAGTATAGGGACAGCGTTGCTGAGATAGGGAAAGTGGTAGTGTAGGATCCTGTGTACAAGAAACCCAACGGTCCTTCTTAGGGCTACATCTGACCGTGTGCATTTTACAGGTTGTCTGATGGGAGTTGTAGTCCATCACTATTGCACAGCTAGGCCTGTTTGCAGCCTTCTGTATAATTTTTTTCTGGCTGCAGTTAGCGTTACATATCCGCTGTCAGGCTTCAACTGTACGCCAATAATTCCAAAATTTTTTACACCGCTCTGTGTCTGCCGTCAACTTCACGCACAGCATATGGCGACAGCCCTGATAGAGGGAAAGTCATATACATGCTATATAGCCGGTATTCTTTTTCAAAAAATTTTAAATAAAAGCTCCTTCTTACGGCTACCTGTGACCATTTAAATTTTACTGGGTGTCTGGTGGGAGTTTTAGTCCATCACTATTGCACTTAGGCCTGTTTGCGGCCTTCCTGACTATTTTTTTCTGCCTGGAGTTTGCCTTACTATACTGCTCTCAGCGACAAAGACTACGCACATAATTCCAAGATTATTTACACCGGCCTGTGTCTGCAGTGAATTAGAGACACACAACATACGGCCACAGCGACTGATAGAGGGAAAGTGATATACACAGGATATAGCCTGTCTTCTTTTTAAAAAAAAAACCCAAAAGGCTCCTTCGTTGGGCTACCTCTGACCGTCTGCATTTTACTGGGTGCCTGGTGGGAGTTTTAGTGCATCACTATTGCATTGCTAGGCCTGTTTGTGGCCTTCCTTCCATTTTTTTCTGCCTGGAGTTAGTGTTACGATTCCGCTTTCTGCGTGAAAGCGTACGCATATAATTCCATAATTATTTACAGCGGTCTGTGTCTGCTCTATTTGTAATCCACCATGCTGAGGGGTAGGGGTAGGAGTCGAGGATGTGGACATGGGCGAGGATGCGGAGTTCCAAGTGAGGGTGTGGGCACAGGCCGAGTTCCTTGTCCAGGTGTATCCCAGCCAGCTGCTGCGGGATTAGGAGAGAGGCCATTTTCTGGGGTCCCCAGCTTCATATCACAATTTATGGGTCCACGTGGTAGACCTTTATTGCAAACAGAGCAGTGTGAGCAGGTCCTGTCGTGGATGGCAGAAAATGCATCCAGCAATGTATCGGGCACCCAGTCTTCTATGCAGTCCACTGCTGAAACTCTGAATCCTTAGGCTGCTGCTCCTACTTCCTCACAGCCTATACTGCTGCTACAAAAATGGTACTGGGGTCTGCATATGCTTCTGCTACATAAATGTTACAGGGGTCTGCTGATACTGCTGCTACAGAAATGTTACAGGGGTCTGCTGATACTGCTGCTACAGAAATGTTACAGGGGTCTGCTGATACTGCTGCTAGAGAAATGTTCCAGGGGTCTGACTCTACTTCCACTACAGAAATGGTACTGGGGTCTGCCTATACTGCTGCTACAAAAATGTTACAGGGGTCTGCTTATACTGCTGCTACAGAAATGTTACAGCGGTCTGTCTATACTATGGGTGCACTAAGTCTTCCCATCGCGGTGTTTTACCTATGTGGCACAAATAATACAGTGACTGACTGGTTGGGCACTTGGATTCCTTCCTGTGTAATACCATCTTTGTGCGCTTACAGCATAGGCTAGGCCAAGGAACTCAAAGACTGCCCCTTCCAGTGTTGAGCTATCTATGTTGCCACACATGGATTTCCCGTTGCTATGTAACTCAGGGCACCTTGGGTCACAAAGGTGGAGGCTTGGAACCGAGCCTGACCCAGGGCCCGCTAACATGCTTCCCACACAGACTATTGCGGGTCCTGGTCATTGTGTCGTGGGCTTGTAATGCCACCTCCTCCTCCTGCTTGGATTCAGGGGATCAGCACTGGGCATCATGTATTTTCTCCCGTGTTACCACAGTTATCTGAGACACTGGTTTGGGCCAAAGAAGAGGAGTGTTACTGCATTGATGAGACCTTCACAGCTGTACTAGCATCGGAGTCTGTTCTATGCCCACGATTGCTGAGGGTGTGTGCAGAGGCATATGTACTTGGCACAGTGAAAGTCTGGCATGTTTGGGCACTATCATTTCTTCATGTTTATTACTGTCTTTGGGTTCCTTCGGCTCGCCTACGCTGTGGGTTCGCAAAGACTTCCCATAGCGGTGATTTACCTGTCTGGCACAAAGTCACTGACTGACTTGTGTAGGGTGCATAGTGCAGATGCCTTTCCCCTTGCGGTGTCGCTAGAGCTATCCGACACCAAGACAGAATGAATACTGTGTGGGTACATGGTTTCTTGGCCTTGTAAGGCCACCTCCTCCTCCTGCTTGGGGTCAGGTGATCAGCAATACGAATCATGTATTTTCTCTCGTGTTACCACAGTTATCTGAGAAACTTGTTTGGGCCAAAGGAGAGGAGCGTAACTGCATTAATTTTACAGGGGTCTGCCTATACTTCAGCTGCAGAAATGTTACAGGGGTCTGCCTATACTGCTGCTACACAAATGTTACTGGCGTCTACCTATACTGTTACTGTTACCATGCAGGGCGGCGCAGGGTCCCGCGGTCAGCGCGCCACCCCGGCGTCGGCTCCGGCGTCCTGGAGCCCTGACGTCGGGGCCCTCCCGGCGACGTGGAATGGCTGGTGTCTGGCGGCATGGGCGTGTCCACCCGTAGGGCGCCGCCCGCACTCCTCCACCTCTCTTGTGCAGTAGTGGGGGAGCTGGCTCCTCCCACTTTCCGCCCTAGGGCGGAGTCTTTCGTTTATAAGGCTGGCAGTGACCTGAGCTCACTACCAGTTATTGGTTCTGTTAGCCTCTAGTCAGGTCTGTCTCAGTCTGCTCTAGTTGCTAGTCAGTGTCCTTCCAGTTTGCCTGTGAGCTCCATCTCCAGCCTTGCTCTGCCTTGTAAGTTCTGTTGATCCGTTCCACCTGCCTCTTCTGTCAACACTCTGTCCCCCGTTAGTTAGTTCCATCCAGGTAGTCGCCAGGTCCCTAGCCAGAGCAGGGACCGCCGCCCAGTTGTCCGCCTGGGGTTAGCCAGGGCCGAGGCAAGTAGGCAGGGACAGTGGGGTGCGGGAAGTTCAGGGCACCCCACCTGGCACTCGGGGGGCAGAGTGCAGTAACATAATAACTGGCCTTTTAAAACGGTTTGTTTCATGAAGGCGATTAGCTCCCTCTCGACCCAGCTGCAAGCC
The DNA here is from genome assembly GCA_035609135.1 of Eleutherodactylus coqui. Lineage (NCBI taxonomy): Eukaryota > Metazoa > Chordata > Amphibia > Anura > Eleutherodactylidae > Eleutherodactylus > Eleutherodactylus coqui. The sequence goes on along the minus strand of CM069412.1, from coordinate 175,665,449 downwards.
GTGGTCCAGGATTGGTCTGCTCGCATCGCGGCCCAGGAGCAGCGGGGGTTGTCGCAGGGGCCGGACGCCTCAACCAGTCCCGAACCCAAGTGCCCTCTTCCCGAGGTATTCTCTGGGGAGAGGAACCAGTTTTTTGTTTTCCAACAGGCATGTCGCCTGTTTTTTCGGATGTGTTTCCGTTCTTCCAGGTTGGAGGCTCAGAGGGTCGGGCTATAATGTCCCTGCTGCGGGCCTTTACCATCCCCGAGGGTTCCCCTTGTCTGCTTTATGTGGAGGATTATTGATCCAACTTCAGACGCTATGCAGGTGATACTGCATGGAACGATAGCGCTCTGAAGGACGTTTTTCTGCAGGGCCTCTCGGATGCGGTAAAAGACCTGTTGATTTCCCATCCCATTCCCGGGTCCTTAAGGGAGGCCATGGAGCTAGCGGTGAAGGCAGATAGGAGGCTCAGGGCTAGGAAGCAGGATAGGCAGGCCCGTAGGTTCAGGGAGGTCACTTGTCCTGTTCCCTCTTCTTCCGTACCTGTCTCTGTTACCGAGCCGATGGAGGTGGATCCGCTGGACCCCAAGGAGCGACGCCGGATTCATTTGTTGCATCATCTCTGCTTCTACTGCGGGAAAGCTGGACACCGGGTGATCACCTGACCCCTGAGGCTTCAGCGCTCACAGTCTGGACCAGCGGAGGAGCTCCGAGTCCTAGGCGATTGTAGGGAGGATCGCCTAGGACTTCAGGTACTTCCTAAACTGTTGGTACCTTGTCAGGTTAGATTCCGGAATTTTTCCCGACCTGGGAAGGTGTATTGATTCCGGAGCAGCCGCTAACCTGATAAGCATGAGTTTTGTCGGGGGTCCTCCAAGGGGGACCAAATGCTGATGTTGCCTAGGTCCAAATTAGTATAAGCAATCAATGAGCACTCGGAGAAGACACGCTGACCAGACAGAGTGTGATCAAAATGGCTTCTAGTTTATTGAAAGAAATACATTGGATTATAAAGACCATAGACCACTGCCCAGACAGGAGGGGCTTTATCTTGTGGTCAGCAAATAACTGCAAGGATACATTCCTTCTTAATGAGCTATTGTAAAGAAAAAGAAAACTCAGAGACGGTACATCTTGTTACTTTACTACAAATGTCCTTGGTACACTAAGTCCGGGGAGAGAAGGATAGATAAGTGGACCTTGGATGTCAGAAACAAACTATTTCCTGACCACCTGGTTCCCGCTTTCACTATCTAAAGCATACATTTATTATTCTTACTATTTTGGTAGCTTAGAAACAAGATTAACCCCTTACATACTCCCCCATTTTGGACATGGAGACAAGACAAGTACGACTCCTAGTCCATAAACACGTAATTCATATCGGCGCAGAGAAAACTTTTTCAGTACATTTAGAAATACATGAAATTATAACCTTAATTGCTATATAAATGCATAATAAAATCATCACAATTTGTAATATACTTTGTAGAGTCCCCATGAACCAACCTCCTAAACCAGAAAACCAATTGGCAGGGTTCAAAGACTAAATGTGTTACCCCACCAGCTATTTCTGGTTTCTGAGTTTTCATTTGTCCATGCAAACAGTTCTTTTGACGGAACAGGAACAGCCAAGAAAGGAAAACTAGGAAAACTAGTGGCACCAGGTGTGTGTACAAGTCCAAAAGTCTTTCACCTGTGAGGTGTTCAGTCCATCTACCAGTATTTGGAGGTGTCTAACAAAGTGGTTCCGGGCATTGTCTTTTTGCACCCTCTCATAACGGTGAAGCATGGAGTGAGGAGTCCAAAAGTCCATCAATAAACAAAATGTCCTTCATTTTTCCTTCTCATGGGGGGGCAAAGTAGGGCGTGAAAAGTCCCATTAGTCTCAAGACAAGCAACAGTTCCTTCAACTTTACTGAAGTAGGTGTGGTCAGCAGGACTTGATAGGGCCCCTTGAGTCTGGGCCCTAGGGATTTCCGGACACGCCTCTTTACGACCACCCAGTCTCCAGGTTGTAGGGAGTGAGATCCCCCTAGGTTGTCTGGGTCTGGAATGGGAGAAAAAGACTAGATTCTGGGTTACTGGTAGTTGGTCACACAGGTGCTTTACATACCCGGCTACTATGTCATAGCCCTGCTGTAGGGCCTGTGGATGATACAGCCCCAACCTTGGCACAGAGCCAAACAACACTTCTTTTAACTTAAGCGTACCATTTAGTTTTTTAACTTTGTCTAAACTCTGCGGGTGGTATGGGGTGTGAAACGCTTGTTCCACTCCAAGGGCTGACATCACCTCTCGCATCACTTTACCTGTAAAATGTGTACCTCTGTCACTCTCAATTGTCTCTAGCACCCCGTATCTGCGGATTACCTCATTCATGAGCTTCTGTGCGGTTACCTGCTTATTTACTTTGGTAACAGGGTAGGTCTCCGTCCTGAAAAGAAATCAATAACAACAAGCACATATTCATACTTCCCAACAAGTGGGAGCTGAGTGTAGCCAATTTGCAATCCCTGAAATGGGTAGAGTGGTCTAGGCAAGTGTTATGTGGCAAATTTACTTCTGCCCTGTTGCTTACGGCAAAGATCATGCAAAATTGGACAAATGATGATGCAGCAGCTACAGAAAACCCAGAAGCCACCCGTCCTCGTTCAAGCGTCGACATCATTGCTGTTTTGATAGGTGCGTCTTTCCGTGCATCAGCTGGGCCATCATGGGGCACAGGGACCTCGGTAGGCAGTTCTGCTGACTGTTCACCATACGCCGTCCCATTTCTGCTGCTCCCATATTTAGCCCATTTGTCTTTTTCTTCCTTGCTGGCTTGTAACTATAAAGTCTTTAGCATATCAGGGTCCAAAGTTTTTGTCAAAGTCCAAAGTTTTTGTCAAATTCTTCTTTTCTTCCATGGCTTGAGGGCCACTGCTTTTGCTGTGTGGTCTGTGATGGCGTTGCCTCTTGTCTCTCTGGTGTAGGAATTGGTGTGAGCTTTCCACTTTGTCAGGTAGAAGTAAGTAGGGCCTCCGTGAGACTCTGCACCGCTGCACCATTCTTAATTGGCTGTCCTACTGAGGTAAAAGAAAACTGTCTGGCCTTCCATGTTGGGCCGTAATCATGAGCTATGCCAAAAGCATACCGGTAGTCAGTGTAAATGTTTGCCATCTTACCTTCTACCACTCTACATGCTTCAGTGAGGGCCTGCAATTCCGCTTCTTGTCCTGAGACATGCGGAGGCATTCTGCTTTTAGGACATCTTGTTGTGTGACCACTGCAAAACCTGTTACAAACCTTCCCTCGTCATTTAGGTATCTAGATCCATCCACAAACAGCTCAAACTGGGGGTTCTGCAGGGGCTTGTCTGTGACATGCGCAAACCCAGCCGTTTCCTGGGCCATGAGGGCCACACAGTCATGCTGGTTTCCGATGTCAAATGCCTCCTGCTCGTCAGTCGGGGAGTTGTAAAACAACTGATCCCCTGTACTTACTCCCCCATTTTGAATCTACGTCACCTAATGGAAGTAAGGTGGCTGGATTCAAGGTGGTGCACCTTCGGCTTGAGATTGTTCGAGGAGGAATGCACTGCGAATTCTATTGTATCTGTCTGGCAAGAGACAGATGTCTGCGGCTTACCTGAGTCAGGATACCATGTATGTCCTGTGGGGTGTAGATCACCATGGTGTGATCTAGGACAACGTCAGAATTTTTGTCCAGTAGTGCCTGGACTGCTAGAACCGCTCGGATGCATGATAGAGACCCTCTAGCCACCACGTCAAGATGGACACTGTAGTATGCTACAGGTCGCTTTTTTGTCACCATGCATTTGTGTCTGTACAGTGGTGGCGTGTCCCGCCATCTCAGTGACGTACATCTGGAAAGGTTTGTCATAGTCTGGCAGCTCCAGTGCGGGTGCACTGGTTATCTGTACTTTCCCTGCGGGGTCAGGGCAAATGGCCGTGAACCCAAACAGTCGTACAGAGGCTGCATGGTCATGGAGGCAGAGCGTGTCCACGACTGCCAGTATGAGTTCAGTCCCAAAAAGGTACGCAACTGAGCATGGGAGGTGGGAAGTTGCATGTCACTTACCACCTTCGTGCGTTCCGGCGTCAGGTGTCTAGTACCTGGACCTAGGCAGTGGCCCAGGAACACTACGTGAGACTTGCAGAACTGAAGTTTGTCTTTGCTGGCTTTGCAGCCATTCTACTCTGATGGAGGAAACACAAAAGGTTTAGTGATGCATTGAGGCAACTATTTGGGTCAGGAGCACACAAAAAGTAAGTCATCAACATATTACAAGAGGGCGGTGCCTTCGGGAATTGGCCAGGCGTCTAATACCAGTTTCATGAATCTGGTGAACTGGTTTTGGGCTATTCTGTGCCCCTTATGGCAGCACTGTCCAGCAGTACTGCTTTCCTCTGAAAATAAATGCAAACAATTACTGACAGTCTGGCTGGCCCTTTAAACTCTTTCTGTTAATGGGGAACAAAAGGGGTATTGGCTGGGAAGACACATTCCTTTAAGGGCTTTAAGTTAACATAAAGAAGAGACAGTGTCTGCAATTGCATCTTCCTGGACATGTACCAGGGGGTACTGACGGACCAAGGGGGCTAAGAGCTTGTTCCTCTGCGTGCGTAAGAGTGAGGACAGGGAGAGGTGTTGCTTGGTCTGCTGCCATCCGACAGAGGGTCGGGTGACTTTCAGACCCGGGGTGTATACGAGCCTCACCAGACGGGTGAAGTTTGATACAACATCCCAAGGGTCCCATCACATCAGTTCCCAATATGCTTTCAGGACCTTCCAGCACAAGGAAGCGCGTGAGGCATCGTGGCCCTTTAAACATTACCTCAAGCGGTTCAGTTTCTGCCAGCTGAATTGGCACTTCTGAAACCCCTTGCACTGATTACTGCTAGACAATCAGGCTGGTATGCTATTTCAAATAGATCATAACCTTGTTGCGAGAAGAGAAAAAAATATATATATATATATTTTTTTTTAATTTAAAAATAGCTGACCTGCAATACCTAGATCACCTATGTCTTCCCCCCCCCCCCTTTGAACTAGGGTACTTAATTGGAAGAGTAACCGGGTTCAAGGTAGTAGCAACAGTGAAAAGAATGACTAGAGCACATTGTAGCTGGATTTGACGGGCCAGAAATAAGTGCTTGGGTTGCACTTGTATGCTCCGGGTGTCATGGGGGGTAAGGACCACTAGGGGGTAGTTCAATACCAACTCCGAAGATTTGTCAACCATTGCCTGTACTGCTGCCACCGCACAAACACATGAGGGAGCTCCTCGAGCCACTGGATATAGCCTCATGGAGTAGTATCCAAGTGGCCGTGGTTGTCCCCTGTGCTTTTGTGTCAAGACTGTCGTCACCTGGCCAGAAAATTCAGTACAGAAAAGAATAAAGGATAAAGTGTAAAAGGGTGAGAAATGAGTAGTTGCATAAGAGAGGAAACAGAGTGGACCCATGGGCGGCAGTATGAAACAAGGCCCAGAAAGGTGCGGAGTCTGGCAGCAGGTATAAGTACAGGTATGGCCGTTTGTGCGTTTCTTCTACAGAACATTCTCTCAGAGGCAGTATAATTGTGGCTTGTTGGCAGGCTTCCAAATTATCAGCACACAGCGCCTACATGCGGTTGGTGGCTGACTGACACCTCATCAGCACACAACAGCTAAGTCACACATTTTACATTCATTACAGTCTGAGCACGGGTCATTAACTCTCATCCGTTCATGCGGTCAAGTCTCATTCAAATGTTAGTAAGAGTTCACACAGAACGTCATTAACTCTCATCTTGCAAACAAATGCATTCAATTCTGTTCAAGCAAACAAGGCTATTGTCAAGGGTTCTCCGCTCTAATCTTTGGCCTTGAGAAGCACACATTCCTTCTCTGCAAATCTCACTAAACTCTGTTCCTCCTCACCCTTTCGGAGACAAGGGGGGGGGGGCGACTTGCAGCTGCGGCTTTTCACAAATCAAGCATTAACCCTCTATCTATTCCTATGTATATATTTTCTATTTTTAAAACCATATAAGTCACGTAATATATTCAACGTCTGTCTTTCTTCTATGACTTTGAATTTTACCTCTCTTATGAAACAGATTTTTGGAAAGCAGCCAGAACATTCAGACTCTAACAGCATTAACCCATAGTAATTATAAGAGGTATATTTCTCTGCACAGACTATCAAACAGACGGCAGGGGAATAGTTAAACACATTAAAAAAATTAAAAAAACAAAAGACTAAAACGTATAACAAAGATTAGATTACATGACATCAAGACAAACAATATTGGTTATTTGTCACATAATTATCCACAGATTCTGCATGAACTTGCTTTATGTCCCAAAGGAACACAAACTATAAAAGAATTCCCTTTCTCTGATAACCGCCATATCTACACTTGCCTCAATCTATCTATCTAACATACTTTTAACCTTTACTATCTCTGAATCTTTCCCAAACTTGCTAGTTGAAGATTCCCAGAATTTTAAAACACCTGCTTTTCTCAACAATTCGCTACATTCTTTCCCCACGGCTAACTTGCTTTGTCTGACCTTTGCTATTTCTCTAGCTGTTCCCATATAGGCATACTCCTTGCCTTGGACGTTTCTCATATTGTCTGTTCTATTTTCTAAACCGGCGTCTCTGATATCATATAGGCTTACCTACCGATATCCTCCCCTTCCCTCACTCCTATAGGGGTAAAATAGTTTTTAGACTGTTCTGGCCCCATCTTAATGTGCTCACTATTCTTCACTAAGTATACAGGACACTATATCACGAAGTACTACCTGGGAATTAACTCATTGGGGATCATCCTGTCATAATCACCTGTCTACCATAGCTGTGTGCTCCGCAGATACTGTGCTCATTCCGGAGTATTTGTCAGACTTTCAGGATGTATTCTCCAAAAAACTGTCTAAGGCTCTGCCTCCTCATAGGGAGTGGGACTGTGGTATTGATCTGATTCCCGACAGTCCCATCCCTAAGGGAGCCATTTTCAATTTGTCAGGCCGTGAGCATGAGGCCCTCAAGTCCTATATCTCGGAGGCTCTGACCAACTGACATATCCGGCCGTCCAGGTCCCCTGTCGGGGCAGGTCTCTTCTTTGTAGAGAAGGACGGGACACTAAGGCCTTGTGTGGATTATCGGGCCTTGAATAAAATCACAGTGAAGAACCAGTGCTCCTTGCCCCTAATTCCTGACTTGTTGAATCAGGTGGTAGGGGCCCACTGGTTCTTTCAAACTGGACTTGCGGGGGGCTTACAATTTAATTCGCATTAGAGAGGGAGATGAATGGAAGACGGCGTTCAACACCCCGTTAGGACATTTTGAATGTCTGGTCATGCCTTTTGGACTCTGAAACGCCCCCGCTGTGTTTCAGGGTTTTATGAACGCGGTCTTTCACGACTTCCTGGGGGTATTTCTGGTCATCTATCTTGACGACATTCTGGTGTACTCGCCTGACTGGGACTCAAATGTGCGGCACCTGAGGTTGGTCCTGACCCGTTTGCGCGAGTATCAACTTTTTGTCAAGTTAGAGAAATGCACATTTGGTTCTAAACAAGTATCCTTCCTTGGTTATGTAATCTCACCCACAGAGATTCAGATGGAGTCTGATAAAGTAGCAGCAATCTCCCAATGGGTCAGACCAGACAACCTCAAGGCTCTCCAGCGGTTCTTAGGTTTTGCAAATTTTTACCGCAAATTCATTAGGAATTATTCAGTTATTGCTCAACCTCTGACCGACCTGACTAAGAAGGGGGCCGACTTGGTAAAGTGGTCGCCTGCAGCCCTTGAGGCCTTTAGCCGTCTAAAAAGGGCGTTTACGACTGCCCCGGTGCTAATACAGCCGGACGCACGACTACCCTTTTTCATTGAGGTAGATGCATCTGAAGTGGGGACAGGAGCAGTATTGTCGCAGGAAGTCAGTGGGAGGTCTGGGTATAGCCCATGTGCGTTCTTTTCGCGGAAGTTCAATTCAGCAGAGCGCAACTACGACGTGGGTAACCGGGAATTATTGGCTATCAAATGGGCTCTGGAAGAGTGGCGACACCATCTTGAGGGTGCTAGACACCAAATTACCGTATATACAGATCACAAGAATCTGGTATATCTTGCCAATGCGAAAAGACTCACAGCTCGTCAAGCCAGGTGGGCGTTGTTCTTCGCCAGGTTTAATTTTGTCGTGACATACATCCCAGGAAAGAAGAACGTGAAGGCGGACGCCCTGTCACGGAGTTTCGGGGTAACGGATAGTGAGACCATGACTCCCGACAATATCTTAGCCCCCGGCGTGGTGGTGGCAGCTGAAGAGTCTAACTTCGTCCCTCAACTACAGGATGCTCAGCAGGACGCTCCTTCGGGGGTGCCGGAGGGCAGATGGTTTGTGCCAGAGACCCTACGTCCTAGAGTCATGGATGAATCTCACTCGTCGGTTCTCGCAGGGCATCCAGGGTTCCAGGGGACCCTGGAGCTTTGTTCCAGACACTTCTGGTGGCCAGGCATGTCTCAGGATATCCGCAACTTTGTGAGGGGTTGCTCGGTCTGTGCTCGCAATAAGAGTCGGTGGCGCCCTCTGGAGGGTCCTCTGAGACTGCTACCGGTTCCTTCCAGTCCATGGTCGCACTTATCGGTAGATTTCATCACTGACCTACCAGAATCCCAGAAGTGCACCACTATCTTAGTGGTGGTCGACCGGTTCTCAAAGATGGCACATTTTGTGGCATTAAAAAAGCTACCCTCGGCAAAAGAATTCGCCACGATTTTTGTAAAAGAAATAATTCGCCTACATGGGGTTACCCAAAATATTGTATCTGATCGCGGGGTTCAGTTTGTGTCACAGTTTTGGCGTGCCTTCTGCAGAAACCTGGGAACGTCGCTCTCCTTCTCTTCAGCATTCCACCCGCAGACGAATGGTCAGACTGAGCGGAAGAACCAAGATTTAGTGCAATATTTACGGTTGTTTGCTAGCGAAAAGGCTCATCAGTGGGTAGAGTTCCTGCCGTTGGCAGAGTTTACACTAAACAACCGCCTTTGTTCTTCCACTGGGGTGTCTCCATTTTTTGTGTATACGGTCAGCATCCTCGCTTCCTTACAGCAATCCCTACTTCGTTGGTCTGTCCTGCAGCTGATGTTGCCACAGATACGCTTCGGGGAGTATGGAAAGAGGTACAGAGAAACTTGGAGGCAGCCGGTACCCGTATGCAGTTGCGTAGTGAGAAGAGTCTGTCTGTGTCTGAACCTTACAGGGTGGGACAGAAGGTATACCTGTCTTCTAAAAATCTCAAATTGCGGGTTCCGTCCCTGAAGCTGGCGCCACGTTACGTGGGGCCGTTTGCCATCACACGTGTGGTGAACCCACTCGCCTACGAGCTGGGGTTCCCAGCCACATGGAGGGTTCACAGGGTGTTCCATAAGTCGTTATTGAAACCTTTTGTCCCTTCAGTGATGCCCACCTCCGGTCCCCCTCCGCCCACCCTGGTCCGGGATGAAGTTGAATACGAGGTCCAGGAGATCCTGGATTCTCGTCTGTGTCGAGGAACCCTACAATATTTGGTGGCCTGGAAGGGTTTTCGACCAGAAGATCATTCCTGGGTGGCCGCACGTGATGTTCACGCTCCCGTGTTGGTACGGCGTTTCCACCGCCGTTTTCCGGAAAAGCCTGGTCGAGTTTCCAGGGGCCCGGAGGTCCCCCGTCAGAGGGGGGGTAATGTTACCATGCAGGGCGGCGCAGGGTCCCGCGGTCAGCGCGCGCCACCCCGGCGTCAGCTCCGGCGTCCTGGAGCCCTGACGTCGGGGCCCTCCCGGCGACGTGGAACGGCTGGTGTGCGGCGGCGTGGGCGTGTCCACCCGTAGGGCACCGCCCGCACTCCTCCACCTCCCTTGTGCAGTAGTGGGGGAGCTGGCTCCTCCCACTCTCCACCCCAGGGCGGAGTCTTTCGTTTATAAGGCTGGCAGTGACCTGAGCTCACTGCCAGTTATTGGTTCTGTGAGCCTCTAGTCAGGTCTGTCTCAGTCTGCTCTAGTTGCTAGTCAGAGTCCTTCCAGTTTGCCTGTGAGCTCCATCTCCAGCCCTGCTCTGCCTTGTAAGTTCTGTTGGTCCGTTCCACCTGCCTCTTCTGTCGGCACTCTGTCCCCCGTTAGTTAGTTCCATCCAAGTAGTCGCCAGGTCCCTAGCCAGAGCAGGGACCGCCGCCCAGTTGTCCGCCTGGGGTTAACCAGGGCCGAGGCAAGTAGGCAGGGACAGTGGGGTGCGGGAAGTTCAGGGCACCCCACCTGGCGCTCGGGGGGCAGAGTGCCGTAACAGTTACTACAGAAATGTTACTGGGGTCTGTCTATACTGTTACTACAGAAATGTTACTGGGGTCTGGCTATACTGTTACTACAGAAATGTTACTGGGGTCTGGCTATACTGTTACTACAGAAATGTTACTGGGGTCTGTCTATACTGTTACTACTGAAATGTTACTGGGGTCTCCCTAGACTTCTGCAGCATAACTGTTACTGGGGTCAGCTTATACCTTTGCTACAGGAATATTACAGGGGTCTGTGCATACTATGCGTGCACTAAGTTTTCCCATTGCGGTGTTCTACCTATCTGGCCCAAAAAATAGGTACTAGGAACTCGGCCTGTGCCCACACCCTCTCTTGGAACTCCGCATCCTCGCCCGCATCCACATCCTCGACCACTTACATACAATCAGACCACTTTTATTAGAAATCATTGCAGAAAGCAAATTAACTCCAGAGGGTTCACTTACTTTTTCTTGCAACTATATTAAACCCTACAACAGGTATGGCCTAAATTGCATAAACACTTGGTTGGCACAGGGGTTTTATGTCTGCCATGACAACTCACTGGTAAGTTACAATCGTGCAGCGGGGTTGACAAAGGGCACCCCCAACCACTCTCCCCTTCCTAAGGAAGCCAAGTCATTGTTGAGCACAGCATCTAGAAGGTAAAAGGGCGAGGATTAGAGTTATCTCTCATAATGGCCTTGACAGTAGGATGTTTGCTGTTAGGTACAGCGGGCAACTGCTGGTGATGGTGCCATCGCCATGATGTAATAGTATGTTGGTTCGCAGGATCCACTTACCGTGAAGTACTTTTATTTCATGTAGGAGAGAATTAGAAATTCTCATGAACTTAGCATTATATAATGTGCATTGGGCAAGTTATAAATTTTATCATTTACTTCCCCTAACCTGTGGCAGACCAGGACATGGGTGACACTGAATCCTCTGTTACAGGGAACTTTAGACTATATCATTTTGCATAAATTCAAAACACTACACAACAAAGAACAAGAGCGATGGTTGGGTGGAGAGGACATTTCTGTAGGTTTATTTCTGCCCTTCATGGTCAGAGTGATTGTTGTGGGACAGTCTGAGCTTTGCTCCACATCAGCAACCTCCTTCACATCTTCATCAACCTCCGTTCTCTGGACCTCAGTCGTTGAAGTCTTTCAGTTATGGCTTCTACTGTTCCAGTAACTACAGTCTATCTCTGTGTCTTACTTCTGGAGTTAATGCCGGGAATATTTAGTAATGTTTTCATCATCAGGACCATTCTTATGAATAACAGCAGGACACGAGATATGAAAGTCATTGGGAATATCCTGCTTGTTCTGACAGTCCCTACTGTCTGCTATACCTGCATGTTAGTATTTAATATGTTCACCATTTTCTTGAATGATTGGATTTACGTCTTCCGATATTTATTCTACACCGTTAAGTTCCTGGTCATGTACACCAACTTCTCCACCTGTTGGTTCTCCTCCTGCCTGTGCTTCTTCTACTTTATTAAGATCAGGAACATCAGCTCCGATGTCTTCATGTGGATTCAGATGAATATTAGCAAGGTCATCAGCTGGATGATGGTTGTGTCAGCATTGATGTCGGCAGTGAGCCCCTCCTTGTATATCGAAGAACTAAAAAAACATTTTACCAGAAACACTTCAGCCACCATCATCTTTAACGACCGAGAACATCTAGAAAATCAAAGAACTAACCCAAATCTGTTTTCCTAATTAACTGTATACCAATCTTCATCATGGTGGTTACGACCATATTAACAGCGATCACCCTGATAAAACATAGACAGAAAATGAGCAACAACCTGGCCACCTCTACCGGTATCAATATGTCCATCTCCCGCAGTGCGATCTGCACTATGATCTATTTCGTTGTGTCTTATAGTTTATTAGCAGAGATCTTGGTTTTGTATTCCCTGAATATTTTTGACATCCAACACCCGGCATATTGGGTCCTGTTGGCATTTATATATTTCACTCCTGTATCTCAGTCGGGTTTCATCATCTACGGCACCTCACACCTAAAGAAGGCCTGGCTACAGATGCTGTATTCTGTAAAGTGTAATGGTTTGTGAGCACACGGCACAAAAATATTTTGAACTCACCCAGACCAGGCAGGAAGGACTTACAGGAGGAATAAGGAGCAGTAGTACCACCTCAGAATGAAGTATATATCACTCATCAACCTGCCATTCAGGATCTAGGGAAAGCTAAGAGTGTAAATATAATGGTGGTCTTATAACTTGTCACCCAACTTTTCAGGAACCCTGCATGGCATGTCTCATTATGGTGAGGTATGAGGTATTCATTTCAGCACAACTAGGCACCAATCAGCTGTAGCCACAGGCTGTTCTCCTCCCCCCTTGCTATGAAGCCGGCAGCTGTGTGATAAGGAGTGGAGGAGAGCAGTCTGTACCTACAGCTGTTTGCAGTTCCCTCCAGCTCACTAAACAGCAGTTTGCATGGGTGGCTGCTATGGAATCAACCTACGATCCTTATCACACAGCAGGTGAGAAGAGTCGCCCGTATGAACAGCTGATTACTGAGTGTTGGAAGGAACTACAGTTGCTGCTTCCCTGCCTCCACCAATTAGCTGTTAGTACCTGCTTCCCCGCTATGTATGCGGTCCTGGACGGCAGCTTCAAAAGAAGGATGTGCAATCCTTCTCACACCGCTGCCAGCTGGTCCGAATTTCAGTCCGTTCATTTACTAGGTAAAAAGAGATGAAGGTAAAATCTACTTCTATGTGAATTGTGTCCCGTCATGTTGGTGGAAAGAAACGTCATTCGCGAAAGATTCTTTAGAATAGACATTATCACTTGTTATATGCCCCCACATAGAAACCCCACCTCCACCACCAGTATGGTCTATGGGATTATTAACTCAATCCTCATCCTTATAAGGGAGAGCCAACTGAATTGGAAAAGTATGATTGAAGTAGAAAAGGCAGAGGCAGCACGTCAACCATGCTAAGGATGTGCCGGCGTACAACAATGAGCTTATGGTAACGTTCAAGTAGATATCCAGCAGGAAGAAGAAAATCCTGGCTGTAATTCTGATGGACATCAAAGTGGAGGAGGACATATTGGAGAAGCTGAGTACATACAGGATCTTGGGCTTAGGTCTTGTTTCTTAAAGAACCCCTTAAAATATGTCAACATGACAAAAGAACCTGCAGTTATTCCTGCCAATGTCTCCAGGGTCAGTAGAAGAAGACTGACCACAGAGCTGACACCAACGGAGTGACACAGAGGCATTGAACAGACCTCGATAGGTCCAGCCGCAGTATCCATTGTATGCAGGGGCGTAACTACAGGCTCAGGGGCCCGGGTGCAAAAGTTCAGCTTGGGCCCCATCCCCCGGCCCGTCATTGTACCCATACCTAAACCACCAGCATACAGCTGCAAAATAAACTTACTTACATGATCTAGCCTCTTGGCGTAAGCTTTCCACACATGACTCATTTCCTGGACTACTTGAAAATTTGTTTAAAGCCCCCTAAGCCGGGCTCACATGAGCCTATGATTATTACGTATTGTGCATGCGTTGTATGTGCATTTGATACACGGTAATCCGCAGGCAATCAAATACATTGCCATAAGCAGTTCTGCTCACATGTGCAAAGAGGATTGCGTACTATGCAAGGGCAAAAAAAGAGTGCAACATGTTCTATTTTGGGGCGTATTACACGCAAGACAGCCCATTGTCCTCTATTGGCACATATGCTGCATCAACTCCGCCCATATGTAATTACATTGCATATGTACGGCATGTCTAATATATATAATAAATAACCCCCCCCAAAACTGGTGTCAGTATATGCTGAGTTACTGCATCCAGAGTTTGTACGTGGTTGTATGACAGTGAGCGTGCTAGCCTTCATCATGGCTGCATGCCTTTGTGAGAATGGGGTCTAAATGATCCTGATATAACAGTAGAAAATACCATCGCTGTAGAAACGCGTCGCTAGCTGCAATAGATGTTCCACAAAAGGGACAAACACCAGTATTGGACCACTCATTAGACAGCACAGCAGCATAGATGAGACTTTACCCAGGGGTGTAACTATAGGGGATGCAGGGGATGCGGCTGCACCTGAGCCCAGGAGCCTTAGGAGGCCGATAAAGCCTCTCCTCTCCATATAGGGAGCCCAGTACTATGAATAAAGCCCTATAGCTAGGGGCCCGGTTACAGGTTGTGCATTGGGGCCCAACTGCATTAAGTTACGCCTCTGACTTTGTCTATAGTCTCATAAGAAACTAGCTGCATCTGAGCCAGCAAGTAAGCAAAATTCAACATTTAACATCAGAGAAATGAGATCATGAACTTTATGGGAATGAGGAATCCTGTCCAGAACAGTGAGAGAAAGGCTTCTTCACCATTAGGTGTATATATATATACATACACACACAGTGTGTGGTTATGAAGAAGTGTGAACTATAGTCGTGATTAATGGGTTTCACCTGCCCTCTTGGTTGGGCATGGGCAATTTTTCTCAGGTACATTAGTACTGTTGGTACACCAATTTTTGGGGGCCCCTCGCCTACAGTGTAATCAAATTAATTTTTAGCCCACCTGCATTACAGCTGACGTTACATCAGCTGTGTTGGGCACTGCAATGGGATATATTTATGTACCGCCGGTGGGTTCCAGGGAGCCACCCATGCTGTGGGTCCACAGGGAGTTGTAACTGCATCTGTCCACTTCTAAAGAACCCCAGTCTGACTGGGGCATGCAGTGTGGGCCGAAGCCCACCTGCATTAAACATGACATTACCTCAGCTGTGATGGGCAATGCAATGGGATATATTTATGTACCGCCGGTGGCTTCCTGGCACCCATCCATGCTGTCGGTCCACAGGGACTTCACAATAGGGAGTTGTACCTGCCTGTGTCTATGAATTAAAAACCCCGGTCAGGTTGGGGCATGCAGTGTGGGCCGAAGCCCACCTGTATTTAATCTGACGTTAGCTCTGCTGTCCAGGGCACTGCAATGGGATACATTTATGTACAGCCGGTGGGTTCCAGGGAGCCACCCATGCTGTGGGTGCACACGGAATTCCCATTGCGGAGTTGTACCTGCCTGTGACTATTTATAAAAAAACGCGGTCTGACTGGGGCATGCAGACACCTTGACAGAATGAATAATGTGTGGCACATAGGTTCCCCATTGCTATGCCCACGTGTGCAGCTCCAGATGGAGGTGGCACAGGATTGGATTTCTCATTGCTTATGTACAGCATTGTGGACTATCGCCCCGCCCCTTTTAAAGAGGGTCGCTGCCTAGCCGTGCCAACCCTCTGCAGTGTGTGCCTGCGGTTCCTCTGGCAGACGCACTTATAAATAGACATGAGGGTGGCGTGGCATGAGGGCAGCTGAAGGCTGGGCAGGGACAGTTTGGTGTGCGCTGTGGACACTGGGTCGTGGGGGGGGGTTGGGCAGCATGTAACCCAGGAGAAGTGGCAGCGGAGTGTCATGCAGGCAGTGATTGTGCTTTGTTGGAGGTAGTGTGGTGCTTAGCTAAGGTATGCATTGCTAATGAGGACTTTTAAGAAGTAAAAGTTGTTGGGAGGGGGGGGGGGGCACTCTTGCCGCTATTGTGGCTTAATAGTGGGACCTGGGAACTTGAGATGCAGCCCAACATGTAGCCCCTCGCCTGCCCTATCTGTTGCTGTGTCGTTAGCATCACTTTCTTGAATTGCCCAGATTTTCACAAACGAAAACCTTAGCGAGCATCGGCGATATACAAAAATGCTCGGGTCGCCCATTGACTTCAATGGGGTTCGTTATTCAAAACGAACCCTCGAGCATTGCGAAAAGTTCGTCTCGAGTAACGAGCACCCGAACATTTTGGTGCTCGCTCATCTCTAGTGCTCGCTCATCTCTATTTGTTAGTGAAATGAATATGACTCCATTTCCCCATTTTAAAGTATGCTCCCCCCCAATTTGTATGATATAGTCTGTGTCAATGTTTTGTACTTTAACAAGATTTGCTGAAATGTGTGAACAATAACAAAAAGAACTACGTGGTTGGAACATTTAAAGGTACTGGATTGAATGATTTGTGTCATAGCGCCTTGTTCTTCCATTCATAGACTCATAGAATGGTAGAGCTGGAAGGGACCTCCAGGGTCATCAGGTCCAACCCCCTGCTCAGTGCGGGATTCACTAAATTATCCCAGACAGATATTTGTCCAGCATTTGTTTAACACTTCCATTGAAGGAGAACTCCCCACCTCCCGTGGTAACCTGTTCCACTCATTCATCACCCTCACTGTCTAATATCTAATGTGTGTCTCCTCCCTTTCAGTTTCATCCCATTGCATCTTGTCATTCCTTGTACAAATGAGAAAAGGGCTGAGCCCTTCAGATATTTGTAGACAGCTATTAAGTCTCCTCTCATCCTTATCTTCTGCAAGCTAAACATTCCCAGATCCTTTAACCGCTCTTCATAGGACATGATTTGCAGACTGCTCACCACCTTGGTAACTCTTCTCTGAACTTGCTCCAATTTGTCTATGTCTTTTTTAAAGTGGGGTGCCCAGAACTGGACACAGTATTGCAGATGAGGTCTGACTAAGGAAGAGTAGAGGGGGATAATTACCTCATGTGATCTAGACTCTATGCTTCTCTTAATACATCCCAGAATTGTGTTTGCCTTTTTGGCTGCTGCATCACATTGTTGACTCATGTTCAGTCTATGATCTATTAGTATACCCAAGTCTTTTTCACATGAGCTGCTGCTTAGCTCAATTCCTCCCATTCTGTATGTGCGTTCTTTATTTTTCTTGCCCAGATGTAGGACTTTGCATTTCTCCTTGTTAAATACCATTCTGTTAGTTGCTGTCCACTGTTCAAGCTTTTCTAGATCTTTTTGAATACTCTCTCTCCCTCTTCCCTAGTGTTAGCTATCCCTCCTAGCTTTGTGTCATCCGCAAATTTGATCAGTTTCCCATCAATTCCCTCCTCCAGATCATTTATAAAAATGTTGAATAACACTGGGCCTAGGACAGAGCCTTGTGGTACCCCTCTTGATACATTCTTCCACTTGGATGTGCAGCCATTTATGACCACTTTTTGAGTATGAGCACTCACAGTTACCTTGTCAATCCCATATTTGGTCATTTTTTCAATAGGTATAGTATGAGATATTTTGTAAAATGCTTTACTAAGGTCAAGATAAACTATATCCACCGCATTTCCTTGCTCAACCTAGTCGATGATACTGTCATAGAAGGAAATTAGATGTCTGGCATGACTTGTTTGTTACAAACCCATGCTGGCTCTGGTTAATTTCTCCATTTTCAACCAAGTACTTGCATACATGCTGTTTAATAATTTTTTCAAAGATCTTTCCTGGTGTAGAAGTCAGGCTCACAGGCCTGTTGTTTCCTTGATCCAGCTTCTTCCCTTTTTTGAAGATAGGGACAATATTTGCCCTTTTCCAATCTTCTGGGACTTTATGCATGTTCTGAGAATCTAATCATATATGATCCCTTTGCATCGGCGTGTGTTTATGTGGCATTTTAGATGTTAAATTCTTTATCTTGCATATTTATATTTGTGTTTAGTTTTCTGAACCAATGGTAATAAATAAATTATAATAAATTTGAATTATTGAAATTGAGGCATGTGCCTCTATAAAAACTGCTTCCTGTCAATAAAACATAGATAACTTTTGATGACGTTCCTGTTGTGTTGTGGTGAAAGTTATTTCCCAGGCTTGGCTATCCTCTAACTGAATTTGGACCCCAGAAGCATACGACATAGCAAATAGATTTATTTACACTAACATGTTGGCGCCCAATGTGGAGCACAACCAAATCTACTGAAGAATGCGGTGATTTTCTCTCTTCCGGAAAAACAGGAAAGCACACTGTATAAGTTGTAGGAAGTTTTATTCCTTACAAATCTGTTTTCCATTGATACAGAGATTATTCCCTGTCACTGGGGACGGAGGGATGCCTGTCATACTTTGATTCATGTCTAATAACCAGAAAGATCGGTATACTTTTGAGTAAATTTTGAATCTGTACATGAATGCTGTCTGGACATTTGTGAGGTGAGTGCTATGAAGTGCATTATTTCCCTGAGATAAGATTGAGTGAATCAATAGGAAAGGTGGACGAGATTGAAAGGAGGGGTTAGGCCCAATGGCCACGGGCGGATTTTATTTGGGGAATCCGCGCTGATTTGCAGCCCATAGAAATGAATGGAGCTTCCACGATTGATTTTAGGTCCGCGGATTTGATTTTATGGTATTTATTTACTATAGACGCGGATTTAAAACCTTGCAGATTCCGTGCGCATCTTGCTCCATTGAAGTCTATAGGAGTCACGGATCCGCAGCGATCCACAAATACATTGAAATGCATTTGCGGATCTGCTGCGGATTTGAAGGTTAGAAGTAATTAGGTAGGTGGGGAAAAGGCTTGAAGGGGGTTTGGTTTCTTTTCCCTTTTTTTTTCATTTCATTTCTGCACAGAATCCGCAATTCAAATCCTCGTACACCAGTGCGGAAAAAACACAGAATCCGCGACCACCCTCAATTATTAAAAAAATCATTTTTAATATGATCCGCAGTGCACCCACTGTGGAGCTGAAGCTTAGATCTGCAGTGGGTGCACTGCAGATGCACTGTGTGCTGTGGATATTAGGCCTTAGAGTTAGCTAGAAAGCCTGGTTTCTTTGAAATGCGTGAGTCTTGGTGACGGGGAGCTGGTGGCGGCAGGACGGTCACTCTATATAAGGTGTCGGACCGAAGGCCGCTGGGCAGTTGGGCAGTGGGGCAGCGCATCACAAGCCCTGCAGTGTACAAGCGCAGGAGCGGGGAGTATGTGCTTGTACACAACAAGAAGGTCCTCCAAGTTTGGAAGGACGATGACATCAACTTTGATAAAGTGTTTAAAGCCACGCTCTCGACTGATGTTTGCCGAATCCACAGTCTTCCTGACGCTGAGCTCCTCATCTTGTTTCGAGGAGGAGCAATTCGATATTTAAACGCGATGCTTGCAGATCCACAGCAAGAAATTGAGACTGTTGTAACAGAAGATGAGAAGATCGTCTGGTCTAAGGTATTCATGGATGATGGGCAACCTATGTTAGGGGAGCAGCGGGTTGTTGACCCGGGTCTTACAGACAGGTAGGAACTATTAACAGGCTGAACTAGATGGACGTTGTTTTCATTCAGCCTAGCATACTATGTTACTATCTTAATTTGGCATAATGTTTAAAGTGAAGTGTTGAGATTGTTTTTCCTCTGCTCTTCCACGTGTGTGTCCTTCTGTATTGACTGAGATTGTAGCAGGGCAGTAGATGTACTTAGCATGGTTGTTTGTGTATATCACCCAGGAGAAGGTACCTTGTTTTTATACTACTACAGAGTGTAACATAAGGCACGCATTGAGTGGTTTTGCCAATTACGATGAACTCAGCAGACTGTAAGGATAGGGATCCTTTCTATAATTCAGATCTGTGCTGTAAGTGGTGGAAAGAAACCAGCTCAAAGTGGCTTCTCTAAATTGGGACCAGGAGATGAAACTGTAAGTACCTGTGTGCATGTATCGTATGGTTACAAGCCATGACCTGGATCATAAGAGTGAGAGAAGAGTAAGGTATGGGTGGTATGCTAAGTAATAGTGTTGAACAGGGCTGGAAGACTGCAGAACAGATAGAGATAACCAGTGGAGCAAAATGTGACTGTCTTTGGATGTATTCCACAGCCTGAGGAAGAACCTGAAGTAGGTTCGATAGCTTGCTATAACATCATGTATTTTTGTTAGCCAATAAAAGATTGAACTGATTTTCTCCAGTTGTGGCATGAGAGTCTTACTTCCTATATGAGTGCTTTATATCAGGAGTTAACTGTCACTTATAAATAGATATTTTTCTTGGTCCCAAATCCAGACTTAAAGTTGTGTTTTAACGTGAGTGAGATTCGATGGACCATACCAGATCCAGGTGACAAATGCCACTTCAGTCAAATTGGAAAGGAAAGATAATTGGGTCCATGCCAACCACTGCATGCGAGTCTCCATCCGAAAGAAAGAATCAAATACCTGCTGGACTATATGTTCTAAATGATGGTTATAATATGGTTGAATAATATGTTAGAAAATAATAGGGCAATATTTGTGTTAAAAATCATGAAGTACTTGTAGAAAATTGAAGAACTGTTTTATGTATACCCATGCTAGTATAATATTCTCCTCTATATTTTTGTGTGTACACCCCTAATTACACATATATACACACACACACACATGCATATAGATATTTTTTCTCTTGGTGCCCCTGTGTTGTTATAAGAAATACCGGAGCACAACTGCCCCAAAAATGGTTACGCATGGCTCGTTTTCCCCTGGTTAGTTCTCATGATCAGTGTCCCTATAGACTGTATCCTTCTTGGAAAAGATGTGCATGTGCAGAACTCAAAAATAATGTAGTGGCTCTGTTTCCAAATCACACTCTCTATGGGGATTACAATGGGCTACCTAAAAGGATAGTAGAATATGTAACATAAGACGGTAGAAATCGAAGTTATGCTTTGTCTTCTTAGATGACATGTTTTCTAGAGTCCTAGATTACCCGCTAATTTTGTGTTACTGCATAATGATCTGTCGTACATGGTGAGCTCTGAGTGCACACGTTTCCAGGAGAGCTGCAGATAATTTGCTGAGGACAAACAGTAAGCCTCATGTAATGTTTATGGCTTGGCCTACTGGATGATTGTATTTGCACAATCATACTACGGATGAGAGATTAGTTGATGCAGACAACAGATCGTCGAGATTATTAAATCTTTTGAATATTAGGGCTGGATAACCAACTAATGTAATTCAATAATGATTAACTGTTGTTACTAACCATTGCACAATGGTGCTAGATTACCTTATAGCTGTCCAAGAGTGGAATCTGCTAGTATGTTTTGTCACACTTAGGTATTCTCATTAGAGATGAGCGAGCACACTCGACGGAGCTTGATGCTTGTTCGAGTATTAGGGTACTTGAGATGCTCGTTACTCGATACGAACACCACGAGGTACTCGAGTCAATTGCATTTCCTTCCCTGCATGTTTAGCACCATTTTCTAGCCAATAAACATGCTGGGAAGGCATTACCACTTCTCTCTGTGACATGCCAGCCCCCCCCCCCCCCCCACAGTAGTGAGTGGCTGGGCCGATCAGGTGACGACCGAGTACTTAAAGCGGCTCCGCCCGCGGCTCGCCTCAGACACATGCTGGAAGGGTTAGGGAAAGTGCTGCTGCTGCTGATTGCTGATATAGGGACAGTGTTAGAGTAGGATCCTGTCTTCAAGAACCCCAACGGTCCTTTTAAGGGCTACTCTTCATAGTGTGCATTAATGTTGTGGCTGGCTGGGAGCAGTAGTGCACCAAATTTTAAGCATCTCGGGCTGTGCAGGCCATTTCAGCTATAGCGTTCTCAGTCTGTAGTGTATTACGCAGAGTTTAGGAACAGAGCTGCCTATATAGGGAAAGTTTTACAGGACTCCTGATCCTCTGT
The DNA here is from genome assembly GCA_035609135.1 of Eleutherodactylus coqui. Classification (NCBI taxonomy): domain Eukaryota; kingdom Metazoa; phylum Chordata; class Amphibia; order Anura; family Eleutherodactylidae; genus Eleutherodactylus; species Eleutherodactylus coqui. Next base: position 175,643,621 of record CM069412.1, on the reverse strand, counting down.
GCAAGAACCCCAACGGTCCTTCTTAGGGCTACATCTGACTGTGTGCTTTACAGTTGTGGCTGACTGGGAGCAATAGTGCACCAACTTTTGTATTACACATCTATGCCTGTTCCCAGCCTTGCAGTTATAGCGTTCTCAACCTGCAGTGCCGTACAACCAGCTCTCATCGTGAAACTGCACTCTACAATTTCCTAGCCTACTGCAAAGTAGTTCAGTTATACTGTTCTGTGTGTGCTGTGCATAACGCAGAGATTAGGGACACAGCGACTTCTATAGGGAACGTTTTACAGGACTCCTGATCCTCTGTGCAAGAACCCCAATGGTCATTCTTAGGGCTACATCTCACCGTGTGCATTATAGTTGTGGCTGGCTGGGAGCAGTAGTACACCAACTTTTGTATTACACATCTAGGCCTGTTCCCAGCTTTGCAGTTATAGCGTTCTCAGCCTGCAGTGCCGTACAAACAGCTCTCACCATGAAACTGCTCTCTAACATTTCCTAGCCTACTGCAAACTATTTCAGTTATACCGTTGTGTGTCTGCAGTGCATTATACAGAGGTCTCAACGCTAAACAGTACTGTAATATTACCTGGGCCACTGCAAAGTAAATCAGCTCTGCCACTGTGCAGAACGTCTCACAATACCCTTTCCTTGGTGGGGTTGAGATAGCCACAGTTACCAGCACTATCCACTGGCTTTAGAGTCTTCTCCCACTACACACAGAGCCTATTACCTACAAGTCTCTGCGAGCGGCAAATTACCCCTAGGTATCAGCGCAAGACAGCAGGTTAATTATTTCAAGTCACAGCATACAGCCTCCGCTATCTACAAGTCTCTGTGTGCGTTGAATTAGCCAAAGTTGTCAACGCTGTACAGTGGGGTAATTTATTTGGCCCCTGCTCTATTTTTAAGGGTCGAAGATGCAGACGTGGGCGTCCAAGTGAGGGTGTGGGCACAGGCCGAGTTCCTGGGCATGATGAATCACAGCCAGCTGCTGTGGGATTAGGAGAGAGGCAAGTTTCTAAGCTCCCCAGCTTCATATCACAATTTATGGGTCCGCGTGGTAAACCTTTATTATAAACAGAGCAGTGCGAGCAGGCCCTGTCGTGGATGGCAGAAAATGCGTCCAGCAATGTATCGACCACCCAGTCTTCTACGCAGTCCACTACTCCCGGCGTAGGGACTGCAACTCTGAATCCTCTGGCTGCTGCTCCTCCTTCCTCCCAGCCTCCTCACTCAATGAAAATGACACATTCTGAGCAGGCAGACTCCCAGGAACTGTTCTCGGGTCCCTGCCATGAGTGGGAAAAAACAGTTCCTCTCTCACCTGAGGAGTTTGTCGTGACCGATGCCCAACTTTTGGAAAGTTCCCGGAGTCCGGGTGATGAGGCTGGGGCCTTCCGGCAACTGTCTCAAGAGCTTTTTGTGGATGAGGATGATGAGACACAGTTGTCTGTCAGTGAGGTAGTAGTAAGGGCAGTAAGTCTGAGGGAGGAGTGCACAGAGGATTTGGAGGAAGAGCAGCTGGACGATGAGGTGACTGACCCCACCTGGTTTGCTAAGCCTACTGAGGACAGGGCTTCAGAGGGGGAGGCAAGTGCAGCAGCAGGACAGGTTGGAAGAGGCAGTGGAGTGGCCAGGGGTAGAGGCAGGGCCAGACCGAATAATCCCCCAACTGTTTCCCAAAGCACCCCCTCGTGGCAAGCCTCCATGCAGAGGGCTAGGTGTTCAAAAGTGTGGATGTTTTTTAGTGAGAGCGGGGACGACAGACGAACAGTGGTGTGCTACCTGTGTCACACCAAGATCAGCTGGGGAGCCACCACTACCAGCCTCACCACCACCAGCATGCACAGGCATATGATGGCCAAGCAGCCCACAAGGTGGGACGAAGGCCATTCACCACCTCCGGGTCACACCACTGCCTCTTCCTCTGTGCCACAACCAGGCACACAGATCCAATCTCCCTCCCAGGACACAGGCACGAGCGCCTCCCGGCCTGCACCCACACCCTCACCTCCACCATCCTCCACTCCATCCAGCAATGTCTCTCAGCGCAGCGTTCAGCTGTCGCTAACACAAACGTTGGAGCGAAAGCTGAAATACGCCACCACCCACCCGCATGCACAAGCTTTGAACGTGCACATTGCCAAATTAATCAGCCTGGAGATGCTGCCATACAGGCTTGTGGAAACGGAGGCTTTCAAAAACATGATGGCGGTGGCGGTCCCACGCTATTCGGTCCCCAGTCGCCACTATTTTTCCTGGTGTGCCGTCCCAGCCCTACACCAGCACATCTCCCGCAACATAAATCGTGCCCTCACCAACGCGGTTACTGGCAAGGTCCACTTAACCACGGACACGTGGACAAGTACTGGCGGGCATGGCCACTATATCTCCCTGACGGCACATTGGGTGAACTTGGTGGAGGCTGGGACCGAGTCAGAGCCTGGGACCGCTCACGTCCTACCCACACCCAGAATAGCGGGTCCTACCTCAGTGCTGGTATCTGCAACGTTTTATGTCACCTCTTCCAAACCCTCCCCCTCCTCCTCCGCCATGTCTACCTCTCAATTAAGAAGTGTGAGCACATCGGTAGCACACGTCGCCTCAGCACAGCGGTGGGCAAGCGTCAGCAAGCCGTGCTGAAACTAATCAGCTTAGGTGACAAGAAGCACACGGCCCCCGAGCTGTTGCAGAGTCTGACAGAGCAGACTGACCTCTGGCTTTCGCCGCTGAGCCTCCAACCGGGCATGGTCGTGTGTGACAACGGCCGTAACCTGGTGGCGGTTCTGCAGCTCGGCAGCCTCACACACATGCCATGCCTGGCCCACGTCTTCAATCTGGTGGTTCAGCAGTTTCTGAAAAACTACCCCCACTTGTCTGACCTGCTTGGCAGGGTGCGCCGCGTCTGCGCACATTTCCGCAAGTCCACCACGGACGCTGCCATCCTGAGGACCCTGCAATGTCGGTTTCAGATGCCAGAGCACTGACTGCTGTATGACATGCACACACGCTGGAATTCTACGCTGCACATGTTGGCCAAGCTGTACGAGCAGCGTAGAGCAATAGTGGAATACCAGCTGGGTGGCGGAGTGGTAGTCAGCCTCTGCAATTCTTTACTGAGGAGTGGGCATGGATAGCAGACATCTGCCAGGTCCTCGGAAACTTTGAGTAGTCTACCCAGATGGTGAGCGGCGATGCTGCAATCATTAGCATTACCATCCCGCTGCTTTGCCTGCTGAGAAGTTTGCTGCTAAGCATAAAGGCCAATGTTTTGCGCTTGGAACAATACACGGGGAATGACAGTATGTCGCTTGATAGCCAGATCACCCTCATGTCTATATCTCGTTTTGGGGGAGAAGGAGGGGGGGGGGAGACAGCTGGCCACACTGCAGAGGGTACCCATGCTGCTTGCCTCTCATCTGTTCAGCGTGTATGGGATCCTGAAAGTCATCTTCCTAATGAGGACAGCGATTTGTTGCGTACTGGGACCCCCTGGCACACATGGCTGACTTCATGTTAGGCTGTCTATCCCGTGACCCTCGCGTTATACGCATTCTGGCCTACACAGTTTACTGGATGTACACTCTTCTAGACCCACGATATAAGGAGAACCTTTCCACTCTCATTCCCAAAGAGGAAAGGGGTTCGAGAGTGATGCAATACCACAAGGCCCTGGTGGAAAAAGTGATGCTAAAGTTCCCATCTGACAGCGCTAGTGGCAGAAGGCGCAGTTCCGAGGGCCAAGTAGCAGGGGAGGTGCGGGGATCAGGCAGCATGTCCAGCACAGGCAGGGGAACACTCTCCAAGGCCTTTGCCCGCTTTATGGCTCCCCAGCCAGACTGTGTCACCACTCCCCAGTCAAGGCTGAGTCAGAGGGTGCACTGTAAAAAGATGGTGAGGGAGTACGTAGCCGATCATACCACCGTCCTCCGTGATGCCTCTTCTCCATACAACTATTGGGTGTCAAAGCTGGACACGTGGCACGAACTTGCGCAGTACGCCCTGGAGGTGCTGGCCTGCCCTGCTGCTAGCGTCTTGTCAGAGAGGGTGTTTAGTGCAGCTGGGGGAATCATCACGGAAAAGCATACCCGCCTGTCAACTGACAGCGCCGACATGCTTACTCTCATAAAGATGAACAAAGGCTGGATTTCCCCAGACTTCTCTTCTCCACCGGTGGAAAGCAGCGGATCCTAAAGAATCTTTTCGCTGCAACAGGAGAAAAATGCATCCTCTATCACCCCAAAAAAGAGGAGAATTAGCTTTGTTTATCTCTTTTGGATATTATTACTCCTCCTCCTCCCCCTAAAACAGCATGTCATCACGCTGAACTGCCAATTTCTATGCGGCCCAAAATGCTGTGTTTTAAAACTTTTAAAGGTTTTATCAGTTTTTAAAGTTTTACAAGTTAAACTTAAACCAATTTTTGCGGACTGCTGCCTCCAGGCTCTGTTACAAATTAATCAATAACGAGCTGTCTCTTCAAAAAATGTTTTTTGGGTTTCACCTACCCTCGCGGTTGAGCAATTTTTCAGGGGTACACTTGTACTCTTGGTACACCAATTTGTCAGGCCATTGCCAATACTGTTAGCAAACTAATTTTTCCAGGCTTCGCCTATACTCTTGGTAGACAAATTTTTACAGGTGTTCACCTATACTATTGGTACACCAATGTTACTGGGGTCCGCCTATACTTCTGCTACAGAATTGTTACAGGGGTTTGCCTATACTTTTGCTACAGAAATGTTACTGGAGTCACAGTTGCAGGATCAACTGTGCATGGAAATGTCCCGAAAGATCGAATCGTGAAGAGCCATTTACTACCCACCCGCGGACCTAAAACCTGGCTGGGAGCCAATATACCCTGCGGGACATTTCCATGCGGAGACTGTTTACCCTGTTGCTTGATCCTGAAGGGAGACTTTTTTCAGAGTGCCTCCACTGGGAAAACATTTAAGATCAAGGAATTTGTCAACTGTAGATCCACCCATCTAGTCTATCTGGCATCATGCGACTGTCCACGAAATTACGTGGGAAAAACTACACAGCAATTCTGACGTAGAATCTTGGGGCGCGTAGGTAATGTAAGACACGGTAAAAAGACTCCCCTCGCAAATCATATCCGGCAGACGCATGGAGGGGACTTAAGCAAGCTAAAATTTCAAGGGATTGAGTCCGTTAGGTCACATGGCCGGAGAGGAAACCTAGACAGAATACTGCTACAAAAAGAGGCAGAGTGGACATTTAGACTGGATTGTTTATCTCCTAAAGGCTTGAACGAGGTACTTTCATTTAGTTCCTTTATCTAATAAATCCAGGGTTACCTCCCAAGTAAATCAAAATCTGCTCTCATAATTCACACTCTTGCCCTTGATACATTAAAAAACATGTTTGAGGTGCTAACCCCCAAGAATCTCTCTATCTGATATTTATCATTGGGCACTCTCTATTACGTTATAGCCTTTATACACCATGCTGGATACTAACTATGGGCATCAGCATCGACGGGGCTGATTAAATGTATTATATCAATGTATTGATATTTAATTTTTAATCTCACCCCCATTGACAATACCTTACCAGCCCTATACTCGTCTACCCGGTATACTTACAATCTTTCTTTGACTGGGATTACCCCATCCATCATTTATCCGGCTCCGCCCACACAGTCTGAATAATTTCCGATACCAAGACCATCTATCCTTTATTAACACTGGACAGCATAAGAGGGGCTGTTATACATTGGGAATCCTCTAATGATATAGCACGATGAAGCCGGTCTTCTTCCATCAGCAGGTTATACCGGGTCCTTGACCGTAATCCTTAACAACTATGGGGAATTACCTCTAGTGACTGGCCAGCCCCTCACAATCTAATATGCATGACAAGTCCGGTCTATGGGCGGCATCTGGATGACGTGATAGGGAGCGTCCCACGTGATCTAGCGGCAGGGAAGGATGCTGCACTAGTGAGAGCCTCCCATGTGACTTAATGTTACTGTGGGAGCGCCCTTCACCAATGACGAGGTGGGTCATGTGATTGCTCTCACATGACCGCTGCTGCTTACCACGCCCAGATAGTGGGCGTTCAATACACCGGCATCAGACGTCAGTGCAGGGCAAGCGCCGGCACTGACGTAGCCGATCACATGTTATCTGTCATGTGACAGGTGCCGCATAAACAAACCTCCGGGACGGCGGCTATTCTATATGATCCATTTCATTAGAGGGTGATCAGGTATGGTTGTCGACGTGTTGGTGAAACGGAAGACATGCCCTAGGTCCTTATAGCGCTTAAAGAGGCATAGTCTATACATTCCGAGATCATCCATTAAGTGTCTCATAAGCCCCATGTTATGGTCTGCGAGTTGGTGATTGGCTGAAAAGGCACACACCCACATAAGCCCCATGTTATGGTCTGCGAATTGGTGATTGGCTGAAAAGGCACACACCCACCTAAGGGAGTGTCCAACTGGGCTTTATAAGGCAGCAACTTTGGATGTATGTCAGATGCCTCCAGCCTACCTTCAGGGCTGGAGCTGCTGCCAATTTTCTTTGTTGTTTTGGTTCCGGTCCATACATTCTGACCAATGATCAGCATTGAGTCATGAGCAAGGGACTTAGCAGTTAGGGCATTCATTATTTACTCTAACTGTGGGATTTATCAACCTTAGGGACCATTGAGTTAGAAGATAGCAAATCATTTAGGTCTAGGCCTGACTATCTTATACTCCTAGATAAGTCATTGTACTCTACGCACGCTAAATCGGTCTGGCAAAATCAGAGCTAAATTATCCAGGTGGCAGACACCGTTATTACTCTGGTTTATCGTAACCAGGATATCTGCCCTGGATCATTACAGATGGTTATTCATCTACTCTCCAGATGAATCACGCAAGCGATAGAAACGCGTCGAGCTAAACACATATAGAGCCTATATTTTTTGGACTAATGAATATGTCCCTGAAATTAGCTATTCTTTGAGTGGAATATCTATAGAACCCATAATTCTGGACTAATACACATGTCCATAAAACCATCTATTTTAAAAATATGGGTTTAAATGAGGGCAAGCACCCGGGCAAGATATAACCGGACAGCTGAGACTGACATTATTATCATACTACATCAGTCCGGTATACCTGATTTATTCCCTATTAGGCGAAATTTGGTTTGAGGGTTTCTTCTTTGGCCCCCTAACCAAATCAAACGCTGGTGCATACCCTACTAAACCATTTGTTGTTCATTCACAAATAAACTTTAAGGCCCGATTCTTGATATAAGATTTTATGATATTGTGATTAAAAGTTACGTTTTATTTATTTTGAATAAGCAAAGTAGCGCGCAGGTTCATTGTGTTCTGGACCAAGGTCATCTTCACATGCGGACTCCCCATACAAGCTATCCCTTAGGAATAGAATTCCTGGATTTTGGCTATATCTATAAAGCCGCCTCGTCCTGGCGGTGTGGAAGCCTATCATTGAACGAGTGCTCCACACCAGGTGAGTCCCTTCCTTTTTTCAAATTCTGAATTATCATTTCATAGTCCCCTTCTCTAAGAAATCCCTGAGATTGGAGCGCTAGTCTGTTGATCTTTTGATTTATGAGCTAGTGATGTCACTCGCTTGTTTGCTTGTGCAAGTGAGAATCAGCTTGTCTCAAAGAACCTAAGAAAGAAATCAAGTGAGTAACCAAAGTTGTACTTCCTGGGGAATGCCCATGGGAAGACGCTCACTCCATCACAACTAAAATCTGAGTCACAGAGCTCAGACTTCTCTAACTCCAAGGAGTTCTAAAATTGTGAATAAAGTCAAGTCAAGTCCTCCTTAGAGGCCCGTGGAATGTACCTAGGAATCAAGTTAAATAAATGGAGGGGAAGATGTAAAAGTATTAAGATGACCCATGTTACACTTGTTCTTCAGGTGTGAACAGAGTTTAGTTTGAAGCTTGTAAAAGTGGAGTGTCCTTGTGGTGGGGTCTTGAGCATTTTCTGGAGACCATATTTAGTCATCAGCTTTTCTTACCCTTATTTAGTGTAGTTAATGTATACAGACGTTGCATTATGTATTCATGAGTCCGTACTAAAATTTCATAATGATTTACAACTTTGTACTGCAGTAAGGTGTAACTAGGTGGTTGTCTCCATGATTGGACACTGCAAATTTCTTTGTTCTACTTTGCACTATTAATAAAGTTAACACTGAGCTGGTCCCTCAGAAAGAGCACAGTGGTAACTAGAAGCTGTTGGCATCTCTTGTTCTTTCTCTGATGATTATCGCTAATTAATTTGGAAATATGAGAGAACTCAGAACCTGGCAACCTTATTACTGATTCTAAAGTACTCCAAAAGTGACATGTATTTCCCTGCCCATGTGTATAACATTTATCAGTCTTAAACCTCATTTGCCACTTGTCTGGTCCCAACTTATTCAGATCCACTTCCTTCGCTTTCTCTGTCCATCTCTTAGCAGTGTTCCCATCATGGCCATGTTTGCCTTAGATGGGAACACAACTTTAAAGGTCAGTGGTCAGAAAATTTCAGAGCTTTTCCTCATGACCAGTCTCAACATGGGAACCGACTTGACTGTCACATGATCATAACTAGAGATGAGCGAACGTACTCGTCCGAGCTTGATGCTCGGGCGAATATTAGGGTGTTCGGGATGCTCGTTACTCTTAATGAGCACCACGCGGTGTTCGGGTTACTTTCACTTTCATCTCTGAGACGTTAGCGCGCTTTTCTGGCCAATTGAAAGACAGGGAAGGCATTACAACTTCCCCCTGTGACGTTCAAGCCCTATACCACCCCCCTGCTGTGAGTGGCTGGCGAGATCAGATGTCACCCGAGTATAAAAATCGGCCCCTCCCACGGCTCGCCTCAGATGCCTTGTGAGTTAGCTGAGGGAAAGTGCTGTTGTGTTGGAGCTGCTGTAGGGAGAGTGTTAGGAGTGAGTGTAGGCTTCAAGAACCCCAACGGTCCTTCTTAGGGCCACATCTATCCGTGTGCAGTACTGTGGAGGCTACTGTTAGCAGTGTTGCACAATTTTTTTTTCTTCAAAATCGGCTGTGCAGAGCATTGCGCCCTGCAGTAATACTACAGGGACAGAAGTGGTGGTTAGGCAGGGAGAGTGTTAAGAGTGAGTGTAGGCTTCAAGAACCCCAACGGTCCTTCTTAGGGCCACATTTAACCGTGTGCAGTACTGTGCAGGCTGCTGTTAGCAGTGTTGCATTTTTTTTTTTTTTCAAAATCGGCTGTGCAGAGCATTGCGCCCTGCAGTAATACTACAGGGACAGAATTGTGTAGGCAGGGCCAGAAGACATATATTATTGATTGAATATAGTCAGTGGGCCTTTTCTTTAAAAAAAAAAAAGGGAAACATTCTATTTGGCCTGCCTCTGACAGTCCTCAGCGTTCTGGGTACGTGTGTGGTGGGTGGAGAACGTAAAGAAATCATACGCAGCCAGCTACGCTTAACAGCAGGTTTGCGCCAATTTATTTCCTGCCTGGGAAAAATCACCGCTCTGCTGCACTTCATATAACACTGCAGTTCTGTGGAACACATTTCTAATCTTATCTGATTGAATATAGTCAGTGGGCCTTCCCTTTAAAAAAAAAAGGGAAACATTCTATTTGGCCTGCAGGCTTGCGCCAATTTATTTCCTGCCTGGGAAAAATCACCGCTCTGCTGCACTTCATATAACACTGCAGTTCTGTGGAACACAGTTCTTATCTGATTGAATATAGTCAGTGGGCCTTCCCTTTAAAAAAAAAAGGGAAACATTCTATTTGGCCTGCCTCTGACAGTCCTCAGCGTTCTGGGTACGTGTGTGGTGGGTGGAGAACGTAAAGAAATCATACGCAGCCAGCTACGTTTAACAGCAGGCTTGCGCCAATTTATTTCCTGCCTGGGAAAAATCACCGCTCTGCTGCACTTCATATAACACTGCAGTTCTGTGGAACACATTTCTAATCTTATCTGATTGAATATAGTCAGTGGGCCTTCCCTTTAAAAAAAAAAGGGAAACATTCTATTTGGCCTGCAGGCTTGCGCCAATTTATTTCCTGCCTGGGAAAAATCACCGCTCTGCTGCACTTCATATAACACTGCAGTTCTGTGGAACACATTTCTAATCTTATCTGATTGAATATAGTCAGTGGGCCTTCCCTTTAAAAAAAAAAGGGAAACATTCTATTTGGCCTGCAGGCTTGCGCCAATTTATTTCCTGCCTGGGAAAAATCACCGCTCTGCTGCACTTCATATAACACTGCAGTTCTGTGGAACACAGTTCTTATCTGATTGAATATAGTCAGTGGGCCTTCCCTTTAAAAAAAAAAGGGAAACATTCTATTTGGCCTGCCTCTGACAGTCCTCAGCGTTCTGGGTACGTGTGTGGTGGGTAGAGAACGTAAAGAAATCATACGCAGCCAGCTACGTTTAACAGCAGGCTTGCGCCAATTTATTTCCTGCCTGGGAAAAATCACCGCTCTGCTGCACTTCATATAACACTGCAGTTCTGTGGAACACATTTCTAATCTTATCTGATTGAATATAGTCAGTGGGCCTTCCCTTTAAAAAAAAAGGGGAAACATTCTATTTGGCCTGCCTCTGACAGACCTCAGCGTTCTGGGTATGTGTGTGGTGGGTGGAGAACGTAAAGAAATCATACGCAGCCAGCTACGTTTAACAGCAGGCTTGCGCCAATTTATTTCCTGCCTGGGAAAAATCACCGCTCTGCTGCACTTCATATAACACTGCAGTTCTGTGGAACACAGTTCTTATCTGATTGAATATAGTCAGTGGGCCTTCCCTTTAAAAAAAAAAGGGAAACATTCTATTTGGCCTGCAGGCTTGCGCCAATTTATTTCCTGCCTGGGAAAAATCACCGCTCTGCTGCACTTCATATAACACTGCAGTTCTGTGGAACACAGTTCTTATCTGATTGAATATAGTCAGTGGGCCTTCCCTTTAAAAAAAAAGGGAAACATTCTATTTGGCCTGCAGGCTTGCGCCAATTTATTTCCTGCCTGGGAAATCACTGGTAATACAGCATGCTGAGGGGTAGGGGTAGGCCTAGAGGACGTGGACGTGGCCGAGGACGCGTAGGCCCAAGTGAGGGTGTGGGCACAGGCCGAGCTCCTGATCAAGGTGTATCGCAGCCGACTGCTGCGCGATTAGGAGAGAGGCACGTTTCTGGCGTCCCCACATTCATCGCCCAATTAATGGGTCCACGCGGGAGACCTTTATTAGAAAATGAGCAGTGTGAGCAGGTCCTGTCGTGGATGGCAGAAAGTGCTTCGAGCAAGCTATCATCCACCCACAGTTCTGCGCCGTCCAGTGCTGCAAATCCGAATCCTCTGGCTGCTGCTCCTCCTTCCTCCCAGCCTCCTCACTCCACTACAATGACACATGCTCAGGAGCGGGAAGACTCCCAGGAACTGTTCTCGGGCCCCTGCTCAGATTGGGCAGCAGTGGTTCCTCTCCCACCAGAGGAGTTTATCGTCACTGATGCCCAACCATTGGAAAGTTCCCGGGGTCCGGGGGATGAGGCTGGGGACTTCCGGCAACTGTCTCAAGACCTTTCAGTGGGTGAGGAGGACGATGACGATGAGACACAGTTGTCTTGCAGTGAGGTAGTAGTAAGGGCAGTAAGTGCGATGGAGGAGCGCACAGAGGATTCGGAGGAAGAGCAGCAGGACGATGAGGTGACTGACCCCACCTGGTGTGCAACGCCTACTCAGGACAGGTCTTCAGAGGGGGAGGCAAGGGCAGCAGCAGGGCAGGTTGCAAGAGGCAGTGCGGTGTCCAGGGGTAGAGGCAGGGCCAGACCGAATAATCCACCAACTGTTTCCCAAAGCGCACCCTCACGCCATGCCACCCTGCAGAGGCTGAGGTGCTCTAAGGTCTGGCAGTTTTTCACAGAGACGCCTAACGACCGACGAACAGTGGTGTGCAACCTTTGTCGCGCCAAGATCAGCCGGGGAGCCACCACCAACAGCCTCAAGCGTTAACCGTCCACATAGCGAAATTTATCAGCCTTGAGATGCTGCCGTATAGGGTTGTGGAAACGGAGTCCTTCAAAAGTATGATGGCGGCGGCGGCCCCGCGCTACTCAGTTCCCAGTCGCCACTACTTTTCCCGATGTGCCATCCCAGCCCTGCACGACCACGTCTCCCGCAACATTGTACGCGCCCTCACCAATGCGGTTAGTGGCAAGGTCCACTTAACAACGGACACGTGGACAAGCACAGGCGGGCAGGGCCACTACATCTCCCTGACGGCACATTGGGTTAATTTAGTGGAGGCTGGGACAGAGTCAGAGCCTGGGACCGCTCACGTCCTACCCACCCCCAGAATTGCGGGCCCCAGCTCGGTGGTGGTATGTTCGGCGGTGTAAGCTTCCTCCACTAAAGCACCCTCCTCCTCCTCAACCTCTGTCTCGCAATCTAGATGTGTCAGCAGCAGCAGCACGTCGCCAGCAGTCGGTGTAGCGCGGCGTGGTAGCACAGCGGTGGGCAAGCGTCAGCAGGCCGTGCTGAAGCTACTCAGCTTAAAAGAGAAGAGGCACACGGCCCACGAACTGCTGCGGGGTCTAACAGAGCAGACCGACCGTTGGCTTGCGCCGCTGAGCCTCCAACCGGGCATGGTCGTGTGTGACAACGGCCGTAACCTGGTGGCGGCTCTGCAGCTCGGCAGCCTCACGCACGTGCCATGCCTGGCCCACGTCTTTAATTTGGTGGTTCAGCGCTTTCTGAAAAGCTACCCACGCTTGTCAGACCTGCTCGAAAAGGTGCGCCTGCTCTGCGCACATTTCCGCAAGTCCCACACGGACGCTGCCACCCTGCGGACACTGCAACATCGGTTTAATCTGCCAGTGCACCGACTGCTGTGCGACGTGCCCACACGGTGGAACTCTACGCTCCACATGTTGGCCAGGCTCTATGAGCAGCGTAGAGCTATAGTGGAATACCAACTCCAACATGGGCGGCGCAGTGGGAGTCAGCCTCCTCAATTATTTTCAGAAGAGTGGGCCTGGTTGGCAGACATCTGCCAGGTCCTTGGAAAGTTTGAGGAGTCTACCCAGGTGGTGAGCGGCGATGCTGCAATCATTAGCGTCACCATTCCTCTGCTATGCCTGTTGAGAAGTTCCCTGCAAAGCATAAAGGCAAATGCTTTGCGCTCGGAAGCGGAGGCGGGGGAAGACAGTATGTCGCTGGATAGTCAGAGCACCCTCCTGTCTATATCTCAGCGCGTTGAGGAGGAGGAGGAGGAGCATGAGGAGGATGAGGAGGAGGGGGAAGAGACAGCTTGGCCCACTGCTGACGGTACCCATGCTGCTTGCCTGTCATCCTTTCAGCAGTCATCACCACATTACCACCAACGAGGTTACTGTTAAGGTACATATTACCAGTCTGACTGGGGCATGCAGTGTGGGCCAAAGCCCACCTGTATTGTATCTGACGTTAGCTCTGCTGAGTAGGGCACTGCAATGGGATATATTTATGTACCACCGGTGGGTTCCAGGGAGCCACCCATGCTGTAGGTGCACACGGAGTTTAACCTACATCTGTCCACTTCTAAAGAACCCCAGTCTGACTGGGGCATGCAGTGTGGGCCGAAGACCACCTGCATTAAGCACGACATTACTACCTCAGCTGTGTTGGGCAATGCAATGGGATATATTTATGTACCGCCGGTGGCTTCCTGGCACCGACCCATGCTGTCGGTCCACAGGGAGTTGTAAATGCATCTGTGTCCACTTCTAAAGAACCCCAGTCTGACTGGGGCATGCAGTGTGGGCCGAAGCCCACCTGCATTAAGCACGACATTACTACCTCAGCTGTGTTGGGCAATGCAATGGGATATATTTATGTACCGCCGGTGGCTTCCTGGCACCCACCCATGCTGTGGGTCCACAGGGAGTTGTAAATGCATCTGTGTCCACTTCTAAAGAACCCCAGTCTGACTGGGGCATGCAGTGTGGGCCGAAGCCCACGACATTACTACCTCAGCTGTGTTGGGCAATGCAATGGGATATTTTTATGTACCGCCGGTGGCTTCCTGGCACCCACCCATGCTGTCGGTCCACAGGGAGTTGTGAATGCATCTGTTTCCACTTCTAAAGAACCCCAGTCTGACTGGGGCATGCAGTGTGGGCCGAAGCCCACCTGCATTAAGCACGACATTACTACCTCAGCTGTGTTGGGCAATGCAATGGGATATTTTTATGTACCGCCGGTGGGTTCCAGGGAGCCACCCATGCTGTGGGTGCACACGGAATTCCCATTGCAGAGTTGTACCTGCCTGTGACTATTTATAAAAAAACGCGGTCTGACTGGGGCGTGCAGACACCTTGACAGAATGAATAGTGTGTGGCACATAGGTTCCCCATTGCTATGCCCACGTGTGCAGCTCCAGATGGAGGTGGCACAGGATTGGATTTCTCATTGCTTCTGTACAGCATTGTGGACTATCGGCCCGCCCCTTTTATGGGGGGGTCGCTGCCTAGCCATGCCAACCCTCTGCAGTGTGTGCCTGCTTTTCCTGTGGCAGACGCACTTATAAATAGACATGAGGGTGGCGTGGCATGAGGGCAGCTGAAGGCTGGGCAGGGACAGTTTGGTGTGCGCTGTGGACACTGGGTCGTGGGGGGGGTTGGGCAGCATGTAACACAGGAGAAGTGGCAGCGGAGTGTCATGCAGGCAGTGATTGTGCTTTGTTGGAGGTAGTGTGGTGCTTAGCTAAGGTATGCATTGCTAATGAGGGCTTTTCAGAAGTAAAAGTTGTTGGGAGGGGGGGCACCCACTCTTGCCGCTATTGTGGCTTAATAGTGGGACCTGTGAACTTGAGATGCAGCCCAACATGTAGCCCCTCGCCTGCCCTATCCGTTGCTGTGTCGTTCCCATCACTTTCTTGAATTGCCCAGATTTTCACACATGAAAACCTTAGCGAGCATCGGCGAAATACAAAAATGCTCGGGTCGCCCATTGACTTCAATGGGGTTCGTTATTCGAAACGAACCCTCGAGCATCGCGAAAAGTTCGTCCCGAGTAACGAGCACCCGAGCATTTTGGTGCTCGCTCATCTCTAATCATAACCCATTAGTCATGTCTCAGCTACCGAAAGTAACGATAAGGACCGCAAAGAGTTACACCACGAAGACCTCATGATAAGAACGTCTCTCACTAGAATATCACAGCTTTATTAATTTTACTATTCATGTACAATAGAGGTTATACAGTAGAGAAAACATGCTGAAATGAGACAGGGAAAAAAAATCACCTTTAGGCTTTATTCACTTGGGCGTAGGCATTTTTACATTTGCCGTGAAAACGCGTGAACAGGCGCACAATTCTAATGTTTCTACGCCAGTTCAGATGGCCTGGTGCATCTACGCAGAGCCTGCAATGCTATCGGGCGGGGGGAGACAGTTTAGCTCTGCTAAACTGCCTCCTCCTTCCCCACCCCCTTGCTGGCTCTCGGCAGGACGGGAGCTAGTGTGCTAAGCTCCTGCCCCCTCTCTGCCCCTTGTCGGCAGCCAGTCATGGGAGTGGGTGGGATGGGGCGAAGATTAGCCATTAGCTCTCACCCTGTTCTGCCCCTTCCCATTGCAAATACCTGGCAAGGCGCGGAGAGAAAGAGGAGGGAATTTAGCAGTCAAAATGGTGGCGACTGACAGAATTGGCGTAAAATATTAAAACCGCTACTCGCAATTGAGTAGGGACAATGGTGATAATTGTCTGTTGTGATGCCAGTCGATAGCCAGGCTTTATCCCGCTATGAACAGAGTTCTTGTGAGGGAGTCTCCCTCCTGCTTGCTCCTCTGACTAACTCTTCACTAACTGATTTTATTGACTGATTTTTTATCTGCCAGCCCATGCGGGACTTTCTCTTATTTTCACCCAATCACGGCCCTTCTCTCTCCGTTATTCCACTGTGTTCCAGCCAATGCCACAGCTGTTGCCATCCAGCAGAATGGCCAATGAGCAACAAGGCTTCTGACAGCCAATGAGGGAATAGGGCTGTTATCAGGCAGACTTTTGTTAACTCTTGTTTCTCCACTCTCCAAAATCCTTATCATTGTAAACACACAAATTTAATATACACACAGTATTCACTGAGCATAAAGGGTAACTCAAATTGACAGTCACTGGTCACTAGGGGGTCACACGCCGCCTTCAGGTGCTAACCATGTGGTCCCAGACTCCACCCCACCATGTGTGCATTATACAGGACACAGCTCTGTAATACCAACATGCTGCCATATCTAATCCAGAGCCTAGTGTACACAAGGTGGACCATGTGGCACAGAGCTGTGTTGTATCTGTATGGTAATACAAGAATTAAGGTGACGATACAAACATTCCCTACCCCTCAGTCCCGCAGGAAGCAATCTCTTCATTATTCCATTATTACTGTGGACAGCTACGTATGCATTTAGTCAACTCTTTCCATACACACTTCAGCTAAGAAGAAACCCAAATCCCTGACTCGACTCAATGAAAACATGCAAATGAAATAAGACCATCCATTGTGTGACAGTGCTGCTTGAAAAACATGGTCGTATTGATGGTGGTTAACAAAATGGTAAGGAAAGGCAGAAAAGTCACAA
Source organism: Eleutherodactylus coqui (assembly GCA_035609135.1). NCBI lineage: Eukaryota > Metazoa > Chordata > Amphibia > Anura > Eleutherodactylidae > Eleutherodactylus > Eleutherodactylus coqui. Next base: position 175,627,011 of record CM069412.1, on the reverse strand, counting down.
CTAGGACTATATTCATGAGCTATAATCATGTATATATTATATATGAAAATGAGGAAACTAAAGTGTTACTTGTTGATGGTTGGGTGACAAGCAAAAAAAATACATTAAAATCTCAGAGGTTTTCCTTCAGATCATGCTTTGGTCCACCTGTGTCCATGCCCTGGAGAAGACACTTCCTTGCTGCTCCTGTGGAATGGCCAGGTCCTCAGTAGAGGATTAGAGGATCAGAGATCCTCCTCGTTCCTCCATCCAGCTGCACTAATCATTTTTCCTCTTTCAGTAGACCATGATCTCAGTTGTATGGAAACCCTTAAAGGGCTGGTCTGAACATAGCGGATATCTGGAATGTAGCCCTGAAGTACATGGTAGCGGAGGACACACATTTGCACCTACACTGCACAAAGTCGGTTTTAGACAGAGTGTGGCCCAAATTAAAAGTGGGGCCCAAAGACTAACATATACTACCAATCACATTCAGTCAGTTCCGGTGGCAGGGTGCGGAGCACTGCAGAGCTGAACTCCATACTCATAACTCAGGGTTATTGCTCAGCTTATAGAAGATCAGGTGAACAAGTCCCTAATCTGTATGTTCTCTGACAGAAGCAGCCCACGGCCGGGGCGATAGACTCCTCTGGTTCAGTTTTCGGCCTGGAGGGGAAGCAGAGGAGGTGCAGGGCACCATGTCTGGAAGCGCTCTGTGACACTAAGGAGGGGTGTCGTATTGTTAAAGCCACAGAAGGCCTCAGCATGTCAGCCCTCTTATGGTTACAGTCTTTATTAATTCCCTCATATGCCCCATTATTCCTGCTTTCTTTCTGCCTTCAGTCTTGAAAAAAGGCCCCTTTTAGCATGTTTCTAGTCTTGAATGATGCCCCCTTTGTTATTTATAATGCGCCCAGCTTTTAATGCTGCCCTCTTTACCATGTCCCTAGTCTTTAATAATCCCTGTTTTGCCCCAGTCTCACATCCCCCTCTTTGCTTGTCTGCTCGCTTCCCCCCGCCAATCTGTTTCAGTCTCCCCTACCTTCTGGAGTAGGACAATCATGTCACCGCTGCGGCCAGTACCAAGCTGTACATTGACTGAGCCTAGGGACTGGTCATGTGACAAATTCCTGAGGAGGAACGCAGAGAATGGGCAGGAGAGAAAGTGAGTTACTTTTTTTATTTAATGCAGTTGGCAACTCATATCACCTGGGGGCCCTGGGAAATTGCCCAGTTTCCCCCCACCGTAATGCTGTCCCTGCCACTGTATTCGCTTCAATTGACTGCTGGAGAGAGCTGAGCACATGAACTTAGCTATCTCCGAAATTCCCATGACAGTGAATGGAGCAGAGATGTGCATGAGCATCCCCACTGCTCCAGATTTCAGAACACTTGAGGGCTGCTTTGCAGATAACTGCTACGGTAATGTCGCAGGTGGTGGCGTGCTACTGGTTCGAGATGGAACGGCGATGACAGACAAAGGAAGCACATCTCCCCGTCCCAGCTACTGCGTTCCTTACACCAACACTGGCAAATAGTGGTCTTCTTTACCACCCTGGTTCTCCTCTAGGCTGGATCCCAGAGTGGTTTCAGGCAATATCTGCCAGCAGTTGCATGCCACTGCTCTGTGAAGGGGAGCTCTATTCAGCGCTGCCCCCTTACACTAAGGCAAGCCCTTTAATCTATTGAATTACTTCCAGAATTTGCATGACTGCCCTTAAATGTGTTCACCAGATGCAAGTAACAATCCTGACCTCACATTATCAGAGTTTTAACAAATCTTATAAACCCACGTAGTCTCAACTAATCTTGAACACAACAGAGGAAATTTACTAAGACCAGCATTTCATGTGTCGAGGTAAGTACAATTACAATGTATGGTGGCCTCTTCATGTATTCGGCACATTCCTGGCAGGTCCGTGTGCCTAGACAGAAATGCATGTCAGCTCCGAACTCTGATTTACACATAAGTCTGTCAGTCAGGGCGGCCACTCCCCCTGCAGAAAAGCCCCATAAATCCTTTGATAAATGTGCCTCAAAGTGTCCAAAATTTTCTACAATGATTGAAACAATCTTAGAGCCATGAAATCCTCAGACTCTGCAGTGAATAATAAGGAAGTTCATCAATAAGCTCAAGTGTTGGGTGGAATAAAGAACAAGTGGGGAGACTGAAGATGGACAGCGGAGCTCAGATCTAGATGAATGTTAGAATGGGACCTGGAAGCAGCAGATAACTTCATCACAGCGATAATCTTCCACATGGGGACACTAGAAGAAGAGTCCACTTATGTTTTATCGAGAGGAATGGGACGTATGAATCTGTCTAGTGCCGTGTGCTCACAAACCATTGCATTTCACAGAATACAGCATCTGTAGCCAGGCCTTCTTCAGGTGTGAGGTGCCGTAGATGATGAAACCCGACTGAGATACAGGAATGAAATATACAAATGCCAACAGGACCCAATATGCCGGGTGTTGGATGTCAAAAATACTCAGGGAATACAAAACCAAGATCACTGCTAATAAACTGTAAGACACAACGAAATAGACCATAGTGCAGATCGCACTGCCGTAGATGGACATATTGATACCGGTGGAGGTGGCCCAGTTGCTGCTCACTTTCTGTCTATGTTTTATAAGGGTGATCACTGTTGAAACGGTCGTAACCACCATGATGAAGACTGGCGCACAGTTAATTAGGTAAAACAGATTTGGGTTAATTCTTTGATTCTCTACATGTTCTCGGTTGTTGTTGATAATGGTGGCTGAAGTGTTCCGGCCAAACTGTTTTGTCAGTTCTACAATATACAAGGACGGGCTCACTGCCGACACCAGCGCTGACACAACTATCATCCAGCTGATGACTTTGTCAATATTCATCTGAATACACATGAAGACACCGGAGCCGATGTTCACGATCTTAACAAAGTAGAAAAAGCAGAGGCAGGAGGAGAACCAACAGGTGGAGCAGTTGGTGTAAACAAGCAGGAACCTAACGGTGTAGAATAAATAGTGGAAGACGTAAATCCAATCATTCAAGAAAAAGGTGAACATATTAATTACTACCATGCAGGAATAGCAGACAGTAGAGATGGACAGAACAAGCAGGATGTTCCCAATGACTTTCAAATCTCGTGTTCTGCTCTTGCTGACGAGAATGGTCCTGATGATGAAAGCATTACTAAATATTCCCATCATTATCTCCTGAAGTAAGACACAGATACAGACTGTAGTTACTGGAACAGCAAAAGCCATAACTGAAAGACTTCAACGACTGAGGTCCAGAGAACAGAGGACGATGAAGATGTGAAGGAGGTTGCTGATGTGGAGCAAAGCTCAGACTGTCCCACAATATTCACTAGGACCGTGGAGGGCAGAAATAAACCTACAGAAATGTCCTCCGCTGCCCAACCATTGCTCTTGTTCTAAGTTGTGTAGTTTTGAATTTATGCAAATGATATGGTCGAAAGTTTCCTGTAACAGAGGACTCAGTGTAACTCATGTCCTGGTCTGACAGAGGCCACAGTTTAGGGGAAATAAATGATAAAATGTATAACTTCCCTAATGTACATTATATAATGCGGAATTCATAAGAATAAAGACATTTTCCAATTCTTTCCCACATGACATAAAAGCACTTCACAGTAAGTGGATGCTGTGAACTAACATACTATTACATCATGGTGATGGCACCATCACCAGCAGTTGCTGGCTGTACCTAACAACAAACATCCTACTGTGAAGGCTGATATATATCCTGGAAGTACAAGTTTCACAGGTGCTTGGTCCATTAAATAAAAGCATACAAGGACTGTTTACTGACAGATCTGTTATTTGAAGGAAAGGCTGGTTAGTGTGAAGTGCACCTCATTATAAGCAACTCTCAGAAGACATGTTATAGAGACATATGAGGCTGTTAAAGGCTACAAATGTTAAAGACCTGAGTGTCCATCAATCCACAGTTATTATCTGCAGATGGAGAACATTCAGAACTGCTGCGCTCTTCCTAGGATAGTCCTGTTATATCACTTCAAGGGTGCAATGGGCAATTCTAAAAGAGGTGGGAAAAAGCCAAGAGGAGCAGCAAAGACAGAAGAGTCTACAGGCTGTGGAAACATCTGTTCATGTGTTCATTGTTAGAGAAACACTGACCAAGAATAGTGATCATGGAAGGACAGATCGAAGGACACTTCTGCTGGCCAAAAATAACATTTAAACTAAACCACCTGGATGTTCCACAATCCTTCTGGGAAATGTTCTGTGGACAAATAAGACAAAAGTGGAACTGTTTAGCACAAATACACAATGCTATGGCTGGAGGAAGAACACTGCTTACCAGCACCAAAATCTCATCCTACTGTGAAGCCTGGTGGAGGGGACATCAGGACTTAGGGCTGCTTTGCTCATCAGGGCCTCAGCACTGTCATGATGGAAGAACCCATCACCTATTCGCCCACACATTAATGAGTGTTACGCAACTTTCTTAGTGACACTTCTGTCCAATCCATCAACATAATAACAGTAAATAAGATGTTAGAAGATACTCCATAAGTGGTCTCAAGACTTAGGATGACAATGAACATAAGTACTAATGGGCTGTGGTGGACCATAACTGTCCCCGTGTGGAGGATCACTTTCAATGAGGCATCAATGGTAAAGATGGTTGAAGTCTGCAGCGCTACATGGAATAAGCCTCTGTAAAAGAAGAGGTCTGGAGTTGTGGTCTTGAGTGCGGCCTGAAGGAGGACGAGCAGTAGACATGAAATGTTCAACCGTGAAGTGAGCAATGCTCTGGGAGCCCAGCTGTGGGAGTAGTAATACGTAGATATAACTCGTCAAACTGAAAAGTGACAGGTACCACGCCCCCTGTCACTTTCCGCCCCTTATGTTGCTGTGTCAGCTGTGCTCCTTCTGGTGTATAACAGTGTATAACTCGTCAAAATCAGCCTAAGTTATTATGCCGTCCCTTTCGTTCAGTGAAACTTAGATTTCTGTCCCTTATCTTAATGCGGTATCTGCTTCCCTTCTGGAAGCTGGGAGCTGAACTTTCGTTCAGTGAAACTTAGCATGGGATAGCAGAATTGTCAGGCACCTGTCACTTTCCGCCCCTTATGTTGCTGTGTCAGCTGTGCTCCTTCTGGTGTATAACAGTGTATAACTCGTCAAAATCAGCCTAAGTTATTATGCCGTCCCTTTCGTTCAGTGAAACTTAGATTTCTGTCCCTTATCTTAATGCGGTATCTGCTTCCCTTCTGGAAGCTGGGAGCTGAACTTTCGTTCAGTGAAACTTAGCATGGGATAGCAGAATTGTCAGGCACCTGTCACTTTCCACCCCTTATGTTGCTGTGTCAGCTGTGCTCCTTCACAGTCCTATGACGTGTCAATCATGATATACTCTGCGGAGCAGAGTATATTCTGAATATGTCCGGATTTATCTACATCCGAAGCCTATTACGATTATGTCCGGCTTTACCTACAGCTGATATTGAGTATATTATGAGACTTTATCTACAGTCTCTTATTTCATGAAGTTATCTATCTCCATACATCCCCAGCCTTTTAGCCCCCCACCTTTTTTTGTTTTCACAACAAGAGAGAGAGAACGCAGGACACTGATGCAAAGTTTTAAAAAGCTTTATTGAGTACACGTGCGAATACATAAATGAAAAAAAGTTATAGAAATAATATATATAATTATTACACAATGAACTTTAACACGGATATAGTCGCATTTTTTACAGTGATTTACAAATTTAACCAAGCAGTTTGAAGCATTGGTAGACTCCTCTTTTTAGGCAGCAAGGTGGCCTGTGTCCCACTTGGCGGTGTGGAAGGATAAGGGAGGCTTTTCCTCTGCAGGGTAGCGTGTGGGGAATCGACGTTCAGGTCCATTTTCAGCGCCTGGAGAATTTCTCTAGTGCCGTGGCTGCCAATGACCGTAGAAGGCATATTAATCTCGGCCATCGATCGCATAAAAGCGTCCCAACCCAGAGGGTGATTTTTCTTGGTAGCGCTATGGCTCTGCGTAGCATGACGGATCAGGTCCAATATGTTGGACCCTTGAACGGGTTGCCCTTTGTATACGAACTCCTCTTTAGCATTCCACGCTGTAATATCGCCATTCTGCGATAACCTGTTTAGCAAAAGTTCTGCATTTTTTCTGAAACGGGGATTGACATGATTTACAATTTCATGAACAGCATTTCTATTAACAGGTTCGGCATTTGACAATTGCTGATGACCAGTATCACTCGGAGTTACAATGTTTAACGTTGTTAGCTCTTTTGCAGCCTGTTTAGCATGAACCAAGTATCTTTGTAAAACAGCGGTGTATTTTTTAATTTTCACATCATCCGGTAGGTCGCTACGCTGTAAAACTGAGTTAATCTCGTCATCAAGGCGATGAATAGCAGCCTGTCGTATGTCAGGGGTTGTAGGAACACTTTGCCTTATTTTGTTCAGTTCGTGTTTAGGAACCAAATACATTTTCTCCGCATGCTCCATTATCGGTTGGCAAGTAGACTCGTAATTATCGGTATTGCAAAACCCAAGAGTGAACCTACAAAACCGCCGGCCTGATTGACTATACGCCTCTTTTTCTTTACGGTCAGGGTTTTATCACCCAAACGTCTTATAGCGCTGCGCCATTTTTTTAACGCGCTTCTTTGGCGTTCTTTTAGGGGTATACGACCTTTTAAAATGTTTAAAGCGATCTCCGCTATGGCTGTAACTAAATCATTGCTAGCGTTGCGTAAAATAGATTTTCTGATGTTGGGTTTTGCTTTCACCAGCCTTTTTAAGAGACTCCAATTACGACGGATTCTCTCAGACATCTTCTCACCAGAATGCACGGGGGATAAAATAGGGTGCAAGACGGTGTACTCACTTTTTAGAGGTGATTTTTTTTGTGAATATACACAGCTGGTAAGGCTGGTGGAAACAAACCCGTTCTCAAGCGCAGCTCCTCCGGCGTATTACCCCTTAAATCTACCAGCAAATACCCATAAGGCTCGCGTGTCGCATCCTCAAAGGCTTCTAAGAAGAAGCGCGTCTTTCCGGGGTACATCTGTCTCGCTAGTGTGACAATTTGCAATACATCACGAGGGGATCTGAAGAGAATCAAATACTTTGCATTTAAATTTATCGTTCGGCTTTTCTTACCTTGACAGAACACATTCTGCACAAGATATAAAATGCTGAGATTTCTGTGATGTACATACTTGGTAAATGCTTTTTCTATTTCGCTGTTTTCACTAGCGCTCTCCATAAGATCATCAACAACGGTCAAATTTACCTTGTCGGGCGGAAATAAGTCATCATCTATAAATGTCTTCGGAAGGCCCTCGATAAATCTGATGATAGGGAAAGAAGCAGTCAGTTCATCATACAGTTTTTGCCAGCAGGAGTAATACCACACAATGTTTTGGGGCTTGTGTGATATATGTGTTTCGGCATTATGTAACAACTGCTTTACAAAGTAACTTTTCCCAGAGTTAGAGGGTCCGGCTAAAATACACGAGAAGGGGTGTTGCAAACGTGTATCCATTATTTCAGCGCTAATAACCGAGATGTTATATTGTAAATTCGTCTAATAATCGCCTCCTCACTCGGTTTTGTACTTTGTGTAGTGCACCTGCGCCAGAGACCCGATGCTTCTTATTTCTTACAAAGCCTGGTCAGGAAAAGAAGCAGACGAGTCATGATACAGATTCAGCCAACATACATAAATTCAAACGATATTACAGGAACTGAATAGAATGTGTCAGACGTCCGTCTGCCATATGAGCTAATAGCCGAAAGGCAATGTCGTAAAATCATCTAACAAGTATCTCTTTGTGTAAACACATCTTTGTGTTTTGCGCAACGGCCTTGTTTCAATATCCCAGTATTTCTTATTTCTCACAATCCCAGGCTGTTCTATGTGAATAGATTTCTGCGTTTCAGGGGAGGAATTGTGCTGATAATCCAAAACTAGATCTTTTAGGCTGTCAAAATTTACATGTTGCGTGTTAGCAACGTTTAGAGTTATGCCTTTAACTTTTAAGACGGTTTTACCCGTGTTCAGCTTGTAGCCGTAGGTTTTAGGCCCCGCAGACACAAACTCTGTGATGTATGTGTCATCGGGTATCTCGCTGGTTAGCTCACCCAGGTAATCGCCTAACGGCGGATTCCACTCGCCTTCTCGATGCACAAAAATGACCGAGTCTGTGTCGTGATAAAGACACCTCTCCTGCAGTCGGTCCAGAATAGAGTACAATTCTAGTCTGGCGTAAGCGGTTGTGAAACAAGCTATAAAGATGTTTGTGTTTTTGTTGATTTTGTGATGTTCTTTTGTGTATTTCCAGGTGATGTTGGCTGTCTCGTCATCAATAAAATTCAAACCTGAAATCTCATAGTAAGGGAGAAACACGTACTCAAAAAGCTCGTTGGGATTAGTCACGATGCTGGTACACGGAAGGTCAGGTTTCTGGGCAAATTTACCCCACAAGGAGTTAAGGAAAAGTTTGGAGATTTGCCTTTTAGCGGAATTCACAACCACATTGTCAGGCTGTAATTGCACACCTTCTTTTTCAAGAAAGGCGGCGATGTATTCGCTTTTCTTGACATCATCCGTACACCAGCTTGGGTAACCAGAGGCCTCCTGTTTGTCCCTAAGATGTAACTTAATGTAGGGTGCAAACAGATCATCCGAGGTTCTAGGAAAATGCCAGATTTCGTAGATGTGTACTATCCTGTACCCTTTCTCTACGGCCATCTCTAGCTCTATCGTACACCAAGTACCGACAATAGCGCGGTCCTCCTCACTGTGTGTGCAGGGTTCTACCTGTGTGTTTAGAGCGCATCTGTAACAGAGGGGGAACATCAACTTCTTGTTCATTTTCACAGGCAATACCGGGAAAAATAAATCTCTGGGCGGATATACTTTAACTTTTGCAAGGCCAAAGTAATTTTTGATGTAACCAAAATCTTTATAAATGATCTCAGGGTGTCCTACAGGATATGTTTTTGTTTTGTTGACAAAGGGGTACAGACTGGTGAAATCGTAGTAATTTATCATCTCCCCAGCAGCCTGCTTGTGATAGAGCTTTATGGCGTTAGTTCTCCCGCCATAGAGGGCATCACGCGGTTCTAGCGGAACTGGGAACTGCATTTTGAGAAGAAATGATTGAAGCTGTGGTTCCTTTTCAACCATTTCCTTCCACTCATGCTCCCACAAGACGCGCACTGTAAAACCGCATTGTTGTAAGAAACGTTTCTTGGCTAGAAAAGTGTGATACAGCTGGCTGTATGTGGTCTTAGTGAGTTTGTTTACATCCTTTTCATTGTAACAAGAGGGGCATCCGTGAAAATGACACCCCTCAAATTCAAAAGCGACGTGCTGACCGTTAACAAACGCATAGCCGTCCAAAAAATAGCGGCCCACCTGTTTTTCACCTCCTCTCAGAGCGTGTTGAATGTCAATGTTTTCTGTGTGAGACACGTACATGAGCCACTGAATAGCGGGTGTCGAGTAACGTTTTTTTGTTTTGTGATAATTATCAGCAGGTACAATGGCTATAGTGTCTTTTGGAAGGAATTTAAACATGTACATAGCCATACACACAGATGCCAGAGTGATGAGCTGAAAAGGATCAACACATATCGTCGTCGGAACCTTTTTGCGCCGCTCCGTACAGTATTTTAAAACAGTCTTTTTAGTCATTTCCATGACTCGATCTCTGAAAAGTTCGCATGCTTGTCTCAAAACAGCAACATCTTTTTTGCAATAATTCTTTAGCTCTGCTTTAAAATCAAAAACAACATCTTTTTGCGACTCATACCATTCCATAAACTCCTTTTTCTCATCAGACATCATGTATTCTACCCCATAATATTTAACACCAGGTAGGGGTCCGACATAATTTTGATTTTCCTCAGTGTTGAAAAAGTGTGGGAAGTGTCCCTTGGAATCAGAAAAGCCCATAGCTTGCGGCAACTTGCTAAGTTTCATGGGTATGAAACTCAGCGAGTCTATGAACCTCAAGTTCATATCAGGCGCTGTCACACACAAAAGCCGCCCTCCTTGACTAATCAGCTTTACATGTATTCGTTCTCGGATCAACTGCTTAACGATAAAATATGCATCATATCTACCAGCATTGTGGGCGATAAAGGTGTAGCCTGCAAACTTGCCACTGGCAAAGAACTGGACAAAGTCACGAGTGCACGTTTTACCCTCGAACTCCCAAGAGTTCTGACCGTACAAGGTCGTCGCAAAAATGAAATTCGCTATATGCAAACCCGTATCCTGTGAACATTCAAAATCGTAAAAAATATACCGTTCGTTTTTCTTAGGCGGTTTGTAGCGCTGCATGTAGCACAGATGTCTATCAAATTTTTGCAACGGGGCACGACAAACGTGGCAGCACAGCCCCTTACATTTATGACCATCATCACTGTTGGGCACAAATCGATAACAACGATCACAAAATGTTTTAACTCTGCAAAACGTAAAATCAATTGCGGCCAACTTCTCATGCCGTGATAAACATTCGCTCGAGCGACAAAATACACGGCAGTTGGGACAGCGATACTGTTGTCCGATACTTTCAGCGCAATCATTTTTTTGGCATGCTGTACAAAAATGCAGGCAAGAATGGTTATTCTTGTGGTGGTAAACTGAATTACAATGATCACAAAAATATTGTTCTCCAATAAAGCTTTTGATGTTTGTAATTCCGTAGTAATGTTTATCATGATACAAAATATATACAGTTTTACCCGCGGACACGGAGCCTGTGTGATAATAGCGCCAATCACCATCGCTATGATACAGAATTTTGATAGATATGTTCAGGTATCTCTCAAAAGCATCTACATCACTAAAACTGACCAGCTGGTTTTCAGGGATTCCAAGAGCAGCGTGTAGCTGCTTAGCACGTGCCAATAAATCACCATCATCAGCAGGAGCAGCTGCCCCCACCTCCAGCATTGCGTACAGACTAGCAGCCAAACATAGGTTTGAATCATAATTGTTAAAGTCATACAACCAGCGCTTTTTCTGTTTGATGATCTTTGTGTAAAGTATCGAATTCAAGCGCCTGCGACGAGTCACACCACCTCTCCTATTTTTTATTATTGTGACAACCAGATGCAAACAATCGCCGGATAAACATTCTGCATTACTTTGAAGTGCTGAAGCCACAGCGCTTAAAAAGCTCTCCACATTAAAATCATCCCTGAGCTGCTTTTTGGAATAAACCGTATCCAGAGAACTGCCACCATTCAGACTTAGATGTATGTAGTCGCCGGGCTGAATATCAGTCCGTATTCTATTGAACAAAGACTCAACAGCACCATGAATGGCCCTCATAGCATCGGTAAATGACTGTATACGGTCTAAATTCACAAACCTGAAATGCTCTACATGCTCAATGCCCCTGAACCTTGAAAGTTCGCGGCGTCTATGAAAAAAAGACTCTAAAAAAACCGACGCAGCACCAGGCTGATCAACAACTACATCGGGCTCATGATGTTCAGACAGTTGTGAATGTTGCAGAGTGTCTGCATCCTGTCTCTGTGTTGTGTTGTGTCGTGTAGACTTTCTACTTTTTCTACGGTCTATGGACATCCTAGCTGTGTGGAGCATTTTTATAGCTTTTTTAACAACCCGTGATCTGTGAAAGCCAAGACGTTTGTTTTTGTTACATTTTTTCAATCCAGAGCCTGTCATTGACAGTCATAAGGAGCCACTTGCGTACTTTCTCACTAATTCAGTCAATTCTCGCTTTAAAGCAAATATTTCTGGACCTCTGCGAGAGTCTGGCTCGGAGGTCAAAAGCTTCTGAGCCCTTTCGTGTACAGCTTTCAAGGATGCTGCTATCCCACCAATCTGAAAGGCCATATGGTGTATGCTATCAAATTCATTCCCTATAGCTGCAGACCAATACCTCTCTGAATTGACAATGGTTTTATCATCGTGCGTTTTTTGTCTTTTACCCTCTGCGTTTTCAAGAGCTGCCCCCCTCTTTCTACGACTAACAGTGTTAGTGAGTGATCCAGATAGATTTTGCGGTGTATCAGGCCCCACAGCGCTATGACCGGGCAGCATATTTGCACCTATTGCTGTGATGTTTTTGGGAGCTATGCTTCTCTTTCTACGTGTTTTAGGGGCAGTGGGTGCTGTGTCTAGTGTTTGTTGTGTATCACATGTAGGTATGCTATGACAGTCCCGTATATCGTTTGAATTTAAGGCATGCGGCTTACCAACGCTTCTGTCGCTATTCGGGCATTCAACCATCGCAGAAACTGCTGAGAGAGCTTCGTATCCACCACTCCCATCTTGACGGGTTAACGGTCCTAGTCCAGGATTTATGCGTGCAAAAGAAGCTGTATTATAATCCTCTCTGACACCTCCATTTTGCGGCTTTAATGGAGGTGGTCTCGGTTTGCAGCGACCAGCAGAAGTTGTGTTGTATTCCACAGATAGAGATTGGTCTTCATCTAGCTCTGAAATCGGTAATAGCGAGTCGTATCTTGGCCGGCCATTTTGAGGCTTAAACATGCTGAGCTCCGGGTTGACACGCGTCGCTGAAGGATTGGCATATCTAGGCACTGGCTGTATTAACTCAGATGCGGGTGTTGGATTATAGTTCATCAGCGATGCAGTATCTATATATAAAAAAAGAAAATGTGTCGGAATGAGTAAAACATAATCCGTCAATATACGTTCTAAGTTACCTATTACGCAGCGTATTAGCAACAAGCGTATAGCCTGACTCAACGCCATAGATTACATCGCTAAACAAGGGTTAATAATGCGCAGCAGAGCCATGTTTGATGCCGCTTAACACAGCTAACGCGTACTAAAAGTTACCCAGACTACAGCAATGCATGGCAGCATGTATATTTACGCAGCGATGTACTAAAAAGCTAATCAGACTACATCTATGCGTATTAACGTGTGTATTTACAAGTATTTAAATATGTTTAATCGCTTAACTTACGCCATTGCGGTATAATGCTAGGGGCGTCAGGCCTGTGCTTTTTTGCCGGGATATTTTCTTTATTCGCCTGCGTTCCAGGATTCATCCAATTTTTCACATGGTCCGACATTTCACAGGCTTTAGAGACTTTGGTGTCTTTAGCATCTTCTGGTGCAATTGACATCTCTGTAGAAAAAAGCAATTTAGTTTCTACATCTACACGTTTGCAAATATGGACAAAGGCCTTAATTATATAAATCATACCTCCGAGTGCAATATCTAGAATGTCGGCAACTGCAGAACATTCTTCAGAACTCGTAGGAAACAGTTCAGCCAGAACGTCAGCGCCCAAATTCTGGATATCGTATAGATCCGCTTAAACATTGAAAAGAAAAAAAAAAGTGAAAATGATCAGAAATGCGTATAAATAACGTGATTTATAAAAAGAAAAAATTAAATACAGTTTTACCTTGTTCGGCTTCAGTATACAGATTTGCCAGAAGATGTTGCGTATCGTTACCTTGAGCGTCCATCTGAAATTAAAAAAGAACTTTCTGTGAATATTTCTAAAATGCACGTCAAAATCTCTTTAGTTATATTAAAATAAAAGAAATATAAACAAATAAAAAAAAATACAGGAGATATTTACCTTTGAGCTGAGGGAGAGAGAGATCAGAGAGCTTCTGTGTGAGGCTGTTAGATGCTGTTAGGACATCGCTGTTTCAATTGTCCTTTTAAAGAGCTTCGCGCGGGAAAATGGTCAACCACCTAGCTATCTATGCTAACTAGTAACAGCTGTGTCAATCTGCCAAAAACCTGCTATGTCATTAGTTTTTAGCCACTAAAGAAATTTGTAGAGTCGAGTTGTTAGCTGCCAAAAACCTGCTATGTCATTCGTTTTTAGCCACTAAAGACATTTGTAGAGGAGGATTTCATAGAAGCCTTCTTTGGTGTAGCTTGATTAACTTCCAATTCATGTGGTAAAGTTCCTCTTGATGTTTATCACACACAGGGCATCTGTTTTTTTTCCTCTGACCCTGTGTTTTTCCCTGGACTTTTGAAAAGCTGGACTTTCTTTAGATTTATTACCCTAAACCAGTATGGATTCTAGAAGCTCTGAAGACATTTTACGCAGAAGATATTTTAATCCCACAAAGCCTGGCTCATTCGGTGGAATTGATAAGCTATGCAAGCATATTAATGGTGTGAAACGCCGACGTGTTGCCCAGTGGCTAACAGCGCAAAATACTTACAGTCTTCATAGAGCGGCCAGAAAGAAATTTGTAAGAAATAAAATAATTGTATCAGATATCGACTATCAGTGGCAGGCTGACCTCGTAAGCTTAATACAATATTCTAAAGAAAACAATGGCTTAAAATATATTTTAACAGTTATAGATGCGCTATCAAAATATGCGTGGTGCGTAGGTTTATCAGACAAATCAGGAAGCAGTGTCGCGAAAGCCTTCGAGCTGATATTTGAAAATGATGGCCGTGTCCCCCAAAAACTTCATACAGACCTCGGAAGGGAATTTGTGAACCGCCCCATGAAACAGCTTTGTAGTTCCTACAGTATACATCATTTCTATACGACTAACTCCGTAAAGGCCGCATTGATTGAACGTTTTAACCGGACTTTAAAAACACGAATGTGGCGATACCTCACACAGCGTAACACTTTTCGTTATATCGACATATTAACTGATCTTGTATTCAGTTATAACCGAACTTATCATCGTACTATTCAGTGCCGTCCAGTGGATGTAACGAAAAATAACTCTTTAAGAATGGCTCATTCGGTGGAATTGATAAGCTATGCAAGCATATTAATGGTGTGAAACGCCGACGTGTTGCCCAGTGGCTAACAGCGCAAAATACTTACAGTCTTCATAGAGCGGCCAGAAAGAAATTTGTAAGAAATAAAATAATTGTATCAGATATCGACTATCAGTGGCAGGCTGACCTCGTAAGCTTAATACAATATTCTAAAGAAAACAATGGCTTAAAATATATTTTAACAGTTATAGATGCGCTATCAAAATATGCGTGGTGCGTAGGTTTATCAGACAAATCAGGAAGCAGTGTCGCGAAAGCCTTCGAGCTGATATTTGAAAATGATGGCCGTGTCCCCCAAAAACTTCATACAGACCTCGGAAGGGAATTTGTGAACCGCCCCATGAAACAGCTTTGTAGTTCCTACAGTATACATCATTTCTATACGACTAACTCCGTAAAGGCCGCATTGATTGAACGTTTTAACCGGACTTTAAAAACACGAATGTGGCGATACCTCACACAGCGTAACACTTTTCGTTATATCGACATATTAACTGATCTTGTATTCAGTTATAACCGAACTTATCATCGTACTATTCAGTGCCGTCCAGTGGATGTAACGAAAAATAACTCTTTAAGAATATGGCGAAATGTCTACAGCGATATTCTGAACTCGAGGCATGACAACCCTTCATTAAATATTGGAGATCATGTACGAATTTCTCAATATAAAGGAACATTTGCGAAAGGTTATGAGCAATCATTCACGGATGAAATTTTTGTAGTCAAATCTATTAATACGCGGTTTCAAAAACCACTCTATAAACTAGCCGACCTGAGCGGTGATCCTATAGAGGGAACATTTTATAAAGAGGAGATACAGCGCGTACCGGCTGACGCTAACCGTATTTACAGAATTGAAAAAATACTGAAGAAAAGACGGCGACGCGGTACTACGCATTATTTTGTAAAGTGGCTCGGATACCCTTCAAAATTTAACAGCTGGATCACTGAAAATCAGTTGACGACCGCATAGATCATGGAGTCTGGCTCGTTTTATATAACTCTCCCTAGTAACGCGTCCTCTAAAATTTACCCTGAAAACACAATTTCTACTTATACTACGAAATTGGCTAAGCCTGTTCATCTCTCGGGACCTTATGAAGTGGCATTAACGGAGATACAGTACCCCCATACGTGGGACACGCTTGATCCGTACGAAGGCAACTTTTTCATCGCTAAACAGGGGGGTATCTTTAACGAGTATTATATGAAGCCTGGATTTTATTCTAACATTGCGGATTTGGTAAGAGCCATCAATGAACGAATTGAAGTCTTGAAGATAACAAACGACGTATTTAAACTGCGTTATGACGCTGTGAGAAGAATTGTCACAGTTTCCGATTCGCCAACCATACAGTTTGCCCCGGGACATAAGTTGTCGGTTCTGTTAGGCCTGCCAGAATATAGCGAAGCATCTGCCGGTACTATACCTGAAAGACGAAAACAATACGCCGATATAAACGCAGGATTTTATACATTATTTATTTACTCAGATATTGTTCAGCATCAGATTGTGGGAGATAGCTATGTCCAATTATTAAAAAACGTTGAAATCAGCGGTAAAAATGCCGATATTGTCACGTTGCACTACGTCCGCCCGGATTACATACCCTTGTGCAAACATCATTTTGACTCTATCACAATTACAATTTTATCCGATCAGGGCAGTCCTGTTAAATTCAAGTACGGAAAAAGCTTAGTACGATTACACTTTAGGCCGCGCAACGAATCGTCACGTTAAAATGCTGTCTCAGAGGTTGTATGGCGACCCCCAAGTGTACGTGAATTATTACGTGGCTCAGTCGGGTCGTGGCCTGGAAAGCTTCCGGGGTGATGAGTATATGTATGGGGCGGGGCTTGCTGGATTGTTCCGTGGGCTTTTTAGAAGAGCCGTTCCTCTTTTCAGAAAAGGCCTAGAATTAGTAAAACCGCATGTAAAGACGGCTGTCAAAAACATCGCTAAAGACGCAGTCACAACTATCTCCACAGCTGTTATGGATCGGATCAATCAGCCCCAGCAAGCTCAAAGCGGTTCAGGCCTTGTTTATGTCACCAAAAATACTCGTAAAAGAAAAAGGCGTCTCGCAATGCCCCCGATGCTCATGGATAAGAGCGCTTTGCGTAAAAGACGACGACGTCAGAAACAGGTTAGACGCTCAGCGGACGACATCTTCTAACTCTCCAACATGGCTTTCATACACGACGGGTCCATAGAATGCACCAAATCTGAATTGGATATTTTCGCCATACCGCCCACACAAACGAGTATTGAAAAATCGCTATTTGTTGAAGTACAGCCTATAGCGGCACTCACCGAGAACGCACCATTGGAATTCTTCATATCGGGCAGCGGTGAATATTATTATGACTTAAATAATACCCTCCTACATCTAACCTGCCGTATAGTTAAACAAGATAACTCGGACATCCCAGACGGTGCTCGCGTTGCATTTATTAATTATCCTATAGCGACGCTTTTCAACCAAGTGGACATCACGCTGGGGGATCGTATTATCTCGCAATCAGATAATCTTTATAGCTATAGAGCGTATATTGAAACTATTTTGAATTATGGTTCTCAAGCGCTGGCATCACAGCTTACGGCTGGACTGTTCTACAAAGACACGTCTGGTCATCATCATGATAGGACTCTTGATGGCCCCAACTTAGGCTTCATCAAAAGAGCCCAGGCCTCACGCCGTTCTAAATCTGTGGAACTTTTGGGGCCTATTTATGGGGATATATTTAACCAGCCAAAGCTCATATTAAATGGATTGGATCTTAAGGTTAAAATGACTAGAAATAAAGACTCTTTCTGCCTGATGTCTTCCGATCCCGAGCCGTATAAAGTTCAAATCACGCGAGCGTCCCTGTTCATAAAACGCGTGCAAGTGTCACCGGCTGTCAGAATAGGTCACAGCCAAGCACTTCTTTCATCCACGGCTAAATATGGACTAGAAAGAGCCTGCCTAAAAGTCTATAGCGTGCCTGCAGGGGCCCGAATTACGAACCATGAAAATCTGTTCCTCGGGCAGATTCCTAAAACAGTGATATTAGGATTTGTCGATAATGAGGCCTTTAGCGGATCGTATCAGAAGAATCCTATCTGCTTTAATCATTACGACATCAATTTTGCTTCTCTGTATCTGGACGGACAACAGATACCCGCCAGGCCTTTTCAGCCTAATTTCGATGCCGAATTAGCCATTAGAGAGTACATGGCTCTTGTGCATATTTCCGGAAAGGACAAATCAGACAGCGCGATCGCTATTGACCGAGAAGAATACATTCGCGGTTATACATTTTTTTCTTTTGATCTTTCTCCGGATCAGGAACCAGGATTACACTACTCCCTCATTAAAACGGGGAACCTGCGGGCAGAAATCAGATTTGCCATCCCTACGCCGCACACTATAAACATGATAGTGTACGCCCTCAACCCAGCTATTCTGGAGATAAACCACAGAAGAGAAGTCCTGTATGATCACAACTAATCATGAACACTCTACAGATTACAAATCTTCTCAAGGCAGATCCTTATACCGATCAGCTATTTGCGGGTGTATATCCCTGTGACTTCTTACCCCGTGATGTTGTATCTCAAAAACCGGCCGCCTATGTTGTAAACACAGACGATTCCAGCCATCCAGGTCGTCACTGGGTACTAATTATCTTGTGTGATGATGAGAAAGCCATATTTTTTGATAGTTACGGTTTACCACCAACAAGTGAGCTATTTCCAAAGGCGTTTATAAACTTTTTAAACCGGAATTGTCGCACATACATATATCAAGATAATCAGTTACAAGATACGCTTAGCGCTTATTGTGGCCATTACTGCGTGTTTGTACTTTACCAAATTGCTAGGGGAGTTTCTTATAAAAAAGTATTGGATTGTTTCAGTGAAAAATTTAAATCAAATGATGTATTTGTGGCAGCGTTTGTAAAGTATAATATACCACGCATAAACTACGGCTGTAGATTGAATTGTACATATAGCCAGGGCTGTTGCCCCTTAGGTCCTTGAGTGGTTATTTTTCAGAAAGCGGCTAATCACGCCCTGTGGGCGTCGCTTTTCGCTGGCTTCCAGCGCAGTAAGAATATGTCAGCCTGCTTCGCAACTCTGATGAGCTCACAACTACTAAGCCATGATGTATGAAGCTATGGACTCTGCGCCGCGAAAGGCGGATAAAGAGCGCCACGATGCTGATGTGGCTGCTATTTTACAGCGAAGTGATTTGACCCCAGGATTCAAGCATGGTGCGGTGCTTTTGCTACACAGACTCACGCTGAACAGGAAAGTTATAGCGTGGAACACTAAAGGGGAGTTCGTCTACAAAGAAAACGCTATCAGAGGGTCCAGTATCCAAGGTTTGATCCGTCATGCTACGCAAAACCACAGTACTACCAAGAAAAGTCACCCTCTGGGGTGGACCACCTTCATGCACGCTTTGGCCGAGATTAATATGCCTTCTACGGTCATTGTTGACCCCCGACTACGAGAGGACCTGGATGAATTAAAAATGGATTATTTGATCACTGCTTTGGCCGCTCTGAAATTGTAAGAAAAAAGATACTTTTACTTCATACATGCATTATTTGATGAAAAAGGAGCCTTGCTGGCTGAGGACTCTGTACATTGCAGTTATAATATTTTATGTATTCGCACGTGTACTCAATAAAGCTTTTTAAAACTTTGCATCAGTGTCCTGCGTTCTCTCTCTCTTGTTGTGAAAACAAAAAAAGGTGGGGGGCTAAAAGGCTGGGGATGTATGGAGATAGATAACTTCATGAAATAAGAGACTGTAGATAAAGTCTCATAATATACTCAATATCAGCTGTAGGTAAAGCCGGACATAATCGTAATAGGCTTCGGATGTAGATAAATCCGGACATATTCAGAATATACTCTGCTCCGCAGAGTATATCATGATTGACACGTCATAGGACTGTGAAGGAGCACAGCTGACACAGCAACATAAGGGGTGGAAAGTGACAGGTGCCTGACAATTCTGCTATCCCATGCTAAGTTTCACTGAACGAAAGTTCAGCTCCCAGCTTCCAGAAGGGAAGCAGATACCGCATTAAGATAAGGGACAGAAATCTAAGTTTCACTGAACGAAAGGGACGGCATAATAACTTAGGCTGATTTTGACGAGTTATACACTGTTATACACCAGAAGGAGCACAGCTGACACAGCAACATAAGGGGCGGAAAGTGACAGGTGCCTGACAATTCTGCTATCCCATGCTAAGTTTCACTGAACGAAAGTTCAGCTCCCAGCTTCCAGAAGGGAAGCAGATACCGCATTAAGATAAGGGACAGAAATCTAAGTTTCACTGAACGAAAGGGACGGCATAATAACTTAGGCTGATTTTGACGAGTTATACACTGTTATACACCAGAAGGAGCACAGCTGACACAGCAACATAAGGGGCGGAAAGTGACAGGGGGCGTGGTACCTGTCACTTTTCAGTTTGACGAGTTATATCTACGTATTACTACTTGTGGGCAACAAGCTAAAACTTCTGAAAATCTCCTTTGGGATTTTTGATAAGTTTATCGTTGTCAGTCAAATTCATGTGCTGGTGTCTCACAGTTGGTCTTCAGAGTCATCAGCCGGGTGGATTGGTCAAAGTCTTTTACTTTCATTTGATTAGTCAGCTGGATCCATGATTAGATGATATGGATCAGACCATAACCAAACTCATCAGAGGTTGAATGCAAGCTTTCCTTAAAACACTGCGGTCACTCCAAAATCACCACTGAGATTTGGATGTATAAGAAGGCCTGAATTCAGAAAGTCCAGAATTCATTGTAACATGTGAAACTCTAATCAAATAGATGCTGTGTTCACAGCGCAAGCAATACAGTTGTATCAACTGCTCATGTCTGCACCATACATGTCATCTCTGATGAATCATTCAGATCAATGCAACATGTAATCAATAGCCAAGTCTTACCAAGTCCTATTCCAATAGTTATGCAAGACTGCAGCAGGATGTAGATGCAGAAGTCCTAATGGAACCATATAAAGATGTAATGCACACATGGCACCAAGAAATCCGCAGGAAGTACAGGCATAAGAGAGCCGTTCATTTGTATTCTGTAATCAAGATGCTTGAAATGTGTTAACCTGACATTCAGAATATGCACCCAATTTCCATGCAGCACGGAAGTGATACAAGATGATTCTGCCACTTGGACTCACAGGAGATTGGCCTTCTAGGAGTTTGATAAAGCCATCAGCTGTCCTAGTGTAGACTCTTATGTTTCAGAGTCACCAGAACGGAGTCTGGAGGGTTTACAGGACCTTCTGTAGCTACCAGTAATGTATCCAGCAACTTATGGCCCATGTACATTCAGAATCATTCAGAATCTCATGCCATTTATGAGTATACTAGCTGATATACCCGGCTTCGCATGAGTTAATTTGGTACTGGTGTTTATCTGGTGTTCAAATATGCAAACAACAACAGAGGGGCCAGCAGCACATACAAAAGGTGCTTGATGTAAGGAGGAGATCCACCGCGTAGTAGAGAGGTAGAAAAAAGCGTACCTTTATTAGATATCCCAGATAAAACACGGACAGCAACGTTTCGGCTATAAGTGAGAGAATTAGATTACGTACGTAAAATTTGGATGCTAATTCTTTTGCGCTTAGAATTGAATAATCGAGTTGGGACCCATTAACTTATCCTATTTATGACATAATCAATGCTTGTGCCAAATTTCAAATTTCTATGACACCGGGAAGTGAATTAGATTACGTACAAAATTTTGGACGCTAATTCTTTTGCGCTTACAATTGAATAATCGAGTTGGGACCCATTAGCTTTTCCTATTTATGACATAATCAATGTAGGTGCCAAATTTCAAGTTTCTATGACATCGGGAAGTGAGAGGATTAGATTACGTACGCAAAATTTTGACGCTAATTCTTTTGCGCTAAGAATTGAATAATCAAGTTGGGACCCATTAACTTTTCCTATTTATGACATAATAATCAATGCTCGTGCCAAATTTCAAGTGGGGGAATTAGATAACGTACGTAAAATTTGGACGCTATTTCTTTTGTGCTAGAATTGAATAATCCAGTTAGGACCCATTAACTTTTCCTGTAATGGCCAACATTCAACCAATGTCTTGCATTTATTATCTATCATTCACATGCAGCGTGGCATTAAGACTCCAGGGGGAGCCCAGGGTGGCAGTACCAATGTGGTTCACTGATGGAAATGCAGGGCAACCCGCCGAATTATCATGGCGTCATTAATAGGTTGCTGGTCTGCATGGTGAACTACATATATCAGAATGGTCTGGCACCCTGCATCCACTATGTGTGGAAGTGTACGCCAAGCATCCACCCCCCTCATTATTAAGAGGCAGTGTGAGTGGTTGTCTTATCGGTGTCCTGCACAGGTGTCATTGGCTCCTCCATTTGGTAGTCAGCTACCTGCATGGTGAGAGGATGCATCTATATGCACTCCTCATTCAGTAAGCAATGGCCATTTTCTGTGATTGCTGTATATGACATAATCCATGCTCGTGCCAAATTTCAAGTTTCTATGACATAGGGAAGTGAGAGAATTAGATTACGTATGTAAAATTTGGACGCTAATTATTTTGCGCTTAGAATTGAATAATCGAGTTGGGACCCATTAACTTGTCCTATTTATGACATATTCAATGCTCATGCCAAATTTCAAGTTTCTGTGAGATCAGGAAGTGAGAGAATTAGATTACATACGTAAAATTTTGACGCTAATTCTTTTGCGCTTAGAATTGAATAATCGAGTTGGGACCCATTAACTTATCCTATTTATGACATAATCAATGTTCTTGCCAAATTTCATGTTTCTACGACTTCGGGAAGTGAGAGAATTAGATTACGTACGTAAAATTTGGATGCTAATTCTTTTGCACTGGAATTGAATAATCGAGTTGGGACCTCTTTACTTTTCCTATTTTGGAGATAATCTATGCTTGTGCCAAATTTCATGTTTCTACGACATTGGGAAGTTGGAGAATTAGTGGTGAGTCAGTGAGTGAGTCAGTCAGTCAGTCAGTGAGGGCTTTCGTCTTTATATATATATAGATGTGGGCTATTTGACCTTCCTTCTACTGGATGATGAGCTTATAGCTGCCTACTAAACATCTGCAAGATTGGTCTATAGCAAAACACTACAAGAATCCCAACTATTGTACTGAGTTTTCCGTCTGCTATACAGGACATGGGCCTGTGATATGCAATGATTAGGGAGAAGGTTTGAGTAGAGCTGGAGAAACTATATGCAAACATTAAGAATATTCACACTGGGGAATTTTGCATCGCCCAAAAATGTAGATTTTTTTTTATGTTCAAAAAATGGTAGGTTCTCCTCTCTGTATAGCTGAAGGAAAGTGGGAATCACACTTCTGCCTCAGAGTGAAGGTCGTCAGCGGTCTATTAACCATTAGTGGGGGGAATATCCACACTACGGATAAAAAAAATTGCATTTTATGTTGTATCCAGTATGCAAATAGGAGAGGATACAATGCCCTTCTAGCGCCACCTACTTAGAGGTAGCTTCTGTAGACATCACTGTCCAACCTTCTAACAGGTCTTTTAACATGAGTAAGGATCTAAGTTAAGCCATAAAGAAATACACCCATGTACAGACAGCTGTTCTGTGTTCTTGTTTCTGGTTGGCTGATGGAGGGGGGGTTGTTTTGTCAAGTGGATAGTGCCAAGTTGCCAAGACTCCTCTGGAAAATGTGGCATGTAAATGAAGATGACACAATCTCTATACAGTGCCACCTACTGTTTTATTTTAACCATGAAATATCTGAACATCTCCACCAATCCCAAGTGCACAAAGTCGTTATATGTCCGAAGATGGTCAAGAAACCTACAGACGTTGCAAATGTTAACGTGACATTTCATCTATTGAACACAAGCGTGCAGCCAACCTGAACTTGGCTTTTTCAATGTCCTTTGTTGTGTCGACAATCTAAAGTTTGCGGTGATGGTGTAATCAATGTGTTCTGTCTAAACTCTCATGACATCTACCATAGAAACCAATAGAAGACCTAGGATGTAGGCCATTCATTATAAAGTGAAGAACTCTAGTAGTGAATACTGGAGATGTTGCTGGTGGTGATGAAAAAGGCGGATGTTCCATCTGAGACATTGATAGGAATAATAATCATCATCTTTATATAGCGCCAACATATTCCACTTACAAAACAGGGGACTGTTACATGTAGTAATTGACTAATGGAAACAGTAGGGGGAGGGTCCTGCTCTAACGAGCTTACATACTACAGATAATGGGGTGATACAGAAGGTAAAGGGGCTGGAGATGTGCACGGTATGGCGAGGTGGAGAGTGAGGGATGCTATACACATAGACAGTAGTCAGGCCGCATAGTGGCTGAAGCGGTATGACTGCAGGGGGCAGTTAATTACGGCCAGCAGAGATTGCAGTTAGTAGGACAGGGAGCATTTTATCAGGCGGAGTACAGATGGGTTTGGTTTAGGGGATATGGTATGTCTTCCTGAAGAGGTGTGTTTTTAGAGCACATCTGAATTTGTGTGTGTTAGGTATTGCCCAGATAGTTTTGGGTAGTGTGTTCCAGAGGACCGGTGCTGCTCTGGAGAAGTCTTGGAGACGGGAATGAGAGGTTCGAATTAAAGGGGCACTTACACTGATTTCATTAGCAGAGCGGAGGGCCCTGGCTGGGTGGTGGATTGAGATGAGGGAAGCAATCTAGGGTAGCGCGGTGCTGTGGAGAGCTTTATTGGTTCCGGTAGTGAGTTTGAATTGAATGCTATATTTAACGGGCGGCCAGTGCAGTGACCGGCAGAGGGCAGAGGCATCCGAGTAGCGTCTGGACAGGAAGATGAGCCTGGCTGCCGCATTAAGGATGGATTGGAGGGGGAGAGTCTGGTGCAGGGGAGGCCGATCAGCAGCGAGTTGCAATAATTGAGCCGAGAATGGATAAGGGCAAAAGTCAGTGTTTTTAGCATGTCTACAGTGAGAAAAGGGCAGATAAGAGTTAACGCCATCTCATGTTTTTTTCTGAGAGGGGAACCTATAGGATTTCCTGTCCTCCATTTTATGTTTTGTAACCCGCTCTTCTGACAGTTATTCACTGGCTTTCTTGTATGTTATATGTTATAAGAATGCAAGGCCGTCTTCAAGACCATTTTAAAGGGAGTCTCATGAGAAATGATTCTAATCGGTCTAAAAGAAGTCCTTCCTTTAACTAAGACGTCAATGTTTTGTTTAACTTTAATAACCAATGATAATAAATGAATTATAATATTTTGTAATTCTTACAAGTCAGACATGTTTTTCGGTTTGTTTCAATTGTCTTTGTATATATACTTCTGTTTCGTAATTATTAAATTAGATGTCTTTTAATCACATCCAATGTGTGTGATAGATATGTAAGCTTCCTCGATGCTCGAGCATGTACTAACTGAATTTTGAAACCTGAAAGCGTACTAAGTAGCGATATTGCGCTAACATTTCCTTCACTTAAGGTACCCTAGACTGATTCAGCAGATGGGCCAACTTTGCGACCCATTTCCATACAGCTAATTCATCCCCCTTAAATTGATATGGGCTGAAATGATTTGCCGTCTTGACTTAGTAGACCCCTACCAGTCAGTTTTGGAAGTCCCTCTTTCTGCATCTTATTACTGATTGAAATGCAAGAATTTGGAAGAAAAGCATCAGTGTAAAACTCTAATAACAAGACCTGCTCTGTACAAGTAAAGCACCGGCTCAGCCCTCAGCATCCACTTGTGAAGAGTCAGGGCTCAAAACACTCAACTGATGGAAAATATCTAGAGTCATGACTGTGCTGAACTTGAGTCCAAAAGGCTTCCATAAATGGCCACTAAGAAGATGGGAACCATTATGTAAAACAAATATCAAGTAATAGAATAACATCGGAACAATGGTGGGTGTACCGAATATGATGAAGACATCGGGGAAAACTCATCTCCTCCTCCTCCTCTGAAGTTACAGATTGTCCAGTGGGAGGGTCATTGGACAGAAAGGTTTATTGGGTTATATCTTTTGTCAGCAGAAGAAGTCTATTTAGTTTTGATTTCTGATATTTTTAAGTTGAATTCTTGGTGTCTTGGACAAAAATCCTTTTCCTGCCCTCACGAAGTTCCAGGATTTCTCAGTGCATCTTGAAGACAGCCGGGTGGAAAACATCAGAACATTATAACAAGAGGAGGCCACATGTCTGGTCCAAAAAAGATCCATTCAGGTTCAGACAAGCAATGGCTGAAAGACGAAAGAGAACCTGATTATAGTTACAGTCATCATGATATATCTGTATATTACATAAGAAACATTGTTCAGAGCCAGGGATAGGGTAATGGTAATTAAGGTATGAGATAAGGTGCTGACCCTGATCTACACGCTAAAGCTCTGCATCCCTCTTGTCCCTTTATCACTAAGAATGGGTCATTATGAAAAAGTGATAGATGGCGAGATATTGATCAGCAGTTATGGCACTGGACAATCCCAGAGGTGCAGCTGCAGGGTAAATATTCTACTCATTCAGTGGATCAATAACTGCATCAAGACCAACATTTGTCTACCTCTGCTTGCCCCTCAGGGTTTGTATTCTGCCTCCTATGGGAGGGTTAATCCGAAAAGTCTCAGATTCTGCTGTAAAATCAAATACTACTTCAGATTTTGCGCTCTTGTGTTTCAGGTCAGTAAACAGAGTTTATTGCTTCCAATTTTGGGGCGATATGTAGGGGAATTCATACGACTAGAAAACAGAGGTTTGGTTAGTAAATCTCCCACAGATGAGGCCCGAACTATTGTGTTATGTTTCTAGTATGTTCAGCTGTGTTATCTATTTTATGATGTATTATTTTCTATAAAATCATGTAATATTATTTTAGATACCATGACATGTATAATATTCCATTATGTTATATTTCATCTTTTTTAGTGTATTATTTTCTATAATGATATAGAATTCAGTATTATAAATTATATGATATAGTGTATTATTTTTTCACATACCTATGTTGTATAGATTTTTTTATACATAATTACACAGGTCTGCGATGAAAAACTTGTAGTATATTTAATTAGTGGATTTAACAGTATTTTTTGTGCTGATTACGGTAAAAATAGTGAAAAAATTCCATAAATAAGTCACAAATTTCACCTGAAATTTTCTTATTTTCAGGGGTTTTCAGGTTCGGTACGCGTACGACAACGAATCTAAACTGTCTGCTAGGCGTGACCTTGACTGCAGTCAGTGACTCAGTGTGGAGCCAGCCACTGTGGTGGACGCATCAAACAGTTTTGTGATACGGTATTTAGAAGAAATGGCTACTAGAAGATGTGTCAACTCTCCTAACTGTTTCTGTTATATTTGTGGGTCTTATACCGTCAAGCAACAAAGGAACATTTCTAATTTTGTTCAGAAGGTGTATTTTGCATACCTTGGTATGAAATTAGGGGACCAAGATAAATCTTGGGCTCCCCATATAGTGTGTTCTGTGTGTGTTGAAGAACTGAGACAATGGTTTCAAGGTAAGAAGAAATCATTTTGTTTTGGAGTACCCATGGTTTGGAGAGAGCCGAAAAATCACAGTGATGACTGTTATTTTTGTTCTTGTTCAGTGCAAGGTTTCAATTTAAAAAACAGGAAGGACATTTCATCCCCAACCAACATACGTTCGGCTATTGGCCCTGTTCCTCATGGACCTGACTTGCCTATTCCTTCACCTCCGGATACCCTGGACAATATTTTAGACGATTTAGACCAAATGTCACATAGTAGCAGCGATAATGATGACAGCTATGATCCAGGTACCAATGACCCTGAACTTTTTTCTCAATCAGACTTGAACGATTTAGTACGAGATCTGGGCCTACCAAAGGATTCAGCGGAAGTGTTAGGGTCTAGACTTAAAGAAAGACATATGTTAGCCTCCGGTGTTTCATTTTCATGGTACCGACTTTGAGAAAAGGAATTTGTCCCCTTTTTTACACAAGAGGGTGAACTAGTTTTCTGCAACAATGTACCTGGAATCATGGAAATGTTCAACATAACGTATGACCCAGAGGAATGGAGACTTTTCATAGATTCGTCAAAAAGGAGTTTGAAAGCCGTACTTCTTCCTAATGGTAACCAATATGCTTCTGTGCCTGTTGGACACTCGGTCCATTTGAAAGAATGCTACGAAAATCTTGGGTTTGTTCTTAATAAGCTCAGCTACTCTGACCATAAATGGACCATTTGTGGGGATTTGAAAGTTATTTCCATGTTACTAGGTCAACAAAGTGGTTACACAAAGTTTCCATGCTTCCTCTGTGAATGGGATAGCCGTGACAGGAAACAACACTATGTCAAGCAGACCTGGCCAATCAGAAAGGCTCTTATTCCTGGAGTTAAAAATGTTGAAAGACAAAGTCTAGTGGATCCTAAAGAGATCTTACTTCCACCACTTCATATCAAATTGGGACTAATGAAACAGTTTGTGAAAGCATTACACAAAGAAGGAGAGTGTGTCAAGTATCTTTGTGAACAGTTTCCTGGTCTATCAGATGCTAAGCTGAAAGAGGGAGTCTTTGTTGGGCCTGACATAAGAAAACTTTTAAAAGATGAAATATTTGTCACTAAAATGGAAATGGAAGAAAAAAATGCCTGAAATTCATTTAAACTTGTTGTAACAGGCTTTCTTGGAAATAAAAAAGACCCAAACTACAAAACTTTGGTTGCTGAATTGTTACAACACTACAAAATCTTGTGCTGCAACATGAGTGTCAAAGTCCATTTCCTTCACTCACATCTGAACTACTTTCCAGAAAATCTTGGGGCTGTAAGTGAGGAACAAGGAGAACGTTTCCATCAAGATCTAAAAGAAATGGAGCGCAGATACCAAGGTCTATGGAATGTAAACATGATGGCAGACTACTGTTGGATGTTAAAAAGGGAAAATTCACAAGAACACAGCCGAAAAAGTACCAAAAGAAGCTTTGATGGAAAAAGAAAACGTTTTTACAAAGACTTATAATAACTTTGCAACACATGTGTATCACTATTATGCTTATTTTAGCTAGGTATTGTTGTTTTTTTTTTGCTTTTACTTCATGTTAAAATAATAAAAACAAATAAAAATTTTTCCGTTTTTTGTATTTTTTCCAAATACTTCAACTTTATTTTGTAGGCATGCCTTACGTGATAGGAAAAAACCCATGTCATTTTTGAAATATGTGCAAAAAACTACATAAAGATGATTTAACAAAATCAAAACAATTTTTAAAAAAGTTTTTTTTGCAGACCTGTGTTATCTTTCCTAACGTATTATAGCATATTATTTTCTATTGTGACATGTGATATTGTATTATTTTATATTATACTAGCTCATATACATGGCTTCGCTGGATTTAATCTGGTACAGGGACCTGTTGTTTTCCAGTAATTTTGAGCTTGTAAGACACCGGGAAGTTAAAGAATTAGATTTGGTATATAGGGTTTCACTTACTTTTGCACTTGGAATTGAATAATCGAGTTGTAACCCCTTTACTTTTCCTCTTTAGCACCTATAGAGTGTTCATACCAAATTTCATGTTTGTACGATTCCGGGAAGTTAGAGAATTAGATTGAAGTAGTGCACTTACTTTTGCCTTTAGCATTGAATAATCAAATTGTGACCCCTTTACTTTTCCTATGACGGACCAAAAGAATGTTCGTACCAAATTTCATGCTTGTATGACACTGGGAAGTCAGAGACTTAGTGGCGAGTGAGTGAGGGCTTCCGCCTATATATATATATACTAGCTGATATACCCGGCTTCGCCCGAGGTAATTTGGTCCTGGTGTTTATCTGGTGTTCACACGTAAAATCTTATGAAGTCGTGGTTACTTTAGAGATACTGGAAAAACATATGTTCACCATGTTGCATAGTTCTCTACGTTACCCAGCAAACACGATGGGGAGGTAACCATGCAACGTTTCCTTTATATAAAATGACATCAGGAAGTGAGAGAATTAGATTCCATGCGTAAAATTTGGACGTTAATTCTTTTGCACTTAGAATTGAATAATCGAGGTGGGACCCATTAGCTTTTCCTATTCATGACATAATCAATGCCCGTTACAAATTTCATGTTTCTATGACACCAAGAAGTGAGAGAATTAGATTCCGTACGTAAAATTTGGACGCTAGTTCTTTTGCGCTAGAATTGAATAATCGAGTTGGGACTCATAAACTTTTCCTATTTATGACATAATTAATGCTCGTGCCAAATTTCACGTTTCTATGACACCGGAAAGTGAGAAAATTAGATTCCGTACGTAAAATTTGGACGCTAATTCTTTTGCACATAGAATTGAATAATCGAGTTGGGACCCATTAACTTTTCCTATGTATGACATAATCAATGCTTGTGCCAAATTTCACGTTTCTATGACACCGGAAAGTGAGAAAATTACATTCCGTACGTAAAATTTGGACGCTAATTCTTTTGCGCATAGAATTGAATAATCAAGTTTGGACTCATTAGCTTTTCCTATTTATGACATAATCAATGCTTGTGCCAAATTTCACGTTTCTATGACACCGGAAAGTGAGAATTACATTCCGTACGTAAAATTTGGACGCCAATTCTTTTGCGCTAGAATTGAATAATCGAGTTGGCACTCAATTACTTTTTCTATTTTGGAGATAATCTATGCTTGTGGCAAAATTCATGTTTCTACGACATCGGGAAGTTGGAGAACTTTTGGCGAGTCAGTCAGTCAGTCAGTGACGAGAGAGAGAGCTAGAGAGAGAGAGGGAGAGGAGAAGAGAGGAGAGGAGAGAAGAGGAGAGAGATTGAGATTATTTTCTTACATACTACAGGGGAGTCCAAAGTTGTGGAGACAGCTGCATTGATGGAAACAGTATTTGCAAACCCTGCTTGCCACCTTCCCTTAGAACATGCCATATACAGGATTGCATTCCCAACCACCATTTTCCATGTATTTCGGTGTCTCCATATCTTTGGACCCCCTGTATATTATACTTTAATATTTCCTAGTATGTTTTAGTGTATTTTATATTTTATTATTTCACATATCATCTTATTTTAGATATTGTTATGTTGTATCATATGGTATTAATATTATTGTACATGATATCTGCTACCTGGTTTGCAGATTTTCCTCACTTGTGACAGTTTTTGGTTCTTCATCAGGCACCAAGTTTATTATTATCCGTAGAATTCCGAAACCTCCTCCCTGTAAGGCCGGCTGTATGTTCTCTATCAGTGGCACACATGACATTTTAAATTTGGTGAACTGCTCCCGAAAGCACAACTTGCCGCACGTTTACATTAACCCTTGCCACAATGTTGGATTTTGGTGCCATTCTGCCAGTGCTTCAATATGTTTAAGTAATTATCACTATAGTGACGCCCAGTAAAGGCACAATGCGCTGACAGACGTGACGGACATAATACTTTACCTCATCTAGCTCTCCGCGCCTTCTTCCTCTAACCGCCTAGAAAGAATAAAGATGAATCTTATTACCCGGACAGCTCATGGAGCTCAGAAGACAATCTGGTGGGGTGGACCGGCCCGCTCTGCTCGTGGTTGGGTGCAGCTCCTTGTGTTTGCACTGTGCTGACGTTGGCCTACAGCTAGCACAGATATCGCTGCTACCAGGAGATGTACCAAATAAAACCTCAAATATCATGTAGGTTTCAGGCCCCTTGTACAGAACTTCCCTGCCTGTGTCACCATGACAACACTTCTTGTTCCTGAGCTCAGCAATATCACTATGACTGTCACATTGTGTTCCTGGGACCTGTAGTACTATGGGTTTCCGGGAGAACACTGCTGCAGGGGTGGATGATTTGGCTGGCTGATGGTGTGGAGTTCTTCAGCCAATCGCTATCGGTCCTTTGCACATAAATACCGATCGCTCTTACTAGAGGGTGATGGCCATTTATCATTTGTCCCTTTCCCACTCACTACTTGGTGTTATGCATGCTGCTAGTTTGAGTTGCTTTCCCTACCTTCCCTGAAGATGGTCTGGACACCTGATCTGTCTGCATGTTCTGTGGCCCCTTATCCATAACCCCTTTATCTGGTGCAGTCCCCAGATATTTGATGTCCAGTACATTGTCAGGAAGGTGATATCTGACACTGTTCCTTGTATGTCAGATTGGTGCCGATGCTCTTGCCCCATTCTTAGCGTGTGGAAACTTTAACTAGCTCCTGTCTTATCTATGATGCATGAGGTTCTGAGTGGAGTTTACCTCTGCCTGTGAGGTGAGCAGACTTCTCATGTGAACAATGACTTGTTCAGTGTAAGTCTGAAGGTGTGGACTACGCTAGGTGTGGACAATGTAATAACACAGAACCACCAGAACGCGTGTATGAAGTGGTGTCACGGGGACAGAGAGGAAGCTCATTTTAGACATTTAGTCCCTTGTAACTTTGTTAATATACAGCATTGTTGAAAGGTTTTAGGCAGCTGTAGAAACAACGCTGCAGAGTCAGAACGCTTCCAGAAAGCGACTGAACAAAAGAGAAACACAAATCCCATCAATATTTGTTGCGACTGCCCTTCACCTTCATCAGTTCTTCTAGGGAGGTTGTTCCAGACATCTTGGAGAACTAAGCCCAGATCTTCTGTGGATGTCGGCTCACTCCAATCCTTCTGTCTCTCCATGTAATCCCAGACAGACTGGATGATGTAAGATCCAAGTGTTATGTGTGCTGCTGGGATCTGTAGTTCTAACCTTGTTAGCAGCACAGCTCAACAGGAGGTCCAGGGTTAATTGATTGAGCTGGCTGAGTGTGGTACTTCCTGCTAGCCAATCTCCTGGGTCTGTGCTCACATATAAACCCAGCTCCTGGTCAGTGTCTGGCTGGGTCCCAGGGTGAGCAGTAATGTTACTTCTGTGTTCTGTAACTTGTTATCAGGTATGTGCAACTTGTTCCCTCTAAAAACTGTGTATGTAAGTAGGTCTGTGTCTCTCTGCTTCCCTAAAGACGGTTTGGACACCTGTAGTCCTAGTCTAAAGTACATGCAGTCCCCTCTTCGTTCCCCCTTTACAGGTGCGGCCTCCAAACGTCTTATGTCTTACTCTGTATGTCAGCTTGTTGTAGCTGACTGTCTGCTCTGTGTGTCAGTTGGTGTAACTTGACACGGTTCCCTATGTCAGCTTGTGTAGGTGACTGTCTGCTCTGTGTGTCAGTTGGTGTGACTTGACATGGTTCCCTATGTCAGCTTGTGTGGCTGACTGTCTATTCCCCCTGGTATGAGGGCACATAGACTTGCTGTGAGTTCCATCTGTGTGTATGTGAGCAATGGGTGGAGTCTGTCTGGTTTTCACCATATGTTGTGGTCTGCTGTAAGCCTGTGCCTGTAAGCAGGTATTCTGTTGTTCGTTTATAGTCTGTCAGTTTTGTGTTAGCTTGCTGTGTGACCTGCTATTTGTGTCCTGTCCTGTTGCAGCGTTCTGTGTGACCTGTGTCCAGTTCTGCTAGACTCCTGGTTAGTGTAGGGACTAGCGGTATAACCAGGAGCCATGAAGTTGGCCCGCTGGCTTCCACGTTTTGTACAAAATGTCAACTACTACCTTGTATTTATATTCAGCTTATCTGTTACTAGTGGTTGCATTTTGGCTGCTGTATGCTGTGTTTTCTGGCTCTGTGTATCCTGTTGTTCTGTCCCTGTTATGTGGCATGTGTATGTCTCCTGTTCTGTGGCGTGACTCCTAGGATCAGCTAGGGCCCAGTTGCGAAGACCACTGGGCCGCCCTCTTATTAGGCAATGTCTCCGCTTAAGTATGGCCACTGTCATCCCCCTTGTTGCACAGGGTCAGTTGCTTGGATTCCGTGTGAATCTCCTGTGTTCCCATGTGCGTGCATACTACTTACAACTACTACTACTTTTGGGTACGATCGTGTGGGCCCCTGTGCTTAGTTTGCCCTCACAATCGTAACACCGGGCTCTGTGGGGCCGTATCAGCACTTCCAGGACTCCTTGTTCTTCTCTACACTGGAGATACTTGTTAATGATATTGGCTGGATGTCGGGGGTTGTTGTCCAGCTATTTATGAAAAAACTTCTTACTTTGCATCTGCTAACGTAGTTTGCACTTGTGTGAATCTGGTCTTAATCATAGTATATAACCTGTACAAGAAGCAAGTTATTTACAGCTAACAGGATATGACATAACAAAAGCATGACCACGCCCTCTGATGAATAATGGTCACGCCCACAAATGAATAAGTAACGAGGGAATAAAAAACAATTAAAAAAATTACAAAAACATCAGTATATAACATAAGATCTGATCGGATTTTACAACCATGTGGAAATCTGGTTATTAATGGCATAATGCAATAAACCTCTCTTGAAAGTAATTTTTTAACCCAATCTCCACCTCTTGCAGAGCAGAACACCCTTTCAGTGCCAGTGACTCTAAATGATTATATATCTCCTTGGTGGATTTCCACAAACTGTGTGAATGCTGCAGATGGGAAACGGCTCAATGTACCCGAGGAGGGATAAGAGCCGGGTGTATGTTCAGTAATACGGTGTTAAAATCTCTGTGATGTCCATCCGCCATATTGCTCGCAGCAGATAGAACATTCAATAATATCAATGTCAGGAGCGCTGGAACAAGTTATACATGAATATAAAGAGTCCGGGGTGTCGGAGAGGAAGAACATGTTCTGGTTAGTATAATGAGGGCAGAGGACATCCTGGTTTGGTCTGTCGGAAACAACCTTCAGGCCGGCTACATACGAGACAATAAGTATCCGGATTGGATAGTTGTGATGTATTAATGTTTAGAGAAGACATCCGCAGGAGGAATGGGCTCAACCAGTAAACTGATGGGAGTGGGAGGAGTTAATTGTTCAGCAAACATCCTCCCCAAAGTAACAGCTTGTTGTTCCACGTCCTTCAAAAATATGTTTATATACTAATGTTTTTTATTGTTTTTCATGTGTTACATTTCCTCGTTATTTATTCATTAAGGTAGTGACCATTATTCATTAGTGGGAGGGGCATTATTTAATAGTGGGAGGGGTCATTATTTAGTAGTGGGAGTGGCCACTATTCATTAGTGGGAGGGGCATTAGTAGTGGGGGGGCATTATTCATTAGTGGGGGGGTTCATTATTTAGTAGTGGGAGTGGCTATTATTCATTAGTGGGAGGTGCATTATTTAGTAGTGGGAGGGATCATTATTCATTAGAGGAAGAGGTCATTACTGACTAGTTGGAGTCGTCATGCTTTTGTTATGCCATATCCTGTCACCTGTAAATGACTTGCTTCTTGTATAGTTTATATCTTATGAGAATGGCTTCGTTTTTTGCCAGAATGAGTCAATCTCTGTTCGCACATGCGAGCGTTTCAACTCTCTATGGTTATATTCTAATAGCGATTCATGTTTATGAGCAGCAATAACAGATACTTCCGCTTTCCCACATTACAGTCCAGAGAGTGTAGCAACCACATAGAATGTATTTTCTCTTGTTATGGGAACAATCCGTTACAGAAATCTGGATGTGATGAAAGATATATGAATAACAATAACGCAGTGATGACATCATCATAGAAAATAGTATCATGTGACTCACGTTAGTACGGACCCAACGAGTCATAGATACCTGCAAAGAAGAAATCCAGTTAGACACAGCATTACTACAACTTCCACCTGTTGTCTCGTCACAGCGCCCCCCCCACCTCTTGTCTCATCACGGCACCCCCCCACCCCTTGTCTCATCACGGCGCCCACAGACCTCTTGTCTCGTCATAGCGTCCCCCCACGTCTTGTCTCATCACAGCGACCCCCCCCTTGTCTCATCACAGCGACCCTCCCCCCCGTCTCTCATCACAGGGACCCTCCCCCCTTGTATTATCACAGCGACCCCCCCCACCTCTAGTCTCGTCACTGCGCCCCCCTCTTGTCTCGTCAGTGCGCCCCCCCACCTCTTGTCTCGTCACTGCGCCCCAACCTCTTGTCTCGTCACAGCGCCCCTCACCTCGTCTCGTCACAGCGCCCCCCACCTCTTGTCTCCTGACTGCACCCCCCACCTCTTATCTCCTGACTGCGCCCCCCACCTGTTGTTTGATCACTGCGCCCCCCACCTGTTGCTTGATCACTGCGCCCCCCACCTGTTGTCTCATCACTGCGCCTCCCACCTATTGTCTCATCACGGCGCCCTCCACCTGTTGTCTCATCACTGCGCCCTCCACCTCTTGTCTCGTCACGGCGCCTTCCACCTCTTGTCTCATTACTGTGCTCCCCACCTCTTGTCTCGTCACGGCGCCCCTACCTGTTGTTTCATCACTGCGCCTCCCACCTCTTATCTCATCATTGTGCCCTTCCCCTATTGTCCCATCACGGCGCCTCCCGCCTCTTGTCTCATCATTGCACCCCCCACCTGTTGTTTCATCACAGCGCCCCCCACCTGTTGTAACATCACTGCGCTCCCCACCTGTTGTCTCATCACTGCGCCCCCCACCTGTTGTCTCGGCACAGCGCCCCCCACCTCTTCTCTCGTCACGGCGCCCCCCACCTCTTCTCTTGTCACGGCGCCCCTACCTGTTGTTTCATCACTGCGCCTCCCACCTCTAATCTCTTAACTGTGCCCTTCCCCTATTGTCTCATCAATGCGCCCCCCACCTGTTGTCTGATCACTGCGCTCCCCACCTGTTGTCCCATCACGGCGCCTCCCACCTCTTGTCTCGTCACGCTGCCTCCCACCTCTTGTCTCATCATTGCGCCCCCCACCAGTTGTTTCATCACTGCGCCCCCTACCTGTTGTCTCATCACTGCGCTCCCCACCTGTTGTCTCATCACTGCGCCCCCCACCTGTTGTCTCATCACTGCGCCCCCACCTGGTGTTTCATCACTGCGCCCCCCACCTGTTGTCTCATCACTGCGCCCCCACCTGTTGTCTCATCACTGCGCCCCCACCTGTTGTCTCATCACGGCGCCCCCCACCTGTTGTCTCACCACTTCGCCCCCACCTGTTCTCTCATCACTGTGCCCCCCACCTCTTGTCATCACTGTGCCCCCCACCTCTTGTCATCACTGTGCCCCCCACCTGTTGTCTCATCACTGCGCCCTCCACCTGTTGTCTCGTCACGGTGCCTCCCACCTCTTGTGTCATTATTGTGCCCCCCACCAGTTGTTTCATCACTGCGCCCCCACCTGTTGTCTCATCACTGCGCCCCCCACCTCTTGTGTCATTATTGTGCCCCCCACCAGTTGTTTCATCACTGCGCCCCCACCTGTTGTCTCATCACGGCGCCCCCCCACCTGTTGTTTCATCACTGCGCCCCCCACCTGTTGTTTCATCACTGCGCCCCCACCTGTTGTCTCATCACTGCGCCCCCCACCTGTTGTCTCATCACTGCGCCCCCCACCTGTTGTCTCATCACTGTGCTCTCCACCTGTTGTCTCATCACTGCGCTGACCACCTGTTGTCTCATCACTGTGCCCCGCACCTCTTGTCTCGTCAAGGCGCCCCCACCTGTTGTTTCATCACTGTGCCTGCCACCTCTTATCTCATCACTGCGCCCTTCACCTGTTGTTTCACAACTGCGCCTCCCACCTGTTGTCTCATCACTGTGCCCCTCACCTCTTGTCTCGTTACGGCGCCCCCACCTGTTGTCTGATCACTGCGCCCATCACCTGTTGTCTCATCACTGCGCCCCCCACCTGTTATCTCATCACTGCGCCCCCCCATCTGTTGTCTGATCACTGCGCCCTCCACCTATTGTCTCATCATGGTGCCCCCCACCTCTTGTCTCATAAAGGCGCCCCCCACCTGTTGTCTCATCACTGTGCCCCCCACCTCTTGTCTCATAACTGTGCCTCCCACCTCTTGTTTCATCACTGTGCCCCCCACCTCTTGTCATCACTGTGCCCCCCACCTCTTGTCATCACTGCGCCCCCCACCTCGTCATCACTGCTGTTGTCTCATCACTGCGCCCCCCACCTGTTGTCTCATCACTGCGCCCCCCACCTCTTGTCTCATCACTGCGCCCCCCACCTGTTGTCTCATCACTGTGCTCTCCACCTGTTGTTACATCACTGTGCCCCCATCTGGTGTCTCATCACTGTGCTCTCCACCTGTTATCTCATCACTGCGCCCCCCCAACTGTTGTCTTATCACTGTGCTCTCCACCTGTTGTTTCATCACTGCGCCCCCACCTGTTGTTTCATCACTGCGCCCCCCACCTGTTGTCTCATCACTGTGCTCTCCACCTGTTGTTACATCACTGAGCCCCCACCTGGTGTCTCATCACTGTGCTCTCCACCTGTTATCTCATCACTGCGTCCCCCCCATCTGTTGTCTGATCACTGTGCTCTCCACCTGTTGTTTCATCACTGCGCCCCCCACCTGTTGTCTCATCACTGTGCTCTCCACCTGTTGTCTCATCACTGCGCCGAACACCTGTTGTCTCATCACTGTGCTCTCCACCTGTTGTCTCATCACTGCGCCCCCACCTGTTGTTTCATCACTGCGCCCCCCACCTGTTGTCTCATCACTGCGCCCCCAACTGTTGTCTCATCACTGCGCCCCCCACCTGTTGTCTCATCACTGCGCCCCCCACCTGTTGTCTCATCACTGCGCCCCCCACCTGTTGTCTCAACACTGTACTCTCCACCTGTTGGTTCATCACTGCGCCCCCCACCTGTTGTCTCATCACTGCGCCCCCCCTGTTGTCTCATCACTGCGCCCCCCACCTGTTGTCTCATCACTGCGCCCCCCACCTGTTGTCTGAACACTGTGCTCTCCACCTGTTGTTTCATCACTGCGCCCCCCACCTGTTGTCTCATCACTGCGCCCCCCACCTGTTGTCTCATCACTGTGCCCCTCACCTCTTGTCTCGTTACGGCGCCCCCACCTGTTGTCTCATCACTGTGCCCCCCCCAACTGTTGTCTTATCACTGCGCCCTCCCACCTGTTGTCTTATGACTGCGCCCTCCCACCTGTTGTTTCATCACTGCGCCTCCCACCTCTTATCTCATCACTGCGCCTCCCACCTCTTATCTCATCACTGCGCCTCCCACCTCTTATCTCATCACTGCGCCCTTCACCTGTTGTTTCAGAACTGCACCTCCCACCTGTTGTCTCATCACTGTGCCCCTCACCTCTTGTCTCGTTACGGCGCCCCCACCTGTTATCTCATCACTGTGCCCCCCACCTGTTGTCTCATCACTGCGCCCCCCCACCTGTTATCTCATCACTGCGCCCCCCCATCTGTTGTCTGATCACTGCGCCCTCCACCTATTGTCTCATCATGGCGCCCCCCACCTCTTGTCTCATCAAGGCGCCCCCCACCTGTTGTCTCATCACTGTGCCCCCCACCTGTTGCCTCATCACTGTGCTCTCCACCTGTTGTCTCATCACTTTGCCCTCCACCTCTTGTCTTATCACTGTGTCCCCCACCTCTTGTCTCATTACTGTGCCCCCCACCTCTTGTTTCATCACTGTGCCCCCCACCTCTTGTCATCACTGTGCCCCCCACCTCTTGTCATCAGTGCGCCCCCACCTGTTGTCTCCTCACTGCGCCCTCCACCTTTTGTCTCGTCACGGTGCCTCCCACCTGTTGTCTCATTGCTGCGCCCCCCACCAGTTGTTTCATCACTGCGCCCCCCACCTGTTGTCTCATCACTGCGCCCCCCACCTGTTGTCTCATCACTGCGCCCCCCACCTGTTGTCTCATCACTGCGCCCCCCACCTGTTGTCTCATCACTGTGCTCTCCACCT
Organism: Eleutherodactylus coqui; assembly: GCA_035609135.1. Lineage (NCBI taxonomy): Eukaryota > Metazoa > Chordata > Amphibia > Anura > Eleutherodactylidae > Eleutherodactylus > Eleutherodactylus coqui. Next base: position 175,587,455 of record CM069412.1, on the reverse strand, counting down.
GTTGTCTCATCACTGCGCCCCCCACCTGTTGTTTCATCACTGCGTCCCCCACCTGTTGTCTCATCACTGTGCTCTCCACCTGTTGTCTCATCACTGCGCCCCCCCACCTGTTGTCTCATCACTGTGCTCTCCACCTGTTGTCTCATCACTTTGCCCTCCACCTGTTGTCTCATCACTGTGCTCTCCACCTGTTGTCTCATCACTGCACCCTAGACCTGTTGTCTCATCACGGCGCCCCCCACCTGTTGTTTCACAACTACGCCTTCCACCTGTTTTCTCATCACTGTGCCCCCCACCTCTTGTCTCGTCACGGCGCCCCCACCTGTTGTTTCATCACTGCGCCTCCCACCTCCTATTTCATCACTGCGCCCTTCACCTGTTGTCTCATCACAGCGCTCACCACCTGTTGTCTCATCACAGCGCTCACCACCTGTTGTTTCACAACTGCGCCTTCCACCTATTGTCTCATCACTGTGCCCCCCAACTCTTGTCTCGTTATGGCGCCCCCCACCTGTTGTCTGATCACTGCGCCCTCCACCTATTGTTTCATCACTGTGCCCCCCACCTCTTGTCTCATCACTGCGCTCCCCACCTCTTGTCTCATAACTGCGCCCCCCACCTGTTGTCTTATCACTGCGCCCTCCCACCTGTTGTCTTATCACTGCGCCCTCCTACCTGTTGTCTCATCACTGCGCCCTCCCACCTGTTGTCTCATCACTGTGCCCTGCCACCTGTTGTCTCATCACTGCGCCCTGCCACCTGTTGTCTCAACACTGTGCTCTCCACCTGTTGTTTCATCACTGCGCCCCCCACCTGTTGTCTCATCACTGCGCCCCCACCTGTTGTCTCATCACTGCGCCCCCCACCTGTTGTCTCATCACTGCGCCCCCCACCTGTTGTCTCATCACTGCGCCCCCCACCTGTTGTCTCATCACTGCGCCCCCCACCTGTTGTCTCATCACTGCGCCCCCCACCTGTTGTCTCAACACTGTGCTCTCCACCTGTTGTCTCATCACTGCGCCCCCCACCTGTTGTCTCATCACTGTGCCCCTCACCTATTGTCTCGTTATGGCGCCCCCACCTGTTGTCTCATCACTGTGCCCCTCACCTCTTGTCTCGTTACGGCGCCCCCACCTGTTGTCTCATCACTGCACCCCCCACCTGTTGTCTCATCACTGCGCCCCCCACCTGTTGACTCAACACTGTGCTCTCCACCTGTTGTTTCATCACTGCGCCCCCCACCTGTTGTCTCATCACTGCGCCCCCCACCTGTTGTCTCATCACTGTGCCCCTCACCTCTTGTCTCGTTACGGCGCCCCCACCTGTTGTCTCATCACTGCGCCCCCCACCTGTTGTCTCATCACTGCGCCCCCCTCCTGTTGTCTCATCACTGCGTCCCCCACCTGTTGTCTCAACACTGTACTCTCCACCTGTTGGTTCATCACTGCGCCCCCCACCTGTTGTCTCATCACTGCGCCCCCCCTGTTGTCTCATCACTGCGCCCCCCACCTGTTGTCTCATCACTGCGCCCCCCACCTGTTGTCTGAACACTGTGCTCTCCACCTGTTGTTTCATCACTGCGCCCCCCACCTGTTGTCTCATCACTGCGCCCCCCACCTGTTGTCTCATCACTGTGCCCCTCACCTCTTGTCTCGTTACGGCGCCCCCACCTGTTGTCTCATCACTGTGCCCCCCCCAACTGTTGTCTTATCACTGCGCCCTCCCACCTGTTGTCTTATGACTGCGCCCTCCCACCTGTTGTTTCATCACTGCGCCTCCCACCTCTTATCTCATCACTGCGCCTCCCACCTCTTATCTCATCACTGCGCCTCCCACCTCTTATCTCATCACTGCGCCCTTCACCTGTTGTTTCAGAACTGCACCTCCCACCTGTTGTCTCATCACTGTGCCCCTCACCTCTTGTCTCGTTACGGCGCCCCCACCTGTTATCTCATCACTGTGCCCCCCACCTGTTGTCTCATCACTGCGCCCCCCCACCTGTTATCTCATCACTGCGCCCCCCCATCTGTTGTCTGATCACTGCGCCCTCCACCTATTGTCTCATCATGGCGCCCCCCACCTCTTGTCTCATCAAGGCGCCCCCCACCTGTTGTCTCATCACTGTGCCCCCCACCTGTTGCCTCATCACTGTGCTCTCCACCTGTTGTCTCATCACTTTGCCCTCCACCTCTTGTCTTATCACTGTGTCCCCCACCTCTTGTCTCATTACTGTGCCCCCCACCTCTTGTTTCATCACTGTGCCCCCCACCTCTTGTCATCACTGTGCCCCCCACCTCTTGTCATCAGTGCGCCCCCACCTGTTGTCTCCTCACTGCGCCCTCCACCTTTTGTCTCGTCACGGTGCCTCCCACCTGTTGTCTCATTGCTGCGCCCCCCACCAGTTGTTTCATCACTGCGCCCCCCACCTGTTGTCTCATCACTGCGCCCCCCACCTGTTGTCTCATCACTGCGCCCCCCACCTGTTGTCTCATCACTGCGCCCCCCACCTGTTGTCTCATCACTGTGCTCTCCACCTGTTGTCTCATCACTGCGCCCCCCACCTGTTGTTTCATCACTGCGTCCCCCACCTGTTGTCTCATCACTGTGCTCTCCACCTGTTGTCTCATCACTGCGCCCCCCCACCTGTTGTCTCATCACTGTGCTCTCCACCTGTTGTCTCATCACTTTGCCCTCCACCTGTTGTCTCATCACTGTGCTCTCCACCTGTTGTCTCATCACTGCACCCTAGACCTGTTGTCTCATCACGGCGCCCCCCACCTGTTGTTTCACAACTACGCCTTCCACCTGTTTTCTCATCACTGTGCCCCCCACCTCTTGTCTCGTCACGGCGCCCCCACCTGTTGTTTCATCACTGCGCCTCCCACCTCCTATTTCATCACTGCGCCCTTCACCTGTTGTCTCATCACAGCGCTCACCACCTGTTGTCTCATCACAGCGCTCACCACCTGTTGTTTCACAACTGCGCCTTCCACCTATTGTCTCATCACTGTGCCCCCCAACTCTTGTCTCGTTATGGCGCCCCCCACCTGTTGTCTGATCACTGCGCCCTCCACCTATTGTTTCATCACTGTGCCCCCCACCTCTTGTCTCATCACTGCGCTCCCCACCTCTTGTCTCATAACTGCGCCCCCCACCTGTTGTCTTATCACTGCGCCCTCCCACCTGTTGTCTTATCACTGCGCCCTCCTACCTGTTGTCTCATCACTGCGCCCTCCCACCTGTTGTCTCATCACTGTGCCCTGCCACCTGTTGTCTCATCACTGCGCCCTGCCACCTGTTGTCTCAACACTGTGCTCTCCACCTGTTGTTTCATCACTGCGCCCCCCACCTGTTGTCTCATCACTGCGCCCCCACCTGTTGTCTCATCACTGCGCCCCCCACCTGTTGTCTCATCACTGCGCCCCCCACCTGTTGTCTCATCACTGCGCCCCCCACCTGTTGTCTCATCACTGCGCCCCCCACCTGTTGTCTCATCACTGCGCCCCCCACCTGTTGTCTCAACACTGTGCTCTCCACCTGTTGTCTCATCACTGCGCCCCCCACCTGTTGTCTCATCACTGTGCCCCTCACCTATTGTCTCGTTATGGCGCCCCCACCTGTTGTCTCATCACTGTGCCCCTCACCTCTTGTCTCGTTACGGCGCCCCCACCTGTTGTCTCATCACTGCACCCCCCACCTGTTGTCTCATCACTGCGCCCCCCACCTGTTGACTCAACACTGTGCTCTCCACCTGTTGTTTCATCACTGCGCCCCCCACCTGTTGTCTCATCACTGCGCCCCCCACCTGTTGTCTCATCACTGTGCCCCTCACCTCTTGTCTCGTTACGGCGCCCCCACCTGTTGTCTCATCACTGCGCCCCCCACCTGTTGTCTCATCACTGCGCCCCCCACCTGTTGTCTCATCACTGCGCCCCCACCTGTTGTCTCATCACTACGCCCTCCACCTATTGTCTCATCATGGCGCCCCCCACCTCTTGTCTCATCACTGTGCCCCCCACCTCTTGTCTCATCACTGTGCCCCCCACCTCTTGTGTCATTATTGTGCCCCCCACCAGTTGTTTCATCACTGCGCCCCCACCTGTTGTCTCATCACTGCGCCCCCCACCTGTTGTCTCATCACTGCGCCCCCCACCTGTTGTCTCATCACTGCGCCCCCCCACCTGTTGTCTCATCACTGCTCCCCCCACCTGTTGTTTCATCACTGCGCCTCCCACCTCTTATCTCATCACTGCGCCTCCCACCTCTTATCTCATCACTGCGCCTCCCACCTCTTATCTCATCACTGCGCCCTTCACCTGTTGTTTCAGAACTGCACCTCCCACCTGTTGTCTCATCACTGTGCCCCTCACCTCTTGTTTCGTTACGGCGCCCCCACCTGTTATCTCATCACTGCGCCCCCCACCTGTTATCTCATCACTGCGCCCCCCCATCTGTTGTCTGATCACTGCGCCCTCCACCTATTGTCTCATCATGGCGCCCCCCACCTCTTGTCTCATCAAGGCGCCCCCCACCTCTTGTCTCATCACTGTGCCCCCCACCTGTTGCCTCATCACTGTGCTCTCCACCTGTTGTCTCATCACTTTGCCCTCCACCTGTTGTCTCATCACTGTGCCCCCCACCTCGTCTCATCACTGTGCCCCCCACCTCGTCTCATCACTGTGCCCCCCACCTCTTGTTTCATCACTGTGCCCACCTCTTGTTTCATCACTGTGCCCCCCACCTCTTGTCATCACTGTGCCCCCCACCTGTTGTCTCATCACTGCGCCCTCCACCTGTTGTCTCGTCACGGTGCCTCCCACCTGTTGTCTCATCACTGCGCCCCCCACCAGTTGTTTCATCACTGCGCCCCCCACCTGTTGTCTCATCACTGTGCCCCCCACCTGTTGTCTCATCACTGCGCCCCCCACCTGTTGTCTCATCACTGCGCCCCCCACCTGTTCTCATCACTGTGCTCTCCACCTGTTGTCTCATCACTGCGCCCCCCACCTGTTGTTTCATCACTGCGCCCCCCACCTGTTGTCTCATCACTGTGCTCTCCACCTGTTGTCTCATCACTGCGCCCCCCCACCTGTTGTCTCATCACTGTGCTCTCCACCTGTTGTCTCATCACTTTGCCCTCCACCTGTTGTCTCATCACTGTGCTCTCCACCTGTTGTCTCATCACTGCACCCTAGACCTGTTGTCTCATCACGGCGCCCCCCACCTGTTGTTTCACAACTACGCCTTCCACCTGTTTTCTCATCACTGTGCCCCCCACCTCTTGTCTCGTCACGGCGCCCCCACCTGTTGTTTCATCACTGCGCCTCCCACCTCCTATTTCATCACTGCGCCCTTCACCTGTTGTCTCATCACAGCGCTCACCACCTGTTGTTTCACAACTGCGCCTTCCACCTATTGTCTCATCACTGTGCCCCCCACCTCTTGTCTCGTTATGGCGCCCCCCACCTGTTGTCTGATCACTGCGCCCTCCACCTATTGTTTCATCACTGTGCCCCCCACCTCTTGTCTCATCACTGCGCTCCCCACCTCTTGTCTCATCACTGCGCCCCCCACCTCTTGTCTCATCACTGTGCTTTCCCACCTGTTGTCTCATCACTGTGCCCTCCCACCTGTTGTCTCATCACTGCGCCCTCCCACCTGTTGTCTTATGACTGCGCCCTCCCACCTGTTGTCACATCACTGCGCCCTCCTACCTGTTGTCTCATCACTGCGCCCTCCCACCTGTTGTCTCATCACTGCGCCCTCCTACCTGTTGTCTCATCACTGCGCCCTCCCACCTGTTGTCTCATCACTGCGCCCTCCCACCTGTTGTCTCATCAGTGCGCCCTCCCACCTGTTGTCTCATCACTGCGACCTCCCACCTGTTGTCTCATCACTGTGCCCTCCCACCTGTTGTCTTATCACTGCGCCCTCCCACCTGTTGTCTCATCACTGCCCCCCCCCCCACCTGTTGTCGCCCATCACTGGAGGTTACCCAGGTGTCAAAATCTGTAGGTGGCTTTGCAAGCTTATAAGCTCCTGCCAGAGGCTGAGTGTAAAGACCAGAGCATCTGTCATTTGGAACTACTCAGTTCTTCCAGTTTTGGCTGTATGTCTGTCTACTTTTCCTGACTACAGGTCTGTTTGTATCTAGTAGGTCAGACCCCAGAGGAGGGCTACTGTATATAGAGACTTAATTTGGTGGCGGAGTGTCATAGTTGACACGTTTTTTTGTCTTTGTTAAGTTCTTACCAGATAATCCCAGAAATCCACAATACTCCAGGACCCTGTAAGAGGGAAGGGGAGGTCAGTGAGGGCGATGGCCTGTCCCACCGGACCTTCTATGTGGACCTTGTGGTGGTCTTATAATACAGTCCTGCACACACATTAGGCCACGATGTCTCTGCAGTCTGATGTGTGGACCGGTCGGACACCTGGGCGAGGATCATTTACCGTTAGAAGCCAGGGCTTTGAGGAGCTGCAGCTTCTGGTCCAGTAAATGCGGCTGCCCCTTCTCCTCCCTGGTGACCAGTATCAGGTCTTGGGAGAATGTCATAATATCAGGCTGGAATTCCATAATGCGGCACTTCTCCTCGTCACCACCCTTCTCCAGGTCATCAACTATCACGATGACGTTCTCCCTGCCTAAAAGTGAAAGCTCAGATTAACGAGATGGTTCAGCTCATTTACATGTCAGTGTTATATTCACGTCCAGGACAGAGACGGGACTACTGATCAGGAGCCCCGCGGATGACATAATACCGCCACTTAGCAGTGCTACCTCTAGAAGAAGACATGTACTGCAGCTCCTCATCATACAAGGCATCCATCACGTTGGTGATGTTGATTCTTCCGTGGTTTTTAGTGTGGTACAGAATAGTGAAGTCACAATCGTGGACAGCTTCTTGGAAGCGATGCTTCTCTCGGTTTGATATGTACACTGACCTGGACTCCTTCACAAGCTGCGTAAACATGAATGAGTTCAGGGCCCTCGTCAGCCACTCGTAGTCATTGGAAGACGAGCGCGAGAAAATCCCAACAACACGACGGGAGGAAAGAAAGTAACCGATCTGTGCAGGATGAGAAACACGATGAGGACAAGGACTACAATGATTCCATAATGACCTCCGCACAATGCCGTGCCCTTACCGTAGAGAAGGTATACTTAAATACCAACCCGAGGAACGCACAAGGGTAGCAGACTAACGAGACCTGAGGAGAGAAGACCACTGATGAGTAAGGATCACCACCGAGGCCGGGCACACAGGCAGGACAAGACCCCTTACCAGGCCAGTAAGGGAGCACATGACGACGTGTCCGCGGTTCTATGGAAGAAGGAAGACACACATCACTGTGATGCGTATGCACACTTTTTACATCCATATAGCGTCCACATTCACAATGTTTTTCATGCGCACTAACAAAAAAAAATGCTACAAGGCTCAACATTTCCCAGTCTCCTGGCAGAATACAGAAAAACAGCAGTGAATATAAGTTAAATTATGTATTTGCTGCAGTTTTACACAATCGCGCAGATTTCGTGTCAGATAAAGCCATCCACGTGGGAGGAGCTCAGATGTGTATTGGGGGTGCACACTCAAGGGGTTAACAGAGAAGTCAGCATGTAATATGAGGGGGTGCCATAACAAATAACATCAGAGGGACCCATAACTAGTATGTAACACCAGAAGGCGCCATAGCTAGTATGTAACACAAGGAGGCGCCATAACTAGTATGTAACACCAGGAGGCACTATAACAAGTATGTAACACAAGGAGGTGCCATAACTAGTATGTAACACCAGGAGGCACTATAACAAGTATGTAACACAAGGAGGTGCCATAACTAGTATGTAACACCAGGAGGCACTATAACAAGTATGTAACACAGCAGGCACTATAACAAGTATGTAAGACCAGGGGGCACCATAATTAGTATGTAACGTCAGGGGGCACTATACAAGTATGTAACACCAGGGGCACCATAACTAATATGTAACATCAGGAGACACGATAACTAGTATGTAACACCAGGGGGCACTATAACTAGTATGTAACACCAGGGGGCGCTATAACTAGTATGTAACACCAGGGGGCACCATAACTAGCATGGAACACCAAGAGACACCATAACTAATATGTAACATCAAGGGGGAACTATAACCAGTATGCAGCACCAGGAGGCACCATAACCAGTGTGTAACACCAGGAGGCGCCATAATTAGTATGTAACACCACCAGGCACTATAACAAGTATGGTGCCCCCTGCTGTTACATACTTGTTATAGTGCCTCCTGGTGTTACACACTGGTTATGGCACCTCCTGGTGTTACATACTTGTTATGGCACCTCCTGGTGTTACATACTTGTTATGGCCCCTCCTGCTGTTACACACTAGTTGTGGTGCCTCCTGGTGTTACATACTAGTTATGGTGCTCTCTGGTGTTACATACAAGTTATGATGCCTCCTGGTGTTACATACTGCTTATGGCCCCTCCTGGTGTCACATACTAGTTATGGTGCTCTCTGGTGTTACATACTAGTTATGGTGCCTCCTGGTGTTACGTACTAGTTATGGCGCCTCCTGCTGTTACACACTAGTTATGGCCCCTCCTGGTGTTACATACTTGTTATGGCACCCCTGGTGTTACATACTTGTTATGGCTCCTCCTGGTGTTAAACACTAGTTATGGTGCCGCCTGGTGTTACATACTTATTATGGCTCCTCCTGGTGTTAAACACTAGTTATGGTGACCCCTGGTGTTACATACTAGTTATGGCGCCCCCTGGTGTTACATACTAGTTATGGTGCCTCCTGGTGTTACATACTAGTTATGGCGCCCCCTGGTGTTATATACTAGTTATGGTGACCCCTGGTGTTACATACTAGTTATGGCGCCCCCTGGTGTTACATACTAGTTATGGCGCCTCCTGGTGTTACATACTAGTTATGGTGCCCCCTGGTGTTACATACTAGTTATGGTGCGTCCTGGTGTTACATACTAGTTATGGTGCCCCCTGGTGTTACAGACTAGTTATGGCGACCCCTGGTGTTACATACTAGTTATGGCGACCCCTGGTGTTACAAACTAGTTAAGGCGCCCCCTGGTGTTACATACTAGTTATGGTGCCCCCTGGTGTTACATACTTGTTATGGCTCCTCCTGGTGTTAAACACTAGTTATGGTGCCCCCTGGTGTTACATACTAATTATGGCGCCCCCTGGTGTTACATACTAGTTATGGTGCCTCCTGGTGTTACATACTAGTTATGGCGCCCCCTTGTGTTACATACTAGTTATGGTGCTCTCTGGTGTTACATACTAGTTATGGTGCCTCCTGGTGTTACATACTTGTTATGGTGCCTCCTGGTGTTACGTACTAGTTATGGCGCCTCCTGCTGTTACATACTAGTTATGGCGCCTCTCGTTGTTACACACTAGTTATGGCCCCTCCTGATGTTACATACTTGTTATGGCTCCTCCTGGTGTTAAACACTAGTTATGGTGCCGCCTGGTGTTACATACTTATTATGGCTCCTCCTGGTGTTTAACACTAGTTATGGTGCCCCCTGGTGTTACATACTAGTTATGGCGCCCCCTGGTGTTACATACTAGTTATGGTGCCTCCTGGTGTTACATACTAGTTATGGCGCCCCCTGGTGTTACATGCTAGTTATGGTGCGTCCTGGTGTTACATACTAGTTATGGTGCCCCCTGGTGTTACATACTAGTTATGGCGACCCCTGGTGTTACATACTAGTTATGGCGCCTCCTGCTGTTACATACTAGTTATGGCCCCTCCAGGTGTTACATACTTGTTATGGCACTCCTGGTGTTACATACTTGTTATGGCTCCTCATGGTGTTACATACTAGTTATGGTGACCCCTGGTGTTACATACTAGTTATGGCGCCTCCTGGTGTTACATACTAGTTATGGCGCCCCCTGGTGTTACATACTAGTTATGGTGCGTCCTGGTGTTACATACTAGTTATGGTGCCCCCTGGTGTTACATACTAGTTATGGCGACCCCTGGTGTTACATACTAGCTATGGTGCCCCCTGGTGTTACATACTAGTTATGGTGCCCCCTGGTGTTACATACTAGTTATGGCGACCCCTGGTGTTACATACTAGCTATGGTGCCCCCTGGTGTTACATACTAGTTATGGTGCCCCCTGGTGTTACATACTTGTTATGGCTCCTCCTGGTGTTACACACTAGTTATGGCCCCTCCAGGTGTTACATACTAGTTATGGTGCCCCCTGGTGTTACATACTTGTTATGGCTCCTCCTGGTGTTACACACTAGTTATGGTGCCCCCTGGTCTTACATACTTGTTATATGTAGAAAGTCCGTGTGCAGCACCATTATAGAAACCTAATCAGAGGTGGGCCTTTCAATGCAACAGCTGAACCAGGAGACCACATCCAAGCTCCCAAAATATATCCAATAGTCAAAACAGAAAGAGTTCCAGCAGCAACAATGGTGCTAATCCAATATTGATTGTATTCTCCCATCACACATGTTACAAACTAGGTATGGTGCTTCCAAGTGTTACATTCTAGTTATGGCGCCTCCTGGTGTAATGTACTGTAACACCAGGAGGCACCATAACTACTATGTAACACCAGGTGACATGATAACTACTATGTAACACCAGGACGCATGTAACACCAGGACGCACCATAACTAGTATGTAACACCAGGAGGCACCATAACTAGCATGTAACACCAGGACGCACCATAACTAGTATGTAACACCAGGAGGCACCATAACTAGCATGTAACACCAGGACACACCATAACTAATATGTAACAGCGGGAGGCACCATAACTAGTATGTAACACCAGGCGGCACCATAACTAGCATGTAACACCAGGAGGCACCATTACTAGTTATGGTGCTCCCTGGCATTACATACTAGTTATGGTGCATCCTGGTATTATACACTAGTTATGGTGTCTCCTGGTGTTACATACTAGTTATGGTGCCCCCTGCTGTTACATAGTAGTTATGGTGCCCCCTGGTGTTACATATTAGTTATGGTGCTCCCTGGTGTTACATACTAGTTATGGTGCCCCCTGCTGTTACATACTACTTATGGCCCCTCCTGGTGTTGCATACTAGTTATGGTGCTCCCTTGGGTTACATAATAGTTATGGTGCCTCCTGGTATTATACACTAGTTATGGTGTCTCCTGGTGTTACATAATTTTTTGACGCCTCCTGGTGTTACATACTAGTTATGGTGCCCTCTGGTGTTATATACTAGTTATAGTGCCCCCTGGTTTTACTTACTAGTTATGGTGCCCCCTGGTGTTACATACTAGATATGGTATCCCCTGGTGTTACGTACTAGTAATGGAGCCTCCGGTTATTAGAATCTAGTTATGGCAATTCCTGGTGTCACATACAGGTTAGATACTGGTGTTACACACTAGCTATGGTGCCCACTGGTGTTACATATCTAGTATGTAACATCAGGAGGCACCATAACTAGCATGTAACACCAGGAAGGGGCAATAACTAGTATGTAACACACGGAAGCGCCATAACTAGTATGTAACACCAGGAGGCTCCATAACTAGTATGTAACACCAGGAGGCACCATAACTAGTATGTAACACCAGAAGGCGCCATAGCTATTATGTAACAGCAGGGGGTACCATAACTAGTATGTAACACCAGGAAAGGGCAATAACTAGTATGTAACACACGGAAGCGCCATAACTAGTATGTAACACCAGGAGGCACCATAACTAGTATGTAACACCAGGAGGCACCATAACTAGCATGTAACACCAGGAGGCACAATAACTAGCATGTAACACCAGGAAAGGGCAATAACTAGTATGTAACACAGAGAAGCGCCAAAACTAGTATGTAACACCAGGAGGCACCATAACTAGTATGTAACATCAGGAGGCACCATAACTAGCATGTAACACCAGGAAAGGGCAATAACTAGTATGTAACACATGGAAGCGCCATAACTAGTATGTAACACCAGGAGGCACAATAACTAGCATGTAACACCAGGAAAGGGCAATAACTAGTATGTCACACGGAAGCGCCATAACTAGTATGTAACACCAGGAGGCACCATAACTAGTATGTAACACCAGGAGGCACAATAACTAGTATGTATTACTTGGAGGCACCATAACTAGTATGTAACACCAGGAGGCACCATAACTAGCATGTAACACCAGGAGGCACAATAACTAGCATGTAACACCAGGAAAGGGCAATAACTAGTATGTAACACACGGAAGCGCCATAACTAGTATGTAACACCAGGAGGCACCATAACTAGTATGTAACATCAGGAGGCACCATAACTAGTATGTAACACCAGGAGGCACAATAACTAGTATGTATTACTTGGAGGCACCATAACTAGTATGTAACACCAGGAGGCACCATAACTAGTATGTAACACCAGGAAAGGGCAATAACTAGTATGTAACACACGGAGGCGCCATAACTAGTATGTAACACCAGGGGGCACCATAACTAGTATGTAACACCAGGAGGCACCATAACTAGTATGTAACACCAGGGGGCGCCATAACTAGTATATAACACCAGGGGGCACCATAACTAGTATGTAACACCAGGGGGCACCATAACTAGCATGGAACACCAGGAGGCACCATTACTAGTATGTAACACCAGGGGGCGCCATAACTAGTATGTAACACCAGGACGCACCATAACTAGTATGTAACACCAAAAGGCAACATAACTAGTCTGTAACACCAGGAGGCACAATAACTAGTATGTAACACCAGGGGCCATCATAACTAGTATGTAACACCAGGGGGCACCATAACTAGTATGTAACACCAGGGGGCGCCATAACTAGCATGAAACACCAGGAGGCACCATTACTAGTATGTTACACCAGGAGGCGCCATAACTACTATGTAACACCAGGAGACATGATAACTACTATGTAACACCAGGGGGCGCCATAACTAGTATGTAACACCAGGACGCACCATAACTAGTATGTAACACCAGGGGGCACCATAACTAGCATGTAACACCAGGAGGCACCATAACTAGTACGTAACACCAGGACGCACCATAACTAGTATGTAACACCAGAAGGCAACCTAACTACTATGTAACACCAGGGGGCGCCATAACTAGTATGTAACACCAGGACGCACCATAACTAGTATGTAACACCAGGGGGCACCATAACTAGCATGTAACACCAGGAGGCACCATTACTAGTATGTAACACCAGGGGGCGCCATAACTAGTATGTAACACCAGGACACACCATAACTAGTATGTAACACCAGAAGGCAACCTAACTAGTCTGTAACACCAGGAGGCACAATAACTACTATGTAACACCAGGGGCCATCATAACTAGTATGTAACACCAGGTGGCGCCATAACTAGAATGTAACACCAGGAGACATAATAACTACTATGTAACTCCAGGGGGCGCCATAACTAGTATGTAACACCAGGAGGTGCCATAACTAGTATGTAACACCAGGGGGCGCCATAACTAGTATGTAACACAAGGAGGGGCCATAACTAGTGTGTAACACCAGGACGCACCATAACTAATATTTAACACCAGAAGGCAACATAACTAGTATGTAACACCAGGAGGCACAATAACTAGTATGTGACACCAGGAGGCACCATAAGAAGTATCTAACACCATGGGTTACCATAAGAAGTATGTAACAACAAGGGGAGCCATAACTAATATGTTACATACTAGTTACGGTGCCCCTTCTTGTTACATACTTGTTATGGTAACCCATGGTGTTAGATACTTCTTATGGTGCCTCCTGGTGTCACATAATAGTTATGGTGCCTGCTGGTGATACATACATGTTATGGTAACCCATGGTGTTAGATACTTCTTATGGTGCCTCCTGGTGTCACATAATAGTTATGGTGCCTGCTGGTGATACATACTTGTTATGGTGCCCCAGGTGTCACGTACTGTTTATGGTGCCCCCTGGTGTTACATAGTAGTTATGGCGCCTCCTGGTTTTACATACTAGTTACGGTGCCTCCTGGTGTTACATACTAGTTATGGTGCTCTCTGGTGTTACATACAAGTTATGGTGCCTCCTGGTGTTACATACTGCTTATGGCCCCTCCTGGTGTCACATACTAGTTATGGTGCCCCCTGGTGTTACATACTTGTTATGGTGCCTCCTGGTGTTACATACTAGTTATACTACCTCCTGGTGTTACATGCTAGTTATGGTGCCTCTTTGTGTTACATACTAGTTATGTTGCCTCCTGGCACCAAAGTAACACCAAAGTCACCATAACTAGTATGTAACACCAGGAGGCGCCATAACTAGTATGCAACACTAGGGGGCACCATAACTAGTATGTAACACCAGGAAGTGTCATAACAAGTATGTAACACCAGGAGGCACCATAACTAGTATGTAACAAGAAGGGGCACCATAACTAGTATGTAACACCAGGGGGCGCCATAACTAGTATGTATCACCAGGGGGCGCCATAACTAGTATGTATCACCAGGGGGTGCCATAACTAGTACGTATCACCAGGAGGCACCATATCTAGTACATAACACCAGGAGGCACCATAACCAGTATATAATATCAGGGGGCACCATAACTAGTATGTAACATCAGGGGGCGCCATAACTATTATGCAACACCAGTAGGCACCATAACTAATATGTAACACCAGGAGGCACCATAACTAGTATGTAACACCAGGGGGCACCATAACTAGTATGTTACACCAGGGGGCACCATAACTAGTATGTAACACCAGGACTCATTATAACTAGTATGTAACGCCAGGAGGAACCATAACTAGTATGTAACACCAGGGGCACCATAACTAGTATGTAACACCAGGACTCATTATAACTAGTATGTAACGCCAGGAGGAACCATAACTAGTATGTAACACCAGGAGGCACCATAACTAGTATGTAACACCAGGGGCACCATAACTAATATGTAAGACCCGGAGGTGCCATAACAAATATGTAACACCAGGAGGCACTATAACTAGCATGTAACACCACGGGGCACCATAACTAGTACCGGTATGTAACACCACGGGGCAACATTACTAGCATGTAACACCACAGGGTGACATAACCAGTATGTAACACCAGGACTCATTATAACTAGTATGTAACGCCAGGAGGAACCATAACTAGTATGTAACACCAGGGGCACCATAACTAGTATGTAACACCAGGACTCATTATAACTAGTATGTAACGCCAGGAGGAACCATAACTAGTATGTAACACCAGGAGGCACCATAACTAGTATGTAACACCAGGGGCACCATAACTAATATGTAAGACCCGGAGGTGCCATAACAAATATGTAACACCAGGAGGCACTATAACTAGTATGTAACACCACGGGGCACCATAACTAGTACCGGTATGTAACACCACGGGGCAACATTACTAGCATGTAACACCACAGGGTGACATAACCAGTATGTAACACCAGGAGGGGCCATAACTAGTATGTAACACCAGGGGGCACAATAACTAGTATGTAACACCAGGGGGCACCATAACAAATATGTAACACCAGGGGGGGGCATAACTAGTATGTAACACCAGTCGGTGCTATAACTAGTATGTAACACCAGGAGGCACCATAACTAGTATGTAACACCAGGGGGCACCATAACTAGTATGTATAGACACAGCAATGATGTGTGATAGCAGTCACTATGTACTCTCTTCCTGCAGATGAGCATGAGAACTACTGAAGAAACTGAAGTAATGTACGATATTAACCCTTTGCAATCCAATATTGTATGCAGGGTTTCCTAGGGGGCCTTCTCTTTCTGCCATTATACAATAGCACCATCTGCTGGTTAGAGCCAGTACTGCGGTATGTGACATGTTTGAGAGGCCCCTGACAACAGAGTGGCCAGTAATCTATAGTAAGAATAACCTGCCGGACGTCTTCCGACATCGGAGCTGTACAGCCTTCAATCAGAATGTCTTTAGACGTCAAACAGTGGATTGGAAAGGGTTAATAAGAGGTATCCAGATGAAGTGACAGCATATCAGGCGCATAAGTATCACCTTACTTTATTCCTCCATTAATGCAACGTTTCGACCCGCTCGGGGTCTTTGTCATGGTTTACAAAAGACGGACGGACTAACAGCAGCTTATATCATACAAAGTGATCCCTCCACCAATCCAAGTAAAGACAGTCAGATGCGACATATTCTCAATCAGTGATCTTACTCCAGTCCTAATTACTGTAGCTTTCTATTGTATACCTCAGTATTAGTGTATCTTGACGCCACCAGGCAGTTCTGGAGAAGTGAAGATTGACAGGCGGTGACGCCCCCTTGCACCTCATTGGCTGAGCTGCTGCCTTGCCTGCAGGTCCTGGCAGGCCACTAACGTTAAGCTGCAGGTGGAACTGCTAAGCATGCAATGGGGCCTGCAGCTGATTACGTTCACGTACCCCTCTTCAGTAGCGCATTGAGCCACCTGAAAGGCCGTTCCCCGGCGGCCCTTTAGAAGACGCCACCCCTCTCTGTGTACAGCAGGAGAGCAGCCTCGGCTTTACAGAGGCCACAGTGGTCTGAAGCGGCTGTGCCGGCAGTACCGCAGAAGGCGTCCCCCCCCCTCCCCCACACACATTTGGCGACAGCGAGGACACAGCGAGGGGGGGTGGTGTAACTGACAGACGGCGTGCAGGCAGAGCAGGAGCGCTGCAGGGACACGATAGCGCCGTGCTGCACTGCCTGAAATCGCTTCTCCCGACAGTGCACGAGGACAGCAGGGAACCTACAAGGCAGAGCAGAGAGTTCGGAGCCCACAGCGAAGGCCATGGGGGAGAGCCGGTAAGCTGTGCACAGCTGCTCACTTGCATTGCTTACGCCTCCCACAAATTCAGTCTCACAGCTTCAAGGACCTTAAACTACTGACCCAACCGGGAGCTGGGGGTGTGATAGGGGTGTTTCTCCTGTCAAACCCCTAGCTTCCGGTGGCATCAAGATACACTAATACCATATACCTCATGCTCATTTCGAGCTCCATGCGACTCCAGCCTTCAACCACATCCCCTTCCTCCTTCTGCGCATGCGCGGGAGTTTCAGTCTCCTCGCGTTGTTTAGCTAATGCCGACCAGGGTTCTGAGATTCCCTCAGGGGGCACGGAAATACGGGACACGAGAACTACAAGGAGACCCGGAGGAGAACCTGCGGACGTAGAGGGGGCATCAAACATAGGAGATCACAGAAGGGAAGGAGTGATGAAGACGAGATCAACAACATGACAGCCGCGGATGGATCAGTGGAGAATGTAGAAGGTGAAAATATTGTGGTGAACATCAAGAAATCTGACTGATTTAGAGACTAAACCTTTGTCTAAAGGACTGTCTGTCCTAATAACAAAACAGACTGCTTTCAGATGGACTTGGATCTTGAGAGATTCTATAGAAGCCTTGGACTGAAGTGTTTTTGTCTCTACACGAGAACCCCTGGGGGCTGCTGGTGCGCCATATAACCCCCGTGACGCCTTCACGCTTGGTGGGGTTGGACTGCGCAACAGGAGTAACTTCCAGCCCCCTGGGGACAATCGCTGTTTGGAGACAATTAAGACGCTTACAACAAGGAAAGAGAAGTAGAAAGAGAGGTTAACTTGAATAGGGTGGAACTTAGACCCCTGGATAGTCTGGCAGAGGACTGCACGATAACGATCAAACCCGCCGATGGGGGGGGGGGGGGGGGCACCAAATATCTAGCAGAAGTACGGAGACAACTTGATGAAATTGTATATGAACCCAGTGTTTACATTTCAAAATGATTTAAGGGCAAAAATGAATGAAGCATCTAAAGAAGGTGTCATAGATATGGGCTTGGCCAAATATCTGATGGTGGAACATCCTAAAACACCATTATTCTATATCTTACCTATCTAACCCACCGGGAAGGCCGATTGTCTCGGGTTGCGACTTACTTTTCTGTAACATCTCGAAATTCTTAGACAGGATATTTAGATACCTAGTGGAGGGCGCAGACTCCTACATAAGAGACACAGGGGATGTCCTGGACAAAATTGGAGGAATTGAAGTGAGTGAGTCTACATTTTTGGTCCCCCACACTGTGCTGCCTTTGCCCTGTCGCTGCTGGAGTACATCCCTACCAATAACTACTTAGTTTTTTGGGGGGTGTACTACCGGCAGCAACAGGGCACCGCAATGGGCACGGATGTTGCGCCTACTTATGCGACCACTTATATGCGCGCATTTGAAGAGGAAAGGTTACATAGGTCACAATTTTGGACAAAAGTGAAGAAATGGTATCGTTATATAGATGATGTATTCATGCCATGGGAGGGCAGCCAGTTAGAATTCAACACATTTAGTGAACAAATCAATACCTGGGACCCCAAATTGAAATTTACCATCAGCCACTCATTGAGCCACTCATACAGTTCCTTGACATCATGATTATCAAGAAAGCAGGTACATTCTGTAAAGAGACAGATAGAAATAACATTCTTCTATTCGATAGTAATCAGGAGAACAGTCGGGTCACTGCCCTGCAGTCAGTTGCTAGAGGTACGGAGAATACCAGAAAATGGATATGTGGATAGTCGATTGGAGCATATGGCAGACAAGTTCATGAAGAGGGGCTCCCCTAGATCCTTGATAGACAAGACGGTCGAGAACGTTAAAGAAAGGTCAAGATCTGAAGTGCGTAGACAAAGTAGGCCTAGGACACAGGAAAATAATAGGATCCCACTGGTCACAACGTTTGGGCCGGATAGTGGTAGGATTAATAGCATTATCAAGAAGCACTGGCCGATGCTCCAGAGGGGATGCACTGGCCGATGCTCCAGAGGGGATGCACTGGCCGATGCTCCAGAGGGGATGCACTGGCCGATCCTCCAGAGGGGATGCACTGGCCGATGCTCCAGAGGGGATGCACTGGCCGATGCTCCAGAGGGGATGCACTGGCGGATGCTCCAGAGGGGATGCACTGGCGGATGCTCCAGAGGGGATGCACTGGCCGATGCTCCAGTGGGGATGCACTGGCGGATGCTCCAGAGGGGATGCACTGGCCGATGCTCCAGAGGGGATGCACTGGCCGATGCTCCAGAGGGGATGCACTGGCCGAAGCTTCAGAGGGGAAGCACTGGCCGATGCTCCAGTGGGGATGCACTGGCCGATGCTCCAGTGGGGGTGCACTGGCCGATGCTCCAGTGGGGGTGCACTGGCCAATGCTCCAGTGGGGATGCACTGGCCGATGCTCCAGAGGGGATGCACTGGCCGATGCTCCAGAGGGGATGCACTGGCCGATGCTCCAGAGGGGATGCACTGGCCGATGCTCCAGAGGGGATGCACTGGCCGATGCTCCAGAGGGGATGCACTGGCCGATGCTCCAGAGGGGATGCACTGGCCGATGCTCCAGAGGGGATGCACTGGCCGAAGCTCCAGAGGGGATGCACTGGCCGAAGCTCCAGAGGCGATATACGGTCGTCTGAAGGCGCCATTACGTTGGATTTTCACTCTGGATACAATGTCACCCAGAGGTCTAAACTTAGAATATGATTTGATGCCACACATATAACTTCTCAAAGATCTGCCCAGATAGAGGAATGGCGATATGCCATATGTAATAATCTAAGAGATATGAGAACATATTGGACACTCGGGGGCTGGAATAATCCCTCTCTAAGGAGAGACTGCAGCTGACACTGGTGTCTATGGTAACATGAAGGGATATCATGCACATACATGGTACAGAGGGAATCTCGGAACCCTGGTGGGCATTAGCTAAAAAACGCGAGGAGACTGAAACTCCCGCGCAGAAGGAGGAGAGGGACGCGAGTGAAGGCTGGAGACGCACGGAGCTCGGAATGAGGAATACAATGGAAAGCTACAGTAATTAGGACTGGAGTAAGCTCGCTGACTGTGAATATGTCGCACCTGACTGTCTTTACTTGGATTGGTGGAGGGATCACGTTGTATGATATAAGCTGCTGTCAGTCTGTCCGTCTTTTGTAAACCATGACAAAGACCCCTAGCGGGTCGAAACGTCGCAATAATGGAGGAATAAAGTAAGGTGATACTTATGCGCCTGATATGCCGTCACTTCACCTGGATACGGTGGATATGTATACGGGTCTTGGGCTCAGAGTGGCGAGCAGTCACCATCTGAATGATCTGACTAATGGGATGCCATAGTAGTGCTGCGGACCGTTTGTGCTGAATACGTTTCTATTAACCCTTTCCAATCCACTCTCTGACGTCTAAAGACATTCCAATTGAAGGCTGTACATCTCCGATGTCGGAAGACATCCGGCAGGGTATTCTTACTGTTGATTACTGGCCGCTCTGTTGTTGGGGGCCTCTCCAGCATGTCACATACTGCAGTACTGGCTCTAACCAGCAGATGGTGTTATTGTATAATGGCAGAAGGAGAAAGCCCCCTAGGAAACCCTGAATCCAAAATTGGATTGCAAAGGGTTAATATGAGGTAAGCCCTCCTGCCCACGGGCCATATTTCATTGTGTTAGCCGCGACGATAATGCGCACTCGGTTAATGCAACTAACCCTTTTCATAGGATAACCATGGAGCGCGCAGCCCGATGTAGACTAGCGGGAATCCGCTGCGATTTTCCACGGTGAATCTAATATAATAACTAACATTGCTGAAAGGACGCGGATTCCGCATCATCGCCTGGCAACGGCGTGGGAAAATCTGTACTGCGCATGTCTGACTGCGAGCCGGCCGGATCATCCGCAGTACAGAGAAAGAAGACAACTCACAGGTATGCAGGGTCAACGGCCGCAGTCAAGGACAGATTCTGCATCCAGCTCTGCTGTGTGCAGGCGGCATAACAATGTGAGATCCAGGAAGTGTTATCTGAGGGAGGGAGCTGCCCCACACCCCAGCTACAAGACTACATGTACAGAAGGAGGAAACAGTAGAACATTGCACATCTGTATACAGGATATGCCAGCTGCCCACTACTCAACTCCACTAACATTATTAGAGGCAGGAGGTCAACACCCTCAACCTGATCACCCTCATCATCCTCATCACCTCATCCTGATCACCCTCATCACCTCATCCTGATCACCCCTTTATACCCTCATCATCACCCCTTTATACTCACAGAATTACAGCCTCTAATTCAATTGATAAACAGGATAAAAGAGAAAGTGAAAGTGTAAAGAGCCGAGTAGAAGGTCCAGTCTGCTCCACACGGGGGCGCTCAAGAGCCGAACGCTGGCCTCAAATCTATGCTTTACCACCTATTTCTGTTCGGGGCACACCTACCCATTCAGTACACTGTAGTGCTTCCTGTTATCAGCCACACAGGGACAGCTCAATACAGTCTATTGCTCCCTGTTATCAGCCACACAGGGACAGCTCAATACACTCTATTGCTTCCTGTTATCAGCCACACAGAGACAACTCAATACACTCTATTGTTCCCTCTTATCAGCCACACAGAGACAGCTCAATTTACTCTACTGCTTTTTGCTATCAGCCTCACAGACAACTCAATACACTCTATTGCTCCCTGTTGTCAGCCACACAGAGAGAGCTCAATACACTCGATTGCTCCCTGTTATCAGACACACAAAGACAGCTCAATAAACACTACTGCTTCCTGCTATCAGCTACAGAGACAGCTCAATACACTCTAGTGCTCCCTGTTGTCTGTCACACAGAGACAGCTCAATAAACTCTATTGCTCCCTGTTATCAGCCACACAGAGACAGCTCAATAAACTCAATTGCTTCCTGTTGTCAGCCACACAGAGACAGCTCAATACACTCAATTGCTCCCTGTTGTCAGCCACACAGACAGCTCAATATACTCTATTGCTCCCTGTTATCAGCCACACAGGGACAGCTCAATACACTCTATTTCCCCCTGTTATCAGCCACACAGAGACAGCTCAAAAACACAACTGCTTCCTGTTATCAGCCACACCAAGACAGCTAAAAAAAACACTACTGTTTCCTGTTATCAGCCACACAGGGACAGCTCAATACACTCAGGCTGGGCTCACGTGGGGTGGAATTGCCGTAAAATTTCCGTGTGGAATGTCCGCATGGCAATAGCGCCCGCATCTCCTAATGCCAGGATCAGCCAGCCAAGTGGACGAGATTTTGCAAAAATGTTGTCCACAGGCTGCGGCCCAGCCATGCGGAAACGGACATGCGGTGCAAAAAACAAAGATGCAGCATGTCAATTCTTTTATCATTTCGGCCTCTCTTTCAGTAGAAATGGCCGCAGCTGAATGCCAACAGCGAAACCGCTCCAAAACCCACGGCGAAGCAGTTTTGAAGCTGTGCTTTTCCAGCGAAATTCTCGCGGTTTTTCGGTGCGGCCATTCCGTGAGAATTTCGCTGGAACCTAGCCTATTACTTATAAACCACACAAAGACAGCTTAATATACTGTATTGCTCCCTGTTATCAGCCACACAAATAGCAATAGAGTGTATTGACCTGTCTTTGTTATCAGCCACACAGGGACCACCTAATACACTCTATTGCTCCTTATTATCAGCCACAGAGGGACAGCTCAATACACTCTATTGTTTCTTGTTAGGCCCTTTTACACGGGACAATTACCCTTTTGGTTGTTCAGGCTCCTGCGCTCTCGCTGGGTTGTGAATGATAAACCTGCAGAAACTGAATGACTGGATCCGAGTTATGCAGCAGTTCCGTTTACAGCAGCCTAAAATCCGTAATGAGGATCGTTCAGTGTGAATGGCAGCCGCTCAGCACTGAATGACCGTCCTGGGTATAATACATGATGGGAGAGATCTTTGCATTGTCCCCTGGTGTATATATATATACATAGTTATTAGAGGGCCCCTTGTTACAGTCCTGGGTATAAATGAATGACGGGAGAGATCTCTGTACTGACCCCTTGTATATTTATACTTAGTTATTAGAGGGCCCCCTTGTTACAGTCCTGGGTATAATACATGATGGGAGAGATCTCTGTACTGACTCCTAATATATCTATACATAGTTATTAGAGCGCCCCCTTGTTACAGTCCTGGGTATAATACATGATGGGAGAGATCTCTGTATTGTCCCCTGATATATCTATACATAGTTATTAGAGTGCCCCCTTGTTACAGTCCTGGGTATAAATGAATGATTGGAGAGATCTCTGTACTGACCTCTTGTGTATTTATACATAGTTATTAGAGGGCCCCCTTGTTACAGTCCTGGGTATAATAGATTATGGGAGAGATCTCTGTACTGACACCTGATATATCTATACATAGTTATTAGAGCGCCCCCTTGTTACAGTCCTGGGTATAATACATGATGGGAGAGATCTCTGTACTGACACCTGATATATCTATACATAGTTATTAGAGTGCCCCCTTGTTACAGTCCTGGGTATAAATGAATGATTGGAGAGATCTCTGTACTGACCTCTTGTGTATTTATACATAGTTATTAGAGGGCCCCCTTGTTACAGTCCTGGGTATAATAGATTATGGGAGAGATCTCTGTACTGACACCTGATATATCTATACATAGTTATTAGAGCGCCCCCTTGTTACAGTCCTGGGTATAATACATGATGGGAGAGATCTCTGTACTGTCCCCTGATATAGATATTTACATACATAGTTATTAGAGCGGCCCCCTTGTTACAGTCCTGGGTATAAATAGATGATGGGAGAGATCTCTGTACGGACCCCTAGTATATCTATACATAGTTATTAGAGTGCCCCCTTGTTACAGTCCTGGGTATAAATGAATGATGGGAGAGATCTCTGTACTGACCTCTTGTGTATTTATACATAGTTATTAGAGGGCCCCCTTGTTACAGTCCTGGGTATAATAGATTATGGGAGAGATCTCTGTACTGACACCTGATATATCTATACATAGTTATTAGAGCGCCCCCTTGTTACAGTCCTGGGTATAATACATGATGGGAGAGATCTCTGTACTGACACCTGATATATCTATACATAGTTATTAGAGTGCCCCCTTGTTACAGTCCTGGGTATAAATGAATGATTGGAGAGATCTCTGTACTGACCTCTTGTGTATTTATACATAGTTATTAGAGGGCCCCCTTGTTACAGTCCTGGGTATAATAGATTATGGGAGAGATCTCTGTACTGACACCTGATATATCTATACATAGTTATTAGAGCGCCCCCTTGTTACAGTCCTGGGTATAATACATGATGGGAGAGATCTCTGTACTGTCCCCTGATATAGATATTTACATACATAGTTATTAGAGCGGCCCCCTTGTTACAGTCCTGGGTATAAATAGATGATGGGAGAGATCTCTGTACGGACCCCTAGTATATCTATACATAGTTATTAGAGGGCCCCCTTGTTACAGTCCTGGATATAATAGATGATGGGAGAGATCTCTGTACTCATATATCTATACATAGTCATTAGAGCGCCCCCTTGTTACAGTCCTTGGTATAATACATGATGGGAGAGATCTCTGTACTGACCCCTGATATATTATACATAGTTATTAGAGCGCCCCCTTGTTACAGTCCTGGGTATAACACATGATGGGAGAGATTTCTGTACTGACCCCTGATATATTTATACATAGTTATTAGAGCGCCCCCTTGGTACAGTCCTGGGTATAATAGATGATGGGAGAGATCTCTGTACTGACCCCTGATATATCTATATATAGTTATTAGAGCACTACTTGTTACAGTCCTGGGTATAATAGATGTTGGGAGAGATCTCTGAAGTAACCACTAATATATCTATACATAGTTATTAGAGCGCCCCCTTGTTGCAGTCCTGGGTATAATAGATGATGTGAGAGATCTCTGTACTGTCCCCTGATATATATATATATATATATATATATATATATATATTTACATACATAGTTATTAGAGCGGCCCCCTTGTTACAGTCCTGGGTATAAATAGATGATGGGAGAGATCTCTGAAGTAACCACTAATATATCTATACATAGTTATTAGAGCACCCCCTTGTTACAGTCCTGGGTATAATAGATGATGTGAGAGATCTCTGTACTGTCCCCTGATATATATATATTTGCATACCTAGCTATTAGAGCGGCCCCCTTGTTACAGTCCTGGGTATAAATAGATGATGGGAGAGATCTCTGTACTAACCCCTGATATATTATGCATAGTTATTAGAGCACCCTCTTGTTACAGTCCTGGGTATAAATAGATGATAGGAGAGATCTCTGTATTGTCCCCTGATATATATATTTACATACATAGTTTTTAGAGCGGCCCCCTTGTTACAGTCCTGGGTATAAATGAATGATTGGAGAGATCTCTATACTGACCTCTTGTGTATTTATACATAGTTATTAGAGGGCCCCCTTGTTACAGTCCTGGGTATAATACATGATGGGAGAGATCTCTGTACTGACCCCTGATATATTTATACATAGTTATTAGAGCGCCCCCTTGTTACAGTCCTGGGTATAATAGATGATGGGAGAGATCTCTGTACTGACCCCTGATATATCTATACATAGTTATTAGAGCACCCTCTTGTTACAGTCCTGGGTATAAATAGATGATGGGAGAGATCTCTGTACTGACTCCTAATATATCTATACATAGTTATTAGAGCGTTCCCTTGTTACAGTCCTGGGTAGAGATGAGCGAGCATACTTGCTAAGGCTAACTACTCGAGCGAGTAGTGCCTTAGTCGAGTATCTGCCCGCTCGTCTGTAAAGATTCAGCTGCCGGCGTGGGTGACAGGTGAGTTGCGAGAGTGAGCAGGGGGGAGCGGGGGGAGAGAGGGAGAGAGAGATCTCCCCTCCGTTCCTCCCCGCTATCCCCCACCGCTCCCCGCCTGCCGCTAGCAGACGAATCTTTAGAGACCAGCGGGTAGATATTCAACTAAGGCACTACTCGCTCGATTAGTTAGCCTTAGCGAGTATACTCGCTCATCTCTAGTCCTGGGTATAATAGATGATAGGAAAGATCTTTGTACTGACCCCTGATATATCTATAAATAGTTATTAGAGCACTACTTGTTACTGTCTTGGGTATACTAGATGATGGGAGAGATCTCTGAATTGACCACTAATATATCTATACATAGTTATTAGAGCGCCCCCTTGTTACAGTCCTGGGTATAAATAGATGATGTGAGAGATCTCTTTATGTATAAATATATTAGAGGACAGTAAATGGATCTGTCCCATCATCTATTTATACACAGGACTGTAACAAGGGGGCGCTCTAATAACTATGTATAAATATATCAGGGGATAGTAGTTATTAGAGCACCACCTTGTTACAGTATAATAGATGATGGGAGAGATCTCTGTACTGATTCTTTATATATCTATACATAGTTATTAGAGCGCCCCCCTTGTTACAGTCCTGGGTATAAATAGATGATGGGAGACATCTTCGTACTGACCTCTGATATATCCCCCCCACCACCACTTTAATATATAAAGTACACTCATCCTGACCACCTAGATGTCTGAAGGCCCCATATGCCCACTCCAGATAGGACAGGACAGCCAGCTGGGGCCAGCCAATGGAAACCCCTACCCTTCTATAAACCTCTGTATTGAGGGGAAAACAAAGCAAAAAATGTTCAATGGTCTCCAGCATGGTGCCACACTCTTCTCGGTGGCAATTTCTTTCCTCCAAGCTCTTGTACTTCAGATTATCCCTCACATACAGCTTACCATGGAAAGAACGCCAAGCCAAATCCCCAAATTTCAATGGGACCCTTGCAGAATTAAATAACACTAGCCTACCCATTTGTGTATTCACAAATGAGAAGGAAATGCCACATGAGATGCAGGGGAATAAATTGAACCCCCCGCAAAATATTACATATCTAACACAGGAGGAAGTGCGGAATCGGTTAAAGATATAATACACCCAAGGGTTCTAAGGGAACTAAGTGATGAGATAGCTAGGCCGCTATTTCTAATATTTATGGACACTATGAAGACCGGGGTTGTACCTCTGGATTGGCGCATTGCCAATGTGGTTCCAATATATAAAAAGGGGACCAAAAGTGAGCCTGGTAACTACAGGCCGGTAAGTGTCACTTCAGTAACGGGAAAAATATTCGAGGTGTTTCTGAGAGACGCCATCGTACAATACCTCAAGGAGAACATGAAATAACTCCTCACCAGCATGGGTTCATGAAGGGTCGATCATGTCAGACCAATCTGATCAGCTTCTACGATGAAGTAAGCTCTAGGCTGGACCTGGGAGAGTCTATGGATCTTGTATATCTGGATTTTTCTAAAGCATTTGACACCATGCCACATAATAGGCTGATATATATAATGAGGCAGCTCGGATTGGGTGAAAACGTGTGTATCTGGGTAAAGAACTGTCTCAGAGATAGAAAGCAGAGGGTGGTAATAAATGGTTCATACTCTGATTGGGCCACCATCGCTAGCGGGGTGCCACAGGGTTCAGTATTAGGCCCCACTCTGTTCAATATATTTATTAACGACCTGATAGAGGGGCTGCACATTAAAATATCAATATTTGCAGATGACACAAAATTATACAATATCAATGCAAAAGAGGACAAGGTACGGCTACAAACTGACCTAGATAAGCTGGGGGCTTGGGCAGAAAAATGGCAAATAAAGTTCAATGTTGATAAATGTAAGGTTATGCACATGGGCAGGAGAAATGGATGTCACCAATATACACTAAATGGGGTACTGCTAGGGAAAAGTGAGATGCAAAAAGACCTGGGGGTACTAGTGGACTGTAGACTAAACTGGAGTAACCAATGCCAGTCAGCAGCTGCAAAAGCTAATAAAGTCTTGGGATGCATTAAAAGAGGCATAGGGGTGAGGGACGAGAACATTATCCTCCCACTATATAAGGCACTCGTCAGGCCCCACATGGAATACTGTGTATAGTTCTGGTCACCGATGCTCAGGAAAGATGTTACAGCGTTGGAGGGGGTTCACAGAAGGGCAACTAAACTAATACATGGAATGAAGGGACTGGAATACCCAGAGAGGCACCAAAACTGGGATTATTTACCCTAGAAAAAAGACGGCTAAGGGGCGATCAAATAACTATGTATAAATACATGAGGGCACAATACAAGGATCTCTCCCATGATCTGCTTATACCCAGGACTGCGACGGTAACAAGAGGGCATCTGCTATGTCTAGAAGAAAGCAGGTTTCATCACCAACACAGACAAAGAGTTCTTTACTGTAAGGGCAGTGAGACTGTGGAACTCTCTGCCTGAGGATGTGGTGATGACAAAATCCATAGAGGAATTCAAGAGGGGACTTGATGTCTTTCTGGAGCGGAAGGATATTACAGGATATAGATTTTAGGGGAGCAGCGGGCCTTACAGACAGGTACGAACTATTAACAGGCTGAACTAGATGGACGTTGTCTTAATTCGGCCTAGTTTACTATGTTACACTTCAGGTCCTGGCTTGGGCAGTCCCTGACGGCCAATCGTTTCTGGAAGTGGGAGGCCACAACCCTTTTGTCAAGAAATCTCCTTGACATGATCCTGATCTCTACAAACCCCAAACCCCATCGACAAATAACCTTCAGAACCAATGCAACATAAGCCAGGAGATATCAATGAGTTGTACAAAAGTCTTTCACTCGTCCCCCTGTCTCCCATTCCTGGAAGAAGGGCTGAAACCATGCCTTTGAGGAGACTACCCAAAAGGGAGCCCTTTCTTAACTCCAGAAGTTTCCTATGTTGGTCTAGGAATACCACGAGATTCACCATACCTAATCCCCTAGTCTCCTTATGCGGTATGTAACTTCATGTTTGACTAGATTCAGCCTATTTCCCCATAACAATTGGAAAAACACTATCCAGATAAATTAACAAAGGGAGCAGATAGGTTTTAATGAGACTCACCCTTTCCCTCAGGGATAATGACCATCCACTCCATTGATCCACCTTTTGACTGGCATCCTTTAGTCTACCTTCCCAATTTTTCTTGGGGTAATCACCCTGGCCGAAATAGATGCCCAACACTTTTGCAAATTCTTGGGGCACAGGAAGAGTGCCTGAGAGATCAAAACAGAGATCACCTCCTCCCAGTCGTTTGCACTTATCCCAGTTCACTCGCGATCTGGAAGCTTCCAAATACTCATTACCCTCCGACATCACCCATCCCGCCTCCCCCGGAAAAGACACAAAAACCCAACCTCCTCAGAAAGGGACCTATCACAAACACACATAGCAGCGGACTCAAAGGATAATCCTGATGGACTCCACTCCAAAGTAGCGCTTGATCCAACTGTTCACCAACGGGAACTCTCTGTCCCTTTGTATAAAGCCTTTAGCCGATCTACAAACCCTCCCAGTAGACCATATCTTAAAAGGACAGACCAGACATACTTGAGATCAACCCTATCAAATGCTTTTGCCTGATCCAAGGACAGCAAAAATCCTCTCCAGTTTCCAGCCTTACCCTGCTCCATGGCCTTCAGGCACCTTGTACAGCACTAAAAGTGCTTCAGCCAGGAATAGAGCAATGTTGGTTCCCCGAGTGTAGTTCGGACGCAAACTGCACCAAGCGTCTAAATAATATTTTGGCCAAAACCTTCCGGTCCATATTGAAAAGCGCCATAGGCCGCCAATTCTCAATATGGGATGAATCCTTACCCTTTGACAGAATAATCAGTGCTGACTTCCTTGAGGTTGAGGTTCCGAGCATCTTCCCGGGGAGGAGTCTGGTAGAGCCACCGGGACAAGTGCTACCTCTACCCCGCCAGCTCCTCAGTGTGTGCCTCGTGTCTTAGTTGCTGCATTGGGATTTTTAGGTCCACCAGACAGAGACTCTGTAGCCGTCCCAGTGCCCATACAGGCATAACTTCTGCTACCGAAGATCACCGGGAGGACCAGTGGGCCTGGTTTAGCCTCCACCACTTCACCTTTCCTGCTAGTATTTTTCACAGACTCTCCACTATCCAAATATACTTCTTTATTCCCCAGACATACCTCCTCGCTAGTCCCCTCACAAACTCCCTCCTTACCCACATGTTCACTTTCATTCATAGGTGCATTCACTACCACATTGTCCCCAGATGTATCCTCCATACACACATCATTATTATTAGACACATGCTTACTCTTGTATATAGCTTTCTTTAATACAACACTTTCTCCACTTTCCACATTCACCGCAGGAGACTCCATGCATTCTCCCATGTGTCCCCGCACTGCCATCTTTCCTCCTGTTGCAACACCCCAATACACTTACTGTGCATATGGACGGAGGCCTAGTTCTTGTCACGGTGACGCCACACTCTAATTGGACACTCCGGATGATATGCCGCAGAAATAACGGAGATGAATCCAGTATATGCTGGTAATCCGAGAGTGAGCAGATTTACTAACTTTGGTAATTTGCAATGAACACAGTGGATTATAGTACTTGGTGAAAACGTAGTTGAACAGGAATACAGGTGTTGCAAGCAGGCAAAGTACAATGGTATTGATAACACTTGAACTTCAACGCTCTCTCTATTATATTTACTGTAGATTAACGAACTTGACGATTTCCCCATTAGTAGATTTGACGGAAGAAATGAATTAGATTAACTGAAGAGTAAGTGGAGCAGAAGGATAAGTGGCTAGAATACTGATCACGGCTTTGACTTCACTAGAAAGTTATGACTACTTTTGTAGAAGTGCATCTCGGAGAGATGTTTCTCTTCCTCTGCTGTGGGATGCCAAGGGAGTGAGTATCTACCGCGTTCGACCTTGGGGCAGAATGTGCTGCACTTCTTGCTGTCTCTGACTGACGTCCTCCTCCTTTTTGACTCTGCCGACGACCCCCAACAGCTCTGTCTACCTTCTATTTATCCCCTAATAACCGCTAGTATGTGCGAGAGTCCATGGGAAGCATAATAAGTCACACAAGAAGAAAAAGAGTTACAGCAGCACTCCAAAAGTTCAGTCACACCGCTGGTGCAAGGCACTATGCAATAGCCCAGTTAGGGTCCCGACTCCCCGGGTCCACCGTTGGTCATCAATGCAGAAAAGGAAAAGAACCAGGCAGCATTCATTAAAAATCCTCTTCTTTATTGGAATAACATGAGGAAGCAAGCAGCCACATATCGACCCTGTGCTCGGGTCTTTTCCTTTTCTGCATTGATGACCAACGGTGGACCCGGGGAGTCGGGACCCTAACTGGGCTATTGCATAGTGCCTTGCACCAGCGGTGTGACAGAACTTTTGGAGTGCTGCTGTAACTCTTTTTCTTCTTGTGGACTATGTGTTTGATGTAATGAAGCATAATAGGTCCACAGGGAGGTGGTGCAGGGCACTAATACAAGTGTCTCTGGAAAAAGGGTAGAAGAAATGTGAGCAACAAAACAACAACAAAACTGGTAGCAAAGTTCTAGTAGTCTCTTGAGGCACATATCTTAAACGTTGCAAAACTGAAAAACTTTGGAACATACTGAGTAGTCTCTCAGAGCAATGTACTTAGTAGAAGCAAATGTTGAAATAAATAAAGGTCTTTTCTGAATCCATAGGATTGATAAAAACAAAATGTCATTGATATGTACAGAGTCTAATCCAGGAATCTGGATTGTGGTTGTCCACGTGTGGACCTGGTGGATCTTCTGAGAATGGGGATTCTGGATGATCTTCTTCTGGGTCTGGGCGATGATGATGAAGACACTGGTGGAGAATCGGATGAACTTGAGGAATTTGATGAAGGGGTTGAAACTGAAGGAGATGGTGATGTTTCCACAAAATTGGGCGATGGTGCTTGGTACACTAAGCGGGAGAAGGAATTCAAATACCACAGAACTTGATTCTCTAAGCTGTGGAGTAGGTTGGATGGCTTCCTCTTCTTTTTCTACAGTATCGGAATCTTGAGGTGAAACAGGTTGGGCTAGGCAAATCTTGAGGCGGTTGCGGTGGATGACCTGGATTTTTCCATCAGGGTGAGCTATGCGATAGAGTCCTTTTTCCGGTGCTATAACAGTGATGATTGTATAAGGAGTAAGTTCCCAACGGGTATCTAATTTTCCTGCACGGTGTTCCATTTACAACCAGATCTTGTCTCTAATTTGCAGGTCTGAGGCATGGGCATGTTTAACGAAATTACGAGCTTGTTTTTCCCTTTTTTCTTCCAAGCGGGTGTCAACAATTTATTGGGCTTCTTTTAATTTTTTTTGGTGGTCCTGGATCCAGTCAGATTTGGGGAATGGATTGTAATCATTGGGCCACCTGAATTCTGAGCTTGAGATCTGAGGGCAATCTTCCTTGGCGGCCACACATCAGATAGTAGGCAGTATATCCAGTGGAGCAATGTGGGGTATTGTTATAGGTGTAGACAAGTTCACCGAGTAATGTGGGCCAATATTCTCTTTGCTTAGGGGGAATATTTCTGAGTAATTCCAATATGGTTTGATTGGCCTTCTCACAGAGTCCATTGCCTCGGGGGTGATATGCTGTGGTGCGAAGTTTCTTGCAGTCATAGGTGTCACACAACTCCTAGAAGAGTTGTGACTCAAACGCTGGTCCTCTGTCAGATAGGATTTGGTCTGGGCAGCCTTAGCTAAGGATAAAATGCTTCCACACGATGGCAGCAGTGGTCTTGGCGATGAGGTCTTTGACTGGGACGGTAACTATGAATTTTGTATAGTGATCAATTAAAGTGAGTACATACCTGTGTCCGGACTTACTGGGCTCAAATTTAAGGTGATCAATGCATCTCCAGGGGTTTGGTTGTGACGATAAGATGCAATGTGGCTCTTTGGTCATGTTGGGCTCTTCTTTTAGTTTCACAGACTGTGCACTCTTGGCACCATTTTTCGATATTGTTTCTCATGCCGATCCAATAAAATCGTTGGCAAGTGGAAGCCTCTGTCTTGTAGACTCCGAAATGTCTGGATTGGTCGTGATAGGAAAGCAAAACTTGATTGGCCACCCTGCGGGGAATGACTATTTGATGCAGGCAATGTCCTGATGCGGGGTCAATAGAACTTTGGTAAATCACTTTTTTCTTTGAGAACAGTCTCTTTCTTTGTCTCCATAACTGTTGGCGCTCAGGATCCGTGGTTTTGTGTAGTATGCTTTTTGGGAAAGCACCTGTGAGTAGATGTTCTTGAAGGTCTCCAAAGGTGCTGCTGTCTTGCGGTAACTAGAATCCCCAAGTCCTTTTCCATGTCAGTGTTCCTCAGTGGTTTCCCATTTAGTGTGTGAGGGCTGACACCCACTGGCGTTTTTTTCTCTATTGCGCTGCGAGAGCAAGTGAACACACTCGACTCGCCGGGATGATGCTGGGATATCGCCAGTCTTTTCAATGGGGCCAGCGGCAGCAGCGCTAGCCGCATTGAAAAGATAGAGAGAATAGCGCGGACTTCTGCCACAGCTGTCACAGCTGTGACAGCTGTGGCAGGAGTTTCCTTCATCCCCGCGGGGACCATTCATGAATAGCTAAGCACTAGCTGTAATTGGCTAAGCGCTCAGCCAATCAGCACAGCCCTTTCAGGAGGCGGGGATTTTTAAATCCCCGCCTGCTGAAAGTGCTGGACAGCAGTGTCGGGAAGCCAGGCGGAGGACGCGTCTGAGCGGCAGAGAGGTGAGTAATTTTTTTTCCCTCTTTTTACCACTTAATGATGATTTTCAGGGAAGGGCTTATATTTCAAGCCCTTCCCCGAAAATCACACTGCAGGGTTTGCCACAAACCACTGCTTTCAATGGGACTGGCAGTAGCGTCGATCCCATTGAAAGCAATGGATAGCATGCTGCACTTCTGCCGCAGCTGTGACAGCTGTGGCAGAGGATTCCTTCATCCCCGCAGATGAAGGAAACTCCTGCCACAGCTGTCACAGCTGTGGCAGAAGTCCTCGGTATTCTCCCTATCTTTTCAATTGGGCTAGCGCCGCTGCCGCTGGTCCCATTGAAAAGACCGTCTCATCCCGGAATCTTTCTTGCACTGCGAGGCGAGTGTTTTCACTTGCTCTTGCAGCGCAAGATAGAAAAAATTGCCAGTGGGTTTCCACCCTTAGGGCGAGCACCCACTGGCGTTTTTTTACCTGCGTTTTGCGTTTTGCGTTTTTCCTGCACAGGCATAGAGATAACATGTGTTCCTGTCCACTGGCGTTTTTTTTGCGTTGCGTTTGCGTTTTTAACATAGGAACTGTCAGTTGCATATGTGTCCTTATTTTTCTCCTAATGCACCCATGAATGTCAATGGAAATTAACGGAAAAGCCGCGAAAACGCCGTGAAAACGCCGCGAAAAACGCGCGGAAAAATCGCGGGAAACGCAATCGCCAGTGGGTGCTCGCCCTAATGGTGACATGCTTTTTTTTCTCTGCCCATGTGCAGAACCTTACATTTATCAATGTTGCACCTCATCTGACACTTTTCTGCCTCCAACTGCATTCTGCTCTCTTTTGTGTTAATTACTTGTCTGCAAATATTGCTATTTTACTGTTCAATCCTTCTACCAGATCATTACTAAATATATATATAAAAAAATAGGGCCCAATACTGCCCCCTGTGGTACCCCACTATTAATTGTGACCCCTCCAGTACTGCCCCCTGTAACGGTGACCCCCTCCAGTACTGCCCCCTGTGGTACCCCACTAGTAGCAGTGACCCCTCCAGTACTGTCTCCTGTGGTGCCCCACTAGTAACAGTGACCCATCCAATACTGCCCCCTGTGGTACCCCACTAGTAACGGTGACCCTTCCAGTACTGCCCCCTGTGGTACCCCACTAATAATGGTGACCCCTCCAGTACTGCCCCGTGGTACCCCACTAGTAACAGTGAACCCTCAAGTACTGCCCCCCTGTGGAACCCCACTAGTAGCAGTGACCCTTTCAGTACAACTCCCTGTGGTACCCCACTAGTAACGGTGACCCCTCCAGTACTGTCCCCTGTGGTACCCCACTAGTTGCAGTGACCCCTCCAGAACTGCCCCCTGTGGTACCCCACTAGTAACGGTGACCCCTCTAGTACTGCCCCCTGTGGTACCCCACTAATAGCAGTGATCGTTCCAGTACTGCCCCCTGAGGCACCCAACCAGTAATGGTGGACCCCTCTAGTACAGTTAACTAAAATCCCCAAGTACTTTTCTATGTCAGTGTTTCCCAATGTTCTCCCATTTAGGGCGCCTTCACACTGGTGAGAAAATCTGGCGATTTTCTTGTGCTGCAAGAGTGAGTGAAAACTCATGATTATGAAACCAATGAATTTCAATTGTTTCCTTCTCATTTGCAATGCTGCGTGGAAAAAAATCACAGCATGTCCTACCTTTCTGCGATAGCGCTCATTGCTTTCAAGGGTGCCGGCGGCAGCAGCGCTTGCCCCACTGAAAGCAATGGGAGAAGATCGCAATCCGCTGCTGCTGTCATAGCTGCAGCTGGGGATTCCTTCAGCTCTGCAGGGATATGAGGCTGTCAAATCTAGGGGTTTAACCCCTTAGTGACCAAGCCTGTTTGCGCCTTAAAGGGGTTGTCCCGCGCCGAAACGGTTTTTTTTTTTTTTTAAACCCCCCCCCCCCGTTCGGCGCGAGACAACCCCGATGCAGGGGTTAAAAAAACAACCCCCACAGCGCTTACCTGAATCCCGGCGGTCCGGCGTCTTCATACTCACCTGCTGAAGATGGCCGCCGGGATCCTCTGTCTCCATGGACCGCAGGGCTTCTGTGCGGTCCATTGCCGATTCCAGCCTCCTGATTGGCTGGAATCGGCACGTGACGGGGCGGAGCTACACGGAGCTACACGGAGCCCCATAGAGAAGAGGAGAAGACCCGGACTGCGCAAGCGCGGCTAATTTGGCCATCGGAGGGCGAAAATTAGTCGGCACCATGGAGACGAGGACGCCAGCAACGGAGCAGGTAAGTATAAAACTTTTTATAACTTCTGTATGGCTCATAATTAATGCACAATGTATATTACAAAGTGCATTATTATGGCCATGCAGAAGTGTATAGACCCACTTGCTGCCTCGGGACAACCCCTTTAATGACTAGGCCAAATTTTGCAAATCTGACACGTGTCACTTTAGCATGGAAAAACACCAGAAAGGTTTTGCATATCCAAGCGATTCTGACATTGTTTTTTCGACACATGTTGTACTTCATCGAGGCGGAAAAAAAAGACCGATAGACTTTGTGTTTATTTATTAAAAGTGCCAAAATTGGGAAAATTTTGAAAAACCGTCATTTTTTCACATTTCCAACTGCAATATCTCAAATATATGCAAACATAATATAGAAATTTTTGCTAAGATATATATTTTCATCCGTTTACTTTATTTTTGGCACACATTGGAAAAACTTTCATTTTTTTTTAACCATTTAGGAGACGTACAAATTTAACATTATTTTTCAGCATTTCGAGGAACACTTTGTTTTCCTACACCAAGCCAAGATTGGAAAGGCTCATAGAAGACAAAATGATAGATACCCCCACAAGTGACCCCATTTTAAAAACTACACCCCTTAACATATTCACTGAGGGGTGTCATGAGTATTCTAACCCCACAGGTTTTTTTTAGGAGCCAATGCATTTTAGAAGAGAAAAACTAAAATTTCATATTTTCGCAAATATGTCATTTTAAAGACAGGACTTTTTTCTATAGTACACATGAAAATTAGGATTTGCACCCCAGAATGGATACCCCTGTTTGTCCCGTGCTGAGAAACATACCCATTGTGGCCCTAATCTTACGTCTGGATGCACAATGGGGCCCAAAATTAAAGGAGAAACCGGTGGCTTTCGGAACAGAAATTTTGCTTGAAGGAGATTTAGGCCCTATTGCACACTTGTAGAGCCATTGAGTGACCAAAACGATGGAGAACGCCCACAAGTGACCCCATTTTAAAAAGTAGACCCCTTAACGAATTTATCTAGGGGTACGATGACTTTTTTGACTTCACAGTTTTTGAATGAATCTAAGCCAAGCAGAAGGAAAAAATTATGATTTTCATTTTTTTGGCAATTGTGTCAATTTAAGAACTGTTTTTTTTGTACAGTGTACATAGGAATGAAGACGTTCACCCCAAAATGGATACCCCCGTTTGTCCCGTGCTCAAAAACTTACCCATTGTGGCCCTAATCTACTTAAAGGAAACATAGCTAGGCCTATAATGGAAGGAGCACCCATTGGATTTCAGGGTACAACGGAATAAATTCCAGTCCCCATTGCCTACTTATAGAGCCATTGAGCGGCCAAAACGATAGAGAACCCTCACAAATGACCCCATTTTGAAAACTAGACCCCTTAACAAATTCATCTAGGGGTGTACTGCGTATTTTTACCCCACAGTATTTGAATGAATCTAAGCAAAGCAAAAGGAAAAAAATTACGATTTTCATTTTTTTGGCAATTTTGTCAATTTAAAAACAGTTTTTTTTGTACAGTGTACATAGGAATGAAGACGTTCACCACAAAATGGATTCCCCTGTTTGTCCCGTGTTCAGAAACATACCCTTTGTGGCCCTAATCTACTTACAGGACACATGGCTAGGCCCATAATGGAGGGAATGCCCGCTGGATTTCAGGGCAGAACTGAATAAATTCCAGGCCCCATTGCCCACTTATACGGAAAAAAAATTGACTTCCTAAAAATAACCCCCCCCCCCTCCGCCCGCCATCCCCATTTTTTAGCATTCCCTAAATATTAGATAAAGGTAATAATATAAAATGCGTTTTATGTCCGAAGACAGGGGTAATTACGGAGGCTGCTTGGGATGGGCACATGGGGCAATAAAACCGGGTAGTCCCCCTCCTCTCATGTATTTTGGGGGGTATTTCGTAATCTCAGCAGCAGGCATGGGGTGTAAAAAGTGGCGCTCTGTGAGGCTTTGTAATCTTGCTGCAGTGCAGTGGTCTCACAGAGATGGCACTCAACAAGCTGCTCCTGGAACTGCATGAAGGCAAGCGTTCCCAGGGCTTCTTGTAAATTACGTATTACAGGTAGCGGTCTGAATAACGCCGGGCTCACGCAGCCGTAAGCGGAATCCGCTTGCGGAGGCCCGCAGCGGATTCCAGCTGTGAGCCGGGCTGTGACCCTGCGAACGGCCGCCTAATGTACTGCGCATAACAGCCTACTCACACAGGCGGTCATGCGCAGTACTTTTTTTTTGTTTGCATTTCCCGCGCCTTCGCTTAGAGATGACCCGGGTACCCACAGCCCATACACAATGTATTTGCATATGGGCTGCGAGTATATCCGCGGTCATAGAGCACAATGGGCTCTAGGTCGCGGATATTCGCGGTAAAATATATCATGCCGTGTTCTGTTTCTGCGAGTGGATTACATAATTCTGACCCGCTAATTGGGGGGAATTGTGTAATCCAATGCATGCGATTGATCCGTGGATTACCGCTGATCAAGCGCATGCAGAACCCGTAATTCCTCTCCGGTCATGTGTGACCGGCCTAATGTTAGTTTGCTACGTTATCATGTGACCGGGGACCGCTCAACGAGGCCGCCAGTCACTGCTCCAAGCACTCAGCAACCGTTGGTCGCTGGGAGCAAGGAGATTTAAAATTTCCTGGGCTCCCCGGCTCCTGCGAACGTGTCCGGCATTTTGCCGGCGGGCGCATGCGCAGCAGCCGGCAGGATCCATGGAGGATAATCGCATCTGGATTAAAATGCGGAAGCCTCCGAGAAGATGTTTCATCTCCCCCCACCGATCGCATCGGTGAGGGGAGATGAAACTGCCACTTTTTAAAGAACTTTTACGTGATTGCAATTATGCATTGGATAACGGCGATCACGTGACCAGTAACCGCATACCGCGGCTCCCCGTGACATCTCCAGGCTCTTGGCTACCTTTGGTAGACAGGAGCAGAGAGATTTTAAATTTCTTGGGCAATATTTCACTTTTGTGCATGCGTCCGCCATCATGCTGACGGGCGCATGCGCCGAAGCTGGGGTAAGGTCCACAGAGCAACATCCCATCAGGGAACAATTCGGGACCTTGGGTACGTAATTTCAACCCCTCTTACGGATCGTATCCGTAAGGGGAGATGAAACTTTAACTTTTTAAACTTTTTTTTAACTTTTAACTTTTTTTTTTTTACTTTTTAACTTTATATGATCACCATTATCCGATGGATAACGGTGATCATATGACTGGAAACCGCATACAGCGTTCCCCAGTCACATCTCCCTGCACTCGGCTATCTGTGACAGCCGGGTGCAGGGAGATTTTGAATTTGCCGGGCTCGCCGGCCTTCTGCGCATGCGCGCCACATCGGCGCATGCGCAGAAGCCAGCGGGGGTCCCGACACCGGCCGGAGGACATCGGCGGACCTGAAGTGAGTATTTTCACCTCCCCTCATGGATCCGATCCATGAGGGGAGGTGAAACTTTTCTTTTTTTACACTTTTTTTCACTTATCCGCTATCGCCGTTATTCATTGGATAACAGCGATCACGGTCTCCGCTGACATCTCCTGCCTCCCGGCTACCTACAGGAGCCGGGAGCCAGGAGATTTTAAATTTCCCGCGCTGCCGGGCCTTCTGCGCATGCGGCTGACATAATGCCGCCTGGCGCGCATGCGCAGAAGGAGGGCTACGGGGCCCGGAGCATCGGGACAGCGGGGAGCAGTGCGGCGGACCTCGGTGAGTAATTTCAGCTGCCCTTTCAGAGCCCGAGGAGCTTTATTCTCTGCAGGACACATGTTTTTATGTCCTCAGAGAATAAAGCCCACTTCGGGAGGACGTAAAAACACTATGGGCTGGTCGTTAAGGGGTTAAGCTTGTTCTCAATGGGGCGGCAGCTGCCCCGGCAACATTGAAAACATAGTGGAAACATTGCAATCCCTTTCCTCTGCTGTAACAGCAACAGGGGATTCCTTCATCCCTGCGGGGAGTCCCCTCATCACTAAACACTGTGACAGCAGTAGCAGGATGTTCAGTGATGAGGGGACTCCCTGTGAGGATGAAGGAATCCCAGCAGCGGCAGGAGATCGCAATGTTCTCACTAAGTTTTAAGTGGGGCCGGCACTGCTGCTGCCCCACTGAAAGCAATGTGATGCAGGGCCCACATTGATGTAAGGCTGTTTACACATGAAAACGCCTCACATATAGGATTTTTAGAAGGTTTGCGAGAGCGATATCGGGCCGTCGTTCTCACAAGTGTGCAGAAGCCGTTAGTGTGTAATGGTGACATGTATTTCCTCTGTGCATGTGCAGAACCATCCACTTATCAGTGTTACACCTTGTTGTAGTAATAATAATATACATGTGTTTCTTATATCAGCCTTCACAACCGTATATATTCAGATATACACCTTCATAGGAAATGGCTAGCAGTTAAATAGTTAACAAGCTCCATATTATACCCTGGTATATACAAGTAGAAGTTGAAGCTCCCACGTACGGTTCCCAGAGCTAGCAAGGGGAGGAATTTCCTATCTCTGACTGCATACTTTTGGTTCAGATTGGAATATTAATAAAGTCTTGGGTACATAGGAATTATATATTCACATAGCGACATACACCTGGGACGTAAACATATGTTAATCATTAGTGTCATTACATACTAGGCCAATCATAATTTGTTATGATGTTGCGAGGGGTATGCATGTAATTGGTGTGTCATATTCAGTATATCTGTATTGTACTTTCTTTGAATAAAGAAGGGTTTGGGGGCTGACGGATAGCATCCGTGAGTTCAAATACATATATTCATGCATGAGGCTTCTCATTATAACCAATTTGGAGGAAACCAGTGAAATCTTCTGCAATATGATTTATTCCCATAACAACCTCATCTGCCGCAAATCATCCAGATCCTCTTGTAACCTTATTGTGCCCTTTATTTTGCTAATATCTTTACATAATATTCATAGAGTTGGAAGGGACCCGCAGGGTCATCCAACCCCCTGCTCAATGCCGGATTCACTAAATCATCCCAGACATATGTCTGTCCAGCCTTTGTTTGAACACTTCCATTGAAAGAGAACTCACCATCTCCCATGGCAACCTGTTCCACTCATTGATCCCCCTTACTGCCTAATATCTAATTTGTGTCTCCTCCCTTTCAGTTTCATCCCATTGCTTCTAGTCTTTCCTTGTGCACATGAGAATAGGGCTGATCCCTGTGCACTGTGACAGCCCTTCAGATATTTGTAGACAGATATTAATTCTTCTCTCAGCCTTCTCTTCTGCAAGCTAAACATTCCCAGATCCTTTAACCGTTCTTCATAGGACATGATTTGCAGACTGCTCACCATCTTGGTAACTGTTCTCTGAACTTGCTCCAGTTTGTCAATGTCTTTTTTTAAAGTGGGGTGCCGAGAACTGGACACAGTATTCCAGATGAAGAATGACTAAGGAAGAGTGAAGGGGGATAAGTACCTCAGGTGATCTAGACTCTATGTTTCTCTTAATACATCCCAGAATTGTGTTTGCCTTTTTGGCTGCTGCATCACATTGTTGACTCATGTTCAGGGTGAATTCACACGAACGTATATCGGCTCGGTTTTTACGCCGAGCCGATATACGTTGTCCTCGTGTGCGGGGGGGGGGGGAGGATGGAAGAGCCAGGAGCAGGAACTGAGCTCCCGCCCCCTCTCTGCCTCCCCTCCGCCCCTTTGCACTATTTGCAAGGAGGCGGGATAGG
Organism: Eleutherodactylus coqui; assembly: GCA_035609135.1. Classification (NCBI taxonomy): domain Eukaryota; kingdom Metazoa; phylum Chordata; class Amphibia; order Anura; family Eleutherodactylidae; genus Eleutherodactylus; species Eleutherodactylus coqui. The sequence goes on along the minus strand of CM069412.1, from coordinate 175,545,859 downwards.
GGCAGGACTAAAGTACGAGAATTAGCTCCACCCCCGCCCACCTCTTCCCATTGCAAATAGTGCAGAGGGGCGGAGAGGAGGCAGAGAGGGGGGCAGGCGCTCAGTTCCTGATCCTGGCTCTTCCATCCCCCCCCCCACTGCACACGAGTACAACGTATATCGGCTCAGCGTGAAAAGCGAGCCGATATACGTTCGTGTCAATGCACCCTCAGTCTGTGACCTATTAGTATACCCAAGTCTTTTTCACATGTGCTGCTGCTTAGCCCAATTCCTCCCATTCTGTATGTGCTTTTTTCATTTTTCTTGCCCAGTTGTAGGACTTTGCATTTCTCTTAGTTAAATACCATTCTGTTAGTTGCTGCCCATTGTTCATGCTTTTTTAGTGTTAGGTATAGCAGATATGTCTGCTGCTCTGCTCTGTCTGTTATCTAGTTGGTGTTTGTTTTGCTCCAGCATCTCTGGAGTTAACACTTCCTGACTTCTCTGCTCAGCTGGAGGCTCTTTGCCAATCACTCCACTATAAAGCTCCCTCAGACCTGGTCATTAATGCTGTAGTGTTGTTGTGCTTGTATGACAGCTTGTGGCTGCTGCTCCTGCAGCTCCTGCAGTGATCTCTGTTGCTACTGATCTCCAGTCTGCTGTAGCTATTTTCTACTTGTGTTCCTTACCTACTCTCACCCTCAGCTTCTGTTCCTGCTTGGTATGACCTGTTCTGGTGTTAGGGTTGCGGCAGGGTTAGTCAGCACCTAGGTTCCAGCTTTGGGCCATTGTTTTAAGTATGATCACCCTGGTCTCTGTTAGATGAAAATCTCCCTTTCCTTCACCAGTGCAGAGCTTGCTCAGTCCTAGTTTCCACCTCGTGCCAAGCTACACGCTGAGGAGTGAGAAGCCGGTCTCTGGGTTAGCTGTCAGTTTCATTGGGTGGTTTTCCTGCCCAGAGGGACGACACAGTGGTTCCACACCCGAATACGTAACATCTAAATCTTTTTGAATCTTCTCTCTCTCTTCGCCAGTGTTAAGGCCCTTTTAGACGGGATGACTGTCAGGCAAACTATGCCCGACACTCACCCCTGCACATACTAGTGCAATCAGCTGATCGTGAGGCCAAAAATTGTAACGTCCTATTGGAACATTACATAAAGTAAAAAGTATGATGGGGGTTGTAGTTATCAGTTTGTGACGCCACCGTTCCACACACTGGCATTCATATACGGCGAGTAAATAACACTTAACAAGTGTAAAGTACCTCGGGTCCTCCGGAACGGTCAAGGCCCAGTAAAAACTTTACTAGTGACTTTACTTAGTTACAACAAACTTCAGTAGGCAGACTTTACAGTGCAGGTAAATTAGTACGTATTCAGAAAACTTGACATGAAAGTCAATGGCCACAGAATGGCAGTAATTATCACCCTGCTCTCATAGACTTCAGCACGCGTGGGTGTCAGTTGAGTTTAGTTGCGTCCAACGCTGGGAAAAGAAGACTGATGGCTCTATTTAGGCATTAGCAGTCATTCTGAGGATTTCTGCACTGCAACATATTTTTTTGCCATCACGCGGCAGCCACCCATGTGGATGGCTGATAATACTCTGGATGTGTGATAACCTCAGGAAAACAAACCTTTGTTCTTTGCAAAGATGCAAGCTTAGGACATAGTAGATGACTAAGCTATTCCATAGTGTATAAAAGATGGGAATAGATGCAGGGAGGACAGAAGCCAAGGACCCATGAATAGGGGATGCTCTCTCATAGTGTAGTTCCCAGGGGCTCTCTGTCTTCCGCTGCCCGCTTCTCCAGCTGATGTCCAGACAGATGATGTGTTAAGGAAGGCTCCTACAGATGGGATGGGTTCTCTGTCTTCCGCTGCCCGCTTCTCCAGCTGATGTCCAGACAGATGATAAGGAAGGCTCCTACAGATGGGATGGGTTCTCTGTCTTTCGCTGCCCGCTTCTCCAGCTGATGTCCAGACAGATGATGTGTTAAGGAAGGCTCCTACAGATGGGATGGGTTCTCTGTCTTCCGCTGCCCGCTTCTCCAGCTGATGTCCAGACAGATGATGTGTTAAGGAAGGCTCCTACAGATGGGATGGGTTCTCTGTCTTCCGCTGCTTCTTCCTCCAGTTGATGTTCCCAGACAGAAGATGTGTTTGTGATGTAAGCCTATTCATGTGCAATATGAATGTGTTGATGTATATCCCTTGGTGATATCATTACTTAACCTTTGCATAAGAAATATTGTAAAAGTGTATGCCATATCACCTATTTCATGTATCTTAGTTAAATTATCACTTATTTTATACAGTTTTGCTCAATTATCTTATCTTATTAAAACCTTTCAAATTGGCAAAACAATTATACAAGAATATTTATTGTTGGATGTCTTACAAAAAGCACAAATAATGAAATGTTATTATTGAGCCCCCGGATGAGAGTCATTGGCAGCAGCTGGAGACGGATGGCGGAGGGCGCAGCAGGGTCTTACGTTATGGCGTACTGCAGGTACAGGTAGTCTCTATGGCTAGTAGTCCTGGAGGTATGAGGGTCTCAGGTGGTACTGAGCGCGGGTCCTGCGTACACACAGGAAATTCCCGGGAATGATGAGGAGACGTCCCTTCTTCTCACCTGGAATATATAACCGACATGGCCATCAGAAGAAGCTCTGTAACCCTCTCTCCTAAATCCCTCCAACACAAGAGATGAGCGTGGCTCACAGCTACCAATGAAAGTGCAGGCTTAATCCCTTCGGAGCAGAACTCTGATGGCAGAGCCATCATGCTGATCTTTAGTTAATGCGTGAAACTAAAACAGCATTTGTGAAGTATTTCTTGCAGACCTATGACCACACGGTGCGCTGGGGAGGAGGGACAAGCCATGGATACAATACAGGACGGAGGGTTCTTTTAGACAAGCCGATACAAGCGAGTGACGTCACCGCTAACCTGTTCGCAGCCGATATACACAGCAGATCATCGTTGGTTTTTCAACCATAAGGCTGCGTTCCCACGAACGTATATTGTCTCGGTTTTCACGCCGAGCCGATATACGTTGTCCCCGTGTGCAGGGGGAAGGAGGATGGAAGAGCCAGGAGCAGGAACTGAGCTCCCGCCCCCTCTCTGCCTCCTCTCCGCTCTTCTGCACTATTAGCAATGAAAGGAGGTGGGGCGGGGACAGGGCTAGGCTCCGAGAATTAGCCCCGCCCCCGCTGCTCCCCATTGCAAATAGTGCAGAGGGGCGGAGAGGAGGCAGAGAGGGGGCGGGAGCTCAGTTCCTGCTCCTGGCTCTTCCATCCCCCCCCCCCCCCCTGCACACGAGGACAACGTATATCGGCTCGGCGTGAAAACCGAGCCGATATACATTCGTTGGAATGCACCCTAAATCAGTAAGATGCTCTATAAGTGATGAGAACAACTGAATGAGCGCTGATTAAACCGACCGAACAATTAGCGAACAGGAAGATGACGATCACTCGTTAGTGTATGAGGATGGAAAGGTGACGATCAGCTGTAGTGTATGGGTACAGAAAGGTGATGTTCGGTCGTTAGTGTATGAGGACAGGAGGGTGATGATCACTCATTAGTGTATGAAAACGGGAAGGTGACAATTAGAGATGAGCGAACGCGTTCGTCCGAGCTTGCTATTCGTGCGAATATTAGGGTGTTCGGGATGTTCGTTATTCGTAACGAACACCATGCGGTGTTCTGGTAAATTAAACTTTCTTCCCTGAGACGTTAGCGCTTTTTTTTGGCCAATATAAAGACAGGGAAGGCATTACAACTTCCCCCTGCAACGTTTAAGCCCTATACCACCCCCCTGCTGTGAGTGGCTGGGGAGATAAGGTGTCCGCCTGATATGAAAGTCTGCCCCTCCCGCTGCTCGCTATGGATGCATTCTATATGCGCTCAATGGGGCCAGCGGCAGCAGCGCTGACCCCATTGAGAACATATAGAAGACAAATCCTTCTTCTCTGGCACAGCTGTAACAGCTGTAGCAGAGAAGAACGATGTTTGCCCATTGAATTCAATGGAACCGGCAATACAGCCGACTCCACTGAATGCAATGGGCTGCCGGCGATCGCAGGATGAATGGTCGGAAAGGGGTTAAATATATAACCCCTTTCCTGCAATTCATCCAGAAATGTGTTACACTAAAAATATATACCGGCGTATAAGGCGACCGGGCGTATAAGACGACCCCCCAACTGTCACCTTATACGCCGGTAATACAGTGGAGAAAAGAATAAAAAGCATTACTTACGTTTTTAGATGATCTGCGGCGCTCCTGCAGGCTGTCGCTCCCTCCTAATCCACGGCAGAGTATTCCTTTCTCCACGAAAGACTTTAAATCCCTGCCTCCAGAAAGACACGTGCCTTCAGCCAATCACAGCCAATGACAATGATGTCATTGAATGGCTGTGATTGGCTGTGTTTCTGGAGGCGGGGATTTCAAGGCTTGAAATCCCCGCCTCCAGAAACACAGCCAATCACAGCCATTCAATGACATCATTGTCATTGGCTGTGATTGGCTGAAGGCACATGTGCTTCTGGAGGCAGGGATTTAAAGTCTTTCGTGGAGAAAGCTTGTCTGCCGTGGACCAGGAGGGAGTGACAGCCTGCAGGAGCGCCGCAGATCATCTAAAAACGTAAGTAATGCTTTTTATTCTTTGCTCCACTGTATTACCGGCGTATAAGGTGACAGTTGGGGGGTCGTCTTATACGCCCCGTCGCCTTATACGCCGGTATATATTTTTAGTGTAACACATTTCTGGATGAATTGCAGGAAAGGGGTTATATATTTAACCCCTTTCCGACCATTCATCCTGCGATCGCCGGCAGCCCATTGCATTCAGTGGAGTCGGCTGTATTGCCGGTTCCATTGAATTCAATGGGCAAACATCGTTCTTCTCTGCTACAGCTGTTACAGCTGTGCCAGAGGAGGACGATCTTTATGCTGACAGTGGGGGGGGGGGGGGGGGGGGGGGCACTCTTGCCGCTATTGTGGCTTAATAGTGGGACCTGTGAACTTGAGATGCAGCCCACCATGTAGCCCCTCGCCTGCCCTATCCGTCACTGTGTCATTCCCATCACTTTCCTGAATTGCCCAGATTTTCACACATGAAAACCTTAGCGAGCATCGGCGAAATACAAAAATGTTCCGGTCGCCCATTGACTTCAATGGGGTTCGTTGTTCGAAACGAACCCTCGAGCATCACGGGAAGTTCGTTACGAATAACGAACACCCGAACATTTTGGTGTTCGCTCATCTCTAGTGACAATCATTCGTTAGTGTATGGGTACGGAAAGGTGACGTTCAGGCGTTAGTGTATGAGGACGGGAAGGTGACGATCACTCATTAGGGTATGAGGACGGGAAGGTGACGATCACTCAGTGTATGAGGATGGGAAGGTGACGTTCACTTGTTAGTACATGTGGACGGGAAGGTGACGTTCACTCGTTAGTGTATGAGGACGGGAAGGTGACGTTCACTCGTTAGTACATGAGGACGGGAAGGTGACGATCGCTCGTTAGTGTATGAGGACGGGAAGGTCACGATCGCTCATTAGTGTATGAGGACGAGAAGGTGACAATCACTCATTAGTGTATAAGGACAGGAAGACGACGAGCGGTCGTTAGTATATGAGGATGGAAAGGTGATATTCAGTCGTTAGTGTATGAGAACATGAAGGTGACGATTGCTAATTAGTGTATGGGTATGGAAGGTGACGTTCGGTCGTTAGTGTATGAGGACCGGAAGGTGGCGATCGCTCGTTAGTGTATGAGGACAGGAAGGTGACGATCACTCATTAGTGTATGAGGACGGGAAGGTGACGATCGGTCGTTGGTGTATGAGGACGGGAAGGTGACAATTAGTCGTTAGTGTGCGTTAGGACAGGAAGGTGCCGATCGCTTTTTAGTGTATGAAGACGGGAAGGTGACAATCACTCATTAGTGTATGAAGACGGGAAGGTGACGATCGCTTATTAGTGTATGAGGACAGGAAGGTGATGATTACTCATTAGTGTATAAGGACGGGAAGGTGACAATGCCCCATTAGTGTATGAGGACAGGAAGGTGACAATCATTCATTAGTGTATAAGGACGGTAAGGTGAAGATCGGTCATCAGTGTATGAGGACCGGAAGGTGACATTCATTTGTTGGTGTATGAGGATGGGAAGGTGACGATCACTCAGTGTATGAGGATGGAAAGGTGACGATCACTCATTAGTGTATGAGGACGGGAAGATGACGATCGGTCGTTAGTGTAGGAGGACGGGAAGGTGATGATCGGTAGTTAGTGTAGGAGGACGGGAAGGTGGCGATTGCTCGTTAGTGTATGAGAACAGGAAGGTGACGTTCGGTCGTTAGTGTATGAGGACAGAAAGGTGACGATCACTCATTAGTGCATGAGGATGGAAAGGTGACGATTAGAGATGAGCGAACACCAAAATGTTCGGGTGTTCGTTATTCGGAACGAACTTCCCGTGATGCTCGAGGGTTCGTTTCGAACAACGAACCCCATTGAAGTCAATGGGCGACCAGAACATTTTTGTATTTCGCCGATGCTCGCTAAGGTTTTCATGTGTGAAAATCTGGGCAATTCAGGAAAGTGATGGGAATGACACAGTGACGGATAGGGCAGGCGAGGGGCTACATGTTGGGCTGCATCTCAAGTTCACAGGTCCCACTATTAAGCCACAATAGCGGCAAGAGTGGGCCCCCCCCCCCAACAACTTTTACTTCTGAAAAGCCCTCATTAGCATGGCATACCTTTGCTAAGCACCACACTACCTCCAACAAAGCACAATCACTGCCTGCATGACACACCACTGACACTTCTCCTGGGTTACATGCTGCCCAACCGCACCCCCTCCCCCCCACAGCGCACACCAAACTGTCCCTGCGCAGCCTTCAGCTGCCCTCATGCCACACCACCCTCATGTCTATTTAGAAGTGCGTCTGCCACGACGAGGGACCGCAGGCACACACTGCACAGGGTTGGCACGGCTAGGTAGCGACCCTCTTTAATAGGGGCGGGGCGATAGCCCACAATGCTGTACAGAAGCCATGAGAAATATAATCCTGTGCCACCGCCATCAGGAGCTGCACACCTGGGCATAGCAATGGGGAACCTATGTGCCACACACTATTCATTCTGTCAAGGTGTCTGCATGCCCCAGTCAGACTGGTAATATGCACCTTAACAGTAACCGCGTTGGTGGTAATGTGGTGGTGACTGCGGACCTAGTAGCACGGTTGTATTTTGTTGGTTTTCGGAATGTGGCCAGGATTAAGTAGGCCGTGGCGGGGGGATGGTGGGGGGGCTCTCTTGTAGTGTCGGTAAAGGTGAAATTCTTGGACTGCCACCAGACGAACCAATGCAAAGGCATTTGCCAACAATGTTTTCCCTGTTGGAGGAGGAGGGGGATGTTTTTGAGGCACTACGTGTCCTCTCCACGTGTCCGTGGTTATATGCACCTTTACCGTTAACCGCGTTGGTGGTAATGTGGTGGTGACTGCGGACCTAGTACCACGGTTGTATTTTGTTGGTTTTCGGAATGTGGCCAGGATTAAGTGGGCCGTGGCGGGGGGATGGTGGGGGGGCTCTCTTGTAGTGTCGGTAAAGGTGAAATTCTTGGACTGCCACCAGACGAACCAATGCAAAGGCATTTGCCAACAATGTTTTCCCTGTTGGAGGAGGAGGGGGATGTTTTTGAGGCACTACGTGTCCTCTCCACGCGTCCGTGGTTATATGCACCTTAACAGTAACCGCGTTGGTGGTAATGTGGTGGTGACTGCGGACCTAGTAGCACGGTTGTATTTTGTTGGTTTTCGGAATGTGGCCAGGATTAAGTGGGCCGTGGCGGGGGGATGGTGGGGGGGCTCTCTTGTAGTGTCGGTAAAGGTGAAATTCTTGGACTGCCACCAGACGAACCAATGCAAAGGCATTTGCCAACAATGTTTTCCCTGTTGGAGGAGGAGGGGGATGTTTTTGAGGCACTACGTGTCCTCTCCACGTGTCCGTTCCATGTCAGCAATAGTAGCACTCAAGACAGGCCCCAGTAACAATTCTGAAGCAGCAGTATAGCGGGAGCGCAGTCTTCGTTCCATGTAAGCAATAGTAGCACTCAAGACAGGCCCCAGTAACAATTCTGAAGCAGCAGTATAGCGGGAGCGCAGTCTTCGTTCCATGTAAGCAATAGTAGCACTCAAGACAGGCCCCAGTAACAATTCTGAAGCAGCAGTATAGCGGGAGCGCAGTCTTCGTTCCATGTAAGCAATAGTAGCACTCAAGACAGGCCCCAGTAACAATTCTGAAGCAGCAGTATAGCGGGAGCGCAGTCTTCGTTCCATGTAAGCAATAGTAGCACTCAAGACAGGCCCCAGTAACAATTCTGAAGCAGCAGTATAGCGGGAGCGCAGTCTTAGTTCCATTTCAGTAGCCTTAGTATAGCCAAGGCACAAGTGACATTTATGTAGCTAAAGTGTAGGCCAACCCCACACACCTTTCTGTACCATGAGTGCAGGCGAAGAACATAGAAATTACTATGATTACACTGTAGGTGAGGGCCCCAAAAAATTGGTGTACCAACAGTACTAATGTACCTCAGTAAAAATTGGCCATGCCCAACCAAGATGGCAGGTGAATCGCTTTGGTTAATGTGGCTTAAGTGGTAACTAGGCCTGGAGGCAGCCCAGTGTAACGAAAAATTGGTTCAAGTTAAAGTTCCAACGCTTTTAAGCTAATTGAAACTTATAAAAATTGTTCTGAAAAATTATTTGAGTGAGCCTTGTGGCCCTAAGAAAAATTGCCCGTTCAGCGTGATTACGTGAGGTTTCAGGAGGAGGAGCAGGAGGAGGAGGAGGAGGAATATTAGACACAGATTGATGAAGCAGAAATGTCCCCGTTTTGGATGGTGAGAGAGAACGTAGCTTCCATCCGTGGGTGCAGCCTACGTATTGCTTACGTATCGCTGCTGTCCGCTGGTGGAGAACAGAAGTCTGGGGAAATCCAGCGTTTGTTCATCTTGATGAGTGTTAGCCTGTCGGCACTGTCGGTTTACAAGCGGCTACGCTTATCTGTGATGATTCCCCCAGCCGCACTAAACACCCTTTCCGACAAGACGCTAGCCGCAGGACAAGCAAGCACCTCAAGGGCATACAGGGCTAGTTCAGGCCACGTGTCCAGCTTCGACACCCAGTAGTTGTAGGGGGCAGAGGCGTCACCAAGGATGGTCGTGCGATCCGCTACGTACTCCCTCACCATCCTTTTACAGTGCTCCCGCCGACTCAGCCGTGACTGGGGAGCGGTGACACAGTCTTGGTGGGGAGCCATAAAGCTGGCCAGGCCCTTAAAGACTGTTGCACTGCCTGGGATGTACATGCTGCTCGATCTACGCACATCCCCTGCTACCTTGCCCTCGGTACTGCGCCTTCTGCCACTAGCGCTGTCGGCTGGGAATTTTACCATCAGCTTGTCCGCGAGGGTCCTGTGGTATAGCAACACTCTCGAACCCCTTTCCTCTTCGGGAATCAGAGTGGGCAGGTTCTCCTTATACCGTGGATCGAGCAGTGTGTACACCCAGTAATCCGTCGTGGCCAGAATGCGTCCAACGCGAGGGTCACGAGAAAGGCATCCTAACATGAAGTCAGCCATGTGTGCCAGGGTACCAGTACGCAACACATGGCTGTCCTCACTAGGAAGATCACTTTCAGGATCCTCCTCCTCCTCCTCCTCCTCCTCAGGCCATACACGCTGAAAGGATGACAGGCAATCAGCCGGTGTACCGTCAGCAGCGGCCCAAGCTGTCTCTTCCCCCTCCTCCTCATCCTCCTCATGCTCCTCCTCCTCCTCCTGTATGCGCTGAGAAATAGACAGGAGGGTGCCCTGACTATCCAGCGGCATACTGTCTTCCCCCGCCCCCGTTTCCGAGCGCAAAGCAGCTGCCTTTATGGTTTGCAGGGAATTTCTCAAGATGCATAGCAGAGGAATGGTGACGCTAATGATTGTAGCATCGCCGCTCACCACCTGGGTAGACTCCTCAAAATTACCAAGGACATGGCAGATGTCTGCCAACCAGGCCCACTCTTCTGAAAGGAATTGAGGAGGCTGACTCCCACTGCGCCGCCCATGTTGGAGTTGGTATTCGACTATAGCTCTACGTTGTTCATAGAGCCTGGCCAACATGTGGAGCGTAGAGTTCCACCGTGTGGGCACGTCGCACAGCAGTCGGTGCACTGGCAGCTTAAAGTGATGTTGCAGGGTGCGCAGGGTGGCAGCGTCCGTGTGGGACTTGCGGAAATGTGCGCAGAGCCGGCGCGCCTTTACGAGCAGGTCTGACAAGCGTGGGTAGCTTTTCAGAAAGCGCTGAACCACCAAATTAAAGACGTGGGCCAGGCATGGCACGTGCGTGAGGCTGCCAAGCTGCAGAGCCGCCAGCAGGTTACGCCCGTTGTCACACACGACCATGCCCGGTTGGAGGCTCAGCGGCGCAAGCCAGCGGTCGGTCTGCTCTGTCAGACCCTGCAGCAGTTCATGGGCCGTGTGCCTCTTATCGCCTAAGCTGAGTAGTTTCAGCACGGCCTGCTGACGCTTGCCCACCGCTGTGCTGCCACACCGCGCGACACCGACTGCTGGCGACATGCTGCTGCTAACACATCTTGATTGCGAGACAGAGGAGGAGGAGGAGGAGGAGGAGGGTGCTTTAGTGGAGGAAGCATACACCTCCGCAGATACCACCACCGAGCTGGGGCCCGCAATTCTGGGGGTGGGTAGGACGTGAGCGGTCCCAGGCTCTGACTCTGTCCCAGCCTCCACTAAATTCACCCAATGTGCCGTCAGGGAGATGTAGTGGCCCTGCCCGCCTGTGCTTGTCCACGTGTCCGTAGTTAAGTGGACCGTGGCAGTAACCGCGTTGGTGAGGGCGCGCACAATGTTGCGGGAGACGTGGTCGTGCAGGGCTGGGACGGCACATCGGGAAAAGTAGTGGCGACTGGGAACTGAGTAGCGCGGGGCCGCCGCCTCCATGATACTTTTGAAGGACTCAGTTTCCACAACCCTATACGGCAGCATCTCAAGGCTGATGAATTTTGCTATGCGGACGGTTAACGTTTGAGCGTGCGGGTGCGTGGCGGCGTACTTGCGCTTGCGCTCGAACACTTGTGCAAGCGACGGCTGAACGGTGCGCTGAACTACACTGCTGGATGGGGCCGAGGACAGCGGAGATGAGGGTGTGGGTGCAGGCCATGAGGCGGTAGTGCCTGTGTCCTGAGAGGGGGGTTGCATCTCAGTGGCAGGTTGGGGCACAGGGGGAGAGGCAGGGGTGCAAACCGGAGGCGGTGAACGGCCTTCGTCCCACCTTGTGGGGTGCTTGGCCATCATATGTCTGCGCATGGTGGTGGTGGTGAGGCTGTTGGTGTTGGCTCCCCAGCTGAGCTTTGCGCAACAAAGGTTGCACAGCACTGTTCGTCGGTCGTCAGGCGTCTCTGTGAAAAACTGCCAGACCTTAGAGCACCTCGGCCTCTGCAGGGTGGCATGGCGCGAGGGGGCGCTTTGGGAAACACTTGGTGGATTATTCGGTCTGGCCCTGCCTCTACCCCTGGCCCTGGCCACCGCACTGCCTCTTGCAACCTGCCCTGCTGATGCCCTTGACTCCCCCTCTGAAGACCTGTCCTCCTGAGTAAGCGTTGCACACCAGGTGGGGTCAGTCACCTCATCGTCCTGCTGCTCTTCCTCCGAATCCTCTGTGCGCTGCTCCCTTGGACTTACTGCCCTTACTACTACCTCACTGCAAGACAACTGTGTCTGATCGTCATCATCCTCCTCACCCACAGAAAGTTGTTGAGACAGTTGGCGGAAGTCCCCAGCCTCTTCCCTCGGACCCCGGGAACTTTCGAATGGTTGGGCATCAGTGACGATAAACTCCTCTGGTGGGAGAGGAACCGCTGCTGCCCAATCTAAGCAGGGGCCCGAGAACAGTTCCTGGGAGTGTTCCCGCTCCTGAGCAGGTGTCATTGTAGTGGAGTGAGGAGGCTGGGAGGAAGGAGGAGCAGCAGACAGAGGATTCGGATTTGCAGCAGTGGACGGCGCAGAACTGCGTGTTGACGATAGGTTGCTCGAAGCACTTTCTGCCATCCAGGACAGGACCTGCTCACACTGCTCATTTTCTAATAACCGTCTCCCGTGTGGACCCATTAATTGGGCGATGAATGTGGGGACGCCAGAAACGTGCCTCTCTCCTAATCGCGCAGCAGTCGGCTGCGACACACCGGGATCAGGAGCTCGGCCTGTGCCCACACCCTGACTTGGCCCTCCGCGTCCTCGGCCGCGTCCACGTCCTCTAGGCCTACCCCTACCCCTCAGCATGCTGTATTACCAGTGATTTGATTTCACAGGCAGGAAATAAATTGGCGCAAGACTGCAGGCCAAATATAATTTTTTCCCTTTTTGGAAAACGAAAGGCCCCACTGCCTCTAGTGAATGAATAATCTAAGTTTAATAACTGTGCTGTGTCCCTGCTAATGTGTCACAGAACGTGAGGGTAGCAGAGTTATTATAACTCTTGGAGAGCAGGTATTTTTTTCCCAATTAAGGAAAGCAAATGGCGAAGCCAGCAGTAAAGCGTAGCTGGGTGCGTCTGATTTAGCAATGTTGTTCAAGCAGCTCACACGTGTCCACAGCCCTTAGGACGGACAGAGGCTGGACAAATAGATTTGTTTTCAGTTTTTTTCCACCAAAAGGCAGCACTGCGTATATTCAATGAACATGAGAAGTTTAATAACTGTGCTGTGTCCCTGCTTATGTGTCACAGAACGTGAGGGTAGCAGAGTTATTATAACTCTTGGAGAGCAGGTATTTTTTTCCCAATTAAGGAAAGCAAATGGCGAAGCCAGCAGTAAAGCGTAGCTGGGTGCGTCTGATTTAGCAATGTTGTTCAAGCAGCTCACACGTGTCCACCGCCCTTAGGACGGACAGAGGCTGGACAAATAGATTTGTTTTCAGTTTTTTTCCACCAAAAGGCAGCACTGCGTATATTCAATGAACATGAGAAGTTTAATAACTGTGCTGTGTCCCTGCTTATGTGTCACAGAACGTGAGGGTAGCAGAGTTATTATAACTCTTGGAGAGCAGGTATTTTTTTCCCAATTAAGGAAAGCAAATGGCGAAGCCAGCAGTAAAGCGTAGCTGGGTGCGTCTGATTTAGCAATGTTGTTCAAGCAGCTCACACGTGTCCACCGCCCTTAGGACGGACAGAGGCTGGACAAATAGATTTGTTTTCAGTTTTTTTCCACCAAAAGGCAGCACTGCGTATATTCAATGAACATGAGAAGTTTAATAACTGTGCTGTGTCCCTGCTTATGTGTCACAGAACGTGAGGGTAGCAGAGTTATTATAACTCTGGCAGAGCAGGTATTTTTTTCCCAATTAAGGAAAGCAAATGGCGAAGCCAGCAGTAAAGCGTAGCTGGGTGCGTCTGATTTAGCAATGTTGTTCACGCAGCTCACACGTGTCCACCGCCCGTAAGGACGGACAGAGGCTGGACAAATAGATTTGTTTTCAGTTTTTTTCCACCAAAAGGCAGCACTGCGTATATTCAATGAATAATAACTGTGTTGTGGCCCTGCCTATACAATTCTTTCCCTGCAGTATCAATGGAGGGTGCAATGGTCTGCAGAGGCGATTTTGAGAAGCAAAAAAAAATGAAGCACAGCTAACAGCAGCCTGGACAGTACTGCACACGGATAAATATGGCCCTAGAAAGGACCGTTGAGGTTCTTGAAGGCTACACTCACTCCTAACACTCTCCCTGCCTATGCAGCACTTCTGTCCCTAATGCCAGGTGCAACGGTCTGCAGAGGCGATTTTGAGAAAAAAAAATTTGCCACTGCTAACAGCAGCCAACACACAGCTATCAGTGGCCCTAATAAGGACTTTTGGGGGGTCTTGAAGCCTACACTAACTACCAATTCTTTCCCTACAGCAGCTCCGGTACAAACAGCACTGTCCCTCATCTAACTCACACCGCATCTGAGGCGAGCCGCGGGAGGGGCCGACTTTTATGTTTCTGGTGACACCTGATCTTCCCAGCCACTCACAGCAGGGGGGTGGTATAGGGCTTAAACGTTGCAGGGGGAAGTTGTAATGCCTTCCCTGTCTTTCAATTGGCCAGAAAAGCGCGCTAACGTCTCAGGGAAGGAAGTGAAAGTAACCAGAACACCGCATGGTGTTCGTTACGAATAACGAACATCCCGAACACCCTAATATTCGCACGAATATCAAGCTCGGACGAACGCGTTCGCTCATCTCTAGTGACGATCGATCACTCATTAGTGTATGACTTTGGAAAGGCGACGATCACTCATTAGTGTATGAGGACGTGAAGGTGACGATCACTCATTAGTGTATGTATCCATCTGTAGATAAGTGTCCTTCTGTATGGTTGAATGTTCTGAGCCTCCTCTGCAGCCACGCACTACAATCATTAACCATTTTGATGTAGTACTGCCTCGGTTTGTCACTGCTGGGCCATCATACACCACCCCACCTGTGTTTCTCAGGTCGTATTTACTGGGGCAAGTGCGAATCTTGTCCTGCGATATCGCACATCAGCCCTCGATTTCTATGGGGGGGGGCAATGTGTTTTTGTGTGAAAATTGCAGGTTAATTCAGTAGAAAAAAAATTATATCCTGCACTGCCAAAAGGGTTAATGCTCACAAACAATACAGAAGCCTGAAGGAAAGGGTGCATGTTGGTCTGAGCAGGGAATGGAAAACTTAGAATGCCCCCTAGTATGAATGACAAGAAAGACAAGATCATTATATAAGAAGGGTTCCTTCACACGATATATGGATTTGCACACACCTCAGCACTATATTTTTGCAGAATGAACGATACATTGCTGCGCCAATATTGGCGTATTTTACTACATTTTTCCTGCCTGCATGGTATCCTCCTTTGCATGCGGCAAACAGAACGCACCAATTGAACTTGTTAGGCAGTTCCAGATGTGTTTTTTCCCAGCATATTATGCATCTTCTTGCATATTGCTCGCATATTTGCACACACCCTCATTGACGTCTATGGGGACCTTTGAGGTGCAAATGCTCAGAAAAGTAGAGAACCCCGTGTTTATATTATTCACAACCAAAATGCGCGTGCAAAATTTGGAAATGTGAACACCCCTATTTAAGTGAATGGGCTCTATTTCCTGAGCATTGAGCACGCAAATTTGCTCTTGCAAATATGTCAGAGTGAAGGAGCCTGAAATGGGATGTGTCCAGGTTATGGACAACTCTACAGTGGACACATTGTATGAAAATGTATGATTCTGCTCAACATGTAGAGCGCATCAAGTTTATTACATACCGTGACATACTGGACTGTCGCATCGTAGATGAGCTGCACAAATCCCACGCTTTCTACAGTGAAACATAAAATCATTTCTAGGCTTAGAATGAAAGTCTCATACTTCACTAGAATATTCCAAGAACATAGTAAATAATGAGTATATTCAAATACTAAACATTGCTAAACATATAAATCATGACACCACTGTGTGCAAGTTCTTGGCAAGGCTATAGAGAAGCTTCTCCTCTTACAGAACTGGATGGTGTATACGTCCTCAAAATGTTTGGGGTTGATGCAGGATTATATCAGATAAAGGTAGGCTTGCCACCTTTGTCACAAAAAAATACCGGCCATGGTAAAAAGGGGCGTGGCTTATCACTGCATTTTCTTTCTCCTTTATCTCCTGGATCCCGTCCAGTGGCTGTGCGCATGTGCGCGATCCAGGCCAGAGTTTTGTTGCGAGTAGATGACGTTTAGTGTGATTCAAATGGCATCTACTCGCGAGAACACGCTGCAGACACTCGCATTGCATAAAATCTACACATATATAATTATATGGACCAGGTTACCCCAGCATGGTTCATATCACTTTATACAGGAGATATACCTCCCTTGTATATAGTGATGCTGATGTAAGGTAGATATGTCCTGTATGTAATTATATGTACAGCTGGTATAACGTATACCACCTAAACATACAAGATTACATGCATACATGGTACATACCTCGTACCGCATGTACTGATCCTCCGCTTTCCTCCTCAGGTCCCGACACTGTCACTGCAGGGCCAGCTGGACATCCATCCTGACCCCCACACATCGCACACACAGCTCCGCTACATCCATCCTGATCCCCAGACATCACACACAACCCCGCTACATACATCCTAATCCCCACACATCACACACACACAGCTCCGCTACATCCATCCTGATCCCCAGACATCACACAGCTCCGCTACATCCACCCTGATCCCCAGACATCACACACAATGCCACTACATCCATCCTGATCCCCAGACATCACACACACAACTCCACTACATCCACCCTGATCCTCAGACATCGCACACACAGCTCCGCTACATCCATCCTGATCCCCAGACATCACACACAACCCCGCTACATACATCCTAATCCCCACACATCACACACACACAGCTCCGCTACATCCATCCTGATCCCCAGACATCACACAGCTGCGCTACATCCATCCTGATCCCCAGACATCACACACAATGCCACTACATCCATCCTGATCCCCAGACATCACACACACAACGCCACTCCATCCATCCTGATCCCCAGACATCACACACACACACAACTCCACTACATCCACTCTGATCCTCAGACATCACACACTCAGCTCCTCTACATCCATCCTGACCCCCACACATCACACACACACACAACCCCGCTACATCCATCCTAATCCCCAGACATCACACACACAGCTCCGCTACAACCATCCTGATGCCAAAACATCACACACACACACAACACCACTACATCCATCCTGATCCTCAGATGTCACACACACAACTCCACCACATCCATCCTGATCCTCAGACATCACACACACAGCTCCGTTACATCCATCCTGATCCGCAGACATCACACACACACACACACAACGCCACTACATCCATCCTGATCCCCACACATCACACACAATCCCGCTACATCCATCCTAATCCCCACACATCACACACACAGCTCCGCTACATCCATCCTGATCCCCAGACATCACACACACAACGCCGCTACATCCATCCTGATCCCCCCTCACATTACACACAACGCCGCTACATCCATCCTGATCTCCAGACATCACACACAACCCGCTACATCCATCCTAATCCCCAGACATCACACACACAGCTCCGCTACATCCATCCTGATCCCCAGACATCACACACACAATGCCACTACATCCATCCTGATCCCCAGACATCACACACACACACACACACACAACTCCACTACATCCACCCTGATCCTCAGACATCACACACACAGCTCCGCTACATCCATCCTGACCTCCACACATTACACACACACACAACCCCGCTACATCCATCCTAATCCCCAGACATCACACACACAGCTCCGCTACAACCATCCTGATCCCAAGACATCACACACACACACAACACCACTACATCCATCCTGATCCTCAGACGTCACACACACAACTCCACCACATCCATCCTGATCCTCAGACATCACACACACAGCTCCGTTACATCCATCCTGATCCCCAGACATCACACACACACACAACGCCACTACATCCATCCTGATCCCCACACATCACACACAATCCTGCTACATCCATCCTAATCCCCACACATCACACACACAGCTCCGCTACATCCATCCTGATCCCCAGACATCACACACACAACGCCGCTACAACCATCCTGATCCCCCCTCACATTACACACAACGCCGCTACATCCATCCTGATCCCCAGACATCACACATACAACTCCACTACATCCACACTGATCCTCAGACATCACACACACAGCTCCGCTATATCCATCCTGACCCCCACACATCACACACACACACAACCCCGCTACATCCATCCTAATCCCCAGACATCACACACACAGCTCCGCTACAACCATCCTGATCCCCAGACATCACACACACACAAACGCCGCTACATCCATCCTGATCCCCAGACATCACACATACAACTCCACTACATCCACCCTGATCCTCAGACATCACACACACAGCTCCGCTATATCCATCCTGACCCCCACACATCACACACACACACAACCCCGCTACATCCATCCTAATCCCCAGACATCACACACACAGCTCCGCTATATCCATCCTGATCCCCAGACATCACACACACAACACCCCTACATCCATCCTGATCCCCAGACATCACACACACAACGCCACTCCATCCATCCTGATCCCCAGACATCACACACACACAACTCCACTACATCCATCCTGATCCCCAGACATCACACACACACACAACTCCACTACATCCACCCTGATCCTCAGACATCACACACACACAACCCCGCTACAGTCATCCTGATCCCCACACATCACACACACACACAACCCCGCTATATCCATCCTGATCCCCACACATCACACACAAACACAACCCCGCTACATCCATCCTGATCCCCACACATCACACACACACAACCCCGCTACATCCATCCTGATCCCCACACATCACACAACTACAACCCGGCTACATCCATCCTGATCCCCACACATCACACACACACAACCCCGCTACATCCATCCCTATCCCCAGACATCACACACACAACGCCGCTACATCCATCCTGATCCCCAGACATCACATACACAGCTCTGCTACATCCATCCTGATCCCCAGACATCACACACAGAACACCACTCCATCCATCCTGATCCCCAGGCATCACACACAACTCCACTACATCCATCCTGATCTTCAGACATCACACACACAGCTCTGCTACATCCATCCTGATCCCCAGACATCACACACACACACAACTCCACTACATCCATCCTGATCCCCACACATCACATACACACACAAATTCACTCCATCCATCCTGATCCCCACACATCATACACACACACAACTCTGCTACATCCATCCTAATCCTAAGACATCAAATACACAGCTCCACTACATCCATCCTGATCCTCAGACATCTCACACCCAGCTCAGCTACATCCAACCTGACACCCACACATCACACACAGCTTTACTACATCCATCCTGACACCCACACATTACACACACAGCTCCACTACATCCATCCTGATCCCCACACATGACACACACAGCTCTGCTACATCATCCTGACCCCCACACAAAGCTCCACACAACTCCACTCACTCCCTCCCTCCATCCAGACCCCCACAGCTCCAAGATACACACATACACAATCTTACATTTACTGAGCTCCCCGTGGTCCTGTGATCCCTGACTCCTCCCACACATGATGTGACATCATCGGAGGTCCTGGAAGCTGCCGGCTCTCAGGTCTGTGTTTCCCCTGTGATTTCAGGACTGCCGGAAGAGGGTTAACCGGCGCTAGGGGGCAGTGCAGGCTCTCAAAATACAAGCCTGTAACAGGGCCCGTAAAAAGAATACCGGCACCGGCCTGACAGCAAAAATACCGGCCAGACCCAGCAACCCTAGATATAGGACTATTGTTATTCACTCATGTGCATTCTTGTTAGTTTAATAAATCAGGAATATAATGTAAAGTTTATAAAGTTTGATTATTACGCACCATGACACACTGGATAGGTATGCCGCAACTGAACTGAACAAATTCCACCACTACCTAAAGTGAAACAAAGTCACATATGGTTTTAAATCAGGATTCTCCAGGCTTCATATTCCAATATCACTGGAATGTTCCAAGACTCTGCAAATAAGGAACATCTTCAAATACTGAAGAACAGATGGACTGATAAACAAAAATATGATTGTGTGGAAGGTCCTGACAAGGCTGTAGAGAAGCTTCTATACAGAAATGGATAGAGCACAGGTCTTTGAGAAGGTTGGGCTTGCAGAATTTTACCAAAGATAGAATGTTTATCATGTCATGTGCTTTCTTGTTAGCTGGATAAATAAGGAATATAATGTAAAGTTTCATTATTACGTACCATGACACACTGGATCGCCAGGCTCCAGCTGGACTGAATAAATCCCACCACTACCTAAAGTGAAACAAATTTACATCATCACCAAAGATAGAATGTTTATTATCTATGTGCCTTCTTGTTACCTGGATGAATAAGGTATATAAGGTAAAGCATGACATCACTATGTGTAAGGCCCCGGGCAAGGGTGTAGAGAAGCCTCGCCTCTTACAGAACTGGATGGAGTAGAAGTTTGGGTTTGATGCAGGATTATATCAGACATAGCACTTTTGTTATTCACCCATGTGCATTCTTGATAGTTGAATAAATCAGGAATATAATGTAAAGTTTGATAATTACGTACCATGATACACTGGATGACCATGGCGCAACTGGACTGAACAAATCCCACCACTACCTAAAGTGAAACAAAGTTACATCTGGTTTTATATCAGGATTCTCAGACTTTATATTCCAACATCACTAGAATGTTCTAAAACACTGCAAATAAGGAACATCTTCAAATACTAAAAAACTGATGGACTGATAAACCAAAACATGATTGTGTGGAAGGTCCTGGCAAGGCTGTAGAGAAGCTTCTAATACAGAAATGGATAAAGCACAGGTCTTTGAGAAGGTTGGGCTTGCAGGATTTTACCAAAGATAGAATGTTTATTATTAGAGATGAGCGAGCACCAAAATGCTCGGGTGCTCGTTACTCGAGTCGAACTTTCAGTGATGCTTGAGAGTTCGTTTCGAGTAACGAACCCCATTGAAGTCAATGGACGACCCGAGCATTTTTGTATATCGCCGATGCTCACTAAGGTTTTCATTTGTGAAAATCTGGGCAATTCAAGAAAGTGATGGGAACGACACAGCAACGGATAGGGCAGGCGAGGGGCTACATGTTGGGCTGCCTCTCAAGTTCCCAGGCCCCACTATTAAGCCACAATAGTGGCAAGAGTGAGACCCCCCCCCCCCCCCGCACTGTCAGCATAAAGATCGTTCTCCTCTGCCATAGCTGTAACAGCTGTGGCAGAGAAGAACGATGTTAGCCCATTGAATTCAATGGAGCCGGCAATACAGCTGGCTCCATTGAAAGCAATGGGCTGCCGGCGATTGCGGGATGAATTGTCGGGAAGGGCTTAAATATATAAGCCCTTTCCTGCAATTCATCCAGAAATGTGTAAAAATAAAAAATATATATATACTCACCTGGTCCCGGCAGACGGAGTTCAGCGCGGCCAGCGGCAGTCCTCCTGAACTGCTCTGAACAGCTGTGAGTAGTATGAATTTATGAATGGGTGAGTGACTGCTGCCTCTCATCTGATTGGTCCCGCTGAGCCAATCAGAGGCAGCAGTCACACACCCATTCATAAATTCATGAATGGGTGTGTGAGTGGAATCTGCCTCTGATTGGTCAGGCTGTGACCAATTAGAGGCAGCTCATTCAGCAGGCGGGGATTTTAAATCCCCGGCTGCTAAATACTACTCACAGCTGTTCAGAGCAGTTCAGGAGGACTGCCGCTGGTCGCACTGAACTCCATCTGCCGGGACCAGGTGAGTATATATATATATATATATATATTTTTTTTTTTTACACATTTATGGATGAATTGCAGGGAAGGGCTTATATATTTAACCCCTTCCCGACAATTCATCCCGCGATCGCCGGCAGCCCATTGCTTTTAATGGAGCCGGCTGTATTGCCGGCTCCATTGAATTCAATGGGCTAACATCGTTCTGCCGGGACAAGGTGAGTATATATATATTTTTTTTTACACATTTCTGGATGAATTGCAGGGAAGGGCTTATATATTTAAGCCCTTCCCGACAATTCATCCCGCGCTCGCCGGCAGGCCATTGCTTTCAATGGAGCCAGCTGTACTGCTGGCTCCATTGAATTCAATGGTCAGTGCTCGTTTAATCGAGACGAGTACCGCGTGGTGCTCATCTCGAGTAACGAGCCACTCGAGCACCCTAATACTCGAACTAGCATCAAGCTCAGACGAGTATGCTCGCTCATCTCTATTTATTATCTTATGTGCTTTCTTATTAGCTGGATAAATAAGGTATATAAGGTAAAGCATGACATCACTATGTGTAAGGCCCCGGGCAAGGGTATAGTGAAGCTTCTCCTCTTACAGAACTGGATGGAGTATATGTCCTCAGAAAGTTGGGGTTTCATGCAGGATTATATCAGGTAAGACCCCATTAAGCCACAACGATTATCGCTCAAAATTCGCTCAAAAGCCGTCTTTTGAGCAATAATCGGTGTGTCTAAGCGCGGCCATCGTGCACTGTTCATGCACGATTCACTCATCGTTGTCTTTCAGATAGCTGAAAGACAGCCATGAGTCTTATCAGGACCGCTCACTGAGTTCTCAGCGGGATACCGCTGATACTATTGTTTCAGCTGGTATCTCGCTCTGAGAACACAGCTGGAGTATGAAGAAGACAGCGATCCAGGTGTGTTCTGGATACATAGCAGGAGTATACAGAAGATAGCGATCCAGCTGTGTTCTGCATACCACTCGGAGCTCTCAGCTGTATACCAGCTGAGCGCTCCGAGAACACAGCAGTTCTCAGAGCGCAAAAATGCACACAATGATTATCGCTCAAAAGATTGCCTTTGTGCGAATTTTGAGTGATAATTGTTGTGTTTAAATGGGCCTTAAAGCCCTGGGCAATGATAAAGAGAAGCTTCTTCTCTTACAGAACTGGATGCAGTATATGTCCTCAAGACGTTTGGGTTTGATGCAGGATTATATCAGACATAGCACTTTTGTTATTCACCCATGTGCATTCTTGTTGGTTGAATAAATCAGGAATATAATGTAAAGTTTGATAATTACGTACCATGACACACTGAATGACCATGGCGCAACTGGACTGAACAAATCCCACCACTACCTAAAGTGAAACAAAGTCACATCTAGTTTGAAACAAGGATTCTCCAGACTTTATATTCCAATATCACTAGAATGCTCTAAAACACTGCAAATAAGAAACATCTTTAAATACTAAAAAACTGATAGACTGATAAATAGAGATGAGCGAACGTACTCGTCCGAGCTTGATACTCGTTCGAGTATTAGCGTGTTCGAGATGCTCGTTACTCGTAACGAGCACCACGCGATGTTCGAATTACTTTCACTTTCCTCTCTGAGACGTTAGCGCGCTTTTCTGGCCAATAGAAACACAGGGAAGGCATTACAACTTCCCCCTGTGACGTTCAAGCCCTATACCACCCCCCTGCAGTGAGTGGCTGGCGAGATCAGGTGTCACCCGAGTATAAAAATCGGCCCCTCACGCGGCTCGCCACAGATGCATTCTGACATAGAGGAGGGAAAGTGCTGCTGGTGCCGGAGCTGCTATAGGGAGAGCGTTAGGAGTTATTTTAGGCTTCAAGAACCCCAACGGTCCTTCTTAGGGCCACATCTGACCGTGTGCAGTACTGTTGAGGCTGCTTTCAGCAGTGTTGCACAATTTTTTTTTTTGTATATCGGGCGTGCAGAGCATTGCGTCCGCAGTCTGCAGTCATTGTACAGAGTATAGGGCCAGTACTGGTGAGGCAGGGAAAGAGATATTCAGGCTATATAGGCAGTGGGCTTTTTCAAAAAAATTGGGGAAAAATACTATATTCGGGCTGCCTGTGACCGTCTTCAGTTTACTGCGTGTCTGCTGGGGGTAGTAGTCCTAATTAATACGCAGCTAAGCCTTACAGCAGGCTTGCACAAAATTGTTTCCTGGATCTGCTGTCTCTGTTACATCAGCGCCATCATCCCGCCAGAGGGAAACAGTATACATAATATTATACGCTGCCTATAGTATCTATCTGCTGGGGGTAGTAGTCCTAATTAATACGCAGCTAAGCATTACAGCAGGCTTGCGCATAATTGTTTCCTGGATCTGCTGTCTCTGTTACATGATCACCGTCATCCCACCAGAGGGAAAGAGTATACATAATATTATACGCTACCTACAGTATCTGTCTGCTGTATCAGCTCAGCATTTAAAAAAATAGAAGCAAAATACTTAAGACCTACTACTGGCCTTTGGCCACATGACTGCTTCTGCGCTGTGAATTCCACTAGCTCAGTCATATGCACCTACGTCTCACTACAGGCGTGCGCAAAATTGTTTCCTGGCTCTGCTGTGCGTTCCGTAAGGGAAGTCAGCCTCCAACCACAGGCCAATAAGCGGAACATTTAATTACAGCGTTCTGTTTCTGCACTACTGGTAATACAGCATGCTGAGGGGTAGGGGTAGGCCTAGAGGACGTGGACGCGGGCGAGGACGCAGAGGCCCAAGTCAGGGTGTGGGCACAGGCCGAGCTCCTGATCCAGGTGTATCGCAGCCGACTGCTGCGGGATTAGGAGAGAGGCACGTTTCTGGCGTCCCCACATTCATCTCACAATTAATGGGTCCACGCGGTAGACATTTATTAGAAAATGAGCAGTGTGAGCAGGTCCTGTCGTGGATGGCAGAAAGTGCATCCAGCAATCTATCGACCACCCAGAATTCTGCGTCGTCCACTGCTGCAACTCTGAATCCTCTGGCTGCTGCTCCTCCTTCCTCCCAGCCTCCTCACTCCATTACAATGACACATTCTGAGGAGCAGACAGACTCCCAGGAACTGTTCTCGGGCCCCTGCCAAGATTGGGCAGCAATGGTTCCTCTCCCACCGGAGGAGTTTGTCGTGACCGATGCCCAACCTTTGGAAAGTTCCCGAGGTCCGGGGGATGAGGCTGGGGACTTCCGGCAACTGTCTCAAGAGCTTTCAGTGGGTGAGGAGGACGATGACGATGAGACACAGTTGTCTATCACTCAGGTAGTAGTAATTGGAGTAAGTCCGAGGGAGGAGCGCACAGAGGATTCGGAGGAAGAGCAGCAGGACGATGAGGTGACTGACCCCACCTGGTTTGCTACGCCTACTGAGGACAGGTCTTCAGAGGGGGAGGCAAGGGCAGCAGCAGGGCAGGTTGGAAGAGGCAGTGCGGTGGCCAGGGGTAGAGGCAGGGCCAGACCGAATAATCCACCAACTGTTTCCCAAAGCGTCCCCTCGCGCCATGCCAACCTGCAGAGGCTGAGGTGCTCAAAGGTCTGGCAGTTTTTCACTGAGAGTGCAGACGACCGACGAACAGTGGTGTGCAACCTTTGTCGCGCCCAGATCAGCCGGGGAGCCACCACCACCAGTCTCACCACCACCAGCATGCGCAGACATATGATGGCCAAGCACCCCACAAGGTGGGACGAAGGCCGTTCACCGCCTCCGGTTTGCACCGCTGCCTCTCCCCCTGTGCCCCAACCTGCCACTGAGATCCAACCCCCCTCTCAAGACACAGGCACTATCGTCTCATGGCCTGCACCCACACCCTCACCTCCACTGTGCTCGGCCCCATCCACCAATGTCTCTCAGCGCACCATCCAGCCGTCGCTAGCGCAAGCGTTGGAGCGCAAGCGCAAGTACGCCGCCACGCACCCGCACGCTCAAGCGTTAAACGTGCACATAGCCAAATTTATGAGCCTGGAGATGCTGCCGTATAGGGTTGTGGAAACGGAGGCTTTCAAAGGTATGATGGTGGCGGCGGCCACGCGCTACTCAGTTCCCAGTCGCCACTACTTTTCCCGATGTGCCGTCCCAGCCCTGCACGACCTCATCTCTCGCAACATTGTACGCGCCCTCACCAACGCGGTTACTGGCAAGGTCCACTTAACAACAGACACGTGGACAAGCACAGGCGGGCAGGGCCACTATATCTCCCTGACGGCACATTGGGTGAATTTAGTGGAGGCTGGGACAGAGTCAGAGCCTGGGACCGCTCACGTCCTACCCACCCCCAGAATTGCGGGCCCCAGCTCGGTGGTGGTATCTGCGGCGGTGTATGCTTCCTCCACTAAACCACCCTCCTCCTCCTACGCAACCTCTGTCTCGCAATCAAGATGTGTCAGCAGCAGCACGTCGCCAGCAGTCGGTGTTGCACGTCGTGGCAGCACAGCGGTGGGCAAGCGTCAGCAGGCCGTGCTGAAACTACTCAGCTTAGGAGAGAAGAGGCCCATGGCCCACGAACTGCTGCAGTGTCTGACAGAGCAGACCGACCGCTGGCTTGCGCCGCTGAGCCTCCAACCGGGCATGGTCGTGTGTGACAACGGCCGTAACCTGGTGGCGGCTCTGCAGCTCGGCAGCCTCACGCACGTGCCATGCCTGGCCCACGTCTTTAATTTGGTGGTTCAGCGCTTTCTGAAAAGCTACCCACGCTTGTCAGACCTGCTCGGAAAGGTGCGCCGGCTCTGCGCACATTTCCGCAAGTCCCACACGGACGCTGCCACCCTGCGCACCCTGCAACATCGATTTCATCTGCCAGTGCACCGACTGCTGTGCGACGTGCCCACACGGTGGAACTCTACGCTCTACATGTTGGCCAGGCTCTATGAGCAGCGTAGAGCTATAGTGGAATACCAACTCCAACATGGGCGGCACAGTGTGAGTCAGCCTCCTCAATTCTTTACAGAAGAGTGGGTCTGGTTGGCAGACATCTGCCAGGTCCTTGGAAACTTTGAGGAGTCTACCCAGATGGTGAGCGGCGATGCTGCAATCATTAG
This sequence comes from Eleutherodactylus coqui, assembly GCA_035609135.1. NCBI lineage: Eukaryota > Metazoa > Chordata > Amphibia > Anura > Eleutherodactylidae > Eleutherodactylus > Eleutherodactylus coqui. Next base: position 175,519,268 of record CM069412.1, on the reverse strand, counting down.
CATCACCATTCCTCTGCTATGCCTCTTGAGAAGTTCCCTGCAAAGCATAAAGGCAGACGCTTTGCGCTCGGAAACAGAGGCGGGGGAAAACAGTATGTCACTGGATAGTCAGAGCACCCTCATGTCTATATCTCAGCGCGTTGAGGACGAGGAGCATGAGGAGGATGAGGAGGAGGGGGAAGAGACAGCTTGACCCACTGCTGAGGGTACCCATGCTGCTTGCCTGTCATCATTTCAGCGTGTATGGCCTGAGGAGGAGGAGGATCCTGAAAGTGATCTTCCTAGTGAGGACAGCCATGTGTTGCGTACAGGTACCCTGGCACACATGGCTGACTTCATGTTAGGATGCCTTTCTCGAGACCCTCGCGTTACACGCATTCTGGCCACTACGGATTACTGGGTGTACACACTGCTCGACCCACGGTATAAGGAGAACCTTTCCACTCTCATACCCGAAGAGGAAAGGGGTTCGAGAGTGATGCTATACCAAAGGACCCTTGCGGACAAACTGATGGTAAAATTCCCATCCGACAGCGCTAGTGGCCCAAGGCGCAGTTCTGAGGGCCAGGTAGCAGGGGAGGCGCAGAGATCAGGCAGCATGTACAGCACAGGCAGGGGAACACTCTCTAAGGCCTTTGACAGCTTTCTGGCTCCCCAGCAAGGCTGTGTCACCGCTCCCCAGTCAAGGCTGAGTCGGCGGGAGCACTGTAAAAGGATGGTGGGGGAGTACGTAGCCGATCGCACGACTGTCCTCCGTGACGCCTCTGCCCCCTACAACTACTGGGTGTCGAAGCTGCACACGTGGCCTGAACTCGCGCTGTATGCCCTGGAGGTGCTTGCTTGCCCTGCGGCTAGCGTCTTGTCAGAGAGGGTGTTTAGTGTGGCTGGGGGAATCATCACGGATAAGCGTACCCGCCTGTCAACCGACAGTGCCGACAGGCTTACACTCATCAAGATAAACAAAGCCTGGATTTCCCCAGACTTCTCTTCTCCACCAGCGGACAGCAGCGATACCTAAGCAATACGTAGGCTGCACCCGCGGATGGAAGCATCGTTCTCTATCACCATAAAAAACGGGGACATTTTTGCTTCATCAATCTGTGTATAATATTCATCCTCCTCCTCCTGCTCCTCCTCCTGAAACCTCACATAATCACGCCGAACGGGCAATTTTTCTTAGGCCCACAAGGCCAAGTCATATAATTTTTGTAAACAATTTTTATACCTTTCAATGCTCATTAAAGCGTTGAAACTTTTACCTGAACCAATTTTTATTTTAACTGGGCTGCCTCCAGGCCAAGTTGCAAATTAAGCCACATTAACCAGAGCGATTAATGGGTTTCACCTGCCCTCTTGGTTGGGCATGGGCAATTTTCTGACGTACATTAGTACTGTTGGTACACCAATTTTTTGGGGCCCTCGCCTACAGTGTAATCCAATTAATTTTTTGCCCACCTGCATTAAAGCTGAAGTTACATCAGCTGTGCTGGGCACTGCAATGGGATATATTTATGTACCGCCGGTGGCTTCCTGGCACCCACCCATGCTGTCGGTCCACACGGAGTTGTAACTGCATGTGTCCATTTCTACAGAACCCCAGTCTGACTGGGGCATGCAGTGTGGGCCGAAGCCCACCTGCATTTAATCGGACGTTACCTCAGCTGTGTAGGGCACTGCAATGGGATACATTTATGTACAGCCGGTGGGTTCTAGGGAGCCACCCATGCTGTGGGTGCACACGGAATTCCCATTGCGGAGTTGTACCTGCCTGTGACTATTTATAAAAAAACGCGGTCTGACTGGGGCATGCAGACACCTTGACAGAATGAATAGTGTGTGGCACATAGGTTCCCCATTGCTATGCCCACGTGTGCAGCTCCAGATGGAGGTGGCACAGGATTATATTTCTCATTGCTTCTGTACAGCATTGTGGGCTATTGCCCCGCCCCTTTTAAAGAGGGTCGCTGCCTAGCCGTGCCAACCCTCTGCAGTGTGTGCCTGCGGTTCCTCCTCATGGCAGACGCACCTATAAATAGACATGAGTGTGGTGTGGCATGAGTGCAGCTGAAGGCTGCGCAGGGACACTTTGGCGTGCGCTGTGGACACTGCGTCGTGCGGGGGGGGGGGGGGGGGGGTTGAGCAGCATGTAACCCAGGAGAAGTGGCAGCGGAGTGTCATGCAGGCAGTGATTGTGCTTTGTTGGAGGTAGTGTGGTGCTTAGCTAAGGTATGCATTGCTAATGAGGGCTTTTCAGAAGTAAAAGTTGTTGGGGGGGGGGGCACTCTTGCCGCTATTGTGGCTTAATAGTGGGACCTGGGAACTTGAGATGCAGCCCAACATGTAGCCCCTCGCCTGCCCTATCCGTTGCGGTGTCATTCCCATCACTTTCTTGAATTGCCCAGATTTTCACAAATGGAAACCTTAGCGAGCATCGGCGATATACAAAAATGCTCGATTCGCCCATTGACTTCAATGGGGTTCGTTACTCGAAACGAACCCTCGAGCATCGCGATAATTTTGTCCCGAGTAACGAGCACCCGAGCATTTTGGTGCTCTCTCTTCTCTACTGATAAACCAAAGCATGATTGTGTGGAAGGTCTTGGCAAGACTGTAGAGAAGCTTCTATTACAGAGATGGATAGAGCACAAGTCTTTGAGAAGGTTGGGTTTGCAGGGTTTTACCAGAGATAGAATGTTTATTATCTATGTGCCTTCTTGTTACCTGGATGAATAAGGTATATAAGGTAAAGCATGACATCACTATGTGTAAGGCCCTGGCAAGGGTGTAGAGAAGCCTCGCCTCTTACAGAACTGGATGCAGTATATGTCCTCAGGAAGTTTGGGTTTGATGCAGGTTTATATCAGATATAGGACTATTGTTATTCACGCATGTGCATTCTTGATAGTTGTATAAATCAGGAATATAATGTAAAGTTTATAAAGTTTGATCATTACGTACCATGACACACTGGATAGGTATGCTGCAGCTGAACTGAACAAATCCCACCACTACCTAAAGTGAAACAAAGTCACATATGGTTTTAAATCAGGATTCTCCAGGCTTCATATTCCAATATCACTGGAATGTTCCAAGACTCTGCAAATAAGGAACATCTTCAAATACTGAAGGACAGGTGGACTGATAAACCAAAATAGGATTGTGTGGAAGGTCCTGACAAGGCTGTAGAGAAGCTTCTATTACAGAGATGTATAGAGCACAGGCGCTCTATCTATTTGGGCTTGTGGAATTTTACCAAAGATAGAATGTTTATCATCTCATGTGCTTTCTTGTTAGCTGGATAAATAAGGAATATAATGTAAAGTTTGATAATTACGTACCATGACACACTGGATGGCCAGGCTCCAGCTGGACTGAACAAATCCCACCACTACCTAAAGTGAAACAAAGTCACATCTAGTTTTATATCAGGATTCTCCAGACTTTATATTCCAACATCACTAGAATGTTCTAAAACACTGCAAATAAGGAACATCTTCAAATACTAAAAAACTGATGGACTGATAAACCAAAACATGATTGTGTGGAAGGTCCTGGCAAGGCTGTAGAGAAGCTTCTAATACAGAAATGAATAGAGCACAGGTCTTTGAGAATGTTTGGCGTCCAGGAGTTTACCAGAGATAGAATGTTATCTTATGTACTTTCTTGTTAGCTGGATAAATCAGTGATATAATGTAAATTATATAAATTTTAATGATTGCTTACCACAATACCCTGGGCTGCCCTATTATAGATAGGTATTAGTGTAGTATGTCTCTACCATAAATATGGGTTCGCCGGGCTCACCTACAGGGAATGCCCAGGTCTCGCCACAAGCTGGTAAAAGCTCCTGATTGGTGGAGACATACTACACTAGTGCCGCTCAGTACTAGTAGGCAGCTCCCAGCTCCGGCCTGACTACAGCCAGGAAGCTCCCTCCGGATACTCCTCTCGACCGGTGCCATACTGGAGAGCTGACACTCCGGCACCAGTCGGAATGCAGAGGGCTGACACTCAGGTCCGGCATACCTGCAGCCAAGAAACTGCCTCTGAACAATCCTCCCAACCGTTGCCGGCCTTTAAGCCTCCTAATAGTACTTAGCGGTACTAGTGTAGTACCGCTAAGCTCCTGGTTGGTCTCCACCAATCGGGAGCTTTTACCAGTTTTGGCTGTGACCTGTGCATTACATGTAGGTGAGATTGGCCAACTCATACTTCCGGTGGAGACATACTACACTAATACCTTATAAATAAGCAGAGTAACTCCCATCACCATGTACAGGGAAGCATAAAATCACATCTCATGTAGTTATAAAAACACAAGTCTTCATATCCAAAAACATTAGAAATTATGATTCAGGTTACTACCTCCAAATACTAAAAATTGATAAAGTTACTGTGTGGAAGGTCCTAGCAGGGTTGTAGTCTGGTGGACGAGTCTGATGTAGGATTTTACCAAAATAAACATTGGACTTTAATTTTCTACCCCAGGCTCATATCTGGAGGTTTTCTTGTTAGGACTTAAACAGACGAGCGTGTTTTTGTACAGTTTTGCGCGTGGGAGAATCCCGCACACATAACATGGAGAATAGAACCCATTGATTTCAATGGGTTCAACCTTGCTTCTTTTTTTTGCACCCACTGTTTTCGCAGGATTAAAACAAATACCCTATCTTGCATGTGTTTGTGCGCCAAAGAGCCTCATAGAGGTATTTGGGAGGTGTGCAAACACACTAAATGCTGCACATACCTGCCATCACCGACACCACGTTAAGCTAATTAGCCAATTAAATCAGGGTGGGGTGATTCCCCTGCCCATGTGAATGGGTGGTGGCTGTCCAAATCCTCTCGGTATTTGTGAAGGCATGAGCGCAGTCTACACTTGTCCACTGTGCAAAAAAATTGTGCAGAAGCGAGTGTATTACGTGATGTGCTCATCTGTTAAAGATCTAACAGTGACTAGAAGTCTGAGGTTTTACATTACGAAGCATCACGTTACAGTGTCTCACATCTGTCCCCATGTGTTACATATGTCCCTGTGTCACAGCATTCCCAATCTCACATTGGTCACTGGCTGTCACATGGGTCACTGGCTGTCACTTTGGTCTCTGGTCTCTTCATTTTCATGGAAAGCCAATTCACTTATTTATTAGTATTTTTTGGAACTGGGAATGAGTCCTGTGTACAACCATGAGAGAACATACAAACTGCCTGCAGGTGACAAAGATAACCATCATGACATAATTTATTGTACATTACAAAAATTGACCTTATTTTTTGTTATACCATTCACAACCACATTGAGTGCTGTTATGACAGTCCCATAGAACACAATGTTCTGCATGAAGTGAGTGAAATATAAGAGGAGGAAGGAGAGAGGAAGCGAAAGGAGGGTGATGTGTGCAGAGGATAGCAATACTCTAGATGGATAAATCAGCAATCTTGTATATAAAGTTTGATTATTCTGTACCATAATCCACCACTTCCTGAAGGGAAACAAGTCACATCTAGTTTTAGATCAAGGTTCTCAAGCTTGTTTCAAAAACATCATCCACTCTAGATATACAGAAATCTGGACCTTCTATAGGGATTAGTGAGCACAAATGTACGAGCAGTGCCCCCTAGTGGAAATGATAAGGAGTGAAAGTGTCATTGTCAAGGACAAATTGTGGACAAGTCAATGGTGAAGACGTTATGTGGACAAGGGGATGTTTAGGTCTACTACTTACCAGGACACTCCTCATCAGCTCATTGCTATTTGAATCTGTAGAAACATAAACGAGACTGGAGGTCAGATAAGACGTCATCCCAACACAAGTCCTAGGCTATATTAGATCGATGGCTTCTCTTCACAGGACTCTGTTAGGAGGACAACAGAGTACTGTTGTATCTTGCCTCCACCAGAGGAATGGGTGGAGACAAGCTGAACGCCTACAACTTTATCGGCTGGGCCAGAGAATCCGCTGGCCTGTGCTCCTAGCTCCGCTGTCATAATTTCTGCGACAACCTTCTTCCCTTCCACCTTTGGCTCCTCCTCATCCATTGCATTCCCCCGCTGTCAATATCCTGGGGCAGCAACCCCTCAAGCAGGCACCGCTGGGGGCTCATAGATCTGCAGTGATACTTCCCCCGGCGACCTTCCCTGCTGACGTCGGTGCTGTAATTTCCCCCTCCGATGCATTTCCCCACTGTCACTGCCCCCGGCACTCTGCCTTCTTCTCCCATTCCTGCTCCGCTGAGGTCGGTCACCCACTGTCAGTCTCCTCACCGGCGACATATAATGCTTGCAATATGTGACGGCACCAAGGAGACTGACAGCGCAAGAGCTGGGAAAGGGACAAGGGAGAGCGGCGGAGTTTCACTGCCCCCGGTGCTCTGCCTTCTTCTCCCATCCCTGCTCCGCCGCAGTCTAGTGCAGAAACCCATAAAGGCACAAGGAAGAGTAAACCTGGGGTCAGTGGCACAATGAGGCGGGAGGGGACATAATGGAAACCCATTCTCCGGCCCAGCCAATCAAATTGTGGACGTTGCTTGTGGGCGTGCAGCTTGTCTCCACCCATTCTTCTGGTGGAGACAAGATACAACAGTACTGGACCACAGATGGAAGCATCTGGAGCAGAGACCCAACCATGATCACAATAAATCTCCATCGCTCAGTGATGAGGTGATAGACACTCTTCCATCCACCAAATAGAAGGGGTCTTCAACCCCCTTCTGAGGCTTCCATGTTTGTCTTAGCTAATCAAATAGAGGTTACGCCCTGCCCCCTGTCTATAAGGTAAAGATGTTGTAGTAGACATAAGGGTGGCTGCACACGAGCGTAATTCGCTGCTTGTGAGAGACATTTGCACGGTACGTAGCAAGTACGCAATGACATTGCCTACTTACTGCGTGCGCCAATCACCATGCACTATCTTGGCATATATGTTCCAAATTAGAACATGATGCAATCTTTCTTATGCGTGTATTTTGCGCAATATGTGTGAATGGAAACATGGGAGCCTATGGCAGATTGCATGTGTATTACATACACAAAAACCCACATGTAATAAGCTGTCGCCACACGCTTGTGTAAAGGAGGCCTAAAGAGGAGAGCTGGCTTATATATGGTTGTTACTAACTTAGCTTGTGCTGTGACTGCTCGCTGGGAGAGGAGGGAAGGTGCTACCTTTTCTTTGGATGTGAGATGATATTTTCTGCAGCTTCTCATTCAGAAGATTCCTTGAATTTTTATCTGTTTTGCTAAATAGGTAAAAATCAGCAGCCATTTCATCAATAAGAGGCTGGCTCCCGAGAATCCTCATCTTCAGCTCTGGAGAGCTGATGTCCAGGTCATCGGCCACCACCAGCACGTTCTTCTTTCCTTCAGTAATAAGACATTATAAGATTGTGACAGAGGCAAAAACACTATAATGTGGGTGCGTAGAGTGAAACATCATAGTTAGGCTGAGTGTCCACGGGCAAGACAGACTATTGCAAGCGATATTAGGCCACAGGGGAGCCCTAATGTCACCGCGATTTTCCACTATGAACCTATCTAAGGCCCCCTGTCCATTGGCCATGCGAAGTCCCGTGGGAGATCATGGACAGGTGCTGGCTCTTTCCATAGCAATGCTATGGATAACTATGGAAAGCGTCAGCCGGCGTGATTTGCCGGCGGTGAAATCACGCCCGTGAACAGGCACCCTAAATGATAGGTTCATCATGGAGAATCGCGGCATGCTACGATTCTTAGACACTAGCAGAAAATTGCAAGCGATTTTCCGTTTTTGTACATTGGGCTGCGCTTTCCATAGTTATCCTATGGAAAGCGTGTCATGCGTTCTCCGCATGCTATTTATCGCCGTGGATCACACTATGACAAATCGCACATGGACAGCCAGCCTTACAATGGTCAGAACACACAGCTCAAGGTTTATTGAAATGTATCATTTGGCTTGGAATCCAGAAGGCCGATTTATGCTGGCAGGTTCAAAGCTATACGGGAGGTAACAATCCTACCCCAGGCACAAATGTCTGAGGGGCCAAAAATTCCCTCAGCCACATGTTAAGTCATCCGTATTACAAATCGTCATCTCACGCTCTGGCTTGCATGTGGAGGAATCTCCCGCTCCGACCCCACATGTGAGGGAATCTCCCACTCCGACCCCGCATGTAAAGGAATCTCCCGCACCGACCCTTCATGTGGGGGAATCTCCCGCTCCGACCCCTCATGTATGGGAATCTCCCGCCCCTACCCCTCAAGTGAGGGAATCTCCCACTCCGACCCCCTGATGTGAGGGAATCTCCCGCTCCGACCCCTCGTGTGGGTGAATCTCCCACTCCGACCCCCTGATGTGAGGGAATCTCCAGCTCTGACACCGCATGTAAAGGAATCTCCCGCACCGACTCTTCATGTGAGGGAATCTCCTGCTCCGACCCATCATGTGGGGGAATCTCCCGCTCTGACCCCTCATGTATGGGAATCTCCCGCCCCTACCCCTCAAGTGAGGGAATCTCCCACTCCGACCCCCTGATGTGAGGGAATCTCCCGCTCCGACCCCTCGTGTGGGGGAATCTCCCGCTCCGACCCCTCGTGTGGGGGAATCTCCCGCTCCGACCCCTCGTGTGGGGGAATCTCCCGCTCCGACCCCTCGTGTGGGGGAATCTCCCGCTCCGACCCCTCGTGTGGGGGAATCTCCCGCTTCGACCCCTCCTGTGGGGGAATCTCCCGCTCCGACCCCTCCTGTGGGGGAATCTCCCGCTTCGACCCCTCATGTATGGGAATCTCCCGCCCCTACCCCTCAAGTGAGGGAATCTCCCACTCCGACCCCCTGATGTGAGGGAATCTCCCGCTCCGACCCCTCGTGTGGGGGAATCTCCCACTCCGACCCCCTGATGTGGGGGAATCTCCAGCTCTAACCCCGCATGTAAAGGAATCTCCCGCACCGACCCTTCATGTGAGGGAATCTCCTGCTCCGACCCATCATGTGGGGGAATCTCCCGCTCTGACCCCTCCTGTATGGGAATCTCCCGCCCCTACCCCTCAAGTGAGGGAATCTCCCACTCCGACCCCCTGATGTGAGGGAATCTCCCGCTCCGACCCCTCATGTGGGGGAATCTCCCGCTCCGACCCCTCGTGTGGGGGAATCTCCCGCTCCGACCTCTCGTGTGGGGGAATCTCCCGCTCCGACCCCTCGTGTGGGGGAATCTCCCGCTCCGACCCCTCGTGTGGGGGAATCTCCCGCTCCGACCCCTCGTGTGGGGGAATCTCCCGCTTCGACCCCTCCTGTGGGGGAATCTCCCGCTCCAACCCCTCCTGTGGGGGAATCTCCCGCTCCGACCCCTCACGTGGGGGAATCTCCCGCTCCGACCCCTCACGTGGGGGAATCTCCCGCTCCGACCCCTCATGTGGGGAAATCTCCCGCTCCGACCCCTCACGTGGGGGAATCTCCCGCTCCGACCCCTCACGTGGGGGTAATCTCCCACTCCGACCCATCATGTGGGGGAATCTCCCGCTCCGACCCCTCACGTGGGGGAATTTCCTTCTCTATTCTCTCAGTGGGGAATCTCCTGCTTTCATATTTTACACTCATGCGAGAAATCTGTGGCTCCGACCTCTCAGTTGGGAAGTTCCTGATACTCCAGCCTGTTCTTACCCAACGTCTGGGAGAGACATCTGAGCTCCTCGTCATACAGGGAGTCGGTCACGTCGGTGATGTTGACTCTCCCCCTGTCCTTGGAATGATAAAGGATGGCAAAGTGACAGCGGGACGCCTCTTCTTGGAGCCTCTGGTAGCCATTGTTGGTTATGCTGAAGCTTCTCACCTCTGTAACGCAGTCCTCACCCTTCAAGAAGTCACTGAGGAACCGGAAGGAGCTGGGAGCTTCCCGGGAGAAGATCCCAACCACCCGCTTCATGGTCAGACTGTTCTGGAGTACTGAGGAGAACATCTAAGAGTCAGGCTCAGAGGAAAGAGAGGCCACAGCAATCATCAAAACATCATAATACACACCACAGCTGCTGCAGAGCTTCATAATACACACATCAGCTTCTGCAGAACCTCATAATTTACCTCAGCTGCTGCAGAACCTCACAATAAAAGTCCACATTGCTGCAGAACCTCACAATACACACCTCAGCTGCTGCAGAACCTCATAATACACACCTCAGCTGCTGCAGAACCTCGTAATACACACCTCAGCCGCTGCAGAGCCTCATAATACACACCTCAGCTGCTGCGGAGCCTCACAATACACACCTCAGCTGCTGCAGAGCCTCAAAATACACACCTCAGCTGCTGCAGAGCCTCAAAATACACACTGCAGCTGCTGCAGAACCTCATAATACAAACATCAGCTGCTGCAGAACCTAACAATAAAAGTCCTCATTGCTGCAGAACCTCACAATACACACCTTAGCTGCTGCAGAACCTCATAATACATACCTCAGCTGCTGCAGAACCTCATGATACACCTCAGCTGCTGCAGAACCTCACAATGCACCTCAGCTGCTGCAGAGCCTCACAATACAAGTCCACATTGCTGCAAAACCTCACAATACACACCTCAGCTGCTGCAGAGCCTAATAAAACACACCTCAACTGCTGCAGAGCCTCATAATACACATCTTAGCTGCTGCAGAGCCTCATAATACACACCTCAACTGCTGCAGGGCCTCATAATACACCTCAGCTGCTGCAGAACCTCACAATACACACCTCAGCTGCTGCAGAGCCTCATAATATCTGTCAGCTACTGCAGTGGAGTATCATCCCACTTTGGTAACCGTCCCCTGCCCGGTGATACCTGCCCGCTCTGCTGCTTCACAGACTTCCTGCTCTTCCTCCTCCTCTTTTATTAAAGGAAAGTGAAAATGAAAGCGTCTCGTTCTTGGAGGTACTTTACCCCGTGCCCTGTGGACTCGCTATATCACATGAGACTGCTTAAAGGGCCAGTACACCCACAATCCCTATATCTGAATACAAGCTATTGCTCTCTGTTATCAGACAGCGCTTACATATTTCTGGAAAGGATACAATTTTTTAAGTTCTTCTACTTTGAATCAGTAATAATGTTAATCTTGGCTGCAAGTTCTAGTTTCCCAGTGATAAGACGGCAGTGACCAGCTAAATGTTAGCAGTTACCAGTGACATTATGATAGTGACCATCGAGGGCGCAGCGGTGACCGATGACATTGCACTGGTGGTAAATACTAGTTTCCATCAACAATATGTGACTTTACACTAGTTTGCAGTGACATTTCATTAGTGACTGGTAATGTTTCACCAATTAACAGTGATAATATATTAGCTTCCAGTGATTTTAGAACACTTATACAGTATTATTTTATCTTGACGCTGGTGGAGACAAGTGTGAAAGCCCGGTGATGCCCCCTCTACCTCATTGGCTGCATAGATGCTTCCCCTGCAGGTCCAGGCAGGCCAGCTGCTCTTCACCTCGCTGCTCACACTCACCCCCTGCAATCGTCCATCTATTGCTGCGCTCCTCTGGTCCTAGGAGCATGCTGATGTTCCAGATGCTGACCTCTGCTGCTTACACTAACCGTCCCCCCGCTATCGGATGTCTATCAGCGCTCCTCCGGTCTACACCCCGCTGAAGTGCTCAGCTCCTACGCTGTGCACATTCTCAGCGGTACACTAAGGGGGAGGACAGCGGCGGTACTCATTGTAGCCTGGGCTGGAGGGTTACGATACGTTTTACAGCAACCAATGCACAGCGAACAGGAAAAAGTACCCTTACCCTTACACTGCAGCCCTGGCTAAAATCACTACATAGGCTAGCGATGTGACAGGGGCGTTTCTCCATGGAAGCCTTGTCAAACTCCGAGCTTCTGGTGGCGTCAAGATACAATAATACCCACTGATACTACACTCATTTCCAGCTAAATTCCACTAGTGATAATCCAGTGATTTTAGATTAGTGCTACTACACTTGTTTCCGGTGACATTTCATTAGTGACTGATAATATTTCACCAATTATCAGTGATATACACTGCAGTGGCCCAGAACATATATTCCTGGCCCCTCCATCAGTGTCATGCAGGTAATGTCTGGTGTAGATGCACTGTGCAGAAGTTGTCCAGTCATTTGTCATGTGTGTTGCACAGCTGCAGCGAGTGAAGAGTTAATGTCTCCATGAAGCTGGGATATGCCTGTGAATGTAACCATTTTCATGTCATGTGGTATGCTAGAGGATATAGGTTTGAGTGATTTGGGTGTGGTAGAGGAAGGTGGAGATTCAGATAAGGAGGACAGTCAGCAGTGAGAGTGTCGGCCGCTACTGGTGTATCTTGATGCCACTAGGGGTGTTACAAGTGTCACCAGGAGTGAATGCCTGTGTCACTCCCCTAGCTTCGGATTGGCTGATGAGATACAGGAGTAACAGGCAGAGAAGGAGCAAGTAGGACACTGTGTATCCCAACTCAAAGTAGTGACTGGGGGCTGCGAGGCAGGTGGCGACACTGAGCGCCTGCCAGACAGAATAAACCAGCAGCAGCAGTAGGAGGGGTGGCAGTGATCTGGTGTGAGCCAGCGGTGAAGTGCTTGGATGGATGCATCATAGCACTTGCAGCCGGGAAGGCCCAGAGGGGAGGCAGCCAGCAGGGAGACTGTGCGCTGGGCTGTGCGCCGACACCTGACAAACCCCCCCACCAGGCACTGTGACAGCGGGGAGGCCGCCGCTATTCAAGATGCGAGCCCGCCAGAGCAGACCTGCCAGGGCTGCTGGCAGCAGCGGGGTCAGGAGCTGGGAGAACCCGCCGGACAGCAGACTCCCAACACTCACATCAGCAGCGGCAGGGAGCAGGTGTGCAGCGGAGGGTCAGGAGCTGGGAGATGTTGCCGGACAGCATCCTCCGAACACTCACATCAGCAGCACCAGCAGGGAGATGCCAGTGGCACACTTACAGCTGCAGACTCCGGTTGCAGGTGTGCAGCAGGGGGTTAGGAGCTGGGCGAGGCCGCCGGCATCAGCAGCAGGGAGATGCCAGCGGCACATTTACAGCAGCGGCCTCCTCCGGTGCAAGTGTGTGTGTTTGTGTACCCACCAGCCAATCCGGAGCTGTGGGTTCTCCCCCTAGTTCCTGCAGGCCAGCTCATGTCTCCACCCATTACTGTGGTGGCATCAAGATATACCGTGCTGGCCACATGGGGGTACCTTCAATCCTCATGTGGTGAAGAGAATGGAAGAAGAGGAGCGGTTCCCTGAGAGTTTCTGTGCCAGGGAGCATTTAAGAGTGGAGTGAAAGAGTAACCCAAGACCCGGATCATCGTGCAGAGGTACTGTGTCCAGGGTATATCTGTGGAGAGTCTGCCCCTTTTTCCAGGAGCAGTCCCAGAAAGATAACTAGGACTGTCTGGCCGGTGTCATCCTGAGTATACCCCTTCCAGGAGTGGTTCCGTACAAACCCTAAGGATTGTAGGACCTGCATCATCCTTAGTTCCTCCCAGACCTTCTTCCTCTGTGTTGCCTGCATTGGTGTATCAGTGTACCTTTGTAAAGGCTTCCAGTTATTACAATAAAGTTCTCCCAGGCCCTCCTGACTGTTCCCAGGAACTGGGGTACTAAAAAGGTAACAGTGTGTGGACTCTACTTATTACTGTCGACGTTCTATAACACAAATGTGAGTCCTGTAGATTAATCTGTGGGAACTCACTGCCATGCTGATTAGGAGTATTTGAATATGCTAATTAATATGACACTAAGTGCTAGTCCAAAGGTGGGTTGATAGCTGCCGGGTAGTTCAATGAAGGCCGGCTTCCTGATGGGAAAGACCGGTTTCATTCTTGTTCACAAAGGTCTTAGAATCGCATTTATCGTAATGTTTGCTCTGGATACGATTTCTCCTTGCGTTAGGCAAAGGGAGTTGCATCATTTATCTGTTTGTATGTTATTTTCTTTTTACTAAGGACACAGGTCGGCAGGTACGCGATAGGTCAGGTTAAAGGACAATTAGAAGGAAGGCCGCAGGTCTTGGGAGGAGAAGCTAAAGCTGCCTAGGCCAGGCCATCCTATGGTCTGTTTAATCTCACATAATGTATAACTCCCCAAGTAAAAGGAGAGAGGCTTTGCTAACATACGCAAAACACAAGCCGGATGTAATCTGTGTCCAGCAGGCCCATTTTTCTCACAATTCTGCGCCCAGATATCACCACTATTCTAGATACTTTATGGCCACGGCCCCTAAAAAAAACAGAGGTGTTTTGACACTTTTGCATAATTAATTCCCCCTCCAAGTGTAACAGATAGAGAGCGATCAAGAAGGGAGATTTTGTATTGCTTTGGGGAAATTACATGACCAATCCTTGGCCATAATTAATATGTATGCCCCCTCGGAGAACCCCTGGCCCGCTATGCGAGCGGTCTCTAAGAAGCTTTTGCTTTATCCACAATATAAGATGTTATGGGCAGGTGATTTTAATTTTACTTTCAGCTCAACTCTAGATAGATCAGATAATAAGGCAGACAGATTTTCGGAGTTGCAGCGGAGGGAGTGAGAGGTTAAACTGTCTCAGTTGTGGCTAGCGAATAGCTGGAGGGAGATTCACGGTAAAGAGACGGGTTACACTTTTTTCCCAGACTGTACTTGAGAATTGATTATATTTTGGTATCCACATGCCTCTTACCCCACCTAACGACCACCAACCATTACCCATGTGTCTGCTCAAATCATGACTTTGTGTTTTCGGAGATTAATGATGATATAGCCCTGGTAAACCTATTCAGATGGCGGTTGAATGAGGCCCTTATTCGAGTTTCTATCATTTCAGGTCAAATTTCCAATCAGATCTCTGAATTTTTGGCTTTTAACACTAGCCCAGAGACGAGGCCTCAATGGGTTTGGTTGTCCCATAAAGCATAAATTCAAGGACCACTTATATGGTTGCTATCCCAAAGGAAAAGCCACAAGCTTTCCTGGCTCTGGAAAGGAGGCTGTTTCTGTTGGAAAATTATAATCAGCGCATTCCTTCATGGGCAACGACCAAAGAGATCAGAGATATAAAGCTGCAGCTTAACGCCCTTTTGTCAGAAAAGGTGGAGCAGGCACTCCAATGGAGTGGATGCAAACAAATCAGATAGGTTATTAGCAGCAAAATTGCGAGACACACAAAAGCTGAACTCGGTATTTAAGCTATATACCCCCCCATAATACCACTACTACCACCCAAATAAGATTTATTATACGTTTGCTAATTTTTATGCATCTCTATGCAAGGAACAAAAGGGGGTGCAGAGATTTTAGGGCACAAGTTCATGGAGTCTGTCCAGATACCCACCATTTCCCAAGAACAAATGGACTCTCTGAACACAGATATTACTGCAGAGGAAATAGCTGACGCCATCGATAAATTGTAATTGGGGAAGACCCCGGGCCCGGACAGTTTACAGCCATTTATTACAAAGCAATAATCAAGCCCCTGTAGAGTATGCGCCAGACCCTGATGAGGGGAGATATCCCCCCACAAGAATTTCGAAATTCTAACCTAACGGTGATCCCCAAAGCCAATAAGAACTCTCTTTCTCCTAAGCATTATAGATCCATCTATCTTTTGAATATAGACTATAAAATATTTATGGCTATTTTGGTGACCCACATAAATCAGTTTCTTCCTGAACTGATCCATAAAGACCAGGTAGGCTCATCCAACGCAGACAAGCTCTGGATAATATTAGAAAAGCTTTAAATATTATTGATCAGGCACAAAATAGTAAAACTCCCCTGACTCTCTTAGCCTTGGATATTTGACTCCCTGTCTAGGACTACTTATTCTTTGTACTACAGCAAATGGGGTTCATACAGGCCCTTAGGTCCCTCTCCTCCTCTCCTTCCACTCTTTTAAAACTCCCAACTACTAAAGAAACTCAAATCTGAATTAGGTGGGGTGAACGTCAGGGATGTACCCTCTCACAAGCACTTTTCGCACTAGCGATGGAACCTATTGCGATTCGACGGAATCCCAATATAAAAGGCGTTAGCCTGGGGGAAGAGGAATACAAACTAAACTTATTTGTAGATGATCTTCTGCTTTCGCTCACCCAGCCGCTAATTTCTTCGCCAAATTTGATGAGACTGCTTGATAAATGGGCAGCTATCACGGGATTAAGTAAACTCCGATAAAAGTGATAGTGCCTACGTTAATACATCACCCTCCATATCAAAATTAGTGAATTGACTTTCGGCTTTTAACAAGCCCACTATATTACCTTATTTGGTTGTTAACTCAACCACCTACTTGTCCCCCCTATATAAGTGGAATTATCCCCCCCTGATACGGAAACTCTCTTCAGAGTTACTTGAGTGGGATGACCCAAAATTGTCTTGGGTGGGAAGGACACATGTTGTCAAAATGAGCCCGCCTCAATGAACATTATATCTCTTTCGAACCCTGCCTATTCCAGTTCCGGGGGGGGGGGGGGGGGGGGATATTAAATAATCAGCGTAATGTACTACCATAAAAGACAGGGGGGTCTTTCTGTCCCTAATTTTATGAAGTACTACACAGCTGCTAGAACTGCCCAATGGATTGCGACTCTGAAGGGAGATGGAGCCCTGCTCTGGGTGGATCTGGAGGCAGTGAGATTAGCCCCGCACACATTTCTAGACTTGATATAGTCAAATGGTCCTATTGGCCGCCAATTTATATAGCATTAGCCTGTTTACCTACTATTCACTGCATACTTGAACATTCGCTATAAATATAAGCTTTCTACTAACCCTTCTGGGGTCTCTAATACCAAATGTGAGCTTCCCACCAAGCTTGGACCTGGTTCATTTCCAGTGGTTGAAAATTAACGAAGTAACTAGCCTCCATTGTTTGGTAGAGAGTTCCCACCTGCTAGCAGTGGCTCAATCCCAAGCCAAGTTTGATCCTCCCCTATCTGAAAATTATCAGGTCAATCAAGTTTTCCATTTTCCATAATTACTCCAGCTATCACAAGTTCTTCCAGACATGACTATGTTTGAGAGACTGTGTTTGCAAGATCCCATGACAAAAGGCACTGTGTCTTTAATTAACAATATCCTGAATAACCCAACAGGGGATGGCGGATAGCCTTTATTGACAAAATGGGAGATGGATTTAGGAATTAACACGTCAGTGGAAAGATGGGGCCATTGCTGTGAAACAGTCTCTTAAGGTAGTTATCAGGTTACATTAATGGAAACATCCTTAAAAATATTGCACTGTACCCACTTGGTGCCTGCCGGATTGAACAAAATTTAACAAACATCTTCACCCCTATGTTTTAGGGGATGTATGGAGGAGGGAACTCAGCTACACATTTGGTAGACCTCTACAGGCAGATAGGCCTCGCCCTCTACAGCTAGATAGGCGGATAGTCTACTACATAGGCTATTTGCAGGCCCATTTCAAAAATCCCCTTCGGTGTTTTTCTCCTAGGAGATCATCAGCCAACGGGTAAATACCGGGTGCATAAATTGATTCAGATTATCTGTAGGGCGGCCGGAATTCATATTGCAGCCAGATAGGAACAACCACACCTTTCTTTTCCAGATGTGATGAATAGAATTTTGCAGATTGCGTTGCACGAAAGGCTGCATGCTATAGGGTTGGACTCATTAGAGAGATATGGGCAGGTGTGGGGATCCTGGATAGAGTTGGTAGATATTCTGGGATTCCGGCATACACTCCTGTCAACCTAAAGTGAGCTGGTGTGCCGGTTTGGCTATAAACCTGTTGAATAGAGTTGGCTATTTATTATATATATATATATATATATATATATATATCTATATATATATATATATATATATATATATATATATATATATATATATATATATATATATATCATGAACGCCTGGAGCAATTTCCACCTAATTTGGTACATATATAATTCACTCCATGGGGATACATTTGAGGGGATAAGATAGCCCCTCTTCCCCTGCGGTGGGAGTGGTGGGGATGCTGGAATTGTACTTGAGCAGATGGTTTTTATTTCACAGTCTTATCTAACACAAACGACCTCCTCCTCATCATACACTAATCTATCACACAGACGACCTCCTCCTCCTCAAATACTAATATATTACACAGACCTCCTGCCCCTCAGATAATTATATCTTACACAGGCAACCTCCTCCTCTGCTCCAACTACCAGACAGCTTCCCACCAGCACTAAGCCACAATGTACCACACAGAAATGAGCCCAGCACCCAGTCTTATGAAAGCTGGCCAAAAGGAAATCTGTGTTGCCCATAGCAACCAATCACAGCAGAGCTTTCATTTTACCTCAGCAGTATAACAAGTGAAAGCTAAGCTATGATTGGTTGCCATAAGATATACTAATATAATACACAGACGACCTCCTCATATACTAATATATTACCCAGACAACCTCCTCATGCAGTAAGATATGACACAGATGACCTCCTCCTCATATACTAATATATTACACAGATAACCTTCTCCTCATATACTAATATATTACACAGACGAGCTCTTCCTCATATACTAATATATTACACAGACGACCTACTCCTCATATACTAATATATTACACAGACGACCTACTCCTCATATACTAATATATTACACAGACGACCTCCTCCTCATGCAGTAAGATATTACACAGACGACCTCCTCCTCATGCAGTAAGATATTACACAGACGACCTCCTGCTCATGCAGCAAGATATTACACAGACGACCTCCTCCTCACATAGTAAGATATTACACAGCCGACCTACTCCTCATGCAGTAAGATATTACATAGACGACCTCCTCCTCATGCAGTAAGATATTGCACAGACGACCTCCTCCTCATGCAGTAAGATATTGCACAGACGACCTCCTCCTCATGCAGTAAGATATTGCACAGACGACCTCCTCCTCATATACTAACCGGAAATTACACGTTAGGCGTCCCTCCTACCCTCCCCCTTCTCAACTCCTGGAACAAAGGGAGAAGTTTGTACACAAACCACATAGCAAGAGGACAAAGACCAGATTGCACACGGCATTACAGAACCTGGGAGGGGGGAAGGGGAGGAGATTCTATATAGCGTAAGCTATAATAATGAGTATATACCATGTGTGTCATATGTTATATGCCCATAAAGGGCAGATAAAAGAAGCTCTGGGATTGTACCTGGGCCAGAGCTGGTTATGATTTCTTACTGATACGTGTGTCAGAGTGATTTCTTAACGTGTGTACACACCATGCTATACAATTAGGAGGCTGCAGAATACCTCAAATCCTGCTGGAGTAATTTGGATCCAGAACAATAGACTCACACAAACATATTTAAATTATTTTTGTGTCTAAAAATATAATACACGACCAACGCCGGGTAATCAGCTAGTAATATATAAAAAGAAATCTGACAGAACTGACGACCTTGAGTTAGTTCAGTTACATTTTATTGTAGTTAGTTAGTAAATCAAGCATTGCACATATTTCAATCTCTTGGCGAAAGAAGAAGAAGAATACAGGAGGAAAAGTATATCTGAATCCTAAGTATGATTGTGATCGCCATATTGAATGCAGGTTTACCTGTTAAGTCCCCTGCGAGGGGATTATCGCTGCATAAATGATATCTTTTTCAATTTGTGATATTTTAATAAAAGTCTTTTGAAACTAATATATGATCTATAGGTGATTTTCTGATGACAGATTCCATGTAACAAGCATTCTTCCATCTTCCTATTTGCACAATAAGAGGAGCGCGAATAGCATCACGTCTCCTTACTAGGTGCTTTTACTGAGGAGACCACCCCCTTCCTGACTAGTGCCGAGTAACATTACATACGTGAACGCTGAAAATCCACTAAGGCTGCATTCACACGAACGTATATCGGCTCGGTTTTCACGCCGAGCCAATATACATCGTTCTCATCTGCAGGGGGGGGGGGGGGGAGGATGGAAGAGCCAGGAGCAGGAATTGAGCTCCCGCGCCCTCTCTGCCTCCTCTCCGCCCCTCTGCACTATTTGCAATGGGGAGAGGCGGGACAGGGGCGGGGCTAAGTTATACGAATTAGCCCCGCCCTGCCTCTCCCTATTGCAAGTACTGCAGAGGGGTGGAGAGGAGGCAGAGAGGGGGCGGAAGCTCAGTTCCTGCTCCTGGCTCTTCCATCCTCCCCCCCTGCAATGAGGACGACGTATATCGGCTCGGCGTGAAAACTGAGCCGATATACGTTCGTGTGAATGCACCCTAACAGTGAGATTACATGTAAGTGGGGACATCTCCCCGTGACATTACATTAGTGAGCAGTCACTATTTGTGCTGCAGTTGCTCTCCTGTGGGAGAAGACCATCCGCCATGACTCTGGCATCTACACAGCACAGCTCAGCTCTTGTTGCTCAGATGCTGTTTCTCACACATCTTATGACTGATCTGTATATATACCATATATGTCATATGGAGGGAGTGATATAGTCATGATATGGAGGAGGGGCAACATACCCTAGTATGGGGGATAGTGATACACAAGCGGCTGAGGTTCCAGTAACTTCACTCTTGGAGGAAATATTCCGTGTTCTGCATGTGATGATTGACGAGCTCCCGGAGGACGCGCAGCACCTGGCACAGGTACAAGATAATTACACAACCCACACAATCATTCATTGAATAAAACCCGCCCGCAGAAAACACAGAGGAAGAGATGTGTGACGGGTGAGCGATATACACCTTCTGACATCACTGAAACCATAGCACACAATAACGCTGACACGAACACCAGAGAAATCACTGACAGTATCACAAGTGCCATCACTGACAAAAGTATACGGACACAATTACCAGTGCAATCACAGACAGTATCACAAGTGCCATCACAGACAGTATGGGGGTGCCACAGGGTTCAGTATTAGGCCCCATTCTGTTCAATATATTTATCAATGACCTGATAGAGGGACTGCACAGCAAAATATCAATATTTGCAGATGACACTAAATTATACAATATAATCAATGCAACAGAGGACAATGTGCGGCTACAAAAGGACCTGGATAAGCTGGGGGCCTGGGCAGAAAAATGGCCAATGAAGTTCAATGTTGATAAATGTAAGGTTCTGCACATGGGCAGGAGAAACGGATGTCACCAATATACACTAAATGGGGTACTGCTAGGGAAAAGTGATATGGAAAAGACCTGGGGGTACTAGTGGATTGTAGACTAAACTGGAGTAACCAATGCCAGTCAGCAGCTGCAAAAGCTTATAAAGTTTTGGGATGCATTAAAAGAGGTATAGGGGCGAGGGACGAGAACATTATCCTTCCATTATATAAGGCACTTGTCAGGCCTCACATGGAATACTGCGTACAATTCTGGTCACCGGTGCTCAGGAAAGATGTAGCAGTGCTTGAGGGGATTCAAAGAAGGGCAACTAAACTAATACATGGAATGAAGGGACTGGAATACCCAGAGAGGCATCAAAATTGGGATTATTTACTCTAGAAAAAAGACGGCTAAGGGGCGATCAAATAACTATGTATAAATACATGAGGGAACAATACAAGGATCTCTCCCATGATCTGTTTATACCCAGAACTGCAACGGTAACAAGAGGACATCCGTTACGTTTAGAGGAAAGCAGGTTTCATCACCAACATTGAAAGGGGTTCTTTACTGTAAGAGCAGTGAGACTGTGAAACTCTCTGCCTGAGGAAGTGGTGATGGCAAAATCCATAGAGGAATTTAAAAGGGGACTTGATGTCTTTCTGGAGAGGAAGGACATTATAGGTTATAAATCTTAGGTTAATTGTTAATCCGGGTATACAGGCAGGTAGGAACTATTAGGGGTTGATCCAGGGAACAGTCTGATTGCCATTAGGGAGTCGGGAAGGAATTTTTTCCACAAAAAGGCTAATTGGCTTCTGCTCTTGGGTTTTTTGCCTTTCTCTGGATCAACAACACAGGAGGATAAACAGGCTGGACTAGATGGACATTGTCTTCATTCAGCCTTAGAACTATGTTACTATGTAGTATCACAAGTGCCACCACTGACACAAGTATACTGACACAATCACCATTGCAATCACAGACAGTACCACCAGTGCAATCACAGACAATATCACTAGTGCAATCACTGACACAATCACCAGTGCAACCACTGACAGTATCAATAGTGCAATCACTGACACAATCACCAGTGCAATCACTAACGGTATCACCAGTGCAATCACAGACAGTATCACTAGTGCAATCACCAACACAATCACCAGTGCAACCACAGACAATATCACTAGTGCAATCACTGACACAATCACCAGTGCAATAACTGACAGTATCACTAGTGCAATCACTGACACAATCACCAGTGCAATCACTAACGGTATCACCAGTGCAATCACAGACAGTATCACTAGTGCAATCACCAACACAATCACCAGTGCAACCACAGACAATATCACTAGTGCAATCACTGACACAATTACCAGTGCAATCACTGACAGTATCAATAGTGCAATCACTGACACAAGTACACTGACACAATCACCAATGCAATCACTAAAGGCCCATTTACACCAGCCGATGATCACAAAAAAATCGCTAATTGGCAATCGTTTTAGCGCTATTCGGTGCATGTAAATGTGCACCCATCGTCTGCTTTTCGGGCACTGCTGGCTGATCGTTAAATTCAGTCCAACTTAAAAATCGTTCTTCACTTTTATTAGATGTTCTCCATGGGGAGTGCTGATAGCATTGTTTCTAGAGATGAGCGAACGTACTCGTCCGAGCTTGATATTCGTGCGAATATTAGGGTGTTCGGGATGCTCGTTACTCGTAACGAGTACCACGCGGTGTTTCGGTTACTTTCAGTTTCCTCTCTGAGACGTTAGCGCGCTTTTCTGGCCAATTGAAAGACAGGGAAGGCATTACAACTTCCCCCTGTGACGTTCAAGCCCTATACCACCCCCCTGCTGTGAGTGGCTGGGGCGATCAGATGTCACCCGAGTATAAAAGTCGGCCCCTCCGGCGGCTCGCCACACATGCCTTGTGAGTTAGCTGAGGGAAAGTACTATCGTGCTGGTGCTGCTGTAGGGAGAGCGTTAGGAGTCAGTGTAGCCTTCAAGAACCCTAAAGGTCCTTCTTAGGGCTACATCTACCTGTGTGCAGGCTGCTGCTAGCAGTGGTTTGTTTTTTTTCTCAAAATCGGCAGTGCAGAGCATTGCACCCGGCATTAGGGACAGAAGTGGTGCATAGGCAGGGAGAGTGTTAGGAGTGAGTGTAGCCTTCAAGAACCTCAACGGTCCTTTCTAGGGCCAAATTTAAGCGTGTGCAGTACTGTGCTGGCTGCTGTTAGCAGTGTTGCATTTTTTTTTTCTAAAAATCGTCTGTGCAGAGCATTGCACCCTCCATTGATACTACAGGGACAGAATTGTGTAGGCAGGGCCACAACACAGTTATTGTTCATTGAATATACGCAGTGGGTCCTTCCCTTTGCAAAAAAGGAAAAGAAATTATATTTGGCCTGCCTGTGTCAGTCCTAAGGTCTCCGTGTACGTGTGTGCTGCGTGGAGAACGTACAAAAATCAGACGCAACCAGCTACGGTTTACTGCAGGCTTGCGCCATTGTCTTTCCTGACTGGCAAATACCTGCTCTGCTAGAGTTAATAACTCTGCTACACTAAAGTTGTGTGTCACTTTTTCAGGGCCACACTACAGTTCTAAAAGTTATTGTTCATTGAATATACGCAGTGGGTCCTTCCCTTTGCAAAAAAGGAAAAGAAATTATATTTGGCCTGCCTGTATCAGTCCTAAGGTCTCCGTGTACGTGTGTGCTGCGTGTACAACGTACAAAAATCAGACGCAACCAGCTACGCTTTACTGCAGCCTAGCGCCATTGTCTTTCCTGACTGGCAAATACCTGCTCTGCTAGAGTTAATAACTCTGCTACACTATAGTTGTGTGACACGTTTTGAGGGCCACACCACAGATATTAAACTTCTTGTTCATTGAATATACGCAGTGGGGTCCTTCCCTTTGCAAAAAAGGAAAAGAAATTATATTTGGCCTGCCTGTGTCAGTCCTAAGGTCTCCGTGTACGTGTGTGCTGCGTGGACAACGTACAAAAATCAGACGCAACCAGCTACGGTTTACTGCAGGCTTGCGCCATTGTCTTTCCTGACTGGCAAATACCTGTTCTGCTAGAGTTAATAACTCTGCTACACTAAAGTTGTGTGACACTTTTTCAGGGCCACACCACAGTTATTAAACGTATTGTTCATTGAATATACGCAGTGGGGCCTTCCCTTTGCAAAAAAGCGAAAAAATTATATTTGGCCTGCAGGCTTGCGCCAATTTATTTCCTGCCTGGGAAATCAAATCACTGGTGTTAGCGCAAAATTCGCTATTATAGATATACCGTGTGTTCCAAATTAAATAATATGTGTACAGGCCTGGAGAGCCTTTCAAAGATCACAAGCCTACATCATGTGTTCCCAAAAGAGTCTCCCTTTATTATGCGCGCGTAAAACCTTAAATAAAGTTTCAACACAGGAAGTCAGGCAATTTAGCAGTTACAGTGAGCTTATAGGCCATTTCTCAGAGGAAAGTATTTGTGAGGTAGCTTGTGATGTCATCCATCTGGGAGGAACTTCAGTGAGCACGCTCAGTTCATTCTTGAATTTGGTCTCATGAGAAGAACATCCTGTTTCTCCTCTCTGCTGTCCAAGACAAAGCACTCCTAAAAAGGTTTGGCCAGTTAGAACTGGTTTTACCAGTTCTTGAGCTCCTCCAATTCTTGTGGAGGTGGGGGGGGGGGAGGTGATGTTCCCTTCCCCAGAAGTTCAGACCATTATAGGCAAAATACAGTATATTCACAGTTGATAACAGAAAATACATACAAAATGGTGAACATATAGGATATCTCCCACACTGGTAATACAGCATGCTGAGGGGTAGGGGTAGGCCTAGAGGACGTGGACGCGGCCGAGGACGCGGAGGGCCAAGTGAGGGTGTGGGCACAGGCCGAGCCAGTGCGGTGGCCAGGGGTAGAGGCAGGGCCAGACCGAATAATCCACCAACTGTTTCCCAAAGCGCCCCCTCGCGCCATGCCACCCTGCACAGGTCAAGGTGCTCTACGGTGTGGCAGTTTTTCACAGAGACGCCTGACGACCGACGAACAGTGGTGTGCAACCTTTGTCGCGCCAAGATCAGCTGGGGAGGCACCACCAACAGCATGCGCAGGCATATGATGGCCAAGCACCCCACAAGGTGGGACGATGCCCGTTCACCGCCTCCGGTTTGCACCACTGCCCCTGTGACCCAACCTGCCACTGAGATCCAACCCCCCTCTGAGGACACAGGCACTACCGTCTCCTGGCCTGCATCCACACCCTCACCTCCGCTGTCCTCGGCCCCATCCACCAATGTCTCTCAGCGCAGCATCCAGACGTCGCTAGCACCGCTGTTTGAGCGCAAGCGCAAGTACGCCGCCACGCACCCGCACGCTCAAGTGTTAAACGTGCACATTGCCAAATTGATCAGCCTTGAGATGCTGCCGTATAGGCTTGTGGAAACAGAGGCTTTCAAAAGCATGATGGCGGCGGCGACCCCGCACTACTCAGTTCCCAGTTGCCACTACTTTTCCCGATGTGCCGTCCCAGCCCTGCACGACCACGTCTCCCGCAACATTGTACGCGCCCTCACCAACGCGGTTACTGGCAAGGTCCACTTAACAACAGACACGTGGACAAGCACAGGCGGGCAGGGCCACTATATCTCCCTGACGGCACATTGGGTGAATTTAGTGGAGGCTGGGACCGAGTCAGAGCCTGGGACCGCTCACGTCCTACCCACCCCCAGAATTGCGGGCCACAGCTCGGTGGTGGTATCTGCGGCGGTGTATGCTTCCTCCACTAAAGCACCTTCCTGCATTAAGCACGACATTACTACCTCAGCTGTGTTGGGCAATGCAATGGGATATTTCTATGTACCGCCGGTGGCTTCCTGGCACCCACCCATGCTGTGGGTCCACAGGGAATTATAAATGCATCTGTGTCCACTTGTAAAGAACCCCAGTCTGACTGGGGCATGCAGTGTGGGCCGAAGCCCACCTGCATTAAGCACGACATTACTACCTCAGCTGTGTTGGGCACTGCAATGGGATATTTTTATGTACCGCCGGTGGGTTCCAGGGAGCCACCCATGCTGTAGGTGCACACGGAGTTTAACCTACATCTGTCCACTTGTAAAGAACCCCAGTCTGACTGGGGCATGCAGTGTGGGCCGAAGCCCACCTGCATTAAGCACGACATTACTACCTCAGCTGTGTTGGGCAATGCAATGGGATATTTCTATGTACCGCCGGTGGCTTCCTGGCACCCACCCCTGCTGTGGGTCCACAGGGAATTATAAATGCATCTGTTTCCACTTGTAAAGAACCCCAGTCAGACTGGGGCATGCAGTGTGGGCCGAAGCCCACCTGCATTAAGCACGACATTACTACCTCAGCTGTGTTGGGCACTGCAATGGGATATTTTTATGTACCGCTGGTGGGTTCCAGGAAGCCACCCATGCTGTCGGTCGACAGGGACTTCACAATAGGGAGTTGTACCTGCCTGTGTCTATGAATTAAAAAGCCCGGTCTGACTGGGGCATGCAGAGACACCTTGACAGAATGAATAGTGTGTGGCACATAGGTTCCCCATTGCTATGTCCACGTGTGCAGCTCCTGATGGCGGTGGCACAGGATTCTATTTTTCATTGCTTCTGTACAGCATTGTGGGCTATCGCCCCACCCCTTTTAAAGAGGGTCGCTGCCTAGCCATGCCAACCCTCTGCAGTGTGTGCCTGCGGTTCCTCCTCATGGCAGACGCACTTATAAATAGACATGAGTGTGGCGTGGCATGAGGGCAGCTGAAGGCTGCGCACGGACAATTTGGTGTGCGCTGTGGACACTGGGTCGTGCGGGGGGGGGGTTCGGCAGCATGTAACCCAGGAGAAGTGGCAGCGGAGTGTCATGCAGGCAGTGATTGTGCTTTGTTGGAGGTAGTGTGGTGCTTAGCTAAGGTATGCATTGCTAATGAGGGCTTTTCAGAAGTAAAAGTTGTTGGGAGGGGGGGGCCCACTCTTGCCGCTATTGTGGCTTAATAGTGGGACCTGGGAACTTGAGATGCAGCCCAACATGTAGCCCCTCGCCTGCCCTATCCATTGCTGTGTCGTTCCCATCACTTTCTTGAATTGCCCCGATTTTCACAAATGGAAACCTTAGCGAGCATCGGCGATATACAAAAATGCTCGAGTCGCCCTTTGACTTCAATGGGGTTCGTTACTCGAAACGAACCCTCGAGCATCGCGATAATTTCGTCCCGAGTAACGAGCACCCGAGCATTTTGGTGCTCGCTCATCTCTAATAAAGACCTTGACGAACATGATGATCATAGCCGACCCTACCTTTGAGGACACCTTGACAGTAGCGACTGGCTACTCTGACCAGAATCTCTGGTTGGAGTTGATGAGGTACAATGCTAACAGGAGCAACAAATCTAACTGTTACGTGTGCGGTAGTGCCCGACCACACTCGGGGATGGTCCCCCTAAATCTCCCTGTAGATGCTGAAGACTGGTTTCTTAGTCTCTTCACGAGCACTTCCACTAATTACACTGTTTGTGAGAAGTGGAAAAAGGAATACTCTATAACTACTTAAATGTTTTGCACCGGAGAGAGTATTACTGACTACCCTGGAAACTACACCTGCCAGGCAAATGGGCTGGGTGGAGGGAGATTTTTGGGGAACTCACTAACGGGTATTGCTCTTCCTATGGTACGATAGGAGGGGAATGGAGGTAGAATCAGGTCCAGTCCTTAGGAGATGTTTACTGGCTTTGTGGAGACATGAGGTGGAGAACCCGCCTGGAAGGTAATTGGGCAGGGGAGTGTGCCATAGTAAAGCCCTTATGCTCCTCCACATCCTGTCAGACAGCATCGAGGATAATGAGGTTGTCCCCAATAGTTAATTTATATTGATTCAACTCTGTCTGTGTTCTGTGGTTATCCTGTCATGTTGGTCTATCCTTGTTTTCCGCATAGGTACGGCGGTTCCTTCCAGTCTTGTCACTAGGTAGTGTAGGGGTCAGTGTCGGTGGCCTGGACGTGTCCACCTTCAGGGCTATCTCCAGGAGGGACATTGGTGTGGGTGAAGATCAGGGAGTCCCACGCTGTGCGTACCTGTGCACACTACTAGTATTGTAACATTATACTAGAGCGAGAAGAGAGACTCCTGGTGGTAGTTTTGATCTACACATGTACATTGACGTCATAGGACAGCCAAGGGGGGTACCTGACGAGTTTTAAAAATTAGAGACCAAGTTAAAGTTAGATTTGAGTCCATTTTTCTGATCATTATGGTAAATAAAATGTTGACTGGATTAATTATGTTTATTATAATTAGCAGCGGTTTATAAATTACACTGGAGATGCCTTATAGGGACTAGTCGACCAATAGGACCTATCTCGACTACGACTTTTCAAAATAGAATGGCCTTAGATATGATTTTAGCTAAAAAGGGGAGTGTCTGTAAGATGATAGGGGAGACTTGTACCTACATCCCAGACAACATGTGACCCGTGGGTAAAGAAGCAGTTGCCATTAAGAAGCTGACCGCACTAACTAAAAAGAACTAACCTTTTGGACCAGTACTCGCCATGGATGAGCGGGTGGTAAAGGATCCTGGCACAGACGGGCGTCGCTGTTGTATGTGAACTGATTATCTTTTTCGTTCTAGTCAGCTGTGTTATCCCCTGTGTCAGAGAGAGACCTGTGAAACTCATGCTGGAAAAGCCGCTCCCACAATGAGTTTGCTGGATGCATCCCCAGAAGGAGTGGACAAGTCCTACACCCCCTTGAAGACCCTAAATCGAACCTTCAACGCGCTCCGATTATAGGCTCACACGCAGAGAACTGTGAAAATTTGACGGGAAGAGTAGAGGATAGACATTTTAAGGGGGGATTGTGATAGACATGATAATTAGCGTAAAATGTCTATTGATTTGTACTAAACTAGATGTATTACGCAGCTGTAGTGACTTTAACTCTTAGAGGCTAATGACTGCATAATTTCATTATAGTAATTGCTGGACAATGGCATGGTGAAAGATGTGTGTGTGGTATAATGTTGACTTTGCACAAACCTCCACAAACAGCCTCTTAAAGAGTTAAGTCACATTCCAATACTGAAAAAGCCCCCATCACCCACTCTCCAGCTTCTCAAACAAAGAGATACTTTCAGTTTTGACCACATGTGATAGAACAAAGAACTGGCTTACACAGTGGACTTTGGAGAGGGGTGGGGGATTCTATATGATCCGACAAATGAGAATCCTATATGTTACTGATGTAATCTGTTGCACGCCCATAAAAGGGCAGGTATCATGTGTTACAATAAAGCCTGAGGCTCTACACAGTAGAGAGACTCCCAGCTTAGACCGGCATTTGTGTCTGATCTGGTCGATGATGTGTGCACACTATACAATTTGGAAGCTACAGAATACCCCGAAACCTGCTGGAGGAAAATATGATCCAGCTCAAGCCGGCAGAGCATTGTTTTCAATGGAGCTGCCGGCAGCAGCGCTCTTGTGGAAAATAGGTAAAAAAGTTATGGACTTACTTCACAGGGGTGCCTGGTCCACAACACCCCTGATCCCGAAAGGGCATGTAGTGGAATATAGGGTGCAGGAGGTATTCCAATATCCAGCGACAATCGCTTATTAAAGCGACATATTTCGGCTTCTAACATTATCATATGCATATGTTATTTTAGCATGATGTGAGTGAAAAAAAGTACATTTTACCCACACTAACTGGGCTTGGATAACAGGTGGGGCTCTGGGGGTCCCTTTAGCATGTTGTTAAATTCTCTGAGGAATGCTCAGTTAATAGAAGCATTGGGAAATGCTTTTGGCAATATTACTGATTCATTGTTTGATGCAATAGATGTTAAGAATGCATATACTAAGAAGTTAATCTTGGTAACTAATCATCATACTGATCATTACTTTATTGAAACTAGAATGTCTGTTGTCTGTTTTCTTTAAGAAAATGTGCGGCCGACACATTACTTTTTATTCTAATTTTACCTAACATGGACATGGATCAGTCTAAGGGTGCATTCAGTATATCAGTCGGGGTTTCACGCCCAGCCGATATACGGCGTCCTTGTCTGCAGGGGGAGGAAGCTGGAAGAGGCGGGAGCAGTGCTCTGAGCTCCCGCCCCCTCTCTGCCTCCTCTCCGCCCCTCTGCACTATTTGCAATGAGAGGAGGCGGAACAGGGGCGGGGTTAAGTGCTGGGAAGGAGGCAGAGAGGGGCGGGAACTCAGAGCACAGCTCCCGGCTCTTCCAACTTCCTCCCGCTGCAGAGAGGGACGCTGTATATCGGCTGGGCGTGAAAACCCAGCCGATATACGATCGTCTGAATGCACCCTGAGGATCATTCAGTGTCATGGATGTCAACAAGGCAGTCCAAGCAACCAGTGGAAGAAGGCCAAGACATTGAATGCAAAACCATTTTTTGTGTTTTTTTGTAAAAAATCTGTTATAAAAGCGATTCAAAAACACTTGATAAAAAAGCTGTTCTGTTATTTTCTATTTGTTGTTTATTTTTCATTTTCACTCTTCTCTCTTGATGATTCTTCAGATTGTTACATAATGTTCAACCGGTAGATGCTCTGCTAGTCTGTACTGTTCTCTACAGCCCTCAGTGGGACATTTTGTTAAAGGAGATGTCCCGCGCCGAAACGGGTTTTTTTTTTTTTAAACCCCCCCCCCGTTCGGCGCGAGACAACCCCGATGCAGGGGTTAAAAAAACAAACAGCACAGCGCTTACCTGAATCCCGGCGGTCCGGCGTCTTCATACTCACCTGCTGAAGATGGCCGCCGGGATCCTCTGTCTTCATGGACCGCAGGGCTTCTGTGCGGTCCATTGCCGATTCCAGCCTCCTGATTGGCTGGAATCGGCACGTGACGGGGCGGAGCTACACGGAGCTACACGGAGCCCCATAGAGAAGAGGAGAAGACCCGGACTGCGCAAGCGCGGCTAATTTGGCCATCGGAGGGCGAAAATTAGTCGGCACCATGGAGACGAGGACGCCAGCAACGGAGCAGGTAAGTATAAAACTTTTTATAACTTCTGTATGGCTCATAATTAATGCACAATGTACATTACAAAGTGCATTATTATGGCCATACAGAAGTGTATAGACCCACTTGCTGCCTCGGGACATCTCCTTTAAGTTCATTTGTTTTTGTTTTTATAATTATTTTTAGCTTTTTAAATGAATAAAAGAAGAGAAAAGAAAAAGAATGAGAGAAAGGAGACGAAGCAGAAAAAAAGGAAGAAGAAAAAGGGTAGGCAGAAGAAAAAGAGGAAAAGACAGAAGAAGATAAAGGAGAGGAAGCAGAAGAAGAAAAAGGAGAATATGAGGAAGCTGAAAAATTAGAGGCAGAAGAAAAAGGAAGAAGGAGAGAAATATGGAGAGGAATGAGAAGAACAAAAGGAACCAGGAGAGGAGTAAGAAGAAGGAGGAAGGAGAGGAACAGAGGAACGTGTCCTCTGTTACACGTTTATGTAGAATTATTAGCCATGAAACTAAATTCTAACTACTGTAAGACCATCATGACATTTGTCCAGAACAGTGTTTCCAACTAGTGGCTTGCAGGAATTATGGGACTTGCAGTTTTGAAGATCCAAAATTTGGAGACCTCTATTCTGCAATGTAGATTCAGTAGCTCACTCAATTCATTTTGTTGGGAATCTTGAAAATGAGTTTTTTTACAGCGGCCTTCATATCTTTGTTCCTCAGGCTATAGATGAGAGGATTAATGGCTGGTATGATGATACAATAGAGAAGAGATATCATCCTATCGTTCTCATCGGACCCATGGGTACCTAAGCGTAGATAGGTAAACATAGCTGTGCCATAGAAAAGGATAACAGATAACAAGTGTGAGCTGCATGTGGACAGAGCTTTGTGCCGTCCTTCTGAGGAGTGAATAAGAAGGATGGAGCTCATGATGTTGATATATGAGCTGAGGATGAGCAGAAATGGGACCCCGGCTGTAAACATGCAGGCAATGAAGACTGTGAGCTTATTGATGAACGTGTTGCTACAAGCCAAGCTGAGGACAGGAGGAACATCACAGAAGAAGTGGGCGATACGATTGGACCTGCAATATGGCAAACTAAAGATAAAACTTGTTTGTCCTATGGACTCCAAAGATCCAATAACCCAAGACCCTACAGTTAACTGATAACACATCTTAGTGTTCATCACTGAGGTATACCTTAATGGCTGACAGATGGCCATATAACGGTCAAAGGCCATAACCCCAAGAAAAATACATTCTGAAACACCAATGGCAAAAAATATACACATCTGAATGCTGCATGCCAAAAGTGAGATGGACCGCTCATTTGACATCAAGTCCTCCAAGACTTTAGGAACAGTGACTGTGGTGAGACAAAGTTCATGGAAAGACAAATTCCTCAGGAAGAAATACATAGGCGTTTGGAGAACCGGTTCAAAAGACACACTCAGTATGATGAGGCCATTACCGACTAATGTGAGAATGTAGGCAAACAGGAAGAAGGAAAATATAGTGGCCTGTAATGGGGGAGAAAGGTCAGAGAAGCCCAGAAGGAAAAATTCAGTAATGTTTGTCTGCTGATCTCTTTCCATTACCAGAAATTTATGACTCAAGCTGTGAACATATAGAAGTGTTGATCATAAATAATACTACACATATGAAGTATGGAAACTCAGTGGCGGCCCCTGTGGGTTACATTGGTGACCATCACCCTTTGAACTACAGTATTTTTCTTATTTACAGTCTATGTGACATTTCTAGAGACGCTCTATCTTCATGTTTTTGTTGTCCCACTGCTGACACCTGTCAAATAATCCCAATAAGATATCACAAAAGTAAAAGTATCTCCATTTTTGATCCAGGAAGGTCTATGTGGTCCCGTTGCAGTCATGGAGTTTACTGCCCGGACATCTGCCTGACTCCTAACACTGCAGAGAAGAGTGGACATTTTCCAGTTGCACACTTTATATTAATCTTAGCCTTAATCTTGTCCAGTTTGATGAACTGATGATGGGTTGCACTGGTTGCCGGAGGTCTATCAATGGCCTCCAGGTTGGCCATGTGTGATAGCCAATGAGGTCCTGCCAGAGTCAGTGTCTAGTACTGTATGCTACTTGTCAGCATAGTGACAGGCCTACTACACCACACTGCTTATTTACCTTTAGATAAGCGATTAAATGACCACATCTTCATGTCCACTTGTGGCAAAGACATCAATAGACTGCTAAAAAAAACTAATTTAAAAAGATTGTTTTCTCACAAAACATTTTTAATGGAAAATTATTTTTAAAAGAAGTAAAAACCCCAAGATAATAAAGATCATAAAGTTGCATGGGCCCCAAAATTGTAGCAATGATAACCACAGCTCACACCATAAAGAGTGAGCCCATTGGTGGAAGAGTTCAAATGTTCTGAGTCTCAGAAAGCAATAATGTAAATACAAATTATCTTATTACATTCCAGAGGTTTTAAGTGAATCCAAAATTGATAACCTCTCCTCAGGAGAAGTCATCAATATCAAATTGGTGGGGGTCTGCCACTCAGAACTCCCAATGATAAGTTGTTTGAAGAGACCACAGGGCTTCGGTGAATGCTGTGGCCTCTTCTCAGGTAAGTGATGTTCATTCATCTCATGTTT
Organism: Eleutherodactylus coqui; assembly: GCA_035609135.1. Taxonomy (NCBI): domain Eukaryota; kingdom Metazoa; phylum Chordata; class Amphibia; order Anura; family Eleutherodactylidae; genus Eleutherodactylus; species Eleutherodactylus coqui. Next base: position 175,485,580 of record CM069412.1, on the reverse strand, counting down.
TTTCACCACCTCAGTCTCATACAAGTGAATAGAATAGAGTTGCTGCCATGAGATTACCAATGTTGTGTTTTTTTGTATGCAGTGAAGAGGTCACGGCGCCTACCCAAGCATCATGGCCTCTTCAAACAGTTGATCAACTAGGGTCCTGGGCAGTGGGCCTCCATTGATCGAATATTCACAACCCATCCTCAGGATAGGTCATCGATATGGGAGTCCTGGAAAAACCCTTTAAGTGTTTTATTGTGCAAAAGTAGTAAAACTTAGGAAAACGATATCAATTTAGTGTCATCGTAATCATACTCACCCACAGAATGCAGTTCCAATGTCATGTATGCCACATGGTGACTGCAGTAAAACAAAACAAAAGAGAATCACTGCTTTTTTGTTCATTCTCACTCCTAAAAATGGAATGAAAAGCAATCAAAAAGTCACCTATTCTCCAAAATGGTGCCGATGAAAATTACAAGTTGTCCCACATAAAACAAGTCCGCACACAGCTCTGTCAGCAGAAATATAAAGATGTTTTGGTTAACAGAAAAAAAATAGTTTTAAAAAAATATTTTTATTGTGCAAAAGCAGTACAAAAAAAAACTATATAACTAAAGACAACTCTTCTGGCAAAAAAAAAGTCCTTATAAGGCGATGTCAGTGGGAAAACGAAAAATGTTATACGTTTTGGAAGGTGATGATGAGAAAAAATAGTTTGGCCATTCCAATCACATGCTAGTCACTAAGGGGTTAATACGTGTTTGTACTTACTAATAGAAGGCACATTGCAATATACTTTATTAGAGGGCTGTGACTCCATTCAGCAATGAAGGCTGCATAGCTGCAGTAACGTCTTGGGGTCTCCCCTCAGGGGTTGGGGGCTATCTCCTGAGCACTTGTAGCCAGCTGGAGGTCTTAAAAACTACTTTCCCAGGAGAGACGTTGAACACATTTGTGCCAGAAACGGCAGAAGTTTTATCGGAGCGCTGCTTTATCAGCTACTTAGAAACATTGTATAACACTATGGCCACTTCATCATGTAGTGCACGGATGATGGAGAGAAGAGCCATCACCGGGGCAGAGGGGTCTAGTCCTTGTAGAGAAAGCCCTTCACAGAAACAGAACCCAAAGATACAACTTGTATTAATCTCCTATATAGATACCAGGGCTATACATTAACACACAACAAATTAGGAGTCCCTATAGTGGGGTCACCTTAGTTGAACTAGTGAACCCTCTCAGGGACAATAAGAGAGGGGATCGAAACAACAAGCATAGTATATCAAATGATCTTGGTCCACTATGGACCCCCAAAAACTAAGATACAGATTGCATCAGTCCTAAAGCTTCAGGTAATGAATCGGATCATTCAACATAGGCCATAACGCCCAATTGCTACTGTATACTGTTTGACTTATTAATTGAAAAGATTCATAGAATGCCAAAGTACGGAATGACTTCAGATATAATCATTTAACAAATTATATCAAAAGGGGATAAAAAATATCCCACTATAGGGACCCCTAATTTATAGCCCTGGTTTGCATGTAGGGGATTAATAAAAGTTATATTTTAGAGTTCTGTTTCTGTGTAGGATGGAGAGAAGGGCAGAACTTACTGTACACACTGTGATACAGGAGGTGATACATAGTACAGGAGGGGATACATTGTATGCGGGGGTGATACATTGTACATTCTGCAAACAAGGTGATGCATGAAGTGATACATTGTATATGAGGTGATACATTCTACATGAAGTGATTCATTGCACACCTGGTGTTACAAGAGGCGATACATTGTATGTGAGGTGATACATTGTATGCGGGGGTGATACATTGTACATTCTGCAAACAAGGTGATGCATGAAGTGATACATTGTATATGAGGTGATACATTCTACATGAAGTGATTCATTGCACACCTGGTGTTACAAGAGGCGATACATTGTATATGAGGTGATACATTGCACAATGGGTGATACATTCTACATGAAGTGATTCATTGTACACCTGGTGCTACATGAGATGATACATTGTATGCGGGGGTGATACATTGTACATTCTGCAAACAAGGTGATGCATGAAGTGATACATTGTATATGAGGTGATACATTCTACATGAAGTGATTCATTGCACACCTGGTGTTACAAGAGGCGATACATTGTATATGAGGTGATACATTGCACAATGGGTGATACATTCTACATGAAGTGATTCATTGTACACCTGGTGCTACATGAGGTGATACATTGTATGCGGGGGTGATACATTGTACATTCTGCAAACAAGGTGATGCATGAAGTGATACATTGTATATGAGGTGATACATTCTACATGAAGTGATTCATTGCACACCTGGTGTTACAAGAGGCGATACATTGTATATGAGGTGATACATTGCACAATGGGTGATACATTCTACATGAAGTGATTCATTGTACACCTGGTGCTACATGAGGCGATACATTGTATATGAGGTGATACATTGTATATGAGGTGATACATTGTATGCGGGGGTGATACATTGTACATTCTGCAAACAGAGTGATGCATGAAGTGATACATTGTGTATGAGGTGATACATTGCACAATGGGTGATACATTCTACATGAAGTGATTCGTTGTATATGAGGAGATACATTCTACATGAAGTGATTCATTGCACACCTGGTGTTACAAGAGGCGATACATTGTATATGAGGTGATACATTGTATGCGGGGGTGATACATTGTACATTCTGCAAACAGAGTGATGCATGAAGTGATACATTGTGTATGAGGTGATACATTGCACAATGGGTGATACATTCTACATGAAGTGATACATTGTATATGAGGTGATACATTCTACATGAAGTGATTCATTGTACACCTGGTGCTACATGAGGCGATACATTGTATATGAGGTGATACATTGTATGCGGGGGTGATACATTGTACATTCTGCAAACAGAGTGATGCATGATACATTGTGTATGAGGTGATACATTGCACAATGGGTGATACATTCTACATGAAGTGATTCATTGTATATGAGGAGATACATTCTACATGAAGTGATTCATTGTATATGAGGAGATACATTCTACATGAAGTGATTCATTGTATATGAGGAGATACATTCTACATGAAGTGATTCATTGTATATGAGGAGATACATTCTACATGAAGTGATTCATTGTATATGAGGAGATACATTCTACATGAAGTGATTCATTATACAAGGGTGATAAATGAGGAGATACATTTTACATGAGCTGATACATTGTATACGAGGCGATATGCTGTGCACTGGGTAATACATTGTACATGGTGTGATAAGTTGTACAAGGGTTATAAATGAGGCGATACATTGTACACTGGATGATAGATTGTGGATGAGGTGATAAATTGTACAGGGCGTTATACATGTTAATAGCTTTGTCTTCTATGACACAACAATATTTAATATCACAGGTTTTTCTGGCTTTTTTTGCTTTTCCTCCCGGCAGAGTGGCTGCACTATTAGTCTGCATTGAACAAGTAGCTCCTGCATATCATGGCATGGCTCTCTGCATTCTACTAGGGTCTACGGGGATTGAGCCTGGCCTGCAGTCTATCAGGTGTTGCATCATTGGCTTCCTTTTAAGTGAATAATATCCTCCCGGCAGAGGGGGCGGATGCAGATCTCCTGTATGTTCTCTCATTTGGGCAGTGGGGTGCGTGGGGCACAGACCTATAATGTAATATATTACATAGGGCCTGATATTAGTCCAGCACATATTACAATATCTATAACTGAAGCTGATATCAGTGAATCTCCTGCAGGCAGCTAACGCCGACATAGACTTTGTACATAAAAACAACATGAATGAGATCTGTAGCCTTCATTGCTGCTGATAATGGGGCCCGGGGCCACTCAGATGCAAGAGTGCTGTTCCTTTTATTGTGAATTCTCCTTTATGCATGGATCTACTATATAATTGTCCACCCATGAATTACTGCTGCTCGCTGTCAATGAGGTGGAGGGCCCCATCATGACTGTGCTTAGGGGCCCAAGATATCATGAGTGTTCCCATAGACTGCTCAGATAAGTCTCTTCACAAGTCAAGAGTTCAAGCTCCATCTTCGCTTACAGAGAGATGCATAAACCGTCTATGCACAACCCCAGCAAGGAGCAGAGAAAGCCTATCAGCAGTAGTCTGGAACACGATGGTCTGGAACCTTCCCTGTCTGACCTGCACTGACACCAGGTCCCCGCAGCAGAAGACATATCAGAATAAGCTATCCTGTAATAACCAGAAATCACTCACCTGTGCGGCAGAGCAGCATCTCGCACCTCGCACCTCACACCTTATAGTCCTGTCCCTCCTCTGAGGACGATTCTCAGGAGCCGTAGCAGATCTGCTGTAATTGTAGAAACTCAGAAATAACTAATAACGAGCTTGAGGATTATAAGTGGAACACAGCCAAGAAATGTCTAGACTGATCTGCAACTAATCCACATGTACATAAAGTATAGAATATACCATATAAGGGATATATTGTATGTACAGTTACAAGAAAAAGTAAGTGAATCCTTTGGTATTCCCAGGACGCCTGCATTGATCACTAATTAAATGTTGTCAGATTGTACCTAAGCCACAATAATAGCCAGACACTCCATAACTAATAACACAGACAGTTGTACCGTTCATCATCCACAGTGCAGGGAGGGAAAGTTAGTGTCCCTCTATGCTATTAAAATCTCCAAGAGCCAATTAGTAAAAGGCTGTGTGGGTTTTACAGGTGTTTTACCCATTAAATAAATGTGCACAAAGTCTGGTTACTGACGGATCTGCCCTTCTGAATGACTGGTTAGTTTGAATTGTGCCTGAATTAGAGCAATTTTCAGAAGACTTCAGAAGATTGCTTAGGTCATATTCTTTTTTGCACATCGGGCGTTGCCTATTTGCGTGTGTAACAGCGTTTTTTACTGTACTTTTTGAACACCCAAGTTGTGCACTATTGTCCGCACAAAAAATCATGCATCAATGCTCTCAGCCATTCACATGGCCAATTAGTTTAATGGGTGTATGATGTGCATGCTGCACATTTCTTTGTGTGATGGAATTATGCATACCAAATACACATATGCAAACTAACTTATTGAAAGCAAAGGGTTTGATTTCTGTGTATTGCACATGCAAAAACGTTGGTGTGAATCGGGCCTTATAAAGACATACGAAGCTGGAAAAGTCTACAAAAGCTATAAACCTGAATGTCTACAGCCTCTATCTAATGCCTCTGCAGCACCACCTATCGGAAGGCAGCATTCCTGCAAAGCAATGTCAGACCAGCTTTATAACAATTATTGGGAATTGTAAGCCAAGCCAGAATAACATACACAGACAGAGGAGCATGGATGGTCTTATAAGTCTCCTCACTCACCTTCTAGGGGCTCTCCTTGAAGGAATTGTCCCTCCGTGACAAGTTAATGTAATGACTTCTGTATGGCTATTACAATGCACTTTGTAATATACATTGTCCATTGTAAATTGGCCATACAGAAGTTATGTACTCACCTACAGGGGTGCCCCCTGTGTTGACGATTCCGTTGCCCTTGGATCCGACTTTTGCATTCTTCTTTCTTCTCCATTCGTCTGACGGGCAGATCGGATTCCAGGTCCGTGGATGAGCCTTTGGACCTTCGCACATGCGCAGTAGCACTGCTTGGGCCGTGGGTGCGAGCCTGTTACTTCACGCATGCGCAGTAGCACCTATGGGCTCGGGAATGCACAGCAATCCAACAGGAAGGTGAAGCGATCCGGCTGGAGGGTGAGTATAACACTTGGGGGGAAGGGTGTGTGTGCTCTCAATGAACTTGGGGGGGAGCAGCGGACTGTCAATTTACTTGCAGAGGGGGTTGTTGGGGGTGGGCGCGGGCTGTCAATGTACTTGTGGCAGGGGGTGGAAGGGGGCACGGACAGTCAATGTACTTGAGGGGGGCTGTCAATGTACTTGCAGGGGGTGGGGGAGGGCAGTCAACGTACTTGCAGAGGGTGGAGGAGGGCTGTCAATGTACTTGCAGGGGGGGCTGTCAATGTACTTGTGGGGGGGCGGGGCAGACTGACAATGTACTTGCAAGGGAGGGGGGGTGCTGACAAGTAGTCACTGCAGGGGTGGTGGGGTGCTAACAAGTAGTCACCGCAGAGGAGGGTGTCGGGCTGTCACTGCTCCTGTCGCTGGGGGGGTCGGACTGTCACTGGTCTTGTGAGGGGGGGGGGTGCTGTCACATGACAATTAGCGGGGTGCTGTCACATAGACTTGTCGCCGTGGGGTGTTGTCACATAGACTTGTTGCTGGGGGGGTGCTGTCACACAGACTTATCGCCGTGCGGTGCTGTCATCTAGACTTGTCGCCTGGGGTGGGGGTGCTGTTGCATAGACTTGTCGACGGGAGTGGGGGTTCTGTCACATAGACTTGTCACTATGGGGTGCTGTCACATAGACTTTTCGCCGGGGGGTGCTGTCACATAGACTTATCGCCATGGGGTGCTATCATATAGACTTGTCGCCTGGGGTAGGGGTGGTGTTGCATAGACTTGTCGACGGGGGTGGGGATTCTGTCACATAGACTTGTCACTATGGGGTGCTGTCACATAGACTTTTCGCCGGGGGGGTGCTGTCACATAGACTTATCGTCGTGAGGTGCTGTCATATAGACTTGTCGCCTGGGGTGGGGGTGCTGTTGCATAGACTTGTCGACAGGGGTGGGGGTGCTGTCACATGGACTTGTCGCTGGGGGTGCTGTCACATAGACTTGTCACCATGGGTTGTTGTTACATAGACTTTTCGCTGGGGGTGGGGGGGCTGTCACATAGACTTGTCACTGGTGGTGGAGTTTCTGTCACATAGACTTGTCACTGTGGGGTGCTGTTAAATAGACTTGTCGCCGGGTTTGTTGTCACATAGACTTGTCACTGTGGGGTGCTATCACATAGACTTGTCGCTGTGGGGTGCTGTCACATAAACTCTTTGCTGGGGGGTGCTGTCACATAGACGTGTTACTGGGGGGGTACTGTCACATAGACTTGTTGCCGTGGGGTGTTGTCACAGACTTGTCGCCAGGGGTAGGGTTTTTGTCACATAGACTTGTCACTGTGGGGTGTTGTCACATAGACTTGTCCCCCGGGCTGGGGTGCTATCAGATAGACTTGTTCCCAGGGGTGGGGGTTCTGTCACATAGACTTGTCGCTGTGGGGTGCTGTCACATAGACTTGTCGATGGGGGGGTGCTGTCACATAGACTTGTCACCGGGGGTTTGTGTGCAGTCACATAGACTTGTCGTTGTGGGGTGCTGTCACCAAGACTTGTCACTGGGGGGTCCTGTCACAAAGACTCTGTCATTGAAAGTAATGATAGAGATCACAAAATGTCTCCTCATCACTGGACACTGACACCACTGTCACATCATTGTCCCAGTGTCCAGCGATGAGGGGACAAGCCGGGGAAATGAAGGAATCTCCTGCTACAGCTGTCACAGCAGTAGCAGGAGATCGCACTGCTCTCCGATTGCTTTGAATAGGGCCGTATGGCTGCCAGCTCCATTGAAAGCAGTGAAGGGATTCCCTGCAGGGCAGGGGCGTAACTATAGTGGGTGCAGGGGATGCGGTTGCACCCGGGCCCAGGAGCCTTAGGGGGCCCATAAGGCCTCTCTTCTCCATATAGGGATCCCAGTACTATGAATAAAGCATTATAATTAGGGGCCCTGCTACACATTTTGCATTGGGGCCCAGGAGCTTTAAGTTACGCCTCTGCTGCAGGGGACTCATATGGACAGAGAGAGCGATATCGGGACGTCACTCACAGCCGGATATCGCTCTCCCCATCACAGCATGCGTCTCCCATAATGACGCCGGTCTTCCAGTCATGTGACTGGTATCATCGGGAGCACGCACACTGAGGAGAGAGAGCAGTGCATCATTGGAACTACCCCGGCGGCGCCATCTTTGAATGATTTTATAGGTCAGCTTTACAAGGAGAAGATAAGGATCGTTTTTGATGTGTAATGCTGTATTGTATGATTCTTTTACTCTGCAGGGCATTAATGGGGAAAAAAATCACTTTGGGTGGCGGGGCAACCCCTTTAAGGAGAAATAATACCTTTACTGGCTTACTATTAGAGAAACACTGCCCAAGAATGGTGATCATGGAGGGGCACTACATAGGAAGCTGATGCAGGCCAAAAATAACATTGTGGCCCATCACAAGTTACCAAGACCACCTTGGACGTTCCACAGGGCTTCTAGGAAATGTTCTGTAGAGGGAAGAGACAAAAGTAGAAATTTGGGAATATGGTGCAGGAGGCATCCTTGTTTGGGGATTTGTTGGAAGGACATCATGTTCTGAAGCTGCTTTGCTCCACATGGCTTGGATGCCTTGTGATCATTGAAGGAGCAATGAATTCTAAGGTCCATGAGAACATCTTACGGGTGGATGTAAAGGCAGCTGTCCAGGACCTCAAGCTGTAGAGACGTTGGGTGATACAACAAGTCAATGACCAAAGGAGACAAGGAAATCAACTAAGAAATGGTTGAAATGATGCTAAATTGTAAGGTGACCACTGACCAGACATCCCGATTTAGGCAGGACAGTCCTGCTTTGGGACCCTGTGTCCCACTTTTTCCCGGGACCCCAGCAGGACACCCATTTGTCCCACTTCTATCTTGCTTTTGGGACGTTGGGTCACTATTACTACTAAGGCCACTGTGCGGTACGCTATTACTACTGGGGCCGCTGTGGGGGTCACTATTGCTACTAAGGCCACTGTGGGGGCCACTATTACTACTGGGACCACTGTGGGGGCCACTATTACTACTGGGCCACTCTGGGGGACACTGTTAATACTGAGGCCACTGTAGGGGGTCACTATTTTTTTACTGAGGCCACTGTGGGGGTCACTATTACTATTGGGGTCAATATCGAGAGCACGATTACTACTGGGGCCAATATATGAGACACTATTACTACTGGTGCCACTCTATATGTGGCAACATACCTCTAGATGACTTATGGTATGTTTGAATGTGTCAAAAATGCTGCGGAGTGTCCGCAGCAAAAATTTCCGCTGCAAGTTCCGCAGCATTTCTGCATCTAAAACAGTCAAAATCTGGATCATAGGTGCAGAGTTTGACTGGAAATCAGCTGTGTATCTGCAGCTGATTTCATACTATCTTGCTCTCCCCTCACCTCCACCACAGGCTTCCTGCTGTCAGGGCTCCCTGCAGCCTGTAGTGGCCTCACCTAATCAGCATCACTTGACCAGCAACGTTGCATCTGACCAGGCCGCTGGTCAGATGCAAACGGAAACGGAAGCCAGGGGGCGCTGACAGCAGAAAGCCTTCTGAGGAGATGATGGGAAGCGATGCATAGTAGGAAATCAGCTGTGGATACACAGCTGATTTCCCATCAAAATCCACACCAGTAACATACATAGTAACATAGTATGCTAGGCTGAATCAAGACAATGTCCATCTGGTTCAGCCTCCTTGTTGATCCAGAGGAAGGCAAAAAACCCCAAGAGGCAGAAGCCAATTAGCCCTATGGGGAAAAAATTCCTTCCCGACTCCACAATCGCAGTCAGAATAATGCCTGAATCAACCTCTGATAGTTCCTACCTGACTGTAAGACCCGGAACTGCAATCCGCTGGTCACCTAATATCTATATCCTGTAATATCACAGCACTCTACAAAGACATGTAGTCCCTCTTAAACTCCTCTATGGATTTTGCCATCACCACATCCTCAGGCAAAGAGTTCCACAGTCTCACTGCTCTTACAGTAAAGAACCCCCTTCTATGTTGGTAATGAAACTTGCTTTCTTCTAGACGTAGCGCATGCCCTCTTCTTACCGTCGCAGTCCTGGGTATAAACAGATCATAGAAGGATCCTTGTATTGTCCCCTAATGTATTCATACATAGTTATTTGATCGCCCCTTAGCCATCTTTTTTCCAGGCTAAATAATCCCAATTTTGATGCCTCTCTGGGTATTCCAGTCCCCTCATTCCATTTCTTAATTTAGTTGCCCTTCTTTGAACCCCCACAAGCACTGCTGCATCTTTCCTGAGCACCGGTGACCAGAACTGTACACAGTATTCCATGTGGGGCCAGACGAGTGCCTTATATAGTGGGAGGATAATGTTTTCGTCCCTCACCCCTATACCTCTTTTAATGCACACCAAGACTTTATTAGCTTTTGCAGCAGTTGACTGACATTGGTTACTCCAGTTTAGTCTACAGTCCACTAGTACCCCCAGGTCTTTCTCCATCTCACTTTTCCCTAGCAGTACCCCATTTAGTGTATATTGGTGACATCCGTTTTTGCTGCCCATGTGCATAACCTTACATTTGTCAACACTGAACTTCATTTGCCATTTTTCTGCCCAAGCCCCCAGCTTATCCAGGTCTATTTGTAGCCGCACATTGTCCTCCGTTGTGTTAATTATCTTGCATAATTTTGTATCATCTGCAAATCTTGATATCTTTCTGTGCAGCCCCTCTATCAGGTCATTGATAAATATATTGAACAGAATGGTGCCTAGTACTGAGCCCTGTGGCACCCGCTAGCAACGGTGGCCCAATCAGAGTATGAACTGTTTATTACCACCCTGTTTTCTATCTCTGAGCCAGTTCTTTACCCAGATACACACGTTTTCACCCAGTCCGAGCTGCCTCATTTTATATATTAGCCTATTATGCGGCACGGTGTCAAATGCTTTAGAGGAATCCAGATATACGAGATCAATAGACTCTCCCAGGTCCAGCTTAGAACTTACTTCATCTGAAGCTGATCAGATTGGTCTGACATGATTGACCCCTCTTGAATCCATGCTGATGAGGAGTTATTCTGTTGTTCTTCTTGAGGTATTCTAGGATGGCATCTCTCAGTAACCCTTCGAATATTTTTCCAGTTATTGAAGTAAGACTTACCGGCCTATAGTTACCAGGCTGTCTTTTGGACACCTCTTTGTATATTGGAACCACATTGGCAATGCGCCAATCCAATAGTACAACCCCGGTCTTGATAGTATCCATAAATATTTGAAATAGTGGTCTAGCTATCACATCACTTAGTTCCCTTAGAACCCTTCGGGTGTATTCCATCTGGGCCCGGCGATTTATCGATTTTAATCCTCTTTAACCAGCTCTGCACTGTGTTAGGCATGCAATATTTTGCGGGGATAAGGAGGGGGGGGGGGGGGGGGTTAGTTTTATTCCCCTGCATCTCTGCATCTCGTGGGATTTCCATTTCGTTCGTGAATACACTTGAAAAGAAACTATTTAATAGGTGTGCCTTCCCTCCATTGTCTTTCATGATTTCTCCTGCATTATTTGTTAAAGGGCTCTCAGTGCAAATCCCTTTGCTGTTAATGTAATTGAAGAATAGTTTAGGGTTGTTTTTGCTCTCTTTGGCGATCAGTCTTTCTGCCTCCTCCTTAGTAATCTTGATCTTTCCTTTACATGTTTTGTTTTTTTTCCCTGTATAATTTTAGTGCTTCTTCGCTGCCTTCTTGTTTTAGTAGTTTAAACGCTTTCTTTCTTTCGCTTATAAAGTCTTGGGGTGCATTAAAAGAGGCATAAGGGCGAAGGACGAGAACATTATCCTCCCACTATATAAGGCATTTGTCAGGCCTCACATGGAATACTGTGCACAATTCTGGTCACCGGTGCTCAGGAAAAATGTTACAGTGCTGGAGGGGGTTCAAAGAAGGGCAACTAAACTAATACATGGAATGACGGGACTGGAATACCCAGAGAGGCTATCCAAATTGGGATTATTTACTCTAGAAAAAAGACGGCTAAAGGGTGATCAAATAACTATGTATAAATACATGAGGGGACAATACAAGGATCTCTTCCATGATCTGTTTATACCCAGGACTGCGACGGTAACAAGAGGACATCCGCTACGTCTAGAGGAAAGCAGGTTTTATCACCAACATACAAAAGGGTTCTTTACTGTAAGAGCAGTTAGACTGTGGAACTCTCTGCCTTAGGATGTGGTGATGGCAAAATCCATAGAGGAGTTTAAAAGGAGACTTGATGTCTTTCTAGAGAGGAAGGATATTACAGGATATAAATCTTAGGTTTACAGGCAGGCAGGTAGGAAATATTAGGGGTTGATCCAGGGATTAGTCTGATTGCCATTAGGGAGTCGGGAAGGAATTTTCCCCCCAAAAGGGCTAATTGGCTTCTGCTCTTGGTTTTTTTTTTGCCTCCCTCTGGATCAACAACACAGGAGGATAGACAGGCTGGACTAGATGGACATTGTCTTCATTCGGCCTTACAAACTATGTTACTATGCTACTTATTACCCCTCTTACCGTCCTGTCGAGCCACATTGGTTTCCTTTTACTTGAAGTTCTTTTAGTTTTAAAAGGGTATGAACTGCTCACATGTGGTGATTAGGATCCTTTTAAACTCCTCCCATTTCTCCTCTGTACTGATATTTTTGAGGATGCTGTCCCAATTAATGTTACCGATAGTAGTTCTAAGCTGATCAAATTTTGCTTTACTAAAGTTTAGTTTATTTGTCGCTCCCTGATAAGGTTTCTCATTGAATGACAGCTGGAAGTTGATTATATTGTGGTCGCTGTTCCCCAAGTGCCCCTCAACCTGTACACCCTTTATCCGTTCCGGTTTGTTAGTTAGTACTAAGTCCAGAGTGGCCCTCGCTCTAGTTGGTTCCCGCACAAGTTGGATAAGGTAATTATCTTTAATTGTTCTCAAGAACTTATCACCCCTATAAGATTTGCAGGTTTCGTTTTCCCACATTATATCTGGATAATTAAAGTCCCCCATGATAATTACTTCTTTGCGGTTTGACACCTCTTCTATCTGCTTTAGGCCGCCTGCAGACGAGCGGGTCGGATCCGGCAGCGAGAAATCTCGCCGCGCGATCCGACCCCAGAGCCTGCAGGGACGAGCGCGTACTCACCCGCGCCTGGCGGCCCCGGCTCTTTGATGTGCCGGCTGCCGCGCAGCCGGCGCATGCGCAGACCGGAGCCGGCGGGCAGGTGAGTGCGTGCCCCGCAGAAAATTAGAACATGCCGCGGTTTGTTTGCCGCGCGAGATTTCGCGCGACCAAACCGCGGCCGTCTGCATAGGAGTGCGTATTGTAATGCACTCCTATGCAGACTTTCAGCGGCGGAAATCCCGCGGGAAATCCCGCGGCGGGATTTCCGCTCGTCTGCAGGCGGCCATAATAGTAAGGTTTCAGTTTCTTCTGTTGCTTTTGGTGGTCTATAGAAGACCCCTATCAGGATTTTGTTATTTTTTTTCTCCCTGTATTTCTACCCACAGAAATTCCACGTGTTCATCTTCTGCCCCTATATCCTCCTGTAGCCACGGCATTAAGTAGGATTTAATGTACAGACATACCCCTCCCTCTTTCCGTTCCCCACAGTCTCATCTGTAAGCCTGTAAATTTACAGCCCAATCGCACTTATCATCAAGCCATGTTTCCGTTATTCCAACTATATTGTAATTTTCATTAGTCATTCTCGCTTCAAGTTCACCCACTTTGCCGATCAGACTTCTTGCATTCGTTGCCATACAATTTATACTGGTATTTTTGTCCTTTAAATTCATTTTGCTACTAATGATAATACTGGCTATTCTGTCAGTTCTAACTGTACTAACTCTATCCCCTGCTCGACCCCCATTTCCATTACTTTGACCCAGGTCTCCAACTACATGGACTACCCCGTTTCTCTTTTTGCCCTCCCCCCAGTCCGTAGTTTAAACACTCCTCCAGCCTTATAGACATCTTCTTCCCCAGTACAGCTGCACCCTCCTCATTAATATGGAGCCTGTCCCTATGGTAGAGCCTGTAGCCAACAGCAAAGTCAGCCCAGTTCTCCAGGAACCCAAATCCCTCCTTCTTACACCAACTCCGGAGCCACATGTTTACCTCCCTAAGATCTTGCTGCCTTTTTAGTGTGGCTTTAGGTGCAGGTAGTATTTCTGAGAAAACTACCCTGGAGGTCCTCGCCCTAAGCTTGGATCCTGGGTCCCTGAAACCATTTGAGGGCCCTCCATTGGCCTCAAATTTGTTCATTTGAGGTCAATGTGTACCATTACCGCTGGATTTTCACCAGCCACTTACAGTAATCTGACAATCCGATCCATGATGTGTCAAACTTGAGCACCAGGAAGACAACACACCAGTTCGACGATCCCGGTCTTCATGTCAGATTGCCCTATCTGTCCCCCTTTTAATTGAGTCCCCCACCATTAGAACCTGTCTAGCCTGCCCTGCACTCCACATGCCCATCTCACTGGAGCAGTTATTCCCCTGACGTTCAGAGGGCATGTCGTGCTGCAGCGTTGCTGGCTCTGTAAAGGCATCCCCCTCATCTGCCAATTTTGAAAACTTGTTGGGCTGTGCCAGTTCAGGACTAGCCTCCCTGGTTCTCTTCCCTCTACGCCTCCTCCTATCTGTCATCCAGCTTACTGCCTGCTCCCCTTGCTCTTCCATACTACCATCTGCTCCCGCCTCTACCCCAGCGAGTGCCTGCTCAGTGAGTAGTAAACTCCTTTCCATGTTGTCAATGGATCTCAGTGTTGCCAGTCGCTCATTCAGATCCAGGATTTGGGCTTCTGAATGTGCGACGAGCACCCTCGATCGGCTGATCAAGGACCGCATACATTGCACAAGTAGCACACTGGATGACATTGCCAGGCATGGAGCTCATCCTAATGGGGATCTACAATTTACTTGTGGAAATAGTGAAGATTGACTAGATCACACTCCAAACACGCCTCCGCCCGTGCGCAGCCGCTCACACACCTCCGCCCGTGCGCAACCGCTCACACACCTCCGCCCGTGCGCAACAGCTCACACACCTCTACTTGTGTGCAACCGCTCACACACCTCCGCTCGTGCGCAACCGTTCATACTTTTTTTTTATATATAACGGTCACACACTTACTACTTGCTCTCACTCAATCACCCAATCCTGCTTCACTTACACCTTACACACAGACACTTACACTGTTTTTCTTCACTTACACTCTAATATCCCCTCACTTAGTCACAGACACACACACGCAGCCACACACAGACATACACACTTAGATACACAAAATATACTTATCCGCTCCTGTCCACAGCTCCTCTGCAGCTCTGATGACGTCACCTTCTGGTTCAGCATCAGGTCCTCTCTCCTGGTGGCCACGCTTTATTGCCTTTTGCTGCTCCGCGTCCGGGACCTGCTCCTCTGCTTCTGCCCGCTGATTCTTCAGCGGACAATCCTCCAGCGGCTCCCTCTGCCTCCTGGCAGCGGCTCCTGTGCAGCTCCGGTATCCCCTTCTGCCCTGCTGCCTGCTCTCTGCTGGCGTCTGACGTCACCAAAGTTACTCCAATCAACATTAACATTAACTATTAGTGGTCTGGATTTTTACTGTTTTTGGATGCAGAAATGCTGCGGAATTTGCTCCCTGACTTTTTTAAAATGGGCCTGTACATTTTGTAATGACAGGGGTGAAGATTATAGCTTGTGATAAGCCCCGCCCCTAACCACACCCCTTTGTCCTGCTTTGACCCTGGGTAAATCTGGTCACCTTATGAATTGTGTTCTGGAAAGGCTGAGTCAGAGTGCTTACTTTAATTCTGTGGAGATGCTGTGCAATGACTGAAAGATGGCTGTGCACACAAGGCATCCCAGAAATACCAATAAGCTATAACACATTTGCAGGAAAGTAGGGTCCAAAACTCCTCCTCATTGCAGGAAATGTTTGGCGGTGGTGAGTGCTGCTAAAGCGCGATCTACAGATTATTAAATTCCAGGGTTCACTTATTTTTCTTCCTGCACTGTGGATGATGAATGGTATAGCTGCCTGTGTGTTATTAGTTACATTGTCTTTGTCTATTCTTGTGACTTTTGGACAATTGGACCTCATGTTATCAGTGCAGTTCACTTACTTTTTATTGCAACTGTATGTGTATGTATGTACTGCTTGTAGAAATGTGCATGTGGCATACATCTACAACATGTTTGTATATTGAATGTATGCTGTATATGAGAAAAAATGCTTTCTTGAACTCTTTGCTGTAGAGTTCTTCGTGGCGTCTTCTAGGCTTGGATGATGGGTCAGGTGGACGATGATGATGACTGTTCTAAAATAGATTACTTATGTCACCCACGCCAGTACAGGTATGAACTTTGGTGATTTATTAAATCCTGCTGGCGGAAGAGACAGAAAACCGTTATACCTTTCATAGGAGGCTGGGAGAGCGAGATGGAGCGCTCCTTCACAGAGGAGGCCTGGACTAACTCTTTCCTCCTATCACACAAGCTTTCAATCTCAAGTACATTTCAGGAGATTAACTGTAAGTTCTTGACTAGATGGTACAGAGTGCCCACCTGACCCTCCAAGAGTTTTACCCAAATATCAGATAAGTGCGAAGAGGCACTTTCTTACATATTTGGTAGTCGTGTCCCTCGGTCTTTGCCATGGTGCAGGAATTAATCTCTCTCTATACCTTCCAATGAGGGGTGATAGCATCCCTTTCCCCAGAGGTGGCCCTCCTGTCCATGATTACAGGGCCTTTAGCTAAAATCAAAAGAGACGTGTTCAGGTTTTTATTTCTGGCCATACATCAGATCCTTCCTATCCTATGGAAATCGCCTCCCCCTCCACTAGGCTAATGTCGCTGGAGGCCTTGGATAACTTAATGCACATGGAAGAACTGAGTGCCAGTGATGACAGCAGATCCTCCAGCTTCAACCATACATGGGCCCCTTGGATTATGTACAGCTCCTCCCCTAGTTTGCAAACTTGGCTCCTTACTGGTGTTATTCCACTGTAAACAACTATCCATGTCATTACTTATGATACTAAGCAATATTTCTTTGGGCATTCCCGATCCCATGCTCCGCCTGACTTCCGATTCTTGACTCTGTCTATTTCTATCTCCTTTCCATCTCATCCTTCTAGTAATCCCTTCTTAACCTTTCCTTTTTTTGTAACTTCTAACAGTTGGTTTTATTTAGTTCCCCGTCCTGGTTCACAAAGTTCATGGCAGGGACTTGGAGTTTAAAACAGTAGCTACCGTCCTTAAGCTTAGGTCGAGTAATGTTGTATAGGACTAAAGGCCCTCTTACATGCAAAGATATAAATCGCTTAAATGGCAGAACGAACTCCTGACATTTTTGCATAAAATAACAGGTGCTATGAATTGTTTGCTCAGCTGGGCGTGTTTAGGCGATTGTTATTGCATAAACACTTTACCCAGCTGAGTAAACATCTGGCAGCACATTCCATTGTTCTCCTTCTGGCTGAGTAAACATTGTAATCATTGAATATGCAAGGCAAAACAAAACCATCACTGGTCTCTGGAAACACTGAACGAACTTCATTCAAACTAAATGATTTTATGCCAGCCTAAAAACCTTGTCTAACGATAATTGAATGAATAGCGCACGACCGCCTGCATTTACATGTAACGATTATTGCTCATTTTTGGCAGTTTGAACGAATAATCATTTCGTGTAAAAGGGCCTTAACGTTGTATGACATGTTAAAGGGGTAGTCCCGCGGCAGCAAGTGGGTCTATACACTTCTGTATGGCCATATTAATGCACTTTGTAATGTACATTGTGCATTAATTATGAGCCATACAGAAGTTATAAGAAGTTTTTCACTTACCTGCTCCGTTGCTAGCGTCCTCGTCTCCATGGAGCCCGTCTAATTTTCGGCGTCTAATGGCCAAATTAGACGCGCTTGCGCAGTCCGGGTCTTCTTCTTTTCTCAATGGGGCCGCTCGTGCAGGATGCCGGCTCTGTGTAGCTCCGCCCCGTCACGTGCCGATTCCAGCCAATCAGGAGGCTGGAATCGGCAATGGACCGCACAGAAGCCCTGCGGTCCACCGAGGGAGAAGATCCCGGCGGCCATCTTCAGCAGGTAAGTAAGAAGTCACCGGAGCGCGGGGATTCAGGTAAGCGCTGTGCGGTGTTCTTTTTTAACCCCTGCATCGGGGTTGTCTCGCGCCGAACGGGGGGGGGTTGAGAAAAAAAAAACCCTTTAACTGAAAGACATTCATGTCCTTTTCTTTACCTGTAAGTGTAGCTGTACAATAAAAATATTCTGAACCATAAAATAGATTTGTTCTAACTGTAAAAATTAGGTTGACACTGAATGCCTTCAACACACACTTCCAGCAAACTTTAACTTGACATCATTTTCAAAGGCTTTTGTGTTAATTGCAAAAACATGGGCACATGCGATAAAACACTCGCTGCTATGGAGCATGGTTGCGTTTGAATAGTTTTCTCGGACTATTCAAACTTCGCACTATAGCACGCGAGTTTGAAAAAAGAAAAACTTGCGCGCTATAGTGCGGATAAGTGAGAAAGACAGGGTGGGAAGATAAGTCCTGCCCTATCTTTCTCACACGTAGTATTAATTACGTGTGAGAAAGATAGAGGGAGAGTCATGCGAGTATTCAGCTTGAAATCAATGGTTTTGTTTTGTCCTGTTATGCAGCCGTGATGATCACAGCCGCATAACGCGACTAAAACACACTCATCTGTTTAAGCCCTAAGTGTCAAATTAAAGTTTGCTGTTACTGTAGAGAATATGTGTGTACAAGCTGACAGATGATGACTCCCAGATTATGGATATATGTCAGGTCGAATAAATCCTGTAGAAGGCAACAGAAAAGCACAAAGCACGTCTACTAACTACTAAGTTTCTGACAGTGAGGGTGATTAATGAGTGGAACAGGTTACCACGGAAGGTGGTGAGTTCTCCTTCAATGGAAGTGTTCAAACAAATGCTGGACAAATATCTGTCTGGGATGATTTAGTGAATTGTGCACTGAGCAGGGGGTTGGACCCGATGACCCTGGAGGTCCCTTCCAACTCTACCATTCTATGATCTACTATCCGGGAAACATTCAATGTACATGTCAATGGTACAAATGGGTTCTGGCTATGAAGTAAAGAAAACAACGACGGAAACAAACCAATCACAAGTTGTTGGCAAAATATCATTAATTCAATTGAATAGCAGTGGATACATCCTGTCAGAGAAAAGGGCTGTGACACTGCAGAGAGATCAGTCCTATTCTCATGTGTACAAAGACTAGAAGCAATGGGATGAAACTGAAAGGGAGGAGACAGATTAGATATTAGACAGTGAGGGTGATGAATGAGTGGAACAGGTTGCCACGGGAGGTGGTGAGTTCTCCTTCAATGGAAGTCTTCAGAGGCTGGTCAGATATCTTACTGGGATGATTTAGTGATACTACATTGAGCAGGGGATTGGACCCGATGACCAGGGAGGTCCCATCTAAGTCTACCAGTCTATGAACCCTCTGGTAGTGATGATGAGGTTCCAGGTAACGGTGATGAACTCCCACTAATGAGGATGTATTTTCTGGTTTTAGTTTCCATTGACAGTGACCTCCTCACAAACCAACACTGAGGACGATAATCAGCGCGACGACCAACACAGCGATGAGAGCAGCAATAATTCCAAACACTAGCTGAAAGACAGAACAAGTTAATGATACGTTGTATCTGCTATAATCCAATTTACAGTTGTTTTCATGATGGGATTTTCTAGTTTTGGTTCTTTGTTACGATTTCCATATTGACAAGAAAAACACTATTCACTCCTCCCCCCCCACCCCCCACACACATTTTCATGAGTCGTTCGCAGGGTGAGTTTTCCACTTCAGAAACTGTAAGGATGGGTTTCGTCAGGTGCCAGAAGGTCACCAACTCTGACTCTCAAGTGATTGTGTGACTAGAAGAAAATGTTCCTATGAGCAGCCTACACAGCTGAGGAATAGTTTGTAAGCACAGAGCATTGGCGTATGCGGGAACGCTCTATGGACACATCTAGAGCCGCATCACAGTCATCCACAAAGCTAAGTGACACAGCAACGCAACGTTCATGTTATAAAGGGTTAAATGTCCCACTGACTCCAAGAGAAATGACGAAGGACTACCGGCTCCAGCAACCACAAAACAGAAGTGTGCGGCACTGAGACCAGCTGTACGCAGTCCCATTTTCGACCATCGCCCTGTTCTCCTCTTACCTTGTCCTTTTTCTTAACTCCTTGAGCCTTCAATAGAATAAAAGAAAAATTATAATGCAATAAAGTCAATATTTCCAATGTCGTATTAACCCCTTAACAGTCACATAAAAAAATTGGAAAAACCCTCTAGGAAGTGTCACCTTCATATTGCAGATTTTGTATTCATGTCTCATGTAAATATATTTGGCAGAGAGCTCAATCATTTGAAGCTAGTTTTTAACCCCTTAGAAGCATAAATCATTTTCGCCTTAAAGGGGTTTTCCAGGCACTATCAGCTGTCAGTAATGGAGTCGGAGCAGAAGCCACTATTGCAACTCTGGTATAGTGGCTGGCGCTCATAATTGCAGGCGCAGCTCTCCTTGAATTCAATGAGAGCTGCGGCGGCAATTACAAGTGCCGGCCAATACAAGGGGGTCAAAGCATTGGCTTCCGCTCCGACTCCAGTGTATCCAGCTAATGGTGCCTGGAAAACCCTTTCAAAAGGTACCGTATATACTCAAGTATTAGCCGACCTGTGTATAAGCCGAGTCTATTAGTTTTACCACAAAAAACTGGTAAAACTTATTGACTCAAGTATAAGCCGAGCTATACTCGAGTATATACTAGTAAAGAAAAAATGCAATACTCACCTCCCAGCCAACATCTGTGTCTCTGGCGCGATGGTCTCCCCGGCAGTGCGGTAAGCTGCTTGAGAATTCTCCCCGCTGTCATCTCCCTGTTTGGCTTTGAATTCCCCCGACTTTAGCGCTGTGTAGGTAAGCGCTGTGATTGGATCGAGTGCCAGCCAATCACTGCCGGCGCTCGATAAACCAATCACAGCCATTCAGTGATACGGCGGGGGAATTCAAAGCTAAGCAGGGAAATGATAGCGGGGAGAATTCTCAAGCAGATTGCCACACCGCCGGGAGGACCATCGCGCTGGGAACACAGGCAGGGAGGTGAGTATTGCGGGTTTTTTGTTGTTGGTTTATTTTGTTCGTTTTTTTTACCTCACTCGTGTATAAGCCAAGGGGGGCTTTTTCAGTATAACAAAATGTACTGAAAAACTAGGCTTATACTCGAGTATATATGATATTCTGTTTTTTTTAATAGATGACTAATATGTTAACTTTATTTTACGGGTCATTACAATCAAATTTATAGAGTTTTATTAGATTTTACAAAATTTTGCACTTTGTGTCATCTTATTCCAAGACTAGAGCAATTGTAATTTTCCATGGACAAAGCTGTTTGAGCGCTTGTTCTTTGCAGGATGACTTGTAGTTTTCATTGGTATCATTTTAAGGTATATACAACTTTTTTGATTACTTTTTATTCTTGTTTTGGGGAAGCGAGATGAACAGAAAACTTTTTTTTTTTAAATGAAATTTACCTTGCTCAATAAAAATGTAATATTTTATAGTAGGAGTTAAAAATAAAACTTTGGTCCGGTGTTAGCCCGTGGAGCAAAATGTGACTGTTCCCAGCAAGAGAAACCACGTAGTCTTGTAGAAATGATACCTTTTAATGGCTAACAAAAAGACATGATGTTACAGCGTCTTTGAACCTACTTAGGATTCTTCCTCACTCAGGCTTAATGGAATACATCTGAAGAAGCAAATCTACATAGAACTTTTTGGAAACCACCATAAAATTTTTAAACAACTCAATACAGACATCCCTGTACCAAAAACCAATGATCAGTCCATATACTGTACCCCAGATCGAACAATCACATAGTATGGGTTGTTACGGATGTGGAAATACCAACGATGTGTAGTTTTTTTTGTTCTTGTTATTTTTCGAACATTTAAATGTGTATGGGTGAAAAAAAAAATGATTTTTGTTCACTATAAAACCACTTAGATGACACAGTCAGCAATGACTGCAGCATCTGCAGTGTTAAACAAGTGCTCATCTTCTCATTCCTTTTCTAGGAAAAAAAGACTAATATGTGACAATCAGAGAGAAACTATATTCTCTGATCGATTAGGTGGTGGTAACATGAATAATGCACACAGATTGACATAACCCCATTAAATTCAGTATTCTTGCTCTCACTTCAAATGGCTTTAGCTCTAGTTCTATGACAGATACAAGAATCTTGGCTTTAAAATGGGACCAAAAACGCGTCTGTAGCACTGACAGAACAGAACCTGAGCTACAGATGTTTGAGGTAGAACAAACTCCATTTGTCCAAAACTGTAATGTCCTTTGATTTTTGAAGGAACAAAGCTTGGGTGAATCAGTTCATAACCACCCTGTCAGGAGCATCTTCAGTACATCAATACCATACAGCTGGCCCCTGGGGTACCGGTGTCTTCAGCATTTGCCTTTGTGACGCATATTAGAATGAACAGAAAAGCAATGTGTTTGCTGGAGATTATGTACATTGGCTGTCAGTCACCATATCTATATATTAGAACTGTACCAGATAGTCTTCAAGCATAGGGAAACAGTTTGCAGTTATGCATCAGATCGTTCACCTGCTCAATCCCCCCAAATCACTAGCACATATTCCAAATAAAGTACTTGGGCATCAACATCTCCATATATCAAACTTTCCTGCAGTTCTGCAAAATAGAAGACGACAGCGATGTTTTGGCTCAGAGGAAGTCTATATATATATATATATATATATATATATATATATATATACACACACACCGGGAATTTGCTTGTATCTGATGCTTGAAAAAGCCTCCCAGAAAGCCAAAACTCCGCTGCCTCTTTGTACTTTGTGGGATTGCAATAAAGTTTGATATATGGAGATGCTGATGTCCAAGTACATTGGTTGTCAGTCAGCCTTATCCTCTATGCCCCATTTATATCTTGTACTGCACATTGCATGATTGTCAAGAGGAAATAAATTAATAAAGCCATTCGTTCAAAACTTCTAATATCTAAAACCACAGGATGCAATCTCCCACCAACTTGTAACAACAGAGAGCAACTGGAAACAGAGTAAAAGCCTTGGACGGATTCCCAGATCCACATTCTCCATCAGTATTGATGAGTCTGATCAGATTCATGCTCAGTGCCGAATCAGCCATTCTCAGCATGGGATGTTGGTATGACTGTAAGCGGTTGCTCTACTTGCACTCCCTCAATCCTGCACTGCAAGATGAAGCATACATCACCCCCCAACAGTCTTATATGCCCCAAAACATACACTCAAGTATGTAGATGGATGTCAGCAGCACACTTTTAAAACACCCGCAAGGGATGGACACACAAATGCAAGAGCCACCTTACAGATCCTGACGCGATCAGATCCAAAAGTTCCAAGGTGAAATATAAAGCGATGGCAGCATACACGGTGATTTCAAGATGGTTTTTCCTTTTATTTCCTTCACAGATGGTAATACAACGTTTTAAAAAAAAAATAAAAGAAAGTCCGACCTTCAGTGATAAGATCCTGCTAAAGCTGGGCACAAGGAGATATGCTGAAGGTGTCTCGGGCAGTTCTGTAGGTATATATGGTCTCCATGAGTCTGACACTTGCCCTCTGGCTGGTGAAACACCTTTAATTTGTCCTTGCAGCCATAATTCTTATTTTGGTCATATTTCCCCGTAGGAAGCTCCTCAGGAGAAACTAGGACCATTATGTTCATAGTTCATAATATTTACAATCACTACTAAACAAGGGGGTCATGACTTACTTAGTGGAGCAGTTTTAAGGGGTTCCGAGACCCTCTGATTTTGCCATTCAGAACATAGGAAGCCTGTGGGTTCCATCAGCACAACCATATCTGTGGCATCATCCAGAAGATGGATTATGCTGGGGAAATCTTAAATTATGATATTTTCGTTGTGTTGTAAATTCCTCCACGGTGCAGACCTGCTGTGACTGGAGACAAGGAATACTGAATCTTTTCAGCTTCATGATGGACATTTACATGACCATTAGGAGCCTTGATGGGGAGCCGGCCTAATGTTTATGGAACAAACTGGATTTAGGTCACATTGTCTCAGGTCAAACAGATCACACAGGATTTGCACATCCTATGTAACCAGCATGGCAGAATCCGGCCATGTCATAGCACATATAATACTGATGCGGTACACATTTGTAGCCTTCAGGATAAAGTCAAATGTAGAATTTACCTGCTGATCAATGTTGTCTCTGGGGATCTGCAATGGGGAAAAAAAGACATTAATTAATCTGCAATTTTCTTGTTCCGCTCATTATCCAGAATGATATTCTTTCTATGAAGGGGTAAAAGAAAAGTCCAATCGCCCCATCAGTTCTTACTCACCAAGCAGTTGGCCGGGGGATAGTTGTTACCATCGAGAAGGCTCTTCTACGAGGAAATATTTCATTAGCATCCATCATAATCACTAGCATAGAAAAGATCAAAACGGCCCCTCATTAGGCTGCTCAGTTTTGCCATCCTGGTTGTTGCCTCCTGCATTCCCTTTCTATGACTATTGGGACGATCCAGTAAAAGGACAACTGGTTTTGACATAGACAATTATTGATTTTGGTCAATGGTAAAGAAGATACTGTAAGACCAACCAGGACTGGGGCCCCTTCTCTAGGGGCCCACAGAAGCCTCATGTGCTGCATCAGTGGTATATATGCCATTAAGGAGACATGTGATCTTTATAATCCTTATTACAAGAACATTCTGTCTTTGGGCATCTTTTAAGCTTTGGAAATCACTTCTAGCAGTCATTGACGCCTCAGTGATGGAGTCCGCATGACCATCAACGCTACGGACTCCTCAAGCATCAATGAACACAATTGAGTAACATGTAATGTATAGATGAGTAGCCAATGGCAAACTTTCTCCAGTGTCAGAAGCACAACAAGGACATCAAACAGCTAACAAGTCCCACTTGCCAAAGCTACAAAGTAACAGCCAAACATTCACAAAGCGAGTCCAGCACCTCCTAAGTCCCGGCGGTCGCTGCTCGCTCACAACATTCATCAGCCATGCTCGGATGTAGCGGGTCGTCGCTGTAGGTTTCACCCTTCACTACATGAAATTCACAGCAAAGCAGTGGATAGTCTAGTCACATTCTGGACTAGACTATAAATGACGGCTTCTAATAATCACTTATCAGAGTCTCAGGAACTCCCACCTGATTGTCACTTGTCATATCTGGAAGAGAAAGAAAGCGGATAAAGAAGTGATCAGAAAGCAGAATTCACAGGTATCGCCATTACTATTCAGTATCATTACTACAAGGTGCTTCACGCAGAGGACAACCCTTATTCCCACTCATGATCTGTGTAGAAGTGTTCTAATATTCAATGAGTCATGGCCCGTTTTCCCATGGTGCGTTGTCCATCAGGGGGCAGCACCTACCGGCATGCAGATCGCATTTCTGGAGAAGGTGGGGTTCATTTATCAAAACTGCCTAATAGACTGTTCTTGTTGACTAGAGCAACCAATCACAGCTCAGCTTTCATTTACCAGGTTTCAGAAATGAAAGCCAAGTGCTGATTGGTTACTATGACCAACAAGGACAGTCTCTTGGATAGTTTTGATAAATGAGGCCCAGTGTTGTCTGCAAGGTTTTCTCACTTCCAAGAGTAGGGATTACTTAGAGTATTTTATAGAAGAGTCTGTATTTCCGGTACGCATGTGACCGCTTTGTTTGTGGAATGTCAGCGATAATTTTGGGTAAAGTTTTGAGGTCGCGCTACACCCAACAAGAACCATTTGGTTACATGGAAGCAAACAGGCAATGATAGGGAATGTTTTTGAGGCACATGAGGGAGGGCAGCTGACGATGGCAGCCACGGTCCAGGATGTGGGGGACGTTCCCTCCATTCCCCGCAAATGGCTCTTTGACATTTATCACAAAAAACTGGTAGGTCCTTATCAACATGTCAAGGGTGTCGCTAAGCAAGCCAAGTTGGAACCCTAGAGCATCACAGCTGTGTGGGAACTGCAGCCACCAGATTCAGTGAATCATGTGGAGTACAAGGAGCGATTCTTGCTAAATTTAGTCCAACATCAGGAACTTTTTTGCAAGTGCTATTGTGCACAACGAAAAGTACAGTAAAAAGGCCTTTGTGCAAGCAAATAAGCATCACCCAATGCGCAAAAGTGCATGCAAATACATATATGTTTGTGTGACACAGGCCTAACTGCGTGTTGGGGAAAGCTCCAGGTCATCCAGGCTGCTGGGTTTCTTGAAAGAAACAATAATGACCGTTCAGTCACAGGGCAATAAGACAAAACTTGTGCAGATGAATAATCAGTAGTGTCTGGCGGTAACTTATAGTGACGATAAGGCCTTATTCACACGAGCGTTTTTACACAGCTAATTTAGCCGTGACCATGTGAAGCATTGCATTCCAATTCACTCATTCACATAGGCAATTATTAGCCAGGTAGAAACGCCTGGCCGGTGAAGATAGGACATCGGTGGCCAAATACACAGGCCGATGTTTTGACACGACCTGAAAAGATAGGTCTTGCCCTATCTTGCTGCTGTGATCAGTTGTCAGCTCCCATGGGTTTCTATGGG
This sequence comes from Eleutherodactylus coqui, assembly GCA_035609135.1. Classification (NCBI taxonomy): domain Eukaryota; kingdom Metazoa; phylum Chordata; class Amphibia; order Anura; family Eleutherodactylidae; genus Eleutherodactylus; species Eleutherodactylus coqui. The sequence goes on along the minus strand of CM069412.1, from coordinate 175,459,056 downwards.
AGTTGCCGACAAAGGGAGGAAGAGAGAGTTTAGCAGCGGCTAGCGCTGCTAAACTGTGTCAACTGACTCTACTGGACCAGTTGAAGTATTTCTCCCGATCAAAGGAATTCTGGGCTGCGTCATATATACACTAAACCCAGCCGTGTGTATGGGCGAGAAAATGTGAGATTTAACTGCGGCTAAGTCGCGGCTTTTTCTTGTTCATGCGATTTTCGACCGCAATGCAGATGGCTGAAAATTGCATCGCTCGTATAAAAGAGACCTAAGGTGGTGGTGGGAGGGGGGGGGGGATGAGCCGGGTCTGTAGGCCTGTAACAAGGGAAGAGCACTCAGTAATTCTCTGTTGATCACAAGTCATCCGATTACTGGAACAATCCTTTCTGGCGCCTAGAAGGACACATTGGGGGAATTGATTTGAGTTAACAACTGGAAAATTAATTCACCCGGTTTATTCTTTGCTGATCGGTGGGTGCAGCTTCCCCGGCTAATCCAGGACTAAGTGGAAAGGTTAGTGCAACACATGGGCACCATAGTTAGATTTCCCCCTTTCTTACCATCAGCGGTCTGAGACAGGGGCGTAACTAAAAGCTCAGGGGCCCTGATGCAAAGCGTGAGCTGGCCCCCCCCCCCTCTATCTGTATCTGTACCCGTACCCATACCTAAACCATGCTGCACAGAGACATAACTTGAAGCTTCTGGGCCCCAATGCAAAACCTGTAACAAGGCCCCCAACTATAATGCTTTATTCATAGTACTGGGCTCCCTCTATGGAGAAGAGAGGCCTTATGGGCCCCCTGGGGGTCCTGGCCCGGGTGCAACCGCATCCTCTGCACCCTTTATAGTTACGCCCCTGGTCTGAGATTTTATAACTGCGACACTACATGAATATAATTGTATAGATGTAACTGACAATGCGCTTGGCTCCCATCTCCTCACCTGAGACGGAATGATGGGACGATCGGACGCGGTCATCATCTGATGAAGGAATGAGAGTTAATAAGATTCTGAAGGTGGGGAGAAGTACAATTTTTCCTGGTCAAGAGCACCGAGTAGGTTTAAGGAGACTCATTCGCCATGTAATGCTTCTCTGGGAAATCTGCTATGTAAATAGGACATTGTATAATGCCTCTGTAGCGCCTTCTATTGGTAACAGATTTCCCTATAAGTCAATGTCCATGCTCCTAACAATAAGGGGCGCTACAGAGGCATTGTGCAATCTCTCATTTGCACACCTAAAATCCTGAAATGACAAAGTAACACCATATGTGGGGCTGAAAAAAGACACATCAATGAGTGGAACAGGTTACCACGGGAGGTGGTGAGTTCTTCTTCAATGGAAGTGTTCAAATAAAGGCTGGACAGATATCTGTCTGGGATGATTTAGTAAATCCTGCACTGAGCAGGGGGTTGGACCTGATGACCTTGGAGGTCCCTTCCAACTCTACCATTCTATGATTCTACATGTCCATCTAGTTCAGCCGATTACCCCCCAATGTTGATCCAGAGGACAATTGCTTTATTGCTGATGAGTCCACAAGGGTGACACGGTGAGCCCTCCAGCTGACAGATACAAGCTAAAGCCAGATAATTGTGGAATGTATCATGTAGATGCTTGTATCCACACAAATAAGATATGACGGTCTCTGAGAAAGAGCGTTGGATCAGATCAGGTCAAGTCAATGAATCAGACGAATGACTTAGAGTCAAGATAGGATCAAATCTTTATCATGTCCACCAGATCCAACCTATGATGACCTTCACCTTTTATCGGGGTGACTGCAATCTGATAAGAGCTTTATGTTGTGCCACCCAGGGATCTGGTAGAGCATTTTTGCAATTGAATTCTTTAAGACCTCAAGTGTGCATTTTTTGAGCAGCACAGATGTAAAAACCACTCATGTAAGAAGATAAAAGACAGCTGGTGGTATATGTTACCCTGTTCCCCTGAAAATAAGACCTACCCTGAAAATAAGCCCTACCATGGTTTTTGAGGATGCGGGACTATAAGCCCTGCTCCAAAATTAAGCCTTAGCTACAGTTAATTTAAAAAGTCCATTTAAATAGTGTCCAGGCAGCTATACATGTAAAAAAGTGAAATCTTTTGGAGCAAAAATTAATATAAGACACTGTCTTATTTTCGGGGAAACAGGGTATGTATTACACTAAGATTCACACTGAGCCTTCTAGTTGTCTTGTTGGCACTTACCATGAGAGTCATCTGAAGAGGTCCCCAATAAAGCGGTACGTCCTGAAATAGAGAAGACGTGCTGCTGCTCCACATCTGGTAGGCTTTTACCTTTACTCATACTGTTATATGAGTCCGATGTCCAATCACAGGTGTCCATGTTATGAGGACCTTGGAAAAAGAAAGTGAAATCCTTCATGTTATTGATAAAGAATCTTTGAGGCTGCATTCACATTACATCTTACAGTCTGTCCTTGGATTCTGACTTTGGGTCTCATCTCAAATGTTGAATACCGCATTCAGACTGGATGTCTCCATAGGCTTTCATTACTGAGACCATTTCAGAAATGACAGCCTATGAGGCCATCCCGAGTCCTTTCAACTTCTCAGATGAGACCCATGGACAGAATCCAAGGACAGACTGTAAGATGTAATGTGAATGCAGCCTCTGGCGGTATTTACATGGGCGATTTTATCATTTAGTCGTACGAGTTTTGTGTATTGTGAGAGAAACAAAACTTGCACATAGATAGATCCCATGTCTTCGTTTTTCTTGCGAAGAGCATTGCACTCGCAGAAAAATTGCATATTTGCAAAGCGTGATTTTGTTCCAAGTTTACATGCAGTTTAAAACAGCAACCCTGATGGAAGCCATTCAAATGGAGGCCGAACTGTCCTCCATCAGGTGATGGGGGTTCAAGGATCCCAATTCTATTCTCTGCTAACGTTTCCGACATAAATGATAAACATACACTAAAGTTGCAATGTGAAAAGCAGCTTTAGGCCTCAGTCACACGGGCGATTTTTCACGCGATTTGCGGATCGCATAACGGATGCGCTCCAAAAAAAATCGCGTGACCGAGGCCAGCGTCATGGCTGAAAAAAACGCTGCTAGCAGCATTTATCAGCCGAAAGGGTCACACAAGCGCTGCCCGCTATCCTCTGCCACAGCTGTGCCACAGCTGTGGCAGAGAAGAACGATGTTCTGTTCGCCCATTGAATTCAATGGAGCCGCCAATACAGCCGGCTATATTGAAAGCAATGGGCTGCCAGCAAGCGCTGTATTAATTTTCGGGGAAGGGCTTAAAATATAAGCCCTTTCCTGAAAACCATGCAAAAAAAAGTGTAAAAGATTTAAAAAAAAAATATATATATATATATACTCACCTTTTTGCAGCTGCCGGAGTTCAGCCGCGTCCAGCCAGCAGTTCGCCTAAACTGCTTTCTGTAGTATTCAGCAGGCGGGGATTTAAAATCCCCGCTTGCTGAATGGGCTGCCTCTGTGACCAATCAGAGGCAGCTCTCACTCAACCATTCATGAATTCATGAATGGGTGAGTGAGTGCTGCCTCTGATTGGCTGAGCACTGTGACCAATGAGAGGCAGCTCTCAGCTGTCATTCAATAGCTGAGAGCTGCCTCTGATTGGCTGAGCACTGTGACCAATCAGAGGCAACACTCACTCACCCATTCGTATATTCATGAATGGGTGAGTGAGAGCTGCCTCTGATTGGCTGAGGGCTGTGACCAATCAGAGGCAGCACATTCAGCCTGCTGAATACTACAGAAAGCAGTTCAGGAGAACTGCCGGACGGACGCGGCTGAACTCCGGCAGCTGCAAAAAGGTGAGTATATATTTTTTTTATTTTTTACACTTTTTTGCATGGTTTTCAGGGAAGGGCTTATATTTTAAGCCCTTCCCTGAAAATTAATACAGTGCTTGCCGGCAGCCCATTGCTTTCAATGGAGCCGACTGTATTGCCGGCTCCATTGACTTCAATGGGAGAACATTGTTCTTCTTTGTCACAGCTGTGGCAGAGGGGAACAATCTGTAGTATATGTTCTCAATGGGGTCGGCGCTGCTGCTGCCGGCCCCATTGAGCGCATATACAAGGACACCGATTTGGGCAGAACGCAGTTACATGCGTTCTGCGAATCGGTGTGTCATATAATCATCGGCACATCCGCATCAAAAACGGCCATGTGACCGATCCCATTGCTATGCATTGGGTCTATATATCTGCAGATTGCAAGGGCGTCTGCAAATTGGACTGAGCCCAAAGTAATGAGGCCCAGAGCACTTTAACCCCTTGGTGACATCTAGCCTACATGTACATCAGATGCATAAGAGATTTGTATGGAGCGGGCTCGGGAGTTGAGCCCACTCTATATGCAGAGGGTAATGGCTAGCTTGTGGCTGTTAACTATTCAGATGCTGCTTTCCCAACAGAGGGAGGGGGCTTTTCATGTCTCCCAAATGGTTTGCTCACGATGAGATTGTGGATGGCCGTTTGTTTGTCATGAAGCCCAGGGCTTTGGGAACTATTTCTGCCCATTAAGACGTGCCTGTGGCAAGGCTTAATAGAATTAATAGACTAGAATGAATAGTTTTGTTATTTATTACAAAAAATAAAAAATATTAAATGATACCCCCTTTTCCTGTTTTTAACATGAAAAAGTTTAGGTAATGCCACATCCATAAATGTCCAAGTTATTAAAATAACACGTTATTTTATGCCACACAGTAAAGGCCATAAGGAAAAAAAAAAAATCTGCAAAACGACAAAACTGACCTTTTCTGATTATTATTATGCATCCATGGATACAATAGGACAATGTAAAATAAAAAGAGATCAAAACGTTATATGTTCCCTAAAATGGTAGCAATAGAAACGACAGGTCGTCGGGCAAAAAACAACCAACAATAGAGCACCATCAATGGAGAAATGAAAGGTTATGGTGGTCAGAAGAAGGTGACAGAAAGTAAAATATATATATACGGTATTTCATTTTTCTTAAAGTAGTGCAATGAAAACAATATAAATGTGGTAGCCTTGTAACCGTATTGACCCCTAGAACACTAAAAACAAGACACCCCCCCTTACAAAAGGGGGAAATTGCCTTTATTCCATTTCACTCCACTTGGAAACTTTTTACCGTTTTTCAGTACGTCATATAGTATATCAAATGGTACGACTGAAAAATACAGTGATCCCATAAAAACCAGGCCCTCCTATGGGTATGTTGGTGGGAAAATAAAAAGGAAAGTAATGATGTTTTGAAAGCAGAGAGAAGAAAAGAAAAATGGCTGTGTAATCCAAAGTACAATGAACTGAAAAACAATCAGTAGAGCTCTCAGTGCATCTGAATCTATACACCCCAGCGGTACGCAGACGTTCATATTCTGGAAGTTCACCGGCAAGAGGTGTAAGTGCAGATAACGCTGCAGGACACATTCACTGACTTTAATGAAGAACTACATTCATTAGTTATAGTTTACTTTCACTTGGCCATCAGCTCCCACCATAACACACCAGCATGATATACATACCACGGAAAGTCCCTAAGGGTTTACCAGATGGACACCACCAATATGTCCGGAATCTTAAGGCTGATTCATATCTATAGTCTACCAACCCAGATCCTTGTTTTGCTCTCCTCTTATCTGCCCATATGAGAAGGTTTGAGGGACTATTTGGCCACTTTTCACACCTTGGCTATATATGTAAGGGGGGTGAGCAGAACTATGCTCCCCTCTCACTTATGATCATGGCTCAGTCACTGTTGGCCACTTTGAAGAATTCTGGATGGATATCTATATTTAAAGAGTAGCTACATTTTTTATGTACAGAATAGACAATTTAAGCATTTTTGCAATAGGCTTTATCAGCCTATTCTGCACATTTTACTTACAAAGCCCTCTTCAGCTGTGCAAGTAGGTGAAAACAGGGCTGAGAATTCCATCACCTTACTCACTGCATAACAGAAGGGGGCGCTCCAGCTGTGCCTGCTGCTGTTCTCTCTAGTACAGCTATATCCAATATACAAGACCATTTTATTAATGACTGCATTTTATTTAATGTAATCTCAAATATCTTTTGCGCCCCAATGTGTATCACCACCGCGTGCATTTTATAAATCCCCATCCCACTCCTGCCACAGTCCCTGGTGGTACACTATGTTAAAAGAGGCTGTTCTATTCGGCAGACGACTTCCCCCCTTACAGAACCCGTCAGACCCGATTGCACTGTCAGGGTATCAGTGCATTGGGTTATCACTAGTGTATGTCAGAAAACGATGCACTGACATGCAGATGATGCAATTGAGTCCAGCAGGCACTGTGAAAAGGAGAAGCCATCTGCAAAACAGAATAGCTTCTCCTCACACAGTGCACCGTAGGGATAGTGGCAGGAGCGGGACGGGGATTTATAGAGCACCCATGGTGGTGGGACACATAGGGGGGCAGGGGAGAGTTGAGATTACATTAAATAAAATGCAGTTATTAATAAAATGATCTTGTATATTGGATAGAGCTGTACTACAGAGAACAGCAGCAGACACAGATGTAGCATCCCCTTCTGTTATCCAGTGAGGTGAAGACAGATTTGCACAACTGTAGAAGGGTTTTGTAAGTTAAGTTTTGTAAAATTGGCTGATAAAACCTGTTGCAAAAATGCTTAAAATAGTCTATTCTGTACATTAAAATAACAAGTATAGCTGTTCTTCAAGTTGCAGGCTGTGCTGTTAAAGTTGGACACAAGAGGGAACTCAAGCATAACCAGAGAAGATTGTTAATAGAAGTCAATAGAGCTATTGGACTGTATTAGGAACTTCTAGAAGAGAATTCTGCTTGGTTGTGTAGCTCCATGTGACACTGTGGGGCAGGGCCAGTGGCTATCTTAGGACTGTGATGCAGCACTGAATTCAGTAATGTGAGAGAAGAAGGAAGCAGAACACAAAGGTGGAGGCCGTGCCAAAAGGTTCTCTATGCTGAGGAGCTACCAGGAGTGTGACTGCCAGCGACAGAAAGGGCCCTGACTACCCAGTTTACGGCATGTTGAAGTGTTGTCAGGGAGGACTTACTTCACTGTTTAACGGGAAAATAAGACACTTTGATAGCGTAAGTATGCAATATGGAATAACATAGAAGTATTGTTGCCAAAATACTGTCACACCTATGGCGCACTGAGTCTGCGAGGTCCAGGATATGCTGCAGAGCTCTGAAATTCTGGGAAGGTGAATGATGCAGGTGATAGTTACAAGATTGAAGTGACTTGTTATATCGATAAAGATATATTTGCTATGCTGAGTTATTACATAACGACAAATACAAGTGGAGCCAAATGATACAAATTACATGTTGTTAAGTTATTTTTGTAAAACAAATGCCACCTCCGCCTGTCCCTGCCGCGCCATAACGTGACCACCACCCACCTGATTCACACTTGTGTGAGTCTTCCCTTTCCACAGATATCACAAAAACCATCAACCACCAGATGAGACCCTGCAGCAGCTTCCATCAGTGGTTATCACTGTTGGTATAATTACTAATTAAATGAAAGAAGTCGTGGAAGAGAACAGAACTTTAGTGGACGTGGAGCCTTTCTACTCCTGGTTCATGGCTGGTACCTGCATTGTTGTGTGGAGCGTCTTCCAAGATGCTCTTTAGATTCCGTAGTTTGTCGTAGAGCATGTTGTAAGCATCTTGCATTTGTGCAGAGATCGGGGACTGAATAAATTTTGGGTCTTCACCGCTCAGGTTGGACGATTCCTTCTCCCTCTCGCTGATAAGCATCAGTTCACAGACGGAGACGTCCAGGCGTTGTTCTTGCAGTATTCTTCTCATGTTGCTATCACTGCTGTCCTCCAAGTCATCCACCAACACAATCACATTTCTTCTCCCTGAGTGGCAGACCATGTGCAGTTATTTACTGGGTCTAAGGGGATAATGTTTCTCCTTGTGGAGAGCACTGAGATGGTGTAGGGCATCTTATAGCCTGGGCAGTGCTCGCTGGGAAAAAAGGTATGTAAATAAACCAGAAATAAGCCCAATTGGATCTCTAGTGCCATTCATTGGATAGCAACCATATAAGTCAATCTCCAACCATTTAACAGGCCTTGGTGCTCACCACTTGGAGAAAGATTACATAGGAAAGCACATGAGTGCTGGAATAATCATCCACAGTGCCACCTATTGGAAGGTAACCACCTGTGACTATCTCTCCTCTTAATAGGCCTTGAAATATGACTGGGGATATAAGACAAACCAGAGTATCTATGTATAGACAGCTGATTCTGAGTTACAACTCTGCGTGAGAGGTCATTACTGTGAGCCCAAGGGGGTAATATTTCTTCTTGTGGAGAGCACAACAAAAGAGACCACTACAAGGAATTAAGAAGTCCCATAGGCCAAGCAATGCTCTCTGGGGGAAAAAAAATGCAAATAAGTGACAGAACAGTCCTCTACAGCATCACCTACTGGAAGAGGAACTACCCTAAGAATTAATTTTCAACCTACTAACAGGCTTTGAAACATGACCAGAGATGTAAGCCAAACCAGAATACAGCTCTTTCAGCATTTTTACCCTTCCTAAGTGTGCAGTAACATTCTGAATGTATGGTGAGAGGCCATCAATGTGAGTCTGTAGTGGCCCAGAGCTGGTAGGGCCCCTGCATAATGTCCAATGTCTGTCTCGTGCCAATGTCTTGTCAGTGTCAGTTATTATGAAGGAGGTTTGCAGATAACTTGGACCGTGAATGATCTGAATACCCCTAGAATCCTCCCTGCTGCACCATTACAACTTATTGCTGTGAGGCTGGGTTCACACAGGGTGGATTTGCCACAGTTTTGCCGCAGCAGATCCGCCCGCGGCCGCTAATCTCGGGATTAGCCAGCCATGTGGATGAGATTTCTCAGAAACCTCGTCCACACGGGACGGCCAATCCGCTGCGGTAAATCCGGTTTCGAAAGAAGCAGCATGTCTGTTTACTTTCTTTTTTTTGTTTATTTACATCGCGGCCGCGCTCTCCTCTATGGGAGCGCCGGCCACAATGGAAAAGCATGCGGCCGGGCCGCTTCAAAGCCGCCGCAGCTTAAACCGTGGCGGTTCTCCCGGCGGAAATCTCGCGGTTTTTGCTGCGGCTAAACCGCGAGATTTCAGACGGGAATCTGCCCTGCGTGAACCCAGCCTAAGGGTGACTTCCACTAGCGTTTTTTTTTCGCTGCGAATTCGCTGCGTTTTTTTCCAATTGTCAATGGAACTTTTTAATGTTAAAAATGCAATGCACCAAAAATGCAAGTTGCGTCGCGTTGCGATTTTAACATTAGAAAGTCCCATTGACAATTGGAAAAAAACGCAGTGCATTCGCAGCGGGGAAAAAACGCTAGTAGGTAGTCACCCTTAACATTAAGAGTCCCATAGACCCCTGCAGAAAAAAAAAACGCTGCGAATTTCGCAGTGAAAAAAAACTGTAGTGGGTAGTCACCTTAAGACTATTTAATTGGTTCAGAAGTGTTCAGTAAACAAAAAGAATCAACCGTTCCTGGCTCTTGTTCAGAAAGTTGCCCTGAGTGTGGACTACTTTATTACATTTGGAGATCCACCACAGAGGACAGAATGATGGCATCACAAGTGACAATTGGACTTAAGGTAACTCCCAGTTACAACCCTCTTCATCTTCCCCAGCAGTAACATGGTCAGGTTCCGAACTAACCCCAGGGGAGAGGCTGGTAGAGCCCTGTGACAAGGCCTTTCTTTACCCCGCTGTCTCCTCGGCTGTGAGCCCGCTCCTAAGACGCTGCAAGTCTGGGGGTAATGTTTCTCCTTGTGGAGAGCACCACATGCCTACATGGAGTCACTGATGGCCTCTCACTTAGCCAGACCATAACCCAACTTACACTGATGAAGGACAATATACTCAAAACAGCTGTCTGTACATGAGTACTTGGAATGGGGTTCCATTCCTACTCATATTTCAAGGGACTGCTGGTACATGTTGAGGAGCAGCTTCCTTCATCCTTACCCAAGTGTCTGGAGAGTTCCTCCAGTTCTTCATCATACAGAGAATCGGTCACATTTGCAATATTAAGGCGTCCTCTCTTCTTGGTGTGGTACACGATGGCAAAGGAGCTCTCATTTAGACCTCTGTTGAAGTTCCTGGCAGTATTGGATATATAAATGGGAAGCACGAGCTCCACAACACTCTGGAACATCCCGGTCCGCAGCAAGTTAATAAGCCACTTGTAGTTGTCCTCTCCATCTCTTGAGAAGATCCCGACTGTGTGTCTTTGGTGCCGAGTCATTTTACATTCGGTTCAGTTCCTGTGAAGACATCATGTGAATACTTTCATGACAAGCATGGATGGTGGGCGTACGTTTGTGATAATGAGATTGAGAGGATGGCCACAAAAAGACGAAGGATAGAGATGAGAATGAGTATTCCAAAATCATGTTTTTTCTCCAAATCTGGTTATCTCACACCTCACATGATGGATATGTTGAGCTAAGAGGAAAGGTAAGAAGATCTGCATTTTATTAATGAGGTATAGGGGAGCTCTGGATGATGCCTCTTCACCAAAAGCGTTGTATTATTGATGTCACATATGCAACAATCAGCAAGGGTCTCAACCATCCCAGATTCAGTGGGACAGTCCTAAATTTTGGGGGCTGTCCTGCCCTCCCAGGATGATTGACTTGTGTTTTCCTTTAGGATTTTATGAGTTCTGTGTATGACCGTCTTCAGGCAGCTACGTTCTGCAGTGTATAAGTGCCTGTGATGATGTTAGTGGACACATATACATCGAGAACCAACGCTGTCATAGGAAGATAGAGAGGTGACTCCAGCACACACCTCACCTAAGCTGCCAGCCCCAAGAAACCACTGCAAACATTATTGAGACGGGCTTGGTGCGGGGATGAGCGGCGAAGATGTGCTCTGTCTCAGCGGTGAACTTCCCTTCTCAACCTGGCCAAGAAGGTTGAGGGTCTGGGGAGGTGAAGGAACTTTACATGAAAGATATCATGTGAGTGGTCACTCAGGGGCACTATTATTATGAGGAGGTCACTAAGGGAAACTATTATTGTAAGGGACACAAAAACCATGGCTTAAAGTAAAAAGGGCATGGCCTAATGTAAACACAAATTTGCTACTCGCACCACAGGAAATCTCCCACTTTTTGTTGTTCAAAATTTGGGAGGTATGCCATCAGTAACAAATAAATAAAATACTATACAGTAAGCATCTCATGTCAATAGTATGTGGTGTATCCTTAGCTCACGTTGGGTCCATACTATCTCTCTGTAGGCCACGTGACTCCAAGCATTGCATCATTAATGAAGCTGAAGCAACCTGATGGTTGAGGTTATTTTCTGTCCAACTAGGAGCGTCTATTCCTGAGGACATGCCATGGACAGAAATATGATAGAATAGAAGCAGCATCCAAGGAGGTAATTTGCAGCAAAAACTTTAATCCACCCAGGTAAAAAAGCACACAACGTTTCAACCACTGAAAACTGTGGTCTTTGTCAAGACTTGACAAAGACTACAGTTTTCAGTGGTTGAAACGTTGTGTGCTTTTTTACCTGGGTGGATTAAAGTTTTTGCTGGAAATTACCTCCTTGGATTTCGGTTCCTGTTGCTGGAGGTCTTGGATCCAGACCTCTTTACAGAAGCGTGCATACTCTACTTCCGTGGTTCCTCCCTCCGACGTATCTGAGGTATTGTGTGTGCTGTTGTCACCCTCTAGTTTGTGACATGCCATGGACAGTTACTAGGAGCACTGGTGTAGCTTTTCTCTATACACACTGCAGAGGGACACAAAGGGGTTGTATGAGATCAGAATGGAGCTTCTGTATTAAAAATACGATCTGTGGGATGAACCTGACAGTCACTTGAAAGGAGCTGAGCTGCAATACCAGACATAACCATGAATAAGAGTGGCACTGTTTCATATACCAGATAAAGCAGCAATATAAAACTTGACAAAGCTTGAAAAAAGCTTGACAAAGACCGACAGGTTGAAATGTTGCTGCTAGTGATGGAGGAATAAATCCAACTCTTGCTGCTTTTGTACCTTTATACTGCCACATCTCTTTTTTTAAAGTGTTATGTTGGTCCTTTAGATTCTGGGCTGTTTAGTGGCTCTGTATGATAGATCTGACTTGCTATAGAGGTGATGCTTTGTTTTCCAGTATAAAACTTCACAATAAAGAACATAGACCTGGAATCATTGCCGTCGGCTACATCAGCTGAATCAACAACTCTGGACCCAGACTCATTACTTGAAGGTAAACCAGATAGCGCCTCAAGGTTGACATGCAGTGGAACTCAGCACTATTTTGATCCTCCAATACCCGGGGGAGAGCTGCAGAAATAACTGGGGTCTCTCATAAGAGAGTGATCCCAAAGAAATGAAATACAAAAGAGCTATCAGCAAAACAAAAATTTCTGCGCTCAATAAATAGTGTGAAACCACAAATAGTGATCCGTCAAAGAAAGTATAGGAGTTACACTTACTGGGGAGGAGGGGGGTATGATGACCATGAGCCCCCTCCTTGAAGTGATGACTCCTGCAGTCTCCAAATAGATGTTTCCCACACGTTTTTTAAAAATGATGCAATAGCAACTTTAATTTCAAAACTTCGCTAAAATAACAGGCAACGCGTTTCAGTGCACACAGGCACCTTTCTCAAGCCATAATGTAACATAAAATACTCACATATATATAGGAGATAGATTACTTACAAATCATACCGCTGGTGGGGGCAGCCATATTGGGGGCGTGTCATAATGTGCCGACAGACACAAATAGCTATTTAAAGTTCACTAGTTGTCACGCAAAAGCATGGAAAAGTAATATCCCATATGGCCAGTTTGTTCGCATGCATCGGAATTGCTCCAATGTTGAGGACTTTATGACGCAATCAGTAATATTAAAACAACGGTTCCATGAAAAACAATACCCAACACAACTTGTTGAATCAGCCTACAAGAAAGCATTGATAAGAACAACTGAACAAAGAAGAGAGAAGCAGAAACAAAGAAATAAAAGAGCGGAAGAAGAGAATCATAGCCTTCAATCAAGATTTATAACAAAGTACAACACGCAACATGGAGGAATTCGAAATATTCTGCAAAAACATTGGAACATTTTAAAAGACGATCCTTTTTTACAAAAAAATCTATCTGAAAGGCCAATAATAACGTTCAGACGAAATAAAACAATTAAAGACATACTAGCTCCCTCTTGTCCTTTTAAAAAACAAAAAAATAAACATAATAAAGTTATAAAGGATACGAACCAATTGCTAAAACCGATTCAAGGCGTATTCAAATGTGGAATCTCTAGATGCAAATGTTGCACACATATCACGCATGGAAAAAAAGAAATACCATTATCAATAACAACTCCAAAAAAAACACACAAGATTCAATCACTCTTAACATGCAGTTCTAAATTTGTGATATACCTCCTACAATGCCCATGTGGGCTAAGATATGTAGGACGCACTATTAATCCTTTACGAACACGCATTAATAAGCACCGCAACAATATAGTGAATGGCTTCGAAAAACACAGCATTTCAAAACATTTTAAAAAAGAACACAATAAAGACCCAAGAGGTCTAAAAGTTATACCTCTTGAGAAAATTAAACCAGAAATATTTTCCTTACTGAAAAAACGAGAAATGTACTGGATTTTTCGACTACAAACATTAAATCCAGTAGGATTAAATGAAGCTCTGGAAAAAATTTTTTAAATAACACTATTTATTGAGCGCAGAAATTTTTGTTTTGCTGATAGCTCTTTTGTATTTCAGACTCATTACTTAACATTCATGGTGGGACCAGTCATAGAAAACTGACCAGCAATTCTTTATGACATGGGAAGTCACCATCTTCTGACCAGGACAGCAGAAAAAGTTGAGGTCTATAAGGATGTGCATCAATCCACATGGAAGACCTTTACTTGCCACGTATATATACATTACTCTACTGGTAAGATAATCACACAACAGGTAAAACATCACCTCCATCACGTCTGTGATTCTGTACAGGAGACCATCATTCTGTAGAGGAGACCATCGCTCTGTATAGAAGACTATCGCTCTGTAAAGGAGACTGTCACTGTGTAGAGGAAACTATCACTCTACAATTTTACAGAGGAGATCATCATTATTTGGAACAAGAAATACAGGATGGGAACACTATCCCTAACCAATGTTCATGTGGCAAACCTTGCTTATAAGCAGGGCAATCACCTCACTAGAGGTCAGGAACATATGGGCACTACACTGTCCCTAAATGCAGGATAGGGAAGATATTTAATGCAGATAGAAAAAGCATTGTAGATAACATAGTATTTGGCAGAAGTGAATAAACCTCCACACAGAATAAAGAGCCACAATTACTTAGCTGACAGGAGCCCTCTGTCTCACCAAACATCTCAGGCAGGACAATAACCAGCATCCATGTAGGGGCGGGCCCAGAATAAATACATTTCCATTATGGTTGATTGGCCGGCTAGGGACAACACCTCCCTGTTGGCTAAACAGTCCATAAACCACAGGTGATGTCATAGGAGGGTTGTGAAGAGGGGCACATCATACACTATGCCCACTGAGGGATTTCCATCATGCAACACCTCAGGGGCAGGAAGTATAAGGAAGAAGGCACTCATTGGTGCCCAGTGCCAAATAAATGTGCAAATGCATTGAAGGTGTGGTCATGTGGGCCAGGGTGGATGTCATGATGCCACCCCTACTCTTCTTCCTGATTGCAGGTCATTTATACCTCACTCTACAGATAAGATATAAATAAGAGAGACAGAATGAAACGTCTACAGTGCCACCTATTGGAAGGCAGGATTCTTACAAGCCTTGTGACAACAGCTGGGAAACAGAAGCAAAGCCAGACTCCATGTACAGACTGCTGTTTCAGAATATTTTCTCTTCATCAGGTGTACAGTCTGGCTTTGCTAATGAGAGGCCTGGATGGGGGTCTGAAACAGTATATTTTCTCCTTAATGAGAGCACCTAGATGGTGAGTGAGGAGACTCAAATGGCAATGCACGCTCCTCTGGGTAATATGCAAATAAGGGAGATGAAATAAAACCTACCCAGAGCCACCTATTGGAAGGCAGCATTCCTTCAAGCCAAAGTCAGACTCTTTATACAAGTCTTGTAACAATAACTGGGAATTAAAAGCAAAGCCAGACTCACCATCTAGGTGCTCTCCCTAAGGAGAAAAGATAGCGTCTCTCACTAGCAAAGCCAGACTCCTACTGTACACTGATGAGGAGCAAATACCCTGAAGCAGCTGTCTGGCTTTGTATGGAGTGTTACAGATAAAGCCATCATTATTCTGCATGTATTGTTATGTGGGACTTCTATCAGTCTATAGAGCAGACTATCTCTTACTGGTAGATGTACTGTAGAAATATCCAAACAGTTTACGCAAGGCTGTTTCATCCATAGGCCAAGTAGTGCACTAGGCCCCCTGGGAAGCAGCACCTTATTCAGTTGTGCTTGCGCCCTATGAATGTGAATATAGCTGAAAACCAGGAGGAAGGGGTGCAAAAATCATTAAAACTCGTATTAACATGGCAGTGAGCAGATAAGCCCCCTTTATGCCACCACTTATTACCATGGAGCCACAGAGTGGAAGTTCATCATCATGGGACCATAGAGGGGGCTTATTACTTTGGGGGCATAAGTGAGCATTGTTATTTTTTTGGTAAGCATAGTGGGGCATATATTACTGTGTCAGGGCATGATTGCATAGGGGACACTTCGGGGAGAATTAGGGTTAACAGCAGAGTGAGGAGAGTGTAGGTCATCACTGGAAAAAGTCTTCATGGCAGTCTGGGCCCACATAGAGAGAGGGCCCTGTTCATAGCCTCGGGTTGAAGAGCCAACTTGCAGTGGAGCAGGCAAGCAGAAAGGAAGGGAGTCCTGTGAGGAGCAGAGCGACTGCACTGAAGGAAGGAAGACAGGAAAAAAGGCAAGCAGCTGCATCCAGAGAAACAGAGCATCACTAGGAGAGCCCAGCAACATGCGAGTCCTTCAGGGAGAATCAAGTGAGAATAAGTCTGCATTATTCTCTGGAGTGTAGAAAATGTCTGGAGGGGCTACACATGGCCACTTTTGCACTGGTCACACCAAAGTGTTAAAACGTCCCTGATCCTGCAAGTCAGACAACTGCTGTACAGGTGACAAGTTCTCCACAACGAGGACCATTCATCACCATCAGAATTCACACCCAGGTGTCCATTTGAATCCCTCCAACCCCAGTCCCTGCCATAGTCTATCCATTTACCTGTACATCCAGGCTTCTGTGCATGTGCAGAGACTTCAGAGCTCTGATCTTTGATCACTTGGCACAAGCTGCAGAGTCGTACCAGGAAGACAGCGGAGAGAAAACAATAATAAAAAATCAGGGTGTGGTGTGAGAGATTAGACCCAGAAGGGACTGTGGCATCTGTTACAGTTACCAATAACATAGTGTATAAGGCTGAAAGAAAAGACTTATGTCCAACCAGTTTAGCCTATTATTTAGCCTATTACCCCCACTGTTGATCCAGAGGAAGGCAAAAAACCCCAATGAAGAAGAAGAAAACTATTTTCCTCATTGTAGTGGAAAAAAATCCTTCCCGACTCTAATCTGGCAATCAGAATAACCCCCGGATAACCGACTGTTCTGAATAAAATAGGAATATAACATGTAATATTGTTGCACTTAAAAAAGGCATCCAAACTCATCTTGAACTCTTTAAGTGAGTTCGCCATCATCATATCCTCAGGCAGAGAGTTCCATAGTCTCACTGCTCTTACAGTAAAGAACCCCCTTCTATGTTGGTTTAATTTTATATTGGACATCCCTGTGTTGTATGTAAATGTCTACATCTTAACTGTAACCAGCTGAATATGTGAATACTGTTATTAAGGTACATTTTAAATCAATCCAAGAGACTTGTGACAGAAGATTCTGGACACTGAGAAACAATGATTAACTCAATAGAGTCAACTCCTCAGCATTGTTGGCTAAAGCCAGCACTCCACCATATCAAGTTTTTATGTCTTTCTCACCCAAGGAGATCAGCGGGATCCATTGCTTCAGAATACTGTTACGGATTTACGGAATGTGGATCCACTGGACCAACCAACCAGGCTGAGACCTATCCTGGAGTGGTAGGCAGCTGACTCCTCAGGTAGAGGGACTGTAGCCAGGAATTCAGAACAAACTCAGATACAGGAATACAGACAGAACTCAAACTACATAAACAGAACTCAGAAAGCAAAGCAGAACTGAGAAGGGATAGACAGAACTATGGAACAGACTCAGCAATACAGACAGAACTCAGAACAGAGAGATGGATACAGGGTGCTCTGCTCCGGGGTTGTGCAGTGGCCTAAAGTATGTACTGTGGTAGGAGTAACAGACGCATCTGTTGTTTTCACGGGTGATGCCAATACTCCTTTCCGAGTCTCTCGGGATGGAATGCCAAAGAAATAAATGAGACGAGTCCGGTAGCTTATAATAGTAAAACTAGGAGCAATCAGGTTTACTAAGCTGTTTCAAAAGGACAATTACAATGTACAGTTGTAGATGGCAGCGATGCAGTATTACACGTGACGATGGCAGTGATGCAGAGATTTCAACCTCTGGGATTTTTTCTACTCACTATCACATAAGCACCAAGGGAGTGGAAAGGGAACCTCGCTTAACCTTGGGATGATGGGGGTGAACTCCTTTCTCTCTCCTGTCTGGATCTCCTCTGCTGACATGACTGACTGCACTCTCTGACACACAGTGACTGGCTGGAAGCCAGAAGCAAAAAGCCTCTTACTGATCACTCACTGCTGCTTTTATCCCCTCTTCTCATTCCTGCACTTTTACCACTCCTCCCAATCTGCATAAGGATTTGTTGTGTTGCTTTCCCACCCCTGGATTTTCACACCAATGAATTTAAAAGCTGACTGTCAGTCTATAGGGCACCAGCTGACGTCAGAGCTAAGCTCTAGGCTTAGTAGAGAAAAAGGGAGAAACAGGGTCTCTCCTACGGATGACACCTTCTATGTCCAAGGATGTCACATAGACAGGTGTGACAGGACAGGTGTTGCTGTGGGTGTTCTGTAGGACCTGCTGGGCCACTACAGACAGACTACCAAACACCCACAATACTCACCAGCACACGAATATACAGATGGAATTGTTATAATTAGTACAAGGAATTAGTTCATGGATTCGCCAAGTCACTTAAACCACGAGCTTACTTCAAGGGTCCTTATTGTCTCACGATCCCAACTCTAACGAGACAAGTCAACTAACCCCAGGATACCCGCCTGCAAGCAGGGCAATTGTCCTGATAGGGACGACCCCGCACCGAAACCTAAGGACCTAACTAGCCCTAGATGGTAAATGATCCAAGCAGCACAGGTATACATGCACACATATACAGATTCAGAATCAGAACTGGTGACAATGCCAGCACAGACAGATCAGAAGGCCTTAAACAGACCCAGCACAGAGATGCATGGACAGATATACAGATACGGAAAAAAAACTGGCGACTATGCCAGCACAGACAGATTAGAAGGCCTACAACAGACCCAGCACAGAGGAAAACCAGCAGACACTGACAAAGAAGCTGATATATATGAGCAACAGACCTGAGAGATTGGCTCACTGGAGCAAACCACACCAAGCCAGCACAATCAACCACACCTGTGAATCTAAGCTGCTGGGAAAACCTATAGAGCCACAAATCCCAGAAGCAAGCTCTAATACAAGTAAAGTCAAAATTTGAAGATTCTCTTACATTATTGATCTGTGAACCTCTACAGTGATTCAAGACAACCTACAGTCATCCAGTAATGTCTAAAGTGATCCAAGAATGTCTCCAGTGATCCAAGAAAACCTGCAGTAATCCAAGGACATTTCCAGAGATCCAAAACTGTCTCCCGTGATCCAAGAACTCCTACAGTGATCAAGAAAATTTCCAGAGATTCAAGAATGCCCACAGTGATCTAAAAATGCCTTCAGTAATCCAAGAATCTCTCCAGTGCTCCAAGTGTTGAGGGAGGTGGTGCGCAACGCAGGTTTCAGGTACAATACACAGTCCATCTGAGCAAGGCAGGCTATTACTGCACTTCTATCAACACAATATAGCTAAACACGGTGTCTTTACTCCAAAGGCTCATGTTGATGTATTGTGTTTAGTCTCTGTCCGTAATTAGCAAGCAATGTCCCTTTAATTATTAATTGCTGCAGCATTTCCTTACTCAATAGGCTTGTTATAACTGTCTCAGTCTCTATCACTGTGCACACCTTTTATTGGTAGTACAGTCGATCTCACTTACAGTTGTAGTGACCCGGAGGGTCCTACAGGGTAGGCAATAGAGTTAACAAGTCCTGGGATCCTCACGATGAGCTCTTAGGGGGGCGAAGGAGGCATTCTGCAGGAGAAAGTCACTGTCATTCCCTAAATATTGCGCTTAGGCTAGGCTGCCTGGCAACAGCCCTCTCCTGATTGGCTGCTTGTCATTAATTTTCTGGTTGGTGGAGTGGAGTCAAGCCCGGGAAAGAAAAGGAAGAAATATATAAGTTATCCAAACATAAGAACTTTGTTATTAGGAAGTCAGATGAAGGGGGGACATAGTGGTCTTAGATTCCGGTCTATATTCTAAACTTGTCCTCGATATTTTGAATGACACCATGACATATAAAATTTTGGATTTTAATCCAATGCAGGAATGCATTTCCAAATTAGGCAAATCAATAGACAAGGGGGTGAATCAGGGTGTATTAAACACAAGGGAGGCTGCATATTTATGCCCAGAAAATCCCTCCATCATTCCATAGGTGCACAAGGGAGTTCCCCCTCCATCCTATTGTTGCAGGGATCGGTTCACCCTGTGAACTCCTTAGTTCGTGGGTGGACCGATCCCTGCAGCCACTTGTTAAAAGAACTCCGGGCTATTTGATAGACAGCAAGCATACAACCCAATTGATGGGCAATGCAACTTGGAGTGCCGAATATAGATGGGTACTATGCGATGTGAGAAATTTGTACTCATGTATTCTGCACCACGCTCACCCCTGCTCACTCCCGCAACTCACCGCTCACCCGTGCCGGCACCCGAATCTTTTCTTCCGAGCGGGCAGTACTCGCTAAGGACAATACTCGCTCGAGCAATTGCCCTTAGCGAGTATGCTCGCTCATCACTAATCATAATAGTTTGGAAGGACCATAATTCTAACTCTGTTGAAGTAATGCTGAATTAGTTTGAAACATATATTAATCAGAATAACTGTTTTACTGTAACAAAGGACAAAATTAGTGTACCATTCTTGGATATTATCCTCAAGGGGAATATCGCCAAGAGTAAAATTGAGATTGACATGTTTAGAAAACCCTTTGCAGGCAATTTAATGTTACATGCTTTTAGTGGCCATCCGAGGCATACAATAGAGGCGATCCCTGTGGGGGAAATAACCAGGGCTAAAAGAATTTGTTCTAACGAACAGACTTTATGTTTCATAGAAAAGAAATCTGTAACAGATTATACAAACGAGGATACAGCAAAAATACTCTTAAAAATGCGATAAAAAGGGTTAATACCAAAAGTAGAAGCTCTCTGCTAGAAGTGAGATCCCGGGGGGCTCAGACGAAATATGCGAAAAAAATGATATTCTCTACTGAATATAGCAGAGATTTTCATTCCATCAAATGGATAATTTTGAAAATCTCCCCATTTTACAGCAGGATAATATTATAGACACTATTTTGGATAAAGGTTTGCAATGTGCTGCACGAAGAGGTAGATGTCTCGGTAACACTTTATCACCCAGTGCATTTAAATCCCAAATTTCCACTAACTCAAATGGCTAGAACAAAAAGGTTTCTTTCATTGCGCAAATCCAGATGCGGCATTTGTACCAAAGTTAAAAGATTTTACAGACTATCAGGGAACAACAAGGTTTTCAATTGATCAGTATATAAATTGTGATAGCACCAATGTAATATATATAGTGGAGTGCATTGACTGCAGTATGAAATATATCAGGTGCACAGGAAGAAAACTAAAAACCAGAATAGAAGAACACCTTAGATATATTAAAAATCAAGATAAATGCTCAGGTGTTGCCAAACACTTCGTTGAAGTACATAACCAAAAGATTGATACATTCATTTGTTACGGCATAGAGGTTGTGAGGAAGGGTAGAAGATTCAAAGTAGAATATAATGCATTACTCAAGAGGGAAGCTTACTGGATGTTGAAACTGGGCACAAGACACCCCAATGGTCTAAATTTTAGATCAGATGTATATATATTTATTAAGATAATGCTAAGATAAAATTCTAGGAAGGGAAAGAAGAAAAAAAAGAAGGAAAAAAAGATTTTTTTTACATATATATAAATTGTGTATGTTCTATTTAATTGTGTACTGCATTTACAGGTGTATTTTCTCATGTTGAGATTTAATTTTGTGCCCTGTTTTAAACGAAAATACACTCTGCCAGTTTTAGATATATTTCAAAAAGATCTGGCTTCTGTTTTCAAGAATCCAAAGCTGCACTGCACACAATTGATTATGCATGCAAGAATGTATATATGCATGTAGAAAATCTGGTATGTGTCTATAAGAATTCAAAGAATTGAAAGTACATAATTGTATTAGAAGTTAAAACTATCAGCTGCCAACCATTGTTTTTAATGGGTTTTAAATGTATTCAGATATTTAAGGAAGCGATGTTACTTCCTAATTCAGGTGATCAAGACTCTTTTCCATGAAGTCAAAACGCGTCCTGTGGAGCATCTGATTTTTAATGTGTCACTTCATGTAATAAAGGCTTTTTGGATATATTCACTTTAAAGAACAGCAATAATCTTCACTCACTTTTTTGGCTGAGAATCTGCAAAGTGTGAACTGTTTATTGATCTTTCAAGTACTGAGTAAACTGTGTACCTTCGGTTTACCCTAAAACTACATGGACTGGTCTCAATTATTTCACCACTGCAAATATGAGCCCACCCTCAAAAGGTACTGGCATCACGATCTGAAATTACTCGAACTGCATGAGTAGCTATTTTAATCAGAGTATCCACCACCGTAACCACGCTACCGTTAGTCATCCACTCAGGTTACCTCTGCCCCTTCTGCTCATTGCGTAGTTTGTTGTTTAGGATGCATAGAGCAGCTGTCCGGGTGCTACCTGAGTTGGTGTCCAGTTGTGCAGTCCACTGACGCAAGAGCCTTTTGAAGCAGCATTTACAACTGTTGTCCTTCCTAAAACTGTATCCTACACTTTACATGACAAGCTGCTGTTGAGATATACAGCATCACACATAATAAGATATACAGCATCACACATAATAGGATTTACCAGATATGATGCACTGTACTTAATATATCTATAAATCACCGTATGTACTATCATTTGTGAGGGAAGGATAACTTCTAACACGCTCCGCATAATGACTCAGTTTCATATCTTCTATCCACAGTTACATAATCTTATTCTCATCCTGCATTGTTGCATTTTTTTACTCCAGCAGGAAGTTGCTATCCTGTTGTCAGTTTTTTAGTGATTATTTTATGCTGTATCTTACTTACTTTTCTTATATGTTCTTTGTCTATACTTATGACATAGGCTCTGTTGTACCACTAACGCTAAATTAAGGGCTTGTTCAATATAACCTCGTCATATTAGTTGGGACCTTTTCTTGCACCTTAGGTCACAGACTATAATTTGTTGCAAAGAGGGAGAAGGGGAGTAATTTCTTACCGAAAATTCCTTTTTCCCGAGTCATCCTGACGGCAGACATGGAGGTTGCACCTTGACCTCGTAGGGACAGGAAGCAAGAGACTTTAAAAGGCTCCTCCCGTCTCCCATTCACCAGTGTCTTCTAAATTACTTACATGGACATGTCGCGGTTAACCAAGGAAGGTATTTATTTGCTCCGAAAAAAATAACATGGTTAGTTCTATTTGAACATAAACAATAAGAGGGTAGCTTACCCAGACTTAAACACAGGAAATATGCACAAATTTACCGCATGAAGGGAAATGTCCAACATAGGAGCCTCTGGGCTACTGGTTCGTGCCCGCATAAACGTTAATATAAATGTGTGAATTTTTGGGAGGGAAATACGTGCCGTCAGGATGACTCGGGAAAAAGGAATTTTCGGTAAGAAATTACTCCCCTTTCCCGGCGTCATCCTGACGGCAGACATGGAGTATACCAAATTAACTCTTAGGGAGGGACCACTGCTTGCAGGACCTCTCTCCCGAAAGAGAGAGATCGGAGGAGAGGTCCGCATTCGGCCTGTAATGTTTTGCGAATGTGTGCAGGTTGGACCATGTGGCTGCCTTACAGATTTGGTCCGGCGTCGCCATAGCCCTCTCTGCCCAGGAGCAGGATACTGCCCTGGTAGAATGGGCCTTGAGTCCTCCCGGGATAGCGCTGTTGCAGGACGGAGTAGGCCTGCTCGATGGTGGATTTTATCCGGCGGCTAATGGATCTCCTAGAAGCCGCTCTTCCTCTGCCTGGCCCCTGAAATTGAACAAAAGACAGTCAGCCTTCCTAAAAGGATAATGTCTGCTCTGGGTAGCATAGAATGGCCTTCCTTGCATCCAGGCTATGGTAGTCTCTTTCCCTATCGTTTTGGGGATTTTGACAGAAGGATGGGAGAATAATTTCTTGCTGTCTGTGGAATTTTGAGGCTACCTTTGGAAGAAAAACGGGGGTCTGTTTTTTTGTATGACCCTATCGTCCTGGCTTAATAGGTAAGACGTCTTACAAGATAGGGCCCGGGGCTCGCTTACGTGCCTTGCTGCTGTGAAAGCTACCAGGAACACAGTTTTAAACGTGAGGAACCTAATCGGAATCTGATCAGTAGGTTGAGGGGGTCTTTGCAGAGGCTTTGGAGAACTAGGTTCAGGTCCCATGGGGGGGGGGGGGGGGAACTGTACTACGGCTACTGACCTCATTCTTTCCGCCGCTTTCATGAGCCTGCGGATCAGTCTATGATCCGCCAAAGGTTGGTCTAGAATGGCTGAGAGCGCTGCTACCTGTACTTCCAGGGTTCGTGGTCTCAGGTTTTTATCTGGAGGAAGTCCAAATCTCCGCCACCAAAGTGTCAAGATTGGAGACCTCCAGCCCCCTCCAGGAGAAGAATTTTTTCCCCGATCTTATTATAAGTAGCTGAGGTTACAGGTTTTTCAGGACTGGCGTAGAGTCGCGATAACTCTGGAGGACAGACCTTGTCTTAGCGTCTGTTCCTCAATATCCACACTGCGAGGTTCAGTCTCTCTAGGTTGGGGCAAAGAACTGGGCCCTGCGCTAGAAGGTCCTTCCTGGATGGAAGGCGGATTGGCTCCGAGATGGCGAGCTTTAGGAGCACCGGAAACCATGCCCTTTTTTCCCCAGTGTTGGGTGATCAGGATCAGCGTGATGTTGCTCTGCTGGACCTTCTGAAGAACTCTCGGGATCAGGTGTATGGGGGAGGGGGAAGGCGTACGCCAGACTGAAATCCCAACTATGGGAAAAAGCGTCTAACCCCTCGGACTTGTCCCTCGGATCTAGGGAAAAATAGCCGGGACATTCTGAATTTTTGCTGCTCGCAAACAGGTCCACCTGTGGACTGCCCCAGGTTTGTGTAATGAGACGAAATTCCTCTTGATTCAGAGACCATTCCCAGGGTCTAGGCCTCTTTGACTTAGAAAGTCGGCTGTCAGGATCTGGGATCCTTTGAGATGGACCGCTGTCAGGACTGTACCGTGGACTCGGCCCATCAGAAAATCGGGGCTGTTAATTTCAGCAGGTGAAAGTTTCTGGTGCCTCCCTGGTGGTGAATAAGTGAAACGGCGGTCCCGTTATCCGAGAAGATCCTAACATGCTCCCAGATGGCCCCAAGCTCTCTGGAATTTGAGGTCTAGGCATGCAATGTCGGACCCCATTTGCCCTGGAGCAAACGCTGCCCCACTTGCGCTCCCCAGCAAGGCTGGCTTGCGTTGGTGACTACGGAGATGAAGGGCTTTGTCACCCATGGGGACTCCGCCTCTAGGTTGCCAGTTGACCGCCACCAGCGGAGGGACCTTGTGACCGCTGATGACACGGGCATTCTGCGGTCCAGAGAGGTTGTTGCCCCGTCCCAGTTGCCCAGGGTGGCTCTCTGAGTGAGCCTGGGCCCAAGGAATAATGCCGATACAGGAGGTCATGAGGCCCAGGAGCCTCGTTGCGTCCCTAATCGTTATTTGTTTCTTCTGGCCGCATTTCTGCGCTGCCAGCCTAAGGTTTTCCTGCCTGGGGGGAGGCAAAGACAAGATCTGAGACACTGAGTCTATCTGTACCCCCAGGAGGTCATTCGCGTCTCGGGGAGAAGACCAGATTTAGGGAAGTTAACTATCCACCCCAGTCTCTGAAATAGGGAGATGATTCGGCTGGTATCCTCTTTGAGGATCTTCGGCGAGGATGCCATTACCAGCAAATCATCCAGGTATGGGACAATGTTTATGCCTGCCACATGGAGATGCGCCACCATCTCTGCCGCTATTTTAGAGAATATCCTGGGTGCCGTTGAAATTCCGAGGGGTAGGCACTGGAATTGAAAATGGTGTACACGGCTGCCCATTCTGATGGCAAACCGCAGGTACTTGTGATGTTCCGACAGGACTGGGACGTGGTAGTACGCGTCCTTTAGATCGACGGTACTCATAAAGTCCCCTCTTTTGATCAGAGTTACTGCAGACCTGATGGTTAAACCTTTTGTAGGTAATCAACCTGTTCAGGCCCTTCAGATTAAGGATCATCCGAAACGGTCGTTCGGTTTTTTGATCAGAAATAGGGGTAGAACCCCAAGCCCTGTTCTACTGCGGGGACCTGGGCTACCGCCCCCATCTGTAGCACCTTAGAAATTTCGTTTCTAAAGATACCCTGCAGGGCGGGGGATCGCGTGGGGGCCTGGAAAGCTCAACAGTCTATCCCCCACCTGGTACTCGCCTACAGGGGAAGGGGTTGTTTTTGTTTTACTCCTGCCTCCTTTGGGGTAGGACCAGCACCCCGTCTTTCCTTTGCCTCGGTATGGCTTGAAGGATGGCTGAGGTTTGTGGGGAAATCCCGTTCTTGCTTGGTCCGGGAAACTGCGGGTCCTGTCGGTAGCTCTTTTTAGGATCTCCTCCAAGTCCGCGCCAAACATGTGCTGGCCATGAAACAGAGATGTTACACGGCCTTTCTTTGGAAGCCGTATCTGCTTTCCATGTTTTCAGCCAGACCGCCTGTTGCTGATCTAAGTAGAGGCATGCATTCCAGTAACACATCTCTAGAGGCCTTCTGTTTAATCTGGTCGTCGAGTTCCCCCAATCAGAGGAACATCGACCTTGCCACAGAAGTCGCTGCGACCTTGGACTTCAGCGTATAGGCCGTTGTTTGCCAGGCCCGTTTCATCAAGGCGTCGACCCTGTCCATCGGGTTTTTAAGATGAGAGGAGTCCTTGAATGGCAGGGCTGTCTTTTTGGCCATTATGGCCACCTGTGCCCGACGCCGCGCGCGGCCGCACCGGCATGCCTGGAGGAGAGAGGCATCTGAGCCTATGGCCCGCCGCTCTCCCCAGCTGAAACCACTGCGCCGAGCTGTGGCAGGGGAAGGAGGGGACCCAAGGACCTCTGGTCCGCCGCTCCGACTGCTGCGGTGGTGAACCCCGGGCGGTCAGACCCGTGGCCCGCTGTGCTCCCGGACCGTGCGTAGATGCTCACGTCTTTCTCCGCAAAGCGGAGTCTCTCTTTATATTCGCGGGACAAATAGAGGTGTTTGTCCGCGCAGCCCACTCATACGTGATTACTTTCTTCGGGGTATCATTAACCGGAAACACTGTGCGGTTCCTTGGTCTGAGCCCGCCGGACACGGCGTCCTGTATGGACCTTGGCTCGACCACATCCTCGACCTTCCTTGTATCCCTGACTGCTTTGATCAGGTCAACCAGGTCCCCAGATGAGAAATAGTACTTTTTATTCTCATCCCTGGCGTCAGGGGGACGGTCAAAGAGTTCGCCATTTGACAAGTCGCCCCGGGATTGCTCAAACTGTGAGCTCGTCAGCGGTATGTGGCTCGCCCTTTTAGCGGCCCTTCCTTCCGCTGAGCTTGGGGGGGGGGGGGGGGAACTGGAAATTGATGCCCGGACCTCCTCTCTAACCAGGGATATAATATCTTCCCTGAATGCAGCCTGTTCATCCGTAAGGATCTTGGAGGTACAATCGGGGCATAGCGGCTTTTTTATACGCCTCGTCCAGTTTTTTTTTTTTTTTTTAAAGACACAGAGCGCCTTTCCTGTGTTTTTTCTTTAGGTCCTGTTTAGACCGAGTGGATTCCCTGTCCTGCAGAATATACATGCATGCACATAAGGGAAAACCCCCACACAATGCTAAATTCCTGAGCATAACATTCCTGCAACAAGTAACACTTACAGTTTGCAGGGCTTCCATCTCTGGTTCCTTTGTAGTCATGATGCAGAAACGCAGACAGAACCAGGTAGACAGATAAATCCTTCTCTGAAGGTGTGCTGTCAGTGGAAGCTTGTCGGGGGGGGGGTCTCCATTTTCAAATCTCCCGCCGTTCCGGGTCAGCTGACGGCGTCTGACATCACCGCGTCATGCCGCGTCATTGGCTCCGCCCCCCCGACGCCGCGCACGGCCGCGCCGGCATGCCTGGAGGAGAGAGGCATCTGAGCCTGTGGCCCGCCGCTCTCCCCGGCTGAAAAACAACTCCGAGCTGGAGGAGGAAGGAGGGGACTCAAGGACCTCTGGTCCGCCGCTCCGACCGCTGCGGTGGTGAACCCCGGGCGGTCAGACCTGTGGCCCGCCGTGCTCCCGGATCGCGCTGACTCTCCGGAGGGGAGATGAGAAGGGAAGCAGCCCTGTGGACCGTCAATCCCTCCAGTCAGCCTGCTTGGAAAAGGGTGAGGGCGGAAAACAGCCCTATGGACCGTTCCCCCAGCTGTCATCCTGCAGCTCCCTGGAGGGAGCTCCTCTTGCATGTCCCTGTAGGGACAGGAAGCACTGGTGAATGGGAGACGGGAGGAGCCTTTTAAAGTCTCTTGCTTCCTGTCCCTACGAGGTCAAGGTGCAACCTCCATGTCTGCCGTCAGGATGACGCCGGGAAAAGTAGCTATATAACTTACAGCCACAACCTTTGGGGGACAGCTGATGACAACCAGGAACTGAAGAAAACAACATGGCAGAATCACATTCCTGATTTGGGACAAGCCTGCGTTGGTTGTAGTGTTGATTCCCGTACAACATAACTGTAAGTGAGGCTGGCCTCCTCATTAGGTGTGCACACTGCTAAGGATGGCGCTAGTACAATTCCTCCCATCCTCACAGCAGGCTGCAGTAACACATTATACACATAGTACAGCGTCACTTCCTGCTAAATACTGACACCCTCATGAAGTTGGGGGGCTCAGCAGATGATATATTAATATTTCCACACCCCTGCCAGTTATTTGGAGACATTACACCATGATTGGCCAGTTTCAGTGATATCATATCATGTTGCAGAGACAGGGGCACTTTAACCATAGAGCAAACAGTACATCTTCACTGGACCCTCTGGTAGCCCCAGCCCACTGGCAGCAGCACCAGTTTCAACTGTGTCTGCACCCTCGGGACACCAATATAGTTGAAAAGTATTGAGAAGGTTAAAAATAATAGAAAGCTACACTCACCTATTAAGTGTGTCTGCTACCCTGATCTCCACTTACTTCTGGGTCTAGTGATCATGTGACTGTTGAAGTACGTGACTACTGTGGCCAACCACCAGTCTCAGTACCGTTTGAGGCTGATGATTAGATGAAGCTATCATGTGCTTCGATGGTCATGTGACTACTGAAGCTGAAGAAGAGCTGCTGGGCCTGAGTTAGCAGAGTATGAGGTTTGTCTGTTTTTGCCACCAAAAGAGTTTGAGGATGAAGTGACAGTGGAGGGGGCAGGGCAGTAGTAGATGGGGGCCCATTTTAATGCCCATGCAGTGGGCCCACTCAGGTATTAAAACAGCCCTGGACAGAAATGCCTGATAGGTAAACTTTAGCAATATGACTAGAGATGAGCGAGCACACTCGTCCGAGCTTGATGCTCGTTCGAGCATTAGGGTACTCGAGATGCTCGTTATTCGAGACGAACACCACGAGTTACTCGAGTCAATTGCATTTCCTTCCCCGCATGTTTAGCGCCATTTTCTAGCCAATAAACATGCGGGAAGGCATTACCACTTCCTGCTGAGACGTGCCAGCCCTCTCTTCCGCCACAGTAGTGAGTGGCTGGCGAGATCAGGTGACCGCCGAGTACTTACACTGGTCCCGCCCGTGGCTCGCATCAGACGCATGCTGGCAGAGGTTAGGGAAAGTGCTGCTGCTTATACAGGGATAGTGTTAGCGTAGGATCCTGTCTTCAAAAACCCCAATGGTCCTTCCTAGGGCTACTCCTCACCGTGTGAATTACTGTTGTTGCTGGCTGGGAGCAGTAGTGCACCAATTTTTTTTTTTTAAGCATCTCGGGCTGTGCAGGCCATTTCAGCTATAGCGTTCTCAGTCTGCAGTGCATTATGCAGAATTTAGGGACAGAGCTGCCTATATAGGGAAAGTTTTACAGTCCTCCTGATCCTCTGTGCAAGAACCCCAACGGTCCTTCTTAGGGCTACATCTGACCCTGTGCATTATAGTTGTGGCTGGCTGGGAGCAGTAGTGCACAAACTTTTGTAATACACATCTAGGCCTGTTCCCAGCCTTGCTGTTATAGCGTTCTCAGCCTGCAGTGCTGTACAACCAGCTCTCACAGTGAAACTGCACTCTAACGTGGTAGACCTTTATTACAAACAGAGCAGTGTGAGCAGGTCCGGTCGTGGATGGCAGAAAACGAGTTCAGCAATGTATCGATCACCCAGTCTTCTACGCAGTCCACTACTCCTGGCCTAGGGACTGCAACTCTTAATCCTCTGCCTGCTCCTTCTTCCTCCCAGCCTCCTCACTCCATGAAAACGACATATTCTGAGCAGGCAGACTCCCAGGAACTATTCTCGGGTCCCTGCCATGAGTGGGAAAAAACGGCTCCTCTCTCACCTGAGGAGTTTGTCATGACCAATGCCCAACCTTTGGAAGGTTCCCGGAGTCCGAGTGATGAGGCTGGGGACTTCCGGCAACTGTCTCAAGAGCTTTTTGTGGATGAGGATGATGAGACACAGTTGTCTGTCAGTGAGGTAGTAGTAAGGGCAGTAAGTCCGAGGGAGGAGCGCACAGAGGATTCGGAGAAAGAGCAGCTGGACAATGAGGTGACTGACCCCACCTGGTTTGCTAAGCCTACTGAGGACAGGGCTTCAGAGGGGGAGGCAAGTGCAGCAGCAGGACAGGTTGGAAGAGGCAGTGGAGTGGCGAAGGGTAGAGGCAAGGCCAGAGCGAAGAATCTCCCAACTGTTTCCCAAAGCACCCCCTCGCGGCAAGCCTCGGTGCAGAGGGCTAGGTGTTCAAAGGTGTGGATGTTTTTTAGTGAGAGCGTGGATGAAAGACAAACAGTGGTGTGCAACCTTTGTCGCATCAAGATCAGCCGGGGAGCCACCACTACCAGCCTCACCACCACCAGCATGCGCAGGCATATGATGTCCAAGCAACCCGCAGGGTGAGACGAAGGCCATTTACCGCCTCCGGGTCACACCACTGCCTCTTCCCCTGTGCCACAACCTGGCACACAGATCCAATCCCCCTCCCAGGATACAGGCACAAGCGCCTCCCGGCCTGCACCCACACCCTCGCCTTCACCGTTCTCCACTCCATCCAGCAATGTCTCTCAGCGCAGCGTTCAGCTGTCGCTAACACAAGTGTTGGAGCGAAAGTGCAAATACGCCGCCACCCACCGTCATGCACAAGCTTTAAAGGTGCACATTGCCAAATTAATCAGCCTGGAGATGCTGCCGTGCAGGCTTGTGGAAACGAAGGCCTTCAAAAACATGATGGCGGCGGTGGTCCCGCACTACTCGGTCCCCAGTCGCCACTATTTTTCCCGGTGTGCCATCCCCGCCCTACACCAGCACGTCTCCCACAACATAAATCGTGCCCTCACTAATGCGGTTACTGGGAAGGTCCACTTTACCACGGCACATTTGGTGAACTTGGTGGAGGCTGGGACCGAGTCAGAGGCTGGGACCGCTCACGTCCTGCTCACACCCAGAATAGCGGGTCCTACCTCGGTGCTGGTATCTGCAGCGTTTAATGCCACCTCTTCCAAACCCTCCCCCTCTCCTCCTCCGCCAACTCTACCTCTCAATTAAGAAGTGTGAGCACGTCGCCAGCAGTCGGTAGCACGCGGCGTGGCAGCACAGCGGTGGGCAGGTGTCAGCAAGCTGTGCTGAAACTAATCAGCTTAGGTGACAAAAAGCACATGGCCTCCGAGCTTTTGCAGGATCTGACAGAGCAGACTGACTTCTAGATTTCGCCACTGAGTCTTCAACCAGGCATGGTCATGTGTGATAACGGCCGTAACCTGGTGGCGGCTCTGCAGCTCGGCAGCCTCACACACATGCCATGCCTGGCCCACATCTTCAATCTGGTGGTTCAGGGGTTTCTGAAAAGCTACCCCCACTTGTCTGACCTGCTCGGCAAGGTGCGCCGCGTCTGCGCACATTTCCACAAGTCCACCACGGACGCTGCCACCCTGAGCACCCGGCAACATCAGTTTCAGCTCCCAGAGAACCGACTGCTGTGCGACGTGCCTACACACTGGAATTCTATGCTGCACATTTTGGCCAGGCTGTACGAGCAGCGTAGAGCAATAGTGGAATACTAACTGCAACATGGGTGGCGGAGTGGTAGTCAGCCTCTGCAATTCTTTACTGAGGAGTGGGCATGGATTGCAGATATCTGCCAGGTCCTAGCAAACTTTGAGGAGTCTACCCAGATGGTGAGCGCCGATGCGGCCATCATTAGCGCTACCATCCCGCTGCTTTGCCTGTTGAGAAGTTCGCTGCTAAGCATAAAGGCTGACGCTTTGTGGTTGGAACAGGAGATGGGGAATGACAGTATGTCGCTTGATAGCCAGACCACCCTCATGTCTATATCTCAGCGCGTTTTGGAGGGGGAGGAGGAGGAGAGAGAAGAGAC
Organism: Eleutherodactylus coqui; assembly: GCA_035609135.1. Classification (NCBI taxonomy): domain Eukaryota; kingdom Metazoa; phylum Chordata; class Amphibia; order Anura; family Eleutherodactylidae; genus Eleutherodactylus; species Eleutherodactylus coqui. Next base: position 175,426,946 of record CM069412.1, on the reverse strand, counting down.
TGCTGGCCACACTGCAGAGGGTAGCCATGCTGCTTGCCTCTCATCTGTTCAGCATGTATGGGCTGAGGAGGAGGAGGATCCTGAAAGTCATCTTCCTAGTGAGGACAACGATGTGTTGCATACTGGTACCCTGGCACACATGGCTGACTTTATGTTAGGCTGCCTTTCCTGTGACCCTCGCGTTAGATGCATTCTGGCCAACACGGATTACTGGGTGTACACCCTTCTAGACCCATCGTGTAAGGAGAACTTTTCCACTCTCATTCCCAAAGAGGAAAGGGGTATGAGAGTGATGTAATACCACAGGGCCCTGGTGGAAAAAGTGATGCTATAGTTCCCATCTGCCAGCGCTAGTGGCGGAAGACGTAGTTCCAAGGGCCAAGTAGTAGGGGAGGCGTGGGGATCAGGCAGCATGTCCAGCACAGGCAGGGGAACACTCTCCAAGGCCTTTGCCAGCTTTATGGCTCCCCAGCAAGACTGTGTCACCACTCCCTAATCAAGGCTGAGTCGGATGGAGCACTGTAAAAAGATGGTGAGGGAGTACGTAGCCGATCATACCACCGTCATCTGTGATGCCTCTGCTGTATACAACTATTGGGTGTCAAAGCTAGACATGTGGCACGAACTTGCGCTGTACGCCCTGGAGGTGCTGGCCTGCCCTGCCACTTGCGTCTTGTCAGAGAAGGTGTTTAGTGCAGCTGGGGGAATCATCACGGATAAGCATACCCGCCTGTCAACTGCCAGTGCCGACATGCTTACACTCATAAAGATGAAGGAAGGCTGGATTTCCCCAGACTTCTCTTCTCCACCGGCGAAAAGCAGCGGAACCTAATGATTCTTTTCGCTGCAACAGGAGAAAAATGCATCCTCTATCACCACAAAAAAAGGGGAATTAGCTTTGTCACTCTCGGATATTATTACTCCTCCTACTCCTCCTCCTAAAACAGCATGTCATCTTGTTGAACTGCCAATTTTTCTGCGACCCAAAAGGCTCTGTTTAAAAGTTTTTACAATTTTTAAAAGTTTCAAAAATATTTATACTTTAACAGAAACCAATTTTTTCACAGGGCTGCCTCCATGCTCTGTTACAAATTAAGCAACAGCGAGCTGTATCTTTAAAAAATGTTTATGAGGTTCACCTGCCTTCGCGGTTGAGCAATTTTTCAGGGGTACACTTGTACTTTTGGTGCACCAATTTTTCAGGCCCTTGCCTATACTGTTATCTAACTAATTTTTCCGGCCTTTGCCTACACTATTGCTACAAAAATGTTACAGGGGTCCACCTATACACTTGGTACATAAATGTTACAGGGGTTTGCCTATACTTTTGCTACATATATGTTACTGCGGTCCGCCGATACTCTTGGTACAGAAATGTTACAGGGGTCCGCCTATACTCTTGCTACATAAATGTTATTGGGGTCCGCCTATACCCTTGCTACAGAAATGTTACAGGGGTCCGCCTATACCCTTGCTACAGAAATGTTATTGGGGTCCGCCTATACTCTTGCTACATAAATGTTACAGGGGTCCGCCTATACTCTTGCGACATAAATGTTATTGGGGTCCGCCTAACCCAGGAGAAGAAGTAGCGGTGTCACCCGCAGGCAGTGATTGCCCTTGGTTGCAGGTAATGTGCTGCTTAGCCAAGATGTGCCAGCGTGTGCCTTGATAATGAAGGTTTATCCCAAGTAAATTGTTAGGGGGGTGCCCGCCAGGCTCTTACCCCCATTTTGGCTTAATAGTGGGACCTGGGAGCCTCAAATGCAGCCATGCATGCTGCCCCTGCCCTTCCCTATTCGTTTATGTGGTGTTGCCATGACTTTCTGATGTTTTCTGGTGTTTCACAAGTCATCACCTATGCGGAGCAGTGGTCCCATACAAAAATGTTTGAGTCCCCCATTGACTTCAATGGGTTTCATTACTCGAAATGAGCTCTCGAGCATCGCGGAAAGTTTGACTCGAGTACCGAGCACCTGAGCATTTTGGTGCTTGCTCATCTCTAAATGGTACTGATTGCATATAATGTTAGGGCTCCTAAATATACACTGACATTCAAAAAGTGAAGGGATAGCAGTATATAAATTGATTACCCAGTAGCATTAGCTCAAGAGACAGCTTGGGACAGTCCACCTAGTTGCGAGGTGTTATCTTGTAAGTGAGGGTGAACACTGGCCAACATGCTCATGACAACGCAACAATGAATTATCTTGTAAGAGGGGTGAGCGGTACCCCACTCCCCTCTTTTAAGGCCCATTTAGACTGGACAAATGTCGGGCAAACAATGCAAGTATCGCTGGCTCACAGCGTGGAGGCTGGAGGAAATTTCTCTCCTTGCGCTCCCCCGCTCCTCTCCATTGACTGAACGTATTCTATTTACAGTGAGCGATCAGCTCATCGTCCATCATTTTTGCTGCATAAACGTGTAAAACGGCAGCCGTTCATCACTAAACAGCCGCTATGTTAAAGGAGATGTCTCGAGGAAGCAGTGAATTTTTTTTTTTGCCCTGTCCCCTAATTAAACATACATTACTAATTACCCCTGTAAATGACTTTCCTAGCTGGTTTCTACTTACCGTTCCAGCGTTTCAGCAACTTATAAAACTTTTTCCCAAGATGGCCGCCAGCTCTTTTCCATTCGCTCGCTGCAGCCCGACGTGCGCGCTCCCGAGACGCTACCAGCTGTGTCTCCATGGCAACCAGACGCCCCGCAGCCGCCGACCGGACCCCTGGAGTGAACACGGCCGACCAGTCACCCACCGCCAGGCAGAAGATAACCGGCGCAGCCCCCCCCCCCCCCCCATCACAGCGGCAGCCCCCCCGGCCCAGCGCTAGTTCCCCCGGCGCAGCGACAGCCCCCCCCGGCCCAGCGCTAGTTCCCCCGGCGCAGCGACAGCCCCCCCCCCCGGCCCAGCGCTAGTTCCCCCGGCCCAGCGACAGCCCCCTCCGGCCCAGCACTAGTTCCCCCGGCGCAGCGACAGCCCCCCCCCCCCATCGCAGCGACAGCCCCCCCATCGCAGCGGCAGCCCCCCCCCCCCCCCCCCCGGCGCAGCCCGGCGCAGCAGCAGCCCCCCCGGCTCATCACTTACCAGGACAGCTGGACGGCGGGACAGCTGGGCGGCTTCTCCGGACAGCTCGGCAGCTCTGCACCTTCCTCTAACAGAGGAAGGTACAGAATGGCCGCTCCAGCGCGCTCCCGAGCAGTGACAGAGAGCTGTAGCGGGGAGCACACTGAAGCGGCTCGTGCTGAAAGGAGAAGACCGGACTGCGCAAGCGCGTCTAAAAAAGCAAGCTGCCAGCGAATTTAGACGGAACCATGGAGACGAGGACGCTAGCAACGGAGCAGGTAAGTGGAATAACTTCTGTATGGCTCATATTTAATGCACGATGTATATTACAAAGTGCATTAATATGGCCATACGGAAGTGTATAACCCCACTTGGTTTCGCGAGACAACCCCTTTAAGTCAATGGAGAGGGGCAGGGGAGCGGGGAGAGAAATCTCCCCCAGCCTCCCTGATCCCCTGCTGGCTACTCTGTGAGCGAGTTGGAACATTGTGTTGCCAAGAGACTGAGCCATTAATAATAAAGGTTTAACCCTTTAAGAATGAACTGTGTTACGTACATTATGTTATTCATATTTCTCTTCATCTGGTCTTCACAGTACTGTTTAGTGTTCTTCCAGTATTACATATTGTGCATAACGTACTATTAATCCTGCAGTTAGTGTTAAAGGGGTTGTCCCGCGCCGAAACGGTTTTTTTTTTATTCAATAGGCCCCCCCGTTCGGCGCGAGAAAAACCCAATGCATGTGTTAAAAAAAAACAAACGTTTAGTACTTACCCGAATCCCGCGCTGCGGCGACTTCTTCCTTACCTTAGCAAGATGGCCGCCGGGATCTTTACCCACGATGCACCGCGGGTCTTCTCCCATGGTGCACCGTGGGCTCTGTGCGGTCCATTGCCGATTCCAGCCTCCTGATTGGCTGGAATCGGCACACGTGACGGGGCGGAGCTACGCGATGCCGCGTAGAAGGGGGCGGAGCCAGAACTCCGCTTGTGCCGAGACCCAAGAGAAGGGAGAAGACCCTTCTGCGCAAGCGCGTCTAATCGGGAGATTAGACGCTGAAATTAGACGGAGCCATGGAGACGGGGACGCTAGCAACGGAGCAGGTAAGTGAATAACTTCTGTATGGCTCATATTTAATGCACGATGTACATTCCAAAGTGCATTAATATGGCCATACAGTAGTGTATACCCCCACTTGCTTTCGCGGGACAACCCCTTTAAGTAAATCTAGGGTAGAAGTTAAATTGTTACTTATTATGACGTAACTTTCATTACTTTGTAAATAAATATTGTGTATCTTTGTCGCTCTTGCTATGTCTTACGCTAAATCTGTTGTGCGATACTTTATCCTGCGACAATCAGAGTGTAAATGACGCATGATGGTGGGTACCAGATGGACGGGACATTCCATTTCTGAAGCTGTGTGGGCATTTAACATTCCTCTATCCGCAGTGTAATGTGTACCGGGATACGTCACAGAAGGCATGACCACCCACAGTGGACAACACAGTTGCCGGCAACAGGTGCTTAATGATTGCAACCTAAGGCCTCCTTCCCACGAATGGATTACCGCCGCGAAATCCATTGCGTTGCCCGCAGCTATTAGGTTCTATTGAACCTAAAAGCTCAGTGCTCACGGTGCGGAATTCCACTGTGGAATTCCGCACCGTGAAATCTCCCGTCCTCACCCGCGGCATGCTCTATTTGCCGCGGGGGTACGCGCGGACGGCTTCCATTGCAGTCAATGGAAGCCGTCCGTTCACGCTATCTTCCGCTGTAGCACAGCGGAAGATAGCGTGAAAATGCTTCCCTGCCCACTGCCGCCGCGTCATATGACGCGGCGGAGGTGGGCGGGGAAGCATCATGCGGGAGCGAGAACGCCGGATCTGCAGGTAAGTATGGGGTCTCCTGGTGGGCGCCAGGACGGGCTCCACCGCGAAATTTCGGGGCGGAGCCCGTCACGCTCGTGTGCAGCCGGCCTAAGACTTCTAACTGGAATAGTCCGCGAAAAATGCCAAGCGACTCTGGCAAAAATCACATTCACACTCAATGCAGGAGGCCCCACATACACACATTTCCTGCTGGTCAGTACAACATTCTATAGCTCTCATGGCCTATGGGAGCAGAAGACCTACCAGAGTGCCTCTGTTATCACCACGGGTGTTAGGATCGTGTGGGCAGGCAAAGCACGGGACCCACACGATCGTGACCAAAGGGGACGCACACGGGTATCACCAGGGTCACACGGGACTCACACCGGTTTCAGGCAACTGACCCTGGCTATAGGAGGAATGACCTGGCCCTACCTAAGCGGGGACATTGCCCCAATAAGGGCAGCCCAGCGGTCTTCGGATCTGGGCCCTAGCTGATCCTAGGAGCCACGCACAAGAACAGGATGCATTCACATGCCACATGACAGACCCAGAATACACTGCATACAACATGCAACCACTAGTAACAGATTGGAAGCTGAATATAAATATCAGGTATTGGTTGACATGTTGTACAATATGTGGAAGCTAGCAGGCCACTTCACAGCTCCTGGTTACACTGCTAGTCCCTACACTAACCAGGAGTCCAGCAGAACCGGACACCGTTCATGCCGCATGCTGCAACAGGACTCAACACAGATTGCAGGACACACAGCAAACTAACACAAAACTGACAGAATTTAAACGTGCCTGCGGACATGAACCAAGTCACACTGCAAACTCCACCAGCCAAGCATTCATGACTACTCACCTGAGGGGCCATGCAGACTGACCAGGAGCTGGGTTTATATGTGAGCACAGATCCAGGGGATTGGCTAGCAGAAAGTACCACACCCAGTCAGCTCAATCATTAACCCTGAGAGTGCTGTGCTGCTGGAATCACAATAGTACAACATGTCTCAGCAGCACACGTAACAACGGGCTTGTGAGGTGGCTAACTGAACCCTAGAGAATTGGCAACATGTGGCATGGTCTGATGAGTCATGGTACCAATTGTTTTGGGCTGATGGTTAGGTTCCTGTGTGCTGCAGACCCCATGAAGCTGTGGACCACAGTTGTCAACAAGGCACTGTGCAGGCTGGTGGTGGTCCCATACTGGTTTGCTGTCATGGCATAGGTTGAGTGAACTGATCTGCCTGAACACATCATTCACCGGTGCCAGCTATGTTTAACAGCTTGATGACCATTTGCCGCCCTTCGTGGACTTCCAGTGTGTTCACAACGATGGGATATTTGAGCAGGATAATGAACCGTTTAATAGGACCCATGTTGTCCAGAATTGATTTGAGGAGCATTCTGTAGAATTCCTATGACTTTTGTGGCCTGCATGTTTGCTTGGCATGAGCCCAATTAAGCATTTACAGGAGATGGTGGAGAAGAGCATTTACACATGAGATCCTGCACCTACCAGGGGGCTATCCAGATGGCTCAACATCCCTCCAGACGTTTTCTGACTACTTGAGGAATCAATACCACATTGAGTTGCTGCACTTTGCCAGGTTAGAGGGGGCCCATATGACATTAGTTCCCATGACTTTTGGCACATCAGTGTATATCATCATTCATAGCTTTATATAATTAATGTGCATCCTCATCTGAGGGTAGCGGACACACTGCCTTCCTGGTGACACTTAACCCCTCGCAAATGACAGTCACACAGATAATTTACTTCTCTCTCGTCTTATATAGCACCAGCAAATTCTGCAGCGTTGTACACATCAGCCCCTGTCCCCCTTGAGCTAATAATCTAGCTTCCCTATTTTAACCACATAGACCAATTTATGGTAACCTGTCAAGTTTTGGAGGAAATCATAAACCTGGAGGAAGCCCTTATGAACTCCATGCAGATGTTGCCCGTGGTTGGATGCCAGTGCTGCGAGGCAACAGTGCCAACCACTGAGTCAGCATGATGCCTAACGAGCTGACCAGATACGGACCATGGACATCAGTGGGATCCTGGCTGCGGAGCAATGGATTTTGTTTTTTATCTTTACAGTTTTATATGATATTTAGATGAAGGAAGTAACAGATTTTGACATTTCTGCAGGGTAACGGGTAACCAAGGGCACTGCTCTGCCATCAGCGGAACCAATTCTCCCTATAGGTTTTCTTCTGTCCCTCTAGACTCCAGTATGTAAGGCCTCTCTGCTTCCTCCCTGCAGTAACAATGAGGTCCCTAATCTTCAGGACTTTTCTAACAGAGGAAGCCCCTAAGATGACGTCCATACACCTGCCACTCATGTTCCTCAGCCATATACTGTATATCCTAGGGACCTTCCTTTAGCTATAGGTGAGTGAAGTCGCTTAATAGAAACTTCAAAGCCCTATAAAAAGTGCTGGTCATCTAGAAACTGCAAGGCCCTATAAAACTATAAACTGCTATCAGATTAACGTGACATTTGCGATCACCTTTCACAATTGTTGCAGCTCAGAGTGTTGATGCTATAAATCATGACTATCACCTGATCAGAGAAAGGAGTTGTGGAATCTGCGTACTATTGTCAGAACGTTAGGGGGCAGCAAAGCACCATCCACTGCAAGGCACAATGCAAGCAGTCACCTGATTATCAAGGCTGTCTCAGGAGATGTAAGCCGGCACTCAAGTCATCTTCTTCTATGAGAGACTGAAAACTCTCTTCTATATGTGTTACTTGGAGAAGGTGCGATGCATCCGGAGCGCCATCTATTGGAAGGTGGCTTCCCTATAAGCCAATGTCCAACCTAACAGATCTTGTAACATGACTAGGAATATAAGCCAAAATTAAGAAAATCTACTGGATTTTTGCCCCAACAGCAGAGAACAGAAGGGTTCTGGCTGGATAAGAGGCCTGTGATGTGGGTGAGGAAGGACGCATTTTCTCCTTGTGGAGAGCACCACTCTCAGCCAATCACAGCCGTTGCGTTGGTTCAGCAACCACTGCACTGATTGGCTGAGATCAGCGCTTGCTGAACCAAGCAGAGCTATCACTTCCTGGAGGCGGGATTTATGTTCTGTTGGCGGCCGAGGAATGCAGGACACACGGCAGAGCTACGGAGCCTCAGAGACCAGCGGGACCATGACTGCTAGGTAATATATTCTTTTTTTATTTTTTATGTAATCTAGCTAGGGCTTATTATCAGCATATGATTTATATTTCAAGCTTCCCGAAAATAGCTAAAAATCAGGATAGGGCTTATTCTGGGGTAGGTTCTATTTTTAGGGAACATGGTATCTTTCATGGGAGTTGTTATCTGGGATCTAACTATAAGTCATGCCGCCTCTCTCCAAAAAAAGAGTACCATGATCTAGCTATTATCAGACAGGCTTCATTTGGCATTAATTTTGCTAATAAAATATGTATTGTTTGGATAAATTATCTATTCAGTGATGTAAGAGGGAGAACATAACTGAACAATATGCCATTCAAGGGAAAGCTGCGTGACAACACCTACGGGATTTGACGATCCCATTGGTTATCACCCAGCTTTCCCAGAATCTTGAATCTACTAAGAGAGAGAGCATGATCGGATCATGCCCCTCTACTAGGCAGCTTGGTTGATATTTCTCTAGATAACCAGGCTGTTAGCTGTTCTGGAATATTTAAAGGATGGGTGATAACCTGTATGAGAGCAGTGTTGGCAGCCTTATTGATTGTCTTTCTGATTATCAGTTTGAGTGATGATAGTTCAGTTCTTCACATTCTCCTTACACTTGTCTGAAACTCTAACAGTACACAATGACCATTTACGGCAACACTATGGAGAGATTTCCAGAACGCATCCTTCAGGTCTTTGTTCCTGAGACTGTGAATCAAGGGATTAATCAATGGCGTCACCACCGTGTATATGACAGACACCAGACGGTCTTCTGAGGAATTGGAATTTGGACTTGGACGAAGATAAGTGGAGATAAGAGTCCCATAGAAGATGAAGACCACGGTTAGATGGGATGTACATGTGGAGAAAGCTTTCAGCTTTCCATTCCGGGACTGAATTCCCATTACAGTGCGAAATATCTGTACGTATGGGACCAAGGTCATACTGAAGGCACCAGATCCCATTATTATACCTACCAGGAACATCGCTAAGACATTGATAAAAGTATCAGTGCAGGAAAGTAAAAATAGCTGGGGGAGATCACAACAGAAGCTGGTAATAACATTGGGGCCACAGAAGTTCAGCATGTTGATGCACAATGTGTGTATTAATGATGTGAGGAAGCTGATAATCCGAGCAGCGGAGACCATCCGAGCGCAGACCTTAGGATGCATGATCTGGATGTAATGCAGAGGGTGGCAGATGGCCATGTATCTGTCATAGGACATCACGGCCAACAGGTACAGCTCAATACATATGAAGGAGAAGAAGAAGAAAAACTGGGTAATGCAGGAAGAAACAGCAATGGTTTTGGATGTAGAGAAAAAGTCAGAGAGCATTCGAGGTGAAGTGACAGAAGAGTAGAAGACATCCAACCCAGCAAGATTACTCAGAAAAATGTACATGGGAGTGTGGAGGCCATGGTCAATGAAGATCAAGATGACAATCAAGAGGTTTCCAACCAGAGATGTCAGGTAGATCAAGAGAAAAATCAGAAACAAGGGAAGCTGGGCACCAGGCCAGTCCAACAACCCAACAAACACAAACTCTGATACTTTTGTTTGATTTATTGATTTCATCCCAGAAAAGTCATATCTAAAGAAAGAACTATCACAAAACAGTCAACAGGAAAATAAGGCAAAGGGGGCAGGATATATACATGTGGAAGACTTCTATAGTAATCCTTATATAATCCACATATACTGTACAAGGTCAACACAGAATACTTCAACATCTCAATACTGGACACTTCAGCACTTGATATCTCATCACTTGGCATACCATAACTGAACATCTCAACACTAGATATCTCAACTATGAATACCTCAACACTGGATACTTTAACACTGGATACTTCAATATTGAACACTAACACTGGATACCCCAACACTAGACACTTCAATATTGAACACTAACACTGGATACCCCAACACTAGACCAGTTCACCATTTGGAACCACAACATTGGATACCCCAATATTGCATACCTTGACACTGGATACCTCAAACACTGAACACATAAACACTTACCACCTCACCACTGGACACCCAACACTGCACAGCTCAACTTTGGACACCTCCACACTGGAAACCTCAACACTAAACACAGCAACACTACAAATCCCAACATTAGATATCTTAAAACTGGTAGACTCAACACTGAAAATCCCAGCAAACACCTCAAAACATGAAATCTCTACACTGGTAGCTCCATTATTGTAGATTTCAACACTAGTCATCTCAACAATAGACATCTCAAATGTGAACACCTCAGAACTGGAAAATGCAGCACTAAAAGTCTCAACACTGGACATATCAAGACTTAGCACCTGAAAACTGGAAGCCACAGCAATGTAAGCCTCAACACTGGATACCTTACACACTAGATATTTTAACACTGGGTGCCTCAAAACTGGAAGCCACAACAAGGGTTGGCGCAATACTGTACGTTTCAACACTGGAGATCCCAAATTTCAACCCATGAATAGAGACTTCTCCACAAGCTAGAAGGGCTCCCGGACATAGCAGTCTTAGTAATACCACTACTATTCCTGTAAGGGCTCAGTCACACGGGCGCATCGGCATCCGTACACCGGTACCGATGCGCCCGTGTGACTGCAGGAAGGAGACAGACGTACCTGAAGACGGCCATCTCTCCGCAGCCCCGGAGGAAAGAACATGTGACCGGCTTCATTGCTGGTCATGTGTTCTTTCCTCCGGCGCTGCAGAGAGACGGCCGTCTTCAGGTACATCCATCTCCTTCCTGCAGTCACACGGGTGCTTCGGCCGATGCCGAGGCGCCCGTGTGACTGAGCCCTAAGGTGAGTGGTTTTCTGGTTTCTGGAAACATTTTCTACTGATCTCTAATTTGAGTCTCCCACCCTCTAGGAGACTATGAGCTTGGTAATTATACTTGTTATTCCCTTTGTTCAAGCCATTATGATCACTGTATAATCTCTAAGTCAACCCATTTCTTAAACACACCATACATGTATAATATAGTGGGCCAATAGTTCCCACATCATGCCGTTCATATACATGAACGGCGCTCATTACCCGGAGGCTCAGAAGTTGATTCCCAAGCGGAATCATGGCTGTAACCACAGGGTTGAAGCTTACTCAGGTCCCAGCTATATACTGTGCCTGCGCAGTGCGTGAGACAGAGCCTCACAGAGTGCTGGGCCGCGCTACCGGACATCTGTGAGGCTGTAGGAGAGGAGCTGGACTGCAGGCAGGAAGAGGTGGGCATTCTATACCAGGAACCTTTCCTGCTTCCCCAGTGCACACAGTTAATGGACTGGTCTCCATAGTACTGTAACTGTGTAGCCTGGCTGTCAGTCCTGAGGGTTCTTGGTCTGTCCTAGTGATGCCTTGCCTCCGCAGCCGTTCGTCCCCGCTCCTGGGAGGAGGCTTCACTATGTGCTGGGCCAAAGTCCCAGGAGTTTTTCTACTGTAGTGACCACCAGAGGCAGGTAGGGCTGAAAAGGGCCCCAGAGCTCTCCTCTAGGGGTCAGTATAGTAGAAAGACTCCTGGAGCTTGGGCCCTGCACATAGGAGACCACAGTGTGATATATATAGGAGTTCATGGGCCCTAAGGAGGAAATGGTTAACCCTTTGAGGACCAAGGGACATATTTGTCCTAGAGTTTTACACAGTGTTTCTAGCAGCATAGCTCCACAGGTGTGGTTGATCGAGCGGCTGGAAATCTCACAGGTCAGTTGCTTATATATACCAGCTCCTTTGTCAGTGTCTACTGGTTTCTCTCCTGTAATGTGAGTAGTCTTGTGTTTCTGCTTATCTATGCAGCCTTCTGTATCTTCTGTGCATGTGACTGGACATGAGGTGTCTGTGCAGAGTTCATGATGTTCAGTGTGAACAGTGCCATGCTCCTGCATGTCTGCAGCTCTTGGTACATGGGGTGTGAACTGTGTCTTGCTGTGAGACCTTTATCATCTAGAATGAGGTAGGTCCTAGGTTCCAGTGCAGGGTCGTCCCAAGCAGGCTGATTGCTCCGCATTGTCTGATGCTTATCAGGCATCTTTTTGATGCTGAGACTTGTCCCTACTTTTTCTTTTACTAGTCTGTGTTATCAATCCCATGATGCATCAGCACATTATCATTACCTTCTATATTCACCTAAAAAAGCTACAGACCATAAGTGTGCAGCCAGGAGGCTGAACTATCATCTGTTTCATTATAACTGTGTGACAAGAGCCTCTAGTCATCAGCAATAAGTGTGACAGGTAGAGATGATCGAACGTGTCCGTTACGGACACTTCCGCACCCGGACACCGGCTTTCCCGAACACTTCAGTGTTCGGGCGTAAATGTTCGGGGGCCGCCGGGGGGCGGGGGTCGCCGTGGCAGCGCGGGCGGCAGCAGCGGGGAACAGGGGGGAGCCCTCTCTCTCTCCCTCTCCCCCCCACTCCCCGCCGCACCCCCCCACGCTGCCACGGCGACCGCCGAACATTTTTCGCCCGAACACGGAAGTACTCGCAAAGTTCGGTGTTCGGGCGAAAAGGGGTGGGGCCGAACATGTTCGATCATCTCTAGTGACAGGCGTTTCCGTGTTGCTCTCTAAAGAACTTGTGTGGTAGGGTCCATCACACAAGAATTATGCTGACTGAAATACTGACTAACTTGAGAGAACATAAGACTAATAAAATCTCAGGTAGTCAGAATGAGATCACATGACCACTTAAAGTGAAGGGCTCCAGGAAGTTCCAGAAACACTAACCAGGACAATGCTAGCAGAGTGGCTCTTTAAGCCTATGGAGATCCTGTGGCATGGCCTGAAGATGGTTAACCCTTTAAGGACCAAGGGACATATTTGTCCTAGAGTTTTAAACTGCCCCCAAATTCGATTAAATCAACTTAAAGTGGTGATATTTGTTTTTAAAAACTCAGTAGATCATTGACTTTATATAAGTAAGGGTCGTTCTGATATATATGTAACCGCTTCATTGTCAGATTGACCGGAAAAATTGAAATTATCTTTTTGATTTTTTTTTTTTTATAAAACAAACGATGTGTCAACAAGACAAGCTTTGTGCTGGTTCTAATTTAATTAATAAAGAAAAAATTGGGTTAATCCCTTTGCTTTACATTACAACGGTTGCGCCCACGGTCATTATCTCCTTTTTACAATTGAGCATTTCTATGCCCCATTACCTATGGTGATGGTAATTGGACTGGCAGCACCCTGCTAGCTATTCTGCAAAAAACTATTCTGAATATTAGGATCCCTAATCGGTGTCGCTTCACCTCTCTTGTCTGAACAAGACAAATTCTTGCTTTGAATTGCACTAATGTGATGTACTAAAATTTTTGTTTTCAGATTTTCTTGCTGGTTTTCGAAAAATATTAGATTTTCTCCCTACAGCCCACAACGGAACAAACTTATATATTGCTACTAGCTGATATACCCATTTTCACCCAAGTTAATTTGATACAGGCGTTTACTTCTTCTTCGCACTGATAATTTTTTAAAGTCAAGGTTACTTTAGAGTAACCGAGGAATAAAATATGTATACATATAGAGGAGCGTTAGATTCTCCTCAGGCTGCATGTACCGATGTCTCTCTGCAGAATGTGCCACCCCTCCCACTCTCCTCATTTAGGACCTAAAGAATGCTCACGCCAAATTTAGCGCTTGTACGACACCAGGAGATTACATTACACAGGGGTGTACTTACTTTTGCAATTAGCATTGAATAATCGAGTTGTGACCACTTTGCTTTTCCCATTTAGGAACTAAAGAATGGTTGTACTAAATTTCATGTTTGTTCATGACACCGGGAAGTTAGAGAATTAGATTAGGTACATTACACAGGGGTGCCAATACTTTTGCAATTAGCATGTGTGAGGGATTAGCGTTTAGGGGCAGTAGCAGCATGGGCATCCGCGACCAGAGACAGTGACACCGGGCAACAACGTTCTTTAGTCCAGGCTTTGCCTGGGTTTATTGCAGCAGAAACATAACCAAAAACGGAACTAAACACCTGCTCGTCTGAGCACTCACTATACATCTGCTTGTTCCTGACTACTCACTGTCAGAATACTTCTTGCTTGCTGCACACAGCCAGTCCGGTCCTCAGACCTGTGGAGGTCTCACCACACCCTCCTGGGTGTTGAGGTTAGGGGCGTCACCCTGTCAACCTCGCCTTTTGGCTCTCTCAGCCCACACGCTGGGCTAGCCGGGCTCCCTGCTCCACAGAGCCCTCTCTCTGGCTCTCAGCCAGACGCTCTCTCTGGCTCTCAGCCAGACGCTTTCAGCCAGATGCCCTCTCTCTGACCTGCAGGCCCAGGCTTTATAAGGCCTGGTACCAGCCTCACCTGGTACGTGGGAGTGGCCATCCCACCCTTCACTTTGACCACTCCCGGAAAGCCGGCCCGGACTATGCGGCTTGGAGCCACAAAAACTACAACGTGTCATTACCATAGCATTACTGACACAGAAATGCTGGCTTCCTCCACCGAGCCCAGGCCGCTCGGTGGCACGTATCCACGCTCCAGCACTTTGTCAGTCACTGTCTCACACATGGTATAATCGAGTTGTGACCCCTTTACTTTTCCTACTTAGGACGTAAAGAATGCTCCTTCCAAATTTAATGCTTTCACGACATCAGAAATTAGAGAATTTGTGGCGAGTCAGTGAGTCAGTCAGTGAGGGCTTTCACTTTTATATATATAGATGTACTGCTTTGTAAACCCATACCTTGTCTCATTTACAATGTTTTATTTGTCCCATGCTATATCTCAAGAACTACGTGTAATAGCACTTCAAGTAAAGATTTTTGGAATCTATACGTCAATTTTACACTAAATGTATTGTAAAAACTATAAGTATTGGTGTACAATCCTTACACTACAGAAGGAGTTAAGCATACAAGACATCCCAAGAATACTGGTAAACGGAAACACATTTGTAGGGAGGAATCATTGTGAGAAAAATCAATTTTAAGGTGCATCAAAACATCTTACAGGAGAATGTACGGACAACCATCCATGACCCGAAGAGATGTTGGGTGATGTAACAAGACAATAACAAAAAGTACACAATTAAATTTAAAGAATACAAACTTGTTATTTGTATAGTCCAAACTCATTCCACAGCTTTTCAAACGTATTAGCAGGGTACTCATTTTACCGATATTGGAATGATTAAAGGCTGAGTCAACCTTGAGCCAGCTATCTGAACCATGCAGGGATTGAACCAGCAAACTTCAGGTCATGAGCTGCCCTAACACTTTGCACCACCTCTTTAGTTCAACTAAAGAGCTACCAAATAAGAAGATTTTTGTTTGAGAATGACCATCTCAGAGTCCTGACCTAAACCCTATTGAGATGCTGTGGCATAACCTAAAGAGGGCTGTGCACACAAGGCATCGCGGAAATATTGATTACCTAAAATACATTTGTAATAAGGAATAGTCCAAAGTCTTCCTCAAAGTTGTACAAATCTTGTTGGAGGTCTTTTATACTAAAGTAGAATCTACAGGTTTTTCAAATCCAAGGGTTGACTTACTTTTTTCCCTGCACTATGCATGTTACATATAAAAACACATGAACTGTACAATTGTTTGTTTTGTTTGCTATGATTTACATTTTTGAGGGTTTGTGTCTATAATTGTGACTCATATGACAATGCTGAGTGGTATGATGGGATAATACTACTAGGACAGTCAAGAACATACCAGCAGGAAGCTTTTGGGCACGTCTGGTGTCAGGCCTGGTGGACATGGTGGCTGTGGATTGTTCGAATCCTAATGCTCCACTTACCAGCACTGCTGTCACTCCTGCATTCTCCTTTTTATATCATTTTGTCTTGTGAACACCGGAAAGCTAAGAAACCATCAATAACAATGAGATGATGAGGATCCAAGGCCAAGAGATGACGGACAACCATGCAAAGCCTGGAATACATAACCAGGTGACGTAAAACCCTGCAGAGAAGAACCCAAGGGGGCTCATTACTCATCACTCAAAGCAGAAAACACAGAAATCCTCGAAGACCCCATTTCTTTGAATCATTCTAATTATTTTCTAAACAGCAAATACATTTCTATTTCAATCAAGTGTAAATTGTTCCCTGACACGCAAGTCCAACAAAGAGGTCTAACTTACCTTCAAAGGATGTACGTCTGGGGCAGTATTATAGTAGTTATATTCTTGTACATAGGAGGCAGTATTATAGTAGTTATATTCTTGTATATAGGAGCCAGTATTATAGTAGTTATATTCTTGTATATAGAGCGCAGTATTATAGTAGTTATATTCTTGTATATAGGAGCCAGTATTATAGTAGTTATATTCTTGTATATAGGGAGCAGTATTATAGTAGGTATATTCTTGTACATAGAGGACAGTATTATAGTAGGTATATTCTTGTATATAGGGGGCAGTATTATAGTAGTTATATTCTTGTACATAGGAGGCAGTATTATAGTAGTTATATTCTTGTATATAGGAGCCAGTATTATAGTAGTTATATTCTTGTATATAGGGAGCAGTATTATAGTAGTTATATTCTTGTACATAGAGGGCAGTATTATAGTAGGTATATTCTTGTATATAGGGGGCAGTATTATAGTAGTTATATTCTTGTACATAGGAGGCAGTATTATAGTAGTTATATTCTTGTATATAGGGGGCAGTATTATAGTAGTTATATTCTTGTACATAGAGGACAGTATTATAGTAGTTATGTTCTTGTACATAGGGGGCAGTATTATAGTAGTTATATTCTTGTACATAGGAGCAGTATTATAGTAGTTATATTCTTGTACATAGGGGGCAGTATTATAGTAGTTATATTCTTGTACATAGAGGACAGTATTATAGTAGTTATGTTCTTGTACATAGGAGGCAGTATTATAGTAGTTATATTCTTGTACATAGAGGACAGTATTATAGTAGTTATGTTCTTGTACATAGGGGGCAGTATTATAGTAGTTATATTCTTGTACATAGGGGACAGTATTATAGTAGTTATATTCTTGTACATAGGGGGCAGTATTACAGTAGTTATATTCTTGTACATAGGGGGCAGTATTATAGTAGTTATATTCTTGTACATAGGAGGCAGTATTATAGTAGTTATATTCTTGTATATAGGGGACAGTATTATAGTAGTTATATTCTTGTACATAGAGGGCAGTATTATAGCAGTTATATTATTGTACATAGAGGGCAGTATTATAGTAGTTATATTCTTGTACATAGGAGGCAGTATTATAGTAGTTATATTCTTGTACATATAGGACAGTATTATAGTAGGTATATTCTTGTATATAGGGGGCAGTATTATAGTAGTTATATTCTTGTACATAGGAGGCAGTATTATAGTAGTTATATTCTTGTATATAGGAGCCAGTATTATAGTAGTTATATTCTTGTATATAGGGAGCAGTATTATAGTAGTTATATTCTTGTACATAGAGGACAGTATTATAGTAGGTATATTCTTGTATATAGGGGGCAGTATTATAGTAGTTATATTCTTGTACATAGGAGGCAGTATTATAGTAGTTATATTCTTGTATATAGGGGGCAGTATTATAGTAGTTATATTCTTGTACATAGAGGACAGTATTATAGTAGTTATGTTCTTGTACATAGGGGGCAGTATTATAGTAGTTATATTCTTGTACATAGGAGCAGTATTATAGTAGTTATATTCTTGTACATAGGGGGCAGTATTATAGTAGTTATATTCTTGTACATAGAGGACAGTATTATAGTAGTTATGTTCTTGTACATAGGAGGCAGTATTATAGTAGTTATATTCTTGTACATAGAGGACAGTATTATAGTAGTTATGTTCTTGTACATAGGGGGCAGTATTATAGTAGTTATATTCTTGTACATAGGGGACAGTATTATAGTAGTTATATTCTTGTACATAGGGGGCAGTATTACAGTAGTTATATTCTTGTACATAGGGGGCAGTATTATAGTAGTTATATTCTTGTACATAGGAGGCAGTATTATAGTAGTTATATTCTTGTATATAGGGGACAGTATTATAGTAGTTATATTCTTGTACATAGGGGACAGTATTATAGTAGTTATATTCTTGTATATAGGGGAGCAGTATTATAGTAGTTATACTCTTGTACGTAGGGGGCAGTATTATAGTAGTTATATTCTTGTACATAGGGGGCACTATTATAGTAGTTATATTCTTGTACATAGGGGGCAGTATTATAGTAGTTATATTCTTGCACATAGGGAGCAGTATTATAGTAGTTATATTCATGTACATAGGGGGCAGTATTACAGTATTTATAGTCTTGTACATAGAGGGCAGTATTATAGTATTTATATTCTTGTACATAGAGGGTAGTATTATAGTAGTTATATTCTTGTACATAGGAGGCAGTATTATAGTAGTTATATTCTTGTACATAGGGGCAGTATTATAGTAGTTATATTCATGTACATAGGGGGCAGTATTATAGCAATTATATTCTTGTACATAGGAGGCAGTATTATAGTAGTTATATTCTTGTACATAGGAGGCAGTGTTATAGTAGTTATATTCTTGTACACAGGGGGCAGTATTATAGTAGTTATATTCTTGTATATAGCGGCAGTATTATAGTAGTTATATTCATGTACATAGGGGCAGTATTATAGTAGTTATATTCTTCTACATAGGGGGCGGTATTATAGTAGTTATATTCTTGTACATAGGGGGCAGTATTATAGTAGTTATATTCTTGTATATAGAGGGCAGTATTATAATAGTTATATTCTTGTACATAGGGGGCAGTATTATAGTAGTTATATTCTTGTACATAGGGGGCAGTATTACAGCAGTTATATTCTTGTACATAGGAGGCAGTATTATAGTAGTTATATTCTTGTACATAGGGGCCAGTATTATACTAGTTATATTCTTGTACATAGGAGGCAGTATTATAGTAGTTATATTCTTGTACATAGGGAGGCAGTATTATAGTAGTTATATTCTTCTATATAGGGGATAGTATTATAGTAGTTATATTCTTGTACATAGGAGGCAGTATTATAGTAGTAATATTCTTGTACATAGGGGGCAGTATTATAGTAGTTATATTCTTGTACATAGGCGGTAGTATTATAGTAGGTATATTCTTGTACATAGGAGCAGTATTATAGTAGTTATGTACTTGTACATAGGAGGCAGTATTATAGTAGTTATATTCTTGTACATAGGGGGGGCAGTATTATAGTAGTAATATTCTTGTACATAGGGGGCAGTATGATAGTAGTTATATTCTTGTTCATAGGGGGCAGTATTATAGTAGTTTTATTTTTGTACATCGGAGGCATTATTATAGTAGTTATATTCTTGTACATAGGAGGCAGTATTATAGTAGTTATATTCTTGTACATAGGGGGCATTATTATAGTAGTTATATTCTTGTACATAGGAGGCAGTATTATAGTAGTTATATTCTTGTACATAGGAAGCAGTATTATAGTAGTTATGTACTTATACATAGGGAGCAGTATTATAGTAGTTATATTCTTGTACATAGGGAGCAGTATTATAGTAGTTATATTCTTGTACATAGGGGGCAGTATTATAGTAGTTATATTCTTGTACATGGGGGGCCGTATTATAGTAGTTATATTCTTGCAAATAGTCGGAAGTATTTTAGTAGTTAAATTTCTGTACATGGGTGCAGTATTATAGTAGTTATATTCTTGTACATAGGAGGCAGTATTATAGTTGTTATGTACTTGTAGATAGGGGGCAGTATTATAGTAGTTATATTCTTGTACATAGGAGGCAGTATTATAGTAGTTATATTCTTGTACATAGGAGGCAGTATTATAGTAGTTATATTCTTGTACATAGGGAGGCAGTATTATAGTAGTTATATTCTTCTATATAGGGGCCAGTATTATAGTAGTTATATTCTTGTACATAGGAGGCAGTATTATAGTAGTTATATTGTTGTACATAGGGGGCAGTATTATAGTAGTTATATTGTTGTACATAGGAGCAGTATTATAGTAGTTATATTCTTGTACTTAGGGGACAGTATTATAGTAGTTATATTCTTGTACATAGGAGGCAGTATTATAGTAGTTATATTCTTGTACATAGGGGCCAGTATTATAGTAGTTATATTCTTGTACATAGGGGGCAGTATTATAGTACTTATATTCTTGTACTTAGTGGGCAGTATTATAGTAGTTATATTCTTGTACATAGGAGGCAGTATTATAGTAGTTATATACTTCTATATAGGGGCCAGTATTATAGTAGTAATATTCTTGTACATAGGAGGCAGTATTATAGTAGTTATATACTTCTATATAGGGGCCAGTATTATAGTAGTAATATTCTTGTACATAGGGGGCAGTATTATAGTAGTTATATTCTTGTACATAGGCGGTAGTATTATAGTAGGTATATTCTTGTACATAGGAGCAGTATTATAGTAGTTATGTACTTCTATATAGGGGCCAGTATTATAGTAATAATATTCTTGTACATAGGCGGCAGTATTATAGTAGTTATATTCTTGTACATAGGCGGTAGTATTATAGTAGGTATATTCTTGTACATAGGAGCAGTATTATAGTAGTTATGTACTTGTACATAGGAGGCAGTATTATAGTAGTTATATTCTTGTACATAGGGGGGCAGTATTATAGTAGTAATATTCTTGTACATAGGGGGCAGTATT
The DNA here is from genome assembly GCA_035609135.1 of Eleutherodactylus coqui. NCBI lineage: Eukaryota > Metazoa > Chordata > Amphibia > Anura > Eleutherodactylidae > Eleutherodactylus > Eleutherodactylus coqui. The sequence goes on along the minus strand of CM069412.1, from coordinate 175,406,125 downwards.
ATAGTAGTTATATTCTTGTACATAGGGGGCAGTATTATAGTAGTTTTATTTTTGTACATCGGAGGCATTATTATAGTAGTTATATTCTTGTACATAGGAGGCAGTATTATAGTAGTTATATTCTTGTACATAGGGGGCATTATTATAGTAGTTATATTCTTGTACATAGGAGGCAGTATTATAGTAGTTATATTCTTGTACATAGGAAGCAGTATTATAGTAGTTATATTCTTGTACATAGGGGGCAGTATTATAGTAGTTATATTCTTGTACATGGGGGGCAGTATTATAGTAGTTATATTCTTGCAAATAGTCGGAAGTATTTTAGTAGTTAAATTTCTGTACATGGGTGCAGTATTATAGTAGTTATATACTTGTACATAGGAGGCAGTATTATAGTTGTTATGTACTTGTAGATAGGGGGCAGTATTATAGTAGTTATATTCTTGTACATAGGGGACAGTATTATAGTAGTTATATTCCTGTACATAGGGGGCAGTATTATAGTAGTTATATTCTTGTACATAGGGGAGCTGTATTATAGTAGTTATATTCTTGTACATGGGGGGTAGTATTATAGTAGTTATATTTTTGCAAATAGTTGGAAGTATTTTAGTAGTTAAATTTTGGTACCTGGGGGCAGTATTATAGTAGTTATATTCTTGTACATAGGAACAGTATTATAGTAGTTATTTTCTTGTACATAGGGGGCAGCATTATTTAAGCATATAAACCTGCTGCAGCTTCTATGTTCCCCGCAGTACAGCGTAGTTTGGATCTCTGCTGCTATGGTGCCACCAGTAGAAATATACTCTCTGCAGACTAACTCTCACAAAGCCCACACATTTTTTTTATAGACATATAAAGTTAGTTCCTCCAATTAAAACGCAGTTTGTTCTATACTAGTATATGATTTTCTAAGTCAGCATTATTATATTTTCCACAGACTGTCTGTTCCTAACTGTGGAGCATTTTTTTTACTGGCATATAAACTTGATGTAGCTTCAATGCTCCCCCATAGCTTGGAGCTGTTAAATGGCTGCTGATATCAGTGTCTGTATTATATATGGCTGGGTCATGTGATGCAGTTGTCCAATGACAGTGCTACCAATATGCTAGATGAATGGCCCATATGCTGACATCATGAAGGCACTCAGCCTGCTAATTGGTTGCATGCTGACCTTGGTAGATGTCCTTTTGGGAAATGTAATTTTCTTGCGATCTTTGTCAAAAATCAGATTTGGTGAAAATCTGGTTCATTCTATTGCCCGGCCGATTGTTATGAGTAACAGTACATGGCATTACTGTATATAGAGTACTTGGCTTTTACACTCTCTCCATCGATGGGTATCTGTAATCACCAGTGATGCTGATGAGGATGGGTAGAACAGAAACCTGCTATCACTTCTCTTTTGTCACTGATCTTCATGAGGTTAATTTTCATCGGTGATCTAATTTGGGTGGATTCTCTTGTTTACCTCGTTTTTTTCGGCTTCTGAAACAATAATTAAAAAGTTGCATAGGAAATCTCCCAAGTACCATGAGACGTTCTCCTGTCTAATGAGTCCCAGCCGGGCAATTAAAAAAAAAATGAAGTCAGTTGTGACACATAATGTAATTGTAAATCACAGGAGATGGATCCTCACATGGCCCTGCAGCTGCTCCTCTGTAGTATTTGTAATATCTCCTGTACGATAGGCATGAGTCAGAAGTCAGGACCACCCAAATATTGTGATAGAAGCTTAATGTTACCCTGATATCACAGTCATATGATCACCATTCCACACCTCAGTGCGAGGTGAAATAATAAATAGCACTCTGTACGCAGGCCGGGACTTGTCTCCTCCACCCTGCAAAAACATTACATAGTATATAAGTCATCATTAGTGGATAATGACTTCTCTTATTAGATATAATTAAATCTTTCATGACTCGTAGGAAAGTGTCCATGCCGGAATGTGTGGGGCTAGAAAGTATGCATGCTGGAATGTGTGGGGCTAGAAAGTGTCCATGCCGGAAAGTGTGGGGCTAGAAAGTGTCCATCCCAGAATGTGAGGGCTAGAAAGTGTCCACGCTGGAATGTGTGGGGCTAGAAAGTGTTCATGCAGGAATGTGTGGGGCTAGAAAGTGTCCATGCTGGAGTGTGTGGGGCTAGAAAGTGTCCATGCTGGAATGTGTGGGCTAGAACGTGTCCATGCTGGAATGTGTGGGGCTAGAAAGTATCCATGCTGGAATCTGTGGGGCTAAAAAGTGTCCACGCTGGAATGTGTGGGCTAGAAAGTGTCCATGCTGCAATGTGTGGGGCTAGAAAGTGTCCATGCTGGAGTGTGTGGGGCTAGAAAGTATCCATGCTGGAGTGTGTGGGGCTAGAAAGTGTCCACGCTGGAATGTGAGGGCTAGAAAGTGTCCATGCTGGAATGTGTGGGCTAGAAAGTGTCCATGCTGGAATGTGTGGGGCTAGAAAGTGTCCATGCCAGAATGTGTGGGGCTAGAAAGTGTCCACGCTGGAATGTGAGGGCTAGAAAGTGCCCATGCCGGAATGTGTGGGGCTAGAAAGTATCCATGCTGGAGTGTGTGGGGATAGAAAGTGTCCACGCTGGAATGTGAGGGCTAGAAAGTGTCCATGCTGGAATGTGTGGGCTAGAAAGTGTCCATGCTGGAATGTGTGGGGCTAGAAAGTGTCCATGCCAGAATGTGTGGGGCTAGAAAGTGTCCATGCTGGAATGTGTGGGGCTAGAAAGTGTCCATGCTGGAATATGTGGGGCTAGAAAGTGTCCATGCTGGAAGGTGTGGGGCTAGAAAGTGTCCATGCTGGAAGGTGTGGGGCTAGAAAGTGTCCATGCTGAAATATGTGGGGCTAAAAAAGTGTCCATGCAGAAATGTGTGTGGATAGAAAGTGTCCATGCCGGAATGTGTGGGGATAGAAAGTGTCCATGCCGGAATGTGTGGGGATAGAAAGTGTGCATGCTGGAATGTGTGGGGCTAGAAAGTGTCCATGCCGGAATGTGTGGGGATAGAAAGTGTCCATGCCAGAATGTGAGGGCTAGAAAGTGTCCATGCTGGAATGTGTGGGGCTAGAAATAGCCCACGCTGGAATGTGTGGGGCTAGAAAGTGTCCATGCTGGAATGTGTGGGCTAGAAAGTGTCCATGCTGGAATGTGTGGGGCTAGAAAGTATCCATGCTGGAATCTGTGGGGCTAGAAAGTGTCCATGCTGGAATGTGTGGGCTAGAAAGTGTCCATGCCAGAATGTGTGGGGCTAGAAAGTGTCCATGCCGGAATGTGAGGGCTAGAAAGTGTCCATGCTGGAATGTGTGGGCCTAGAAAGTGTCCATGCTGGAGTGTGTGGGGCTAGAAAGTGTCCATGCTGGAATGTGTGGGCCTAGAAAGTGTCCATGCTGGAGTGTGTGGGGCTAGAAAGTGTCCATGCTGGAATGTGTGGGGCTAGAAAGTGTCCATGCTGGAAGGTGTGGGGCTAGAAAGTGTCCATGCTAGAAGGTGTGGGGCTAGAAAGTGTCCATGCTGGAATGTGTGGGGATAGAAAGTGTCCATGCAGGAATGTGTGGGGCTAGAAAGTGTCCATGCTGGAATGTGAGGGGCTAGAAAGTGTCCATGCTGGAATGTGTGGGGCTAGAAAGTGTCCATGCCGGAATGTGTGGGGCTAGAAAGTGTCCATGCTGGAATGTGTGGGGCTAGAAAGTGTCCATGCTGGAATGTGTAGGGCTAGAAAGTGTCCATACTACTATGGAAGCTGGCTGCACATATTCCTGTGGTTTATTTCATGCTTGAGAATTCCGTGGTGGAATTCCGCAACGTGAACATTGAGCTATTAGGTTCAGTAAAACCTAATAGCTGCGACACAACACCGCGGATTTTCGCCGTCTGAAATGCGGCGATAATTTGGCCGTGGGCATTAGCCCAGAGTGAACGAAAACGCATGATTATGGATCCAATGATTTTCAATGGTGTCATTCTCATTTGCAATGTGCTTATTCAAGGCTCGCAGTGCTCAGAAAAATCTGCCCTACCGCTTACTGTTTTTAATGGGGCCGTCATTGAATGATTGGTCACAGCACTCAGTCAATCAGAGGCAGTGCTTTCTGGATGCAGGGATTTTTCAATCCCCGGCCAACAGAAGAAGACTGCCAGGGATAAAGAGAGAACAGCTGGAGAGCTCTTCTAGGTGAGTTCATTTTTTTCTTTTACAGCTAGGGATGATTTTTCAGGGTAGGGTTTATATTGCAAGCCTCCCCCCTCCTGAAAATGATCACTCCAAAACAGCAATGGGGCGCCGGCCCTATTGAAAGCAATTGGGTAGCATTGCGGACCTCTGCTGCAGCTATGTTAGGGGAGCGCAATGTACTTCCTATGTTTTCAATCGGACCAGCTTGGATAGTGCAGATTTTTCTTAGCGCTGCGAGCCTTGAGTAAATACATCGCAAATGAGAATGACACCATTGAAAATCATTGGTTTCATAATCATGCATTTTCACTCGTTCTCGCATCGCTAGTAAGCCTATTGCAAGTGGGTACGAGCCCTTAGGCCCACAGTCCACAGGAGGATTTGAGTTGCGGAATCTATGTGGAAGATCCACAATTCAAGCCGCCCATGGGGAAACATGGGCATCCGCACTGGAATTAAAGTATACAGATTTCTTTGGTGGACACAGCAGCATGCTCCATTTCAGTGCGGTTCCTGCATGGTCGGCTTCTATTGAAGTCAATAGAAGCTGTCCGAACCGCACCCCACCCACAGTTGCGGATGGGTTGTGGATCCCGCAGGAAAGTAGGAGAAAGAAAGTAGAGAGGTCCACACTGATGCCTGTCCGCACAGGTACGCAGGGTCCTTGGTCCCGGGCAGGGTCGGATTTCGCTTCAGGCTTCAGCATGCTGAATCCGACCCACCGGTGGACACAAGGCTTAAAATGAATAAACTTCAAAAACAGCAAACTTTGATTTGGCTTTTATGGCTTTTGTTATAAGTATTAATTCAAAGTTTGCTGATACTGTGAATGGAAGGCGTTATGTGTCAAGTTAATGTTTTCTATATCCGTAATTCTTTGACCAGGACAGTATGGAATCTCTCCCACGAGTGTTGTAATACAACGCATGGTGCCCATATATCCCACGCAGGAACACGCAGCAGTACTCAGTACATTGTGTACTTTATTCTAGCTGCAGTGACATCAGTTGGCAATGTTTCAAAGATCAAGTGAACTTCAACTCCTAGGGGGACATAATCTTCACTTGGTCCTGTTTTAGATCTGTATGATCCATATCAAGCAGTGTGAGTAAATATAGCAGGACTCGCTCGGGAGGTGTAGTACAGTTTGCATTATTTTGGCATTCGTCCATGTGTGCAGGGGTGTAACAATAGGGGATGCAGTTGTACCCGGGCCCAGGAGCCTTGGGGGGCCCATAAGGCCTCTCTTCTTCATATTGGGAGCCCATACTATGAATAAAGCATTATAGTTGGGGGCCCCGTTCCAGTTTTTGCATTCAGGCCCAGAAGCTTCAAGTTACGCCTCTGCATGTGTGTGTTTGGCTTTACCAATGTACTGATACAAGACGGCAGGTAGAAGCAACACAAACTTCAGCATGCAGACAGCCAGACTGCTATATGGAGGAGCAATTTGCACATGTGAAGGTACTGATGAACAACCCCTCACACACCTACCTTATGCCGGCTGCATTTGCATATACCTGCTTTCTTCTTTCGCTGGCTGTAATTTGGATGGTCAGCACGCGGACCGTCGGACATGCGCAGTATAGTTTTTTTTTTTGTTTGTTTTTTTTTTAAGCCCGTCCTCTCCCACGGAAATATATATATTTTCATCTTTAGAATAATATCCATAAATAGAACACCATAAGAGGACAGAAGAGGCTATCTATATATATATATATATATATATATATATATATATACCAGATAATTACTTTGATTATCACTTTTCACGCCTGTAAACTGGATGATCCTGGTTGTCTCCTTCTGTCGGGAACTCAGCTGATGATGTTAAAGGAGATGTCCCGCGCCGAAACGGGTTTTTTTTTTTTTTAAACCCCCCCCCCGTTCGGCGCGAGACAACCCCGATGCAGGGGTTAAAAAACCCACCCGCACAGCGCTTACCTGAATCCCGGCGGTCCGGCGTCTTCATACTCACCTGCTGAAGATGGCCGCCGGGATCCTCTGTCTTCATGGACCGCAGGGCTTCTCTGCGGTCCATTGCCGATTCCAGCCTCCTGATTGGCTGGAATCGGCACGTGACGGGGCGGAGCTACACGGAGCTACACGGAGCCCCATAGAGAAGAGCAGAAGACCCGGACTGCGCAAGCGCGGCTAATTTGGCCATCGGAGGGCGAAAATTAGTCGGCACCATGGAGACGAGGACGCTAGCAACGGAGCAGGTAAGTATAAAACTTTTTATAACTTCTGTATGGCTCATAATTAATGCACAATGTATATTACAAAGTGCATTATTATGGCCATACAGAAGTGTATAGACCCACTTGCTGCCTCGGGACATCTCCTTTAATTGTGCAGCCAGGAAGCGAAGTTTTATAGGCTGGGGAGGATCTCTCAGCTGTATTATCATCAGATGCAACAAATGGTTAAACCCTCCATACTATCCACAGACTTGTGCAGCTTCCACATCCTTCTGTAGCCTCTATATTTTCTGTAGGCCTATAATGTACTTTTATGTGTGCTGACTCTCGAGTGTGTCATTTGGGATTTGTGATTTAGGATTAAAGGACTCTGGAAGAGTTAAGGCCCATTTACACGTAACAATATTTGTTCAAACAAACAAGCTTGGGTGATAATCGTTCAGTGTAAATGCACAAAAATCGCTCACTTGCATTTGCGGTTTGTTAAGCTGACTCTTCAGTCAGTTTAAAAACCTTGTTGGCTCGCTGGCTTTTCGTTTTGTGTAAACGCTCCCTGTTCAGCGCTTCTCCTAGGAGGTGAAGTGCTGACCGAGAAGCTGACCGAGTCTCTTTGTGTTAAGGCTGATGTCACCTTAATGGTGACATCAGCGCTTGTGTAGTCGCTTTAAAGACTGTCGGTCCGGGTAAAAGGACCATAACTTGTATTTATTTACAGCTTATCTATTTGAATTTTTGCATATACTACTTTCATCTAATCTCCCTGTACGATCCCCATCTAGAATGTGCTCCATGACTGACAATGCCATCCAGTGTACATCTTGTGCCATGTATGTAGTCCTGACCAGCCGGGTGCATACTGCTGTATGAGATGTGAGCGTGTTGTACATTTGGAAGCCCAGATCCTGGATCTGAATGAGCAGCTTGCAACACTGGGATGTATTTGCACCATGGAAAGGAGTTTGCTGCTCACTGAGCACTCGCTGGGGTAGATGTGGGGGGATGGATGGTAGTATGGGAGTGCAGGATGATCAGGCAGCTAGCTCAGTGATAGGAGGAGGGGTAGAGGGAAGAGGTCCAAGGAGGCTAGGCCTGAACTGGAACACCCCAACAAGTCTGCAAAGTTGGCAGCTGACGGGGATGCCATTACAGAATTAGCACTGCTGCAGCACGACTTGCCCTCTTCCCATCAGGCGGATGTCTCCTCCAGTAAGAAGGGAAATAGGAGCACTGGGCAGGCTAGCCAGGTACTGGTAGTGAGGGACTCAATTATTTGGGGGACATACAGGGAAATCTGCTACAAAGACCGGGATCGTCAAATGGTGTGTAGTCTTCCAGGAGCTTGAGTTTAACTTATCATGGATTGGGTTAACGGATTATTGAGAGAGACTGGTGAGGACCCAATGGTCATGGTACACATTGGCATCAATGACAAAGTTAAAGGTAGCTGGGGGGGTCTTTAAAAACAATTTCAGGGACCTAGGATGTAAGTTTAGGACAAGGACTACCAAATACACTAGAAATGCAGCAGGGGATTAGGGAGGTAAACAAGTGACTACACAGTTGTGTAGGAAGGAGGGGTTTGGAGAACTGGGCCGATTTTGCTATTAGCTACAAGTTCTACTGTAGGAAGGGACTTCATCTCAGTGGAGAGAAGGTTGGAGGAGTGTTTAGACTTGAGACTGGGGGGAGGGCAACCAGGGAGATAGAGAGGAAGACAGTGTAGACAGTGTCCTAAGTAATGGAAATGGGAGTGGAGCAGTGGCAGGGGTTAGTGTAGTTAGAACTGGCAGAACAGTTAATAGGGATACACTTTAAATAAAAAATAACCAAAACTTTCTAAACTGTATGGTGACGAATGGTAGAAGTCTGACCAATAACAAGACTAATGATAGAAATCTGACTAATAAAGTTGACGAACTGCAAATAATAATGTCTGAGGAAAACTAGGACATAGTGGGAATAACTGAAACCTAGATGAAAGATGTGACTGTGTAGTGAATTTACAGGGTTAGAATCTGTTCAGAAGCGATTGTTAAAGCAGAAAGAGGGAGAGGCTTGTCTTTACATAATATCCTGTTTAAATCCCACATAATGGGAAGATACATGGGAGGGAGATGAACATGTGGAGTGTCTATGGGTGGAAATACATGGAGGGAAAAACAATACTAAAATCCTCACAGAGGTTTTCTGTAGATCATCAAATATAACAAAAGCTCCTGAAAATCTATTACTTCAGCAAATAGATGAACCAGCAAATCACAATGAGGTAACTATTATGGGAGACATTCACTGTCTGGATATAAACTGGAAAGCCAAAACCTGAAGATCTCCTAAAGAAAACAACGTACTGTTAGGAAAAGTTCAATCCTGCGCTACCGGGTACGGTACTGAGCAGGGTGTACATATACTCGATACACTCCGTGCCCCAAATAAGAAAAACACTTACTTGGCAGGAGGGGGTATGATGTCCAAACACCCCCTCCCCTAAGCGATGACTCCAAGTATATTAGTGGAACGAATGCCTCGCAGAAAGTTGTAACAGTTTTAATAAAAGGCAACGCATTTCAGTGCCCACACGCTGGCACCTTTCTCAAGCCAGATACTATTTGGAGACCTGACAGAATAACAGGGGTGCAGGTTGGGGGGCACCTGGAAAATGGAGACCATATTATAATACATATCTACTTGTCTTTCAAGAGAGTTTTATACGGGAGCTACAAAAATGCTAAACTTTAGGAAGGCCAAGTTCGATCAGCTCAGAGATGCCCTTATCCTTATGGACTGGGTGTAAGGACTGTGGATGTGGAACCACTGTGTCAACCTACCTGGTAAGAGAAGATCCGATCCAGCATGGCTGACAGCCAACCCCAGCGTGGGAGATAAGATACCATATATAGATGGAAACTAGGGAAGGTATCTTGCCATGAACTGATAACCAGGAGAGGGAGACCCCTGTCCACAAGCGGAGCACTCGTCCTGATAAAGACAACCCTTCAGTCTTCCTCTAGGTGCTGACTTACCCAGGCGGGCCAGAACACCTATAAGACAAAGATAGAATAATACACTGGGGAGTAAAGAAACAAAAGAGGAACAAGTGGACAAGGATAAACAGAGAAGCAGACAACAGGAATAACAGACCACAGAGTACACAAATGAAGAACACAAGCGGAACGCAAGGTAGCAAGGTAACTGCCAAAGCAGCGGCTGGACATGAAGTGAAGGGCACAAACTCTCATCAACACTGCAGCAAGGTCAGAAAGGCCCAGGGCAGCTATATATGATAGTGATTGGAAAAGGAGCATCAGCTGAACAGGAGACCAGAAGCTATTAACCCTAGGAGTGCTGGAAAAGAGTGAATATCAGGGAACAGAGAGAATGGGATGACGCCCATATTTGCCAGACATAGAGGCAGAAGATTGTGTCTGAACAGTGCACCTAACACTAGGATAATGTCCTCATAAATAGAAGTACAGAAAATAAATGGGAAATGTTTAAAACATCTTAATTACTTACTGTGTGCGAATTATACCTTAAAGGAATAAAAGGCTTAGGAGGAGGGGAAAACCAATGTGGCTCAATGAAGAAGTAAAGCGGGCAACAAACAGCAAAAATAAAGTGTTTAAACTGCTAAAACAAGAAGGCAGAGAACCACTAAAAAGAAATTATAAGGAAAAACATAAATTATATAAATAGCATATTGAGGGTGCATTCCCACTAACGTATATCTGCTCGGTTTTCACGCCGAGCCGATATACGTTGTCCTGGTGTGCAGGGGGGGGAGGATGGAAGAACCAGGAGCAGGAACTGAGCTCCTGCCCCCTCTCTGCCTCCTCTCCGCCTCTCTGCACTATATGCAATTGGGAGAGGCGGGATGGGGCGGGGCTAATTCTCAGAACTTAGCCCCGCCCCGCCTCCTTTCATTGCAAATAGTGCAGGGGGGGGGAGAGGGGGCGGGAGCTCAGTTCCTGCTCCTGGCTCTTCCATCCCCCCCCCCTGCACATGAGGACGACGTATATCGGCTCCGCGTGAAAACCGAGCAGATATACGTTCATGGGAATGCAGCCAAAGGCAGCAAAGATGCAGACAGAGAGACTTACTGCAAAAGAGAGTAAAACTAACCCTAAAACTGTTCTTCAATTATATAAATAGTAAAAAGTTTAATACAAATAGTGCTGGCCCTTTAATAAAAAAACATAGGAATCATTGTAGAAGCTGATGAAGAGAAAGCAAATCTATTAAATAGTTTTTTCTTCAGTGTATTCACAGAGGAAAATGAAACCTTAGATGAGATTCATCAGGGGTATAGCCACGAAGGGCGTAGAGAAGGAAGCTATAAGGGCATAAGTACACATTTAACAATTAGGACCTCACATAACCGGATTTAAATTGAGGATGGTCCGCGGTATTCTGCACACATTGAAAAAATAGAACATTTTGTATGTCTGTTCTGATGAGCAGATAGTGATTGCAATTTCCATCAGAGAATTTAAAATTGCAGCATGTTTTATTCTTGTGAGTAATCTGCACGGACAGCTTCTATTGAAGTCAATGGAAGCCTTCCAACCACAAATAACATTGCAGATAGGTCACGGGTACCTGGCTAGTGACGGAGCGAGGAAAATTAATATTTAAAAAAAAAATCTGTACAGTTAGTCCCCGACTTGCGAACAGGTTCCGTTCCGGGAGCCCGTTCGCAAGTCCGCTTTGTTCGCAAGTCGAACAAATGGTTGTATGGAGGGGATCGCGGGTGGACCCCGCTCCATACAACATCGGGTGCCGGCTGTTCTTACAGCGGGCTCCCGGCGGCAGCAGTTCCGACAAGCCATGGCGCTTGTCGGAACTGTTAACACTTTAAATACCGCTCTGACAGCGGTATTTAAAGTGTTAACAGTTCTGACGAGCGGCGCGGCTCGTCGGAACTGCTGCCGCCGGGTGCCTGCTGTAAGAAACAGCCTGCACCCGACGTTCAGGGGGCCCGTACAGCGTCCCACGATGAGATCGCGGGACGCTGTGTGGTTGCTAGGCAGCCGGGGACCTCCTGAAAGGCCCCAGGGCTGCCTATGCAGAGTGCCTATCAAGCGCACGGCTTGCTAGGCGCTCTGCATAGACAGCCCTAGGGCCTTTCAGAAGGCCCCAGGCTGCCTAGCTGCCGCGATCTGACCGGACAGGCTTCCATCAGGCTTGATAGAAGCCTGCCCGTTCCCTGCACAGTATGATGTAATGCCATAGCATTACATCATACTGTGCTGTACAGATAGTTCGTATCTAGCGAAATTCGTAAGTCGAATGTTCGCAAGTCGGGGACTATCTGTACTGCACATAACCGACGGTGAGCCGCCACAGTCATCCGCAATACAGAAAAGCAAAGATATGTAGGTTTGACTACCGAGGACAGAGCCAGATTCCGCTGCAGGCTTCATGTGAGGCAGGCCTTACTCAGTTTTTCTGCATCATGAAATGCTACAACAAGTACTTCATTGTTTTTAATAAACTTATTGTCCCAAGCATCTTTCAACCAATGTGTGAGTATGGCACATAACAATAGTAACAAGTCTTCTTCTGGTATGGGAACGTGGACTATCCTGCAGCGGCTGGCATGTATCCAGTTGTCTTTTCCTTCAAACTTGACTGAAGTGACAGTCATCAACTGGATTTGGTGTGATCCATCAAATCTCAAACTTTTTTCTGTCCCATTACGTCCATTTGAGGATAACGCAGTCACCTGACCTATGCGACTCCTCTTTTGTGTCTGGATCTAGAATACACACATTAAGGCCACCTGCAGACAGCCTGGTCGGATCCGGCGAGAATTCTCGCAGCGGGACCTGACCCGAACGTCTGCAGAGAGCAGCGCATCACTTACCTGCTCCTGCGGCCCTGGCTCTTTCATGTTTCGGCTGCCGGACAGCCGGCGTAAGCGCAGAGCGGAGCCGGCGGCCAGGGAGTGATGTTTCTGTGCGGGGCTCGCAGAGCATGCCACGATTTGTTTGCTGCACGACATTTCGCGCGACTAAATCGCGGCCGTCTGTCTAGGATTGCATTTGTAAACCAATCCTATGGCAGCTTACACGGGCGGAAATTCCACTGGAAATCCCGCCGCGGAATTTCTGCCTGTCTGCAGGCGGCCTTATGAGTGACAGTTAACTCCTAATTTAACCCCTTCATGACACGGCCTATTTTGGGCTTAAGGACGCAACAATTTTTGGCGGATTTTCTTCTCCGCTTATCAAAAGTCATAACTTTTTTACTTTTCCGTCGACGCGGCCGTATGAGGGCTTGTTTTTTGCATGGCGAACTGTAGTTTTTATCGGTGCCACTTTTGGGTACATAGAATATATTGTAAAACTTTTTTTTTTTTTTTAATGATAGCAGGGAGAGAAAACGCATCAATTCTGCCATAGATTTTTAAATTTTTTTTTTACAGCGGTATTCATGCAGCATAAATGAGACATTCCATTTTTTCTGCGGACCGGTACGGTTACAACGATACCAAAATTCTTACATTTTTTTTAGGTTTTCCCACTTTTCTGCAATAAAAACCCTTTTTCTGGGTAATCTTTTTTTTTTTTCTAAATTGCTGCATTCAAAGTCCTGTAACTTTTTTATTTTTTGATGTACGGCACTCTATGAGGGCTTATTTTTTGCGAGACCAGCTGTAGATTTTATTGGTACCATTTTGGGGTACATACGGCTTTTTTGATCACTTTTATTGTGTTTTTAGTGAGGCAAAATGCTGAAAATTAGCATTTTGCCTCAGTATTTTAGCGTTTTTTAAGCGTTTTTTTCTGTGCACAGTCAAAAGCATGTGCAACTTATTGTACGCGTCATTACGGACGCGACAATACCAAATATGTGGGATTTTTTTTTTTTTTACCTTTTTTTATGCTAATCTGAGAAAAGGCATTAAAAAATGTTTTTTTTTACTCTTTTTTTTACATTTTTTTAAATTCTTTTTTTAATCTTTGTTTTTTTTACACTGTTTGTGTCCCTCTGAGGGACTTTAACCACTGCCCTGATGATCGCTGGTATAAGGCATGGCAGAGCTACTGCTCTGCCATGCCTTATCGCTTGTACAGCGATTATAGGCATAGGCAATACAGGACGCCAGTGTCTGGCATCCTGTTGCCATGGTGACAGGCCGGGCTCTCGCGATAACATCTACTTAGATCGCGGCAGGGAAGGGGTTAACAGCGGGGGCGCATCTCCAATGACCCCCCGCTGTTGCAGCGGGACGCCGGCTGTGACTGACAGCCGGCTCCCGCTGCAGGATAGCGCGGGATCATATGTGATCCCGCGCTATCTCCAGGACGTAAGTTTACGTCCTGTTGCGGGAAGTACCAGGCTGCCAGGACGTAAACTTACGCCCTGCAGCGGGAAGGGGTTAAAGCACTCGCATAGGAAGTGCGATCCTCATGCTGGGACTGGAGAAAGTATAGGCCTGTTATAGGGACCCTATCAAACATAACTTCATAGGGGCACAACTCAGTCGTACGATTAGGCACAGGTCTGACTGAGTAGAAGACACTAAACCACACATTACCTCCTTGGATTGATGGCTCAGGTCTGGCATCATGGAGTAGAGTGTGCGGGGAAAGCACAGGAAATGATCCTTCCTTCAGACCTCGTCAGTGTTCACTCTTTTTTTCATTTGCAGGTCTTCCTTGTCTCCCTTTGAGGCCTGTTCCCACAATTTAAGCAAGCAGATTAACAGCCGTTACCTCATCCAAGGAGAGTCGCCCCCTGCATCTACTCTCTGGTTCTTTAGAGCCTCAGGAGTTGCATCCTTGGTGTGAGCCTGGACCTTGATGACAACTAACTCTGTGGGAAGAGGTAAAGCCTTGTACAGCAAATATAATGGGTATATTTGCGAATATTAGTGACTTTTATGCCTCTTAAATTATGCATAGGCACAATGCTTGCCACCGCCATTTGTTTTTCTTGTCTCATACATTGCGTGGTATTCACATTTATGCCCACTGTGGGATGCGAGAGGGATGACCCCTTCCCTATGATATCATGGGATCTGATGCCCTGCACATGCGCGGTGTTTACCTCCCGGTCCAGGGTTTGAGACAAACTCTGCGGGCTCTGAGAATCCCGCGCCTGCGCTCTACACATAATATGGCTCGGGGGATTACCTCTGATGCCGCGAGACTTGGGCATTGAACGCATGCGCTATGGACCGAATCAGGTCGGTATAGCTATGTCTGATCCCGCGATAGTTAAAGATCACGCGCAGGCACGCTTGGGCACTTCCTGCTCCTTTTCAACACATGTTTAGTAATGGCGTCCGGACACTGCCAGCTATTGACTATCGGCTGAACATATTTTCATAATGATGTTCAAGGTATGCCACACCTGTATGTAATTTTTTAATTGGTATACTTGTTGGTGATTGGGTTAAGGGGTATATATAATGTGCATAGGATTTGGATCTGTATTAGCTTGACAAAGACCTTCTATTAATGGTCGAAACGCTTTCCTGTGTGATGATGTGATATTCCTATGAAAGCATAAAATTGCCTTTTTTTGCACCTGAAAACTTGGACTCCGCTCCCTGTTTCTTCTATACTGGACCTTGATGACAACTACCTGTGTGGGAAGAGCTAAAGCCTTGTACAGCAAAGACACTGCTTCTGCAATTTAGATTGGTTTACCCAATGATTCTACAAAATTTCCACTGCGCAACAAGGGTGCAAAATCGAATGTGATTCCAAGAGCGTACTTCCAGCTGGTGCAGACACTATATCTTAACTTCAAGCCAGTTTACATATTGTAGTGAGAGTCATCTTCTCCGGGCCTCATGAGTCTTTAGTCCCAGAAAGGGAGTTTTTTTTTCCCTACAATTACCAATATTGGTTATCACTGCATAAGCTGTTCTGTTTGTCCATCGTCATATTTGGAACAATCTACAAAAATACTCAAAATCTTCATTAACAATTGCTTCATCTTTACCATGCTCAAAACCAATCATGTTGACCTAGGACATCTTCTTGTTCTGTGGACTCTAGTGATTTAACATAGAGTATTTTCAGACTGCTCAGTGGTTAATTTGTCCATTCCCCCCCTTTAAATCCAAGCAAAAGTAATGCTGTGGGATTCAACTTAGTTTATATTATGTCCCCAGCCTGTAGTAAGGCATAAATTGTTACTTCAATGCCTCTTGTGCGGGACTCAGGGGGTACTGAGGTGTGTGAGGAAGCACAGCACCTTCTTTCAGCTTGACCAAAACAGGTATGATCAGAAGCTTCACAATTTATATCTTGCTATTTGCCCGTAGTGTCTGTGGGACCTAAGTATGCTGGGCTATATCTGTGGGGGGCATGGACTTGTTAGCTTTTTCCAAGAAGACAAAAACTTTTAACCAACAAATTAACTTTTCACCTGACTCAGAGCCGAGGGTAACAGTACCGCCAGGTGAGAAGTGGATAGTAGCTTCTAGTACATCGCCATGGTCTCCTTTCCCCCTTTCTAAATGCAGGAATGAAAGAGTATTTAGAACTAATTGATTGTCATGTTGGGGTGCTAACAGGACGGTCTTATACTGAATCCGGTAGCTGAAGGCTTTTTAATTCATGCTCAAAGCAGAATTTCCATGCCTGCATGAGAGACCATGACAGTAAGAGGCCAACACCTCTAAAACCAGTGCAAAAACTTCTTGCAGAGAGGGGAAGAATTTACAATCTGTTCATTAAAGGCCTACAGGGAAGGTTTGTGCAGGAAGATCGCATTGGGGGATATCGCCGGAGACTATAGGTGAGTAGTTTCCATCACAGATCAGATCCGTGATGGGATATGAAACTTTAACTTAGTAGCTGGTAGCACGGAGGCACACATGCACAGAAACTATCAGAGGTCCGTGCAGGGAGATTCTATCGGACACTGCTGGAGGTCTTAGGTAAGTAGTTTCATTTCCCCTCACAGATCGGATCCATGAGAAAGATGAAGCTTAAACTTTTGAAACTTCTTTTTTTACTTTTACATGATCGCCGTTATGCATTAAATAACAGTGATCATATGACTAGGGACTGCCCACTGTGACCCCTGGTGAGAACTACAAGCAGGAGGCTACCTCCGATAGTGGATAGCAGGGAGCTGTCACACTCCCCGACCACACAGCTTTGTTCTACAGGGCAAATGTGTTTTCATCGCCCTGTAGAATAAATCCTAGACACCCAGGATGTTAAAATATGTATGGATGGTCACTAAGGGATTAAACAAAAACAAAAATGATCCCCTTAACCACCTGAGAGTCTTGCCCCCTTTCTTGACAAAGCAAAGAACCCAAAGATAACAAGCTTGCGTAACTGTTTGTAAATCCACCATATAACATAGATTTAGTACTTTTTAAACCATAATGAAGGATGTTGATCACACAGCAAACTTTTTTCTATTTTTTTTTTCTTCAGATGCATTTAATAGCTATTGTAGCCTTCATCCACTCTCTCTTGTATCAGTCTTATCCCGGACAATCCAGGGCAATATATGTTTCAATGCAAGGGTACACATCCTCTCCTACCTTGGTAGTTACCAAGTTTCATGGCTTTCCTTGGTAACAATCTGGTGTAAAAAGATCCTGCACATTCATGGGGTCAGGACAATAACATAAAAATTTCCTTTTGTGACAGGTTCACACTACACACACAATCCGGACACCAGTTCACCATTTACATACAGATTTCTTACCCAAAGACTAACCATCTGTCGGATTCTTTGACACAGATCTCAAAGCATGACAGTAGTGCCCTCCTTGGCCAGCGAAGAAGGACAATCCCAACCTCAGGGGAGGAAAGATAATTTGGTAAGAAATATCGCCGCGTCCATAAATGTCTGATCTATCAAAATAGTGCATTATTTACCCCCCCCCCCCCCATGGTGAACGTAATCCGAAAGAAATGCACTTTTTCAGTCACCTTGTCTCCCAGAAAAAATGCAATAAAAAGCGATCAAAAACTCGTATGTATTCCAAAATGGTACCAATGTTAACTACAGAACGACCCGCAAAAAATGAGCCCTTGCTCAAGTACGTCGATGGAAAAATAAGAAAGTTATTGTGCGCAGAAGATGCAGCAGAAAATAATTTTAAAAAATTAAATGTCTTTGAAAAAAAATACAAATATGTGCCTTAGAAACAAAACGCACTGAAGGATGGTGGAATGTCATTTTTCTTTCATTTTACTCCACTTAGATTTTTGTAAAAGTTTTTCAGTACATTATATGGTACTTTAAATGGCACCACTGAAAAATACAACTTGTCCCACAAAAAAACAAGCCCTCATACAGCGACATCAATAGATAAATAAAGGAGTTATGATTTTTTAAACGGGGGAAGGAAAAAAAGAAATGGGGAAAAAAGAAAAAAGGGACTGTGTCATTAAGGGGTTAAATAATGTACTAACTTCCTTCTCTGGGTCATTACGATGCAGGGATACCACATGCGTAATTTTATTTTTAATTTTTCACAAAGTAAAGGCAGACAAGTGTTTTTAATTTTATCTATTTTATTTTTAAAATAATTTTTTACTTTTTTTTAATTTTTGTCCCTTTAGGGGACTTTCACAGAGACTGATCACATTCTGGGGGGGGGGGGGGGGTTCCATGGTGGCAGCCTTTTACATGCTGCAGTGACAGCCCTTTACATGCTGCAGTCACATAAACTGCAGCATGTAAAGGGTTAACACAGCAGAGATCGGAGGTTTTCTCTGATCTGTGCTGTAAGAGCTGGTACCTAGCTGTCCTCTGTCAGCCAAGCACCCTCTCTCCCTGCAACAGAGACCATCGGCTTGCTTCTGACAAGCCGATGGTCTCTATAGCAACCTGTATACAAAGCAGGACATTAGAAGCAGGAGATTGCTGGCAGATCGGCAATATCTTCCTGCTTCTCAAAGTGCTGCAGTGCTCTGTGTGGGACAGTGCAGGCAGAGCACACTGCTACAGCTTGTGGCATTGTGCTCTGCAGCTCCCATAGTGATACATAGCCCGGAAATCTTCCGGGCTATATCGCTATGAGCAGTGGAGCTCGTCCCAGAAAATTTCCAGGCGTGCCACTCAAGGGGTTAAACCTCAACAAGAACAATGGCGTCTCTTTAGAGGCAAGACTTCTCTCAGGCCGATTAAAGCTGTTTCTCATGAGACTTCAGTAAAATGGCATTGAAACGTCCTTGCATTCTTCTGATAGAAAGAACTATATGAGCTAAAGAAAGACAGTGAGAGACTAAGAAGAGCAGGTTACAAGACAAAATAGATGATGGGAAATCCTATAGCTTCTCTCACAAGATGCAAAGTGATATACCGTGTTTCCCCGAAAATAAGACAGTGTCTTATATTAATTTTTGTTCAAAAAGGTTTAACTTTTTTACATGTATAGCTGCCTGGACACTATTTAAATTGACTTTTTAAATTAACTGTTAGCAGGGCTTAATTTTGGAGTAGAGCTTATAATTCAAGCATCCTCAAAAAGCCTGAAAAATCATTTTGCATCCTCAAAAATTCTGGAAAATCATGCTATGTCTTATTTTCAGGGCATGTCTTATTTTCAGGGAAACAGGGTAGTAAGCTCTCTACTAAATTTTACCAGTTGAACCCAAGAGGAAGTGCAAAGCCGCCTTTAAAATATATGAAATAGACAATTCGCTGCGTCCCTTTGGCATACACCCCAGGCTTCTAAGATAGACATACCATTGTTTGTTATATTTAAGGACTCTATAATGACTGGTCTGTTCCACTGAATTGGAGATGTTTAAAAAGGGGTCAAAAAGTGAACCTGGAAACTACAGGCCAGTAAGTCTTACTTCTATTGTGGGTAAAATGTCTAAAGTGTTTCTAAGAGATGTTATCCTGGAGGACCTCAAGGAAAATAGCTGTATAACTCTGTATCAGCATGGGATTATGAAAGATCACTCCTGTCTAACCAACCTGATCAGCTTCTACTGGGAGGTAAGTTGTAGACTGGCCCGGGGAGAGTCACTGGATCTTGTGTATCTGGACTTTTCCAAAGTGTTTAATACTGTGCTGCATAAAAGGTTGGTATATAAAATGAGAATGTTTGGTTTGGGTGAGAATGTGTGTAAGGGGGTAAGTAATTGGTCAGAGATAGAAAGCAGAGGGGGGGGGGGGGTTATAAATGGTACATACCATGACTTGGTCTCTGTTACCAGTGGGGTACCACAGGGGGCAGTATTGGCGGGGTCACTGTTAATAGTAGAGGCACCACAGTGGGCAGTATTAGAGGGGTTACTAGTGGAATACCACAGGGGTAGGTTTTGGACCCTACTCTTTTTAATATATTTATTAATGACCTGGTAGAAGGATTGTGCAGTAAAATATCAATATTTGCAGTTGATACAAAACTATGTAAAGAAATGAATACAAGAGAGGACAGAATGCATTTCTATATGGAACTGTCTATGGGTGAAAATGGATCTGCATAAGTTGGGGGCTAAAAAGTGGAAAATGAGGGTAACACTGATAAATGTAAGGATCTGCACAAGGGAGGAGGAAATACATGTCACCATTACACACTAAATGGGAAACCACTGGGGAACACCGACATGGAGATGGACTTGGGGATTTTATAACTGTAAGTTTAACTGGAGCAACCAGTGTCAGGCAGCTGCTGCCAAGGCAAAAAGGGTCATGGGGTGCATCAAAAGAAGTCTACGGGCGCATGATGAGAACATTGTTTTCCTCTTTACAAGTCACTGGTCAGACCGCACATGGAAAATTGTGGGCAGTTTTGGGCAGCAGTACTCAAGAAGGATATATCAGAACTTGAAAGGGTACAAAGGGGGCAGCTAAAGTAATGAATGGCATGGGTGCACTATAATACCCAGAGAGGTAATCAAATTGGGATTATTCAGTTTAGAAAAAAGATTAATGTGGAGCAACCTAATAACTATATACAAATCAGGGGTCAGTACAGAGATCTCTCCAATCATCTATTTATACCCAGGACTGTAACAAGGGCTCGCTCTAATAACTTATCTAGGTCCTTTTGTAGCCGCACATTGTCCTCAGTTGTATTCATTGTCTTATATAATTTTGTATCATCTGCAAATATTGATATTTTACTGTGCAGCCCCTCTATCAGGTCATTGATAAATATATTGAACAGAATGGGGCCTAGTACTGAGCCTCTGTGGAACCTCACTAGCGACGGTGGCCCAATCAGAGTATAAACTATTTATTACCACCTTCTGCTTTCTATCATTGAGCCAGTTCTTTACCCAATTACACATGTTTTCACCCAGACCGAGCTGTATCATTTTATATATCAGCCTATTATGCGGCACGGTGTCAAATGCTTTAGAGAAGCCCAGATATATGAAATCAATAGACTCTCCCAGGTCCAGCCTAGAGCTTACTTCATCGTAGAAGCTGATCATCCAACATTATGCAAATTTTGTGTTCTGGACTACTGACTATGAGACTCAAAACCCATTCACTGAACCCAACAGCCCAGTCACACCTGAACCCCTTATGACTGGGTACATATGGAAGGCACCTCCAGAAACCAATGATTGACTGTGTGCATACAATACATTACTTATCCAATACTGATCCGAAGTTATATCCTGTATTATACTCCGGAGCTGCACTCACTATTCTGCTAGTGGAGTCACTATGTACATACATTACTTATCCTGTACTGATCCTGAGTTACATCCTGTATCATACTCCAGAGTGCAGTGATTTACTGTGTTATTTACCAAATGATGCCTAGTTTACAGTGTTGGAGGGTCCCCCACATCTAATTCCAGCTCCTACATCTCATCTTCGTAGATCTGCTAAAAACAATCTGTAGACCAGAAATAAATTACAGGTCATAATGGAAGAGCAGAAAAACCCTGATGATACAATACAGTGAATATTATAAATCCTGGAACCCTTCATATTAATTCCTCTGCAAGATGCTCGATTGGTGCTCAATGTCAGTTTGTTGTGTGTCTGCCGAGTGGCTTTCTTCAGAAGACCTTCCACCCTCTTCCTTGAAGGCCGACTCTAGAGCTTTTGTATTAGAGATGCTCTTTTTCCATTTCCCCATGTTGATGTAGATGTAGGGATGGGCCGTAGAATCGATGGCAGTACATAAGAAAACAAGACAGAAGCTGATGAGCCTCTCTGTCGCGGTATTGAGTAAGCCAAGGGAGAACAAAAATCTGACAGTGGTGATTGGGACCAGAGAGATGAGGAAGGTGATAATCGCAGCGATGACAACTATGTACAGTTTCAGTGGTCGGCACTGCATAGAGGTCTTCTGCAGCTCTATGATAAGAATGGCACTGGCACCAACTATGGCCAGAGTTACAACCAGGTATATGGATGATATAACTATGTAGACAGTTTGCCTGTATTCATGGCTGAGAAACCTTTCTAGAACAGTTATCAGGACTATCACAACCCATAGAACTCCACACATTATGGCTGACAAGTGCTCCGGGCGATGACATTTGTACCACATAGGAAAGCGAACTGAGACACATTGTTCAATACTGAGAGTGGCCAGAAAGAAGAGGCTTGAATTAAATCCAAAACTGTGCAGGACGTCCCCAAATCTGGAGAAAATGGTTTGACTTTCGCTTAAGGTCTGGACTCTATTATACTCCCACAGAAAGTACAAAGATACCATGCAGCAGCCAAAGACGAAGATGAAATCTGCCACAGCCAAGTTCAGAATGTAGACTGTCGACTGATTCAACTTGATGCGGAAACAAAACAGATGTATTATGATCCCATTGCCGACCAGACCCACCAGACAGACGAAAACTGTCACCAGGTAAATGGCGAGTTCTATGGTGATCGGTGGGATGTCGGGAACGATGACTACAATTGCAGGTCTCGTATTGTTGACTGAGGAGTTGAGAGACATTATTTCATACAATTACTGGAAGCCAGGAACATCCCACACCCTGAGAAACAGAAAAATATTACATTTCTCTAAAGCACAAATTGTCCTAAGAAAACAGCCAGAAGATGGGGACTTGGAATATCAAATCTTGGCCTGCTGGGGGTCGTTGTGCCCAGAGATGAGAGGCGCTATCCTAGACTGCTGTATTTCATATTTCAGGTTAAGAGACATCAGCTGAGCATCAAGTAATGACTGAAGACAACTTCTTCCATAAGACAGATAACCCATGGAAAATATCTGCCCCCTTATTACTTCCTTAAGAGCACTGATTACTTGCCTATGAGAATAAGGTCTTTGTGAAGTCAGGTAGTAAAGCGCTCAACAGTCATCCCACCGATGATCATTCCTGTGCTTTTACACAGCAGGTTCATCATTCAGTGAATAGAGGTGGATTGGGCTGGAGATCATTCTGTCCTGCGCACATTCATTCACCATAACCAGGTAGTCATTCATAAGTAAACAACTGCCTGTTTACACGGAAGAATGCATCAGCAAACCGACATTGATTTTATGGTCTGCATGAAAGATCCAATCACTGATTTATTGCCAATTGGTTCTTCAGTGCATACGTTCACACTGCACAATTATCGTGCAAGCTACTCGATCTAACAAGTGATTTGCATGATAATTGTCTTGTGTAAAAGGAGCTAAAGATGCAGCTGAGGATGTAAGGTTTATGCTTCTACTAAAAATGGGAAGCACAAGAAGGATGGAACCCCTGAATTCTAAACTTTGTAGGTCAATTGTGTAAAGGTGCATTAGAAAACGTCGGACTTCTAGAACAACGTCCTCCAGGCAGAGGAGATCTTTGATATAAAGCTCTAGGTAAATAAGAATGTAATTGGATTCTTGGGTTCCTCCATCCCATAATCTAAGAGTCCTGTCTTTGGGAATCGGACTCTCCGGATGGTATTTCCAGGGGTGTTATGCTCTTATCTCTGCAGCTGACTTGGAAATTCATCTCAATCTTTACTATATTTACCATTCAAAGCTAAAATAACGACCCTGATGGCTCCTGAACCCAGAAGATGCCGGACTAAGTGTTGGAGACCGGGTGCAGCAGAGTGATGGGCTGTGAGATCCTCCAAGTCTGCAGCGTTACAATGTATTTCTTGGGATGAGTTGTAGTGAGCTCTACCAGCTACTCTAACATGTAATACCCCTGTGAAGCCTTATATCTGTCGGTCTGCAGAGCTGCACTCACCATGCATCCAGGTCACATCAGGCAGATCCACTGGTCTCCATATGAGGTGCCAGGAGGACCGTGTGCTGAGTGTCTGAGCGCTCTCCTACTTGGCCGCTGCTCCACAGATTTCCTCATCGTCAGTCTTCAGCATTCCTGGGCGTATGTAAACTTGCATGTAAATAGCTCGGAAGTAAAATCATCGACCCAAATAACGCACAGTAATCTAGAATGTTAGTACTGCAATATGTCTTCATCTCCTCTGCTTTGTGGAAACTGTCAACAAGTTGGTTGTAAGGAATCTTTAATTCAGGGTATGATGTTATCCAGCTGTGGATGTGTTCTCCGTAATATCCCAGCAGGGTGCAGATTGTTCTCTTAATTCCTCCATAAGCTGTGCCCCATCCTTGGTGGTACTTTAGACAGCTGCCCCTCAACCTGCCCCCATTGTGATGGACCAGGAGGCCTCGGCGACTGAAGAGCGGCGTCTGACCCTTACCTCGATTCCTGACATTTCACATTTTTCTAATAAAATTTCTATTATGCCATAAATGATCGTGCTTTATTCCACGGACCTCTATGAAGGGACTGCTGCCCGCTGTACGCATGAGATGCTGTGCTCTCCCCATCCATAAGGATGAAGATACCGGCTGTTACCCCTCTGATCAGTCCACTCCTGCACAGACAACAATATTGGTGCTTCTGCTTTCTGTATCTGCAGCACCTGCACAGAACTGATAGAGCCAAGGGTCCAGCCAGGGAAATAGTCACATGATTAAAAATCACATCACATCTTCACATAGTGTTTACAGGGGTCCGTAAAATTTGAGAACAAGGGAATAACTGTCACTTTATAGAGGTTGCTGGGATAAAACAAGAAATTTTATGACATACTGTAATAGAAAAGTTACTAGAAAGGGCCAACTGTAAGAGAAACTGCATTGTCTAAAGTCTTGACTTCTGCATCTCCTGCTCAGAGCGCAAGGTGATCGCTCAACGTTTGAGCGATCACCTTGCGCTTAAAGGCACGCAACGATTATTGCTTACAAGTCACTCAAAAGACATCTTTTGAGCGATAATCATTGTGTCTAAACCAGGCTTTAGTCATGATTGTATCAGTGATTGTGCTGGTACAAATGGCATTGTTTGCACTGGTGATAGTGTCAATGATGACTCTGCCAATGATTGCACTGGTAATAGTGTCAGTGATGATTGTGCCAGTCATTGCACTTGTTAGTGCAAATAAAATCTATTTGTTATACAATTTTTTTGTTTGCTCCTGGGGTCCACATCTAGTTAAAGGATAAGCCAAGCCTGGAAATGACTTGTCAAACCACGCATGACTGGATGCAATCCAAAGCTCTCTGTTTATTGATTGACAGGCAGCAGTTTTTATAGAGGCACATGCTTCAATTACAATAATTCTTATTTATTATAATTCATTTATTACCATTGGTTGATAAAACATAAGCACAATATGACTATACAAGATCAGAAAATTAACATCTAAAATGGCAAGCAAAGCAGCACAGGCGCAGTATTAGCTTCTCAGAACACAAAAGTACAGTAATGGTAAACAATAAAATGTTTAGTATAAATATTTAGTAAAATATGTGTACAAAAAGAGAGAAGTCATCGTGACCCGCCAGACAGTCTGAATGCTACAGAGCTATCTCCTGTAGCTCTGGCTTCAGTTATTCACCCAAGGCTTTTTGAGTAACTATTTAATATCTATAAATCCTCAAGATAGAGCAGAAATGAATGTAATGAAAAGAGACATAGAAGATGGTTACCTGACACAAAATGGCTCTGCATAGGATAGAACACTGAGTTCTATTCATTTACTAACATACTGATTATAGTGTCAGTGATGATTGTGCCAGTGATTGCAGTTGTGATAGTCACTGATAACCATGTGAGTTATTGCACTGGTGATAATGGTGATTGTGCCAGTGATTGCAGTTGGGATAGTCACTGATAACCATGTGAGTTATTGCACTGGTGATAATGGTGATTGTGCCAGTGATTGCAGTTGGGATAGTCACTGATAACCATGTAAGTTATTGCACTGGTGATAATGGTGATTGTGCCAGTGATTGCAGTTGTGATAGTCACTGATAACCATGTGAGTTATTGCACTGGTGATAATGGTGATTGTGCCAGTGATTGCATTTGTCATAGTCACTGATAACCATGTGAGTTATTGCACTGGTGATAATGGTGATTGTGCCAGTGATTGCAGTTGTGATAGTCACTGATAACCATGTCAGCTATTGCACTGGTGATAATGCAAGTGATTGCACTGGTGTTCGTGTCAGCGTTATTGTGTGCTATGGTTTCAGTGATGTCAGAAGGTGTATATCGCTCACCCGTCACACATCTCTTCCTCTGTTTTTTCTGCGGGCGGGTTTTATTCAATGAATGATTGTGTGGTTTGTGTAATTATCTTGTTCCTGTGCCAGGTGCTGCGTGTCCTCCGGGAGCTCGTCAATCATCACATACAGAACACGGAATATTTCCTCCAAGAGTGAAGTTACTGGAACCTCAGCTGCTTCTGTGCAGCTGTTTATCTTTCTAGTCGGCTGTTTCTAAATGTCTTGTCACAATTATATCACCCTCCCCCATATTATGGTATATCACAGACCTGTCAAGGCACTCTAATTTCCTGGGAGACACCTGAATTTAGGGCCCCTTCCCATAATTGTGAGGGTTGAAAAAAAGATTAACCTAACTGTTAGAGGCAAAGTAGGGGTCATTATTATTTGTGGAAGGCACAGTATGGGAACTGTTGCTGTGTGGGGGGCATTAGAGGTAGCGGCAGGATGGAGAAAGTGTGTAGAAATGTGTTGTGGCTGGAAGAAGTCTTCATGATGGTCTGGCCCAAATAGAGAAGAAAAGATAATTTATTTCTGGGAGCACAGTGCAGTGTCATTTACGTCTCTGGGTACAGTGTATTACTATGTATTTCTGGATTCACCAGGTATATTTTGTATTGGAGCACAGTGAAGATTTTCTATTTATTTCTGGAGTCACAGTGTATTATATTTATGGGGCAAAGTGCATTATAATTTATTTCTGGGGGCACGGTGTATTATATTTCTAGGGGCACGGTGTGTAGCACTATTTTTAGGTGACACTGTGTGATGCTATTTTCAGAGGAGTCAGACGTCTGTGCTGTAAATATTAGAGGCAAAAATTAGCTGGAGGAAGTCAAGAATGCCTGGAGCAGAAAGAGGGGAAAAGGAAGAAGTGCAGAAGACGTCCCTCAGTGTCACTGTGTATTCTATCTCTTACTGCATCACATCAGTATTGCATTGACATGTACTGTAAGGTCTGCAGCATTCTAGTTTGCTACATTGCACCTGGCAGCATGTCCTCACCTTTGTTGTCGTCACACTGGGGGTTGAAGTCTCACATGATAAAATTTTCTCTAGCACACAATGGATTCTTAGTAATGCTTTAGTGCATTAAGTATACCAAAGCATTATGGGCAACCCAAGTATGCAATACAACTTGACGGCACCATCTTTCTTTGTCTTTCATTCTTGCTCTCCCTCTTTTTGTTCTCTCACTAGTACTTTTTGTTTGCTCTTTCTCTCCCCATCTCTTGTTTTCACCCCCTCCCTTCTGATCTAGGTTAGCCACGGCCTCTGGGTTGACATCTCTGATATCACCCCTCTTTCATATCATGATTATATCGCCCCTTCTCCTTCCTCTGGAACTCACTAGCTACCCCCTTCCGCAGCTGGAATCCCTAGAACTCCTGAGCTCCCACGTGACTACACTTTTTTATATCGCACACAAGACAAAATGATAAATTACCCAATTCATGCCTGCAGACATCCAATACACATAAACCTGATTCATTCCCCATTTAAGAAATTACACAAGACAAACATAAAACATGCATTTTGAGGTGCTGGAGGGGACCCCTAACTCAAGGCCACTACAGTTCCCCCTCTACTTAAAAAAAAGCCAACCCCGTCGTCACCTTAAAACGGAATATAGATTCTGAATCGAAATTTCCTCAGTGTCTCGTCTCATTTATCATGGTAGAACTATCTATCCCAGTCTAGGATAGTGTAAGGCAAAACCCTTACACTTATCCCCCATTTGGTTGCTACTCACAGCCAACCTATCCCGATGTACTCAGGCTACCTAGGATCTTACTTCTAGTATGAAGCTGTAATATATATGATAGCATGTAGGATAGGGACTGGCCAGTCACAAGAACAAATACTGCTAGGCTGGGCAGAACCCAGGATACACTAGCATTACTATGTGGTCCTTCATCATTCTTCTCCCCAAAGCCTGAATTTGAAATACATCACTGTTTGCTAATACGCAGATAGAAAAGGGTGACTGCCAAACTTTTAAACTGAGAATAAGTGGCATGAACTTTACTTTTCTTCTGACTCGTGATGGATGATAGGTTAAAGGCCCATTTAGACGGGACGAATGTTGGGTAAACTATGCCTGACACTCGTCCCCACACTTACTAGCTCCTGTACCACAGTGTAGAAGCGAGTATCGCTGGCTTGCTCACAGACTGGCCAGCAGGGGGACAGAGAAGCTGCAGGAGATTTCACTCCTCGCTCTCCCCTGCCCCTCTTCATTGACCTAACATAGCAACCGTTGAGTACTGAACGGCTGCTATTTACACTGAACATTCATTGTTCAACTAATCGTCCATTGTTTATTCTGCATATACGATGGACGATGAGTTGAACGATGAGCGTTCAGTATAAATAGCAGTTGTTCAGTACTGAATGGCTGCTATGTTAAGTCAAAGGGGAGGGGTGGGGGGAGCGAGAGGAGTGAAATTTACTCCAGCCGCCCCCCTGTGAGCCAGCAATACTAGTTAATAGCACAGGAGCTAGTTGGTGCGGGGACGAGTGTCGGACATCGCTGGCCCAATATTCGTCCCGTCTAGATGGGCCTTAAGTCAATACCCCCAACTGAGCTGACTGTATGATAATGAGAATGTGTCTCCTGGAACAGATAAAATACAGGACTGACACTGGAGTGATTGGATTAGCAGGCTGTAGCGTCTAATCCTCTTAACTAACTCACTCAAAATACACCGTTGAACGACAACATTTATTGTGTGCAAACGATGACCTCTAGAAGTGTTCCTCACACGCTCTCTAGCACATCTGCATATTTAACCTTGCTCAACTTTGTAAATGACGTTAAGGCACGATTTTAAGCATAAAATAAAGCATGAAATGACATTTGACCCAAAACTTTGCAGTCCTCTTTAGGCAATTAATGGGGTAAGAAAAGTCCCCAAAACAGTCTTGGCAACAACAAAAAATTGAGTTTGCAAAGTTTCTCAGCACCACATCAGACTTCTGACTGACGGAACCACGGGCACATTGATTTCTGACCCAGTAATGAAGCCTGTAGGTGTGGCACTACTTCTCCAAGAGCGGATACTGAAGGACGAACAAAGGGAAGGGCTGGCACGAGTGAAAGTAAAAGTCCTGGGAGTTTCTGTACTCTCCCTCTGAGGCTATCTCAGAACAGTTGGTTGACTGTTGCCTCAGTGTAGATAAATCCATGGGGATAGGGTTTCTGTTGTCCATGTAAACAAAAGTAAAGTTAGTGTCCCCATATTCAACAATGAAAGGCTGCAGGTGTTCCGGCAAATAGTCCTTCACAGCATCATTGTCCTGGGGACTAAATTCCACAGTGTGTAGTGTGATTCCACAAGTCCCGTATGGGTTCTGTACTGTTTGACTGTCCAATCCCTCTTCCTAGGGGGGGGGATTTGCAGAAGTGTTCCTCCGTACTAGTCTTCCTGCAAGTGGGTCTCTAACTTTGAGGAAGAATTGTAGTGGTTGCCTTTGAGGTAGAGGTCACAGCATCAGCCGGCATGGTCACCTCCTCTGATCTCATGCTGACGTCTGGATTCTGCGGTTCCTCAATCCTCTCATCTGCATTAAGAGACACTGGGTGCAATCAAAGGCAATACGTCCAACACCTCTTGCTCGTCTCCCCCCAAAATTGTGGTTTGCACGGCAGGTAGCCAGCAGGCACCCCTCTTACTACTTTAATAGTAGATATGTCTCCAGTAGAAATTCTCTCGCTGGTCTGTGTGAAGATTTCAGGAGTCACTCACCAGCACACCTGACTCCTACCCTGAGCGGTTCCCAGTGCTTTCCTGATGGCAGGAGATTTTGGCAAGCTTTTCGCTGACAGATGATGAAGAAGGCTCAGCGCCATCTTGAAAATCCATTATATCATTATCCTCTGCCAGGGCTTGTAAATCAGATAGTCTAGCCTTATACAATAATGCAACACGGTCTTTCTCTAGACTGTAGCGCATCTTGGCTACATAAGACTTAGGTGGTAAGGAAGGTTTCCTAACCTTCTTCTGCTTCTCGCAGGTGGTAGTACTCAGTCTCTGCATTTTGCAGGCGGCAATGCCTTGGCTTTCCAGTTTTCTTAAGGCTCAGTGGACCCACATCCTTCTCCTTTTCCTTTTTTAAGGCTCAGAGGTTTGAAGGATCTTGTCCTTGAACTTTTGAAGGCTCAGAGGGCTTGGTGCCATACACAAATTCAGTGTACCGTTTCTCAGGCACAGGATTCCAATTTCTTCCGTGCGTGTTGATGGCGGAAGCATTAATCCTTCTTTTTAAGCAAGGTGCAGAGATATTCACCCGTTCAAGTAAATCGTCAATTTGGCATGGAGGTATCATTTTGTTCAGATTGCCAAAGCTCCGACCTGCAGCGTCTGAGGGGCAAGCCCTCAGCTGAGGAGAGAGAAGGGTAGAGAAATGACTTGTGATGGGGCTCTGTCGTCTCCTCCCTAAGGGTAGCTCTGGACCTGAGCTCATTGCCAACAGAGGGAGAAGTAGTCCACGCACACAGAGTATCTTTTCTGAACAAGAACCGGGAATGTTTGGTTCTGTCCGTTTACTTAAACAGTGATAACAAAATAACAGTAAAACAGTTCTTACAGTTGTGAAATTCATGGGGTGTTTGTTCATCCACAGTCCTATTTTTCTGCAGGAACTCATTCTCCCGGTAATTCTCCCTCTCTCTCTCGTCAGTAAGTCACTGGCTTTAACACTGGTATTTTCTCTATTTCTCCGTATGCAAATGTTTCTTGCACGGCTTCTCGGGTCCGGGTTCATTCACTCTTTAGGGACGGCAGCCATTGGGACCAGCTCTCGGGCTCTTCCATGTCTCCATCCTCTGGAATTTATTAGCTACTTACTTCTGCAACTGAAATCCCTAGAACTCCTGGGCTCCCATGTGATTACACGTTTATATTATGTAATGTCCCAGAACAACATCCTGGTCCCCTCCATAATTTCCATACATTTATTGTCTTATGTGGATGCACTGTGCAAAGCTATAATGTCATTTTCTGTATGTGTGCTGCACAGCTGCAGCATCTGAAGGGTTAACTGTGATAAAATCATTGCCTGTCAGCTCTGTCTGCATGTGAATATATCTATCTTACTGTGTCATATGGTACAAGTGAGGTTATAAAAGTGAGTTCCTGAGAGAGGGAGAGAGCTTGAGAGAGCTTCTTCATCTTGAGTGCTAACACAAAGCCACATGGAAGCACCTTTAGCTTCCATGTTGGTGAAGATGGAGAAAAAGGAATGACTACCCATATCATCTGGAGAGTGGATGGGAGAGAGTGAGTCCCGGCCAGAGAGAAAGAGCACAAAAAACCCCAGTTCACTAAAACAGGTACCTATTTGCAACACATGCGTTTTTCCTGTGCCGTCGTCTGCCATTAGGATCACTGCACAGAGGTACTTAATTGTGACCCCCAAGCTGATGCTGTGTGGGGTGAATTGAGGCTAAGCCTTCTTCTGGGTGATTTTGTCTGCCAGAGTATATGTGGAGTGACCCCTACTTTGTTCCTCCTCTGGTGTGCTTCCCAATTTCCAGGACTAGTGACCTAGAGATAAAGTGGACTATAGGGCCGTATTGTTCTTGTGCATTCTCCCCACCTCTGAGCTTTAACCTGTAATTTCTGCAAGTGAATTATAACTGTAACTACCTGTTTATGCAAGTTTATTCAAGTAAAGTTTTTCCAGGCCTTAACCGTTCTTGAGGACCCAAGGTACTACACACAAGTCTCCGTGTTTATTATTCTGCCACATAGAATAACAGTGTGTGGGAACGGTGGCATCATAATATGATATCTACTACAACCCCCCCCCCCCCTCATCCCCTTTGTTGGCACTCTCAGCCAAAGGAGTGTCGAAGCTTGGCTGCAATCTACACTGGCCTTGGGTTTGTGTCTTCCCTCCGGGACCAGAGCATGGTAAGTGCCACAGTGACACGTCAGCACTTAACCCTCTGAGCTCTTCACGTTAACCAGGTGCCCAGGGTCTCCCCTCTGTGGTGTTGCATATCACACACGAGACAAAATGCTACATTTTCCAGACATGACCAAACATTAACCTGTTCATGCCTGCAGAAATGCAATACACATAAACCCGATTCATTCCACATTTAAGAGATTACAGGAGACAAACATAAAACATGCATTTTGAGGTGCTGGAGGGACCCCTAACTCTGGGCCACTACACAGTGAGCAGAGATATCAAAGTATCTTTTGAAGTAGTGAACAGAAGTAGCTCGCAGACGGCATCATCACGTGGCTCATCTCCAGGTGATCATAATATATAGTTCCTATTGTGGATGTCATGACGGACGTCCGATCCTTCGATGCTTTAACAGCCAATAGTAGAGCAAGTTGTGAGCATGTTAAAATCGGCTTTTGTTCTGCCAGCAGCCTATTGCAGGACATTCCATGGAGCACGAGACTCCGCCCTGACAGACAATCATCATCCCCCTCCAGTCTGAGAACGACTGGACAATGGCTGTTTACACGACAAATGATACATTGTATGCCTGCAGAAAAAGAACAAACGATGAGTGAACGAATTGTTGTTCATCATGTGATCCTTCGCCATGTTTACACTGCAAAATTACTGTTCATTTTTTTAATTAGTTTTAACACTTTTTTGAACTATGAGTGTTCTGTGTAAAAAGGGCTTAAGCCTTTAGAGACTGCAGAAGGATGTGGAAGCTGCACAAGTCTAAGGGAAGAATGGACGCCTATGGAGGGTTTAACCATTTGTTGGATGTAATAATAGTATGGCTGAGAGATCCTCCCGAGTCTATAAAACTCCCCTTCCTGGCTGCACAATTATCATCATCAGCTGAATTCCCAACAGAAGGAGACAACCAGGATCATCCAGTTAAAAGTGACATCACATTCCAGGGGGGAAAGTGCATTGTGATGTCACAATGGGGGGAAAAGTGCATTGTGATGTCACAATGGGGGGAAAAGTGCATTGTGATGTCACAATGGGGGGAAAAGTGCATTGTGATGTCACAATGGGGGGAAAAGTGCATTGTGATGTCACAATGGGGGGAAAAGTGCATTGTGATGTCACAATGGGGGGAAAAGTGCATTGTGATGTCACAATGGGGGGAAAAGTGCATTGTGATGTCACAATGGGGGGAAAAGGGCATTGTGATGTCACAATGGGGGGAAAAGGGCATTGTGATGTCACAATGGGGGGAAAAGGGCATTGTGATGTCACAATGGGGGGAAAAGGGCATTGTGATGTCACAATGGGGGGAAAAGGGCATTGTGATGTCACAATGGGGGGAAAAGGGCATTGTGATGTCACAATGGGGGGAAAAGGGCATTGTCATGTCACAATGGGGGGAAAAGGGCATTGTCATGTCACAATGGGGGAAAGGGCATTGTCATGTCACAATGGGGGAAAGGGCATTGTCATGTCACAATGGGGGAAAGGGCATTGTCATGTCACAATGGGGGAAAGGGCATTGTCATGTCACAATGGGGGAACGGGCATTGTCATGTCACAATGGGGGAACGGGCATTGTCATGTCACAATGGGGGAACGGGCATTGTCATGTCACAATGGGGGAACGGGCATTGTCATGTCACAATGGGGGAACGGGCATTGTGATGTCACAATGGGGGAACGGGCATTGTGATGTCACAATGGGGGAACGGGCATTGTGATGTCACAATGGGGGAACGGGCATTGTGATGTCACAATGGGGGAACGGGCATTGTGATGTCACAATGGGGGAACGGGCATTGTGATGTCACAATGGGGGAACGGGCATTGTGATGTCACAATGGGGGAAAGGGCATTGTGATGTCACAATGGGGGAAAGGGCATTGTGATGTCACAATGGGGAAAACTGCATTGTGATGTCACAATGTGGAAAACTGCATTGTGATGTCACAATGGGGGAACAGGCATTGTGATGTCACAATGGGGAAATGGAATTCTGATGTCACAATGGGGGAATAGTGCATTGTGATGTCACAGTGGGGGAAAAGTGCATTGTGATGTCACAATGGGGGAAAGTGCATTGTGATGTCACAATGGGGGAAAGGGCATTGTGATGTCACAATGGGGGAAAGGGCATTGTGATGTCACAATGGGGGAAAGGGCATTGTGATGTCACAATGGGGGAAAGGGCATTGTGATGTCACAATGGGGGAAAGGGCATTGTGATGTCACAATGGGGGAAAGGGCATTGTGATGTCACAATGGGGGAAAGGGCATTGTGATGTCACAATGGGGGAAAGGGCATTGTGATGTCACAATGGGGGAAAGGGCATTGTGATGTCACAATGGGGGAAAGGGCATTGTGATGTCACAATGGGGGAAAGGGCATTGTGATGTCACAATGGGGGAAAGGGCATTGTGATGTCACAATGGGGGAATGGGCATTGTGATGTCACAGTGGGGGAATGGGCATTGTGATGTCACAGTGGGGGAAAAGGGCATTGTGATGTCACAATGGGCAAAAGGGCATTGTGATGTCACAATGGGGGAAAGGGCATTGTGATGTCACAATGGGGGTAGGGGCATTGTGATGTCACAATAGGGGAATGGGCATTGTGATGTCACAATAGGGGAATGGGCATTGTGATGTCACAATGTTGAAAAGGGCATTGTGATGTCACAATGGGGGAAAGGGCATTGTGATGTCACAATGGGGGAAAGGGCATTGTGATGTCACAATGGGGGAAAGGGCATTGTGATGTCACAATGGGGGAAAGGGCATTGTGATGTCACAATGGGGGAAAGGGCATTGTGATGTCACAATGGGGGAAAGGGCATTGTGATGTCACAATGGGGGAAAGGGCATTGTGATGTCACAATGGGGGAAAGGGCATTGTGATGTCACAATGGGGGAAAGGGCATTGTGATGTCACAATGGGGGAAAGGGCATTGTGATGTCACAATGGGGGAAAGGGCATTGTGATGTCACAATGGGGGAAAGGGCATTGTGATGTCACAATGAGGGAAAAGGGCATTGTGATGTCACAATGCGGGAAAAGGCATTGTGTTGCCACAATAGGGGAAAGGGCATTGTGATGTCACAATGGGGGAAAAGGCATTGTGTTGCCACAATAGGGGAAAGGGCATTGTGATGTCACAATAGGGGAAATGGCAGTGTGATGTCACAGTGGGGGAAAAGTGCATTGTGATGTCACAGTGGGGGAAAAGTGCATTGTGATGTCACAGTGGGGGAAAGGGCATTGTGATGTCACAGTAGGGGAAAGGGCATTGTGATGTCACAATGGGGAAAAGGGCATTGTGATGTCA
This sequence comes from Eleutherodactylus coqui, assembly GCA_035609135.1. Classification (NCBI taxonomy): domain Eukaryota; kingdom Metazoa; phylum Chordata; class Amphibia; order Anura; family Eleutherodactylidae; genus Eleutherodactylus; species Eleutherodactylus coqui. The sequence continues at coordinate 175,371,010 of CM069412.1, read as the reverse complement.
CAATGGGGGAAAGGGCATTGTGATGTCACAATGGGGAAAAGGGCATTGTGTTGCCACAAAGGAGGAAAGGGCATTGTGATGTCACAATGGGGAAAACTGCATTGTGATGTCACAATGGGGGAAAGCGCATTGTGATGTCACAATGGGGGAAAGCGCATTGTGATGTCACAGTGGGGAAAAGGGCATTGTGATGTCACAATGGGGAAAACGGCATTGTGATGTCACAATGGGGGAACAGGCATTGTGATGTCACAATTGGGAAAAGGGCATTGTGATGTCACAATGGGGGAAAGGGCATTGTGATGTCACAATGGGGGAAAGGGCATTGTGATGTCACAATGGGGGAAAGGGCATTGTGATGTCACAATGGGGGAAAGGGCATTGTGATGCCACAATAGGGGAAAGGGCATTGTGATGTCACAATGGGGTAAAGGGCATTGTGATGTCACAGTGGGGGAAAAGTGCATTGTGATGTCACAGTGGGGGAAAGTGCATTGTGATGTCACAGTGGGGGAAAGGGCATTGTGATGTCACAATGGGGGAAAGGGCATTGTGTTGTCACAATGGAGGAAAGGGCATTGTGATGTCACAATGAGGGAAAGGGTATTGTGATGTCACAATGGGGGAAAAGTGCATTGTGATGTCACAGTGGGGGAAAAGTGCATTGTGATGTCACAGTGGGGGAAAATGCATTGTTATATCACAATGGGGGAAAAGTGCATTGTGATGTCACAGTGGGGAAAAAGTGCATTGTGAAGTCACAGTGGGGGAAAATGCATTGTTATGTCACAGTGGGGGAAAGTACATTGTGATGTCACAATGGGAGAACGGGCATTGTGATGTCACAATGGGGGAAAGGGCATTGTGATGTCACAATGTGGAACAGGCATTGTGATGTCACAATGGGGGAACAGGCATTGTGATGTCACAATGGGGGAAAGGGCATTGTGATGTCACAATGGGGGAAAGGGCATTGTGATGTCACAATGGGGAAATGGAATTGTGATGTCACAATGGGGGAAAGGGCATTGTGATGTCACAATGGGGGAAAAGGGCATTGTGATGTCACAATAGGGGAAAAGGGCATTGTGATGTCACAATGGGGGAAACGGCATTGTGATGTCACAATGGGGGAAAGGGCTTTGTGATGTCACGATGGGGGAAAGTGCATTGTGATGTCACAATGGGGGAAAGGTCATTGTGATGTCACAATGGGGGAAAAGTGCATTGTGATGTCACAATGGGGGAAAAGTGCATTGTGATGTCACAGTGGGGGAAAAGTGCATTGTGATGTCACAGTGGGGGAAAAGTGCATTGTGATGTCACAGTGGGGGAAAGTGCATTGTGATGTCACAGTGGGGGAAAGGGCATTGTGTTGTCACAATGGAGGAAAGGGCATTGTGATGTCACATTGGGGAGAGGGCATTGTGATGTCACAATGGGGAAAGGGCATTGTGATGTCACAATGGGGGAAAGGGCATTGTGATGTCACAATGGGGAAAACTGCATTGTGATGTCACAATGGGGAAAACTGCATTGTGATGTCACAATGGGGGAACAGGCATTGTGATGTCACAGAGGGGAAAACTGCATTGTGATGTCACAATGGGGGAACAGGCATTGTGATGTCACAGAGGGGAAAACTGCATTGTGATGTCACAGAGGGGGAAAGTGCATTGTGATGTCACAGTGGGGGAAAGGGCATTGTGATGTCACAATGGGGGAACAGGCATTGTGATGTCACAATGGGTGAAAGGGCATTGTGATGTCACAGTGGGGGAAAGGGCATTGTGATGTCACAATGAGGGAAAAGGGCATTGTGATGTCACAATGCGGGAAAAGGCATTGTGTTGCCACAATAGGGGAAAGGGCATTGTGATGTCACAATGGGGAAAACTGCATTGTGATGTCACAATGGGGGAACAGGCATTGTGATGTCACAGAGGGGAAAACTGCATTGTGATGTCACAATGGGGGAACAGGCATTGTGATGTCACAGAGGGGAAAACTGCATTGTGATGTCACAGAGGGGGAAAGTGCATTGTGATGTCACAGTGGGGGAAAGGGCATTGTGATGTCACAATGGGGGAACAGGCATTGTGATGTCACAATGGGTGAAAGGGCATTGTGATGTCACAGTGGGGGAAAGGGCATTGTGATGTCACAATGAGGGAAAAGGGCATTGTGATGTCACAATGCGGGAAAAGGCATTGTGTTGCCACAATAGGGGAAAGGGCATTGTGATGTCACAATGGGGAAAACTGCATTGTGATGTCACAATGGGGGAACAGGCATTGTGATGTCACAGAGGGGAAAACTGCATTGTGATGTCACAATGGGGGACCAGGCATTGTGATGTCACAGAGGGGAAAACTGCATTGTGATGTCACAGAGGGGGAAAGTGCATTGTGATGTCACAGTGGGGGAAAGGGCATTGTGATGTCACAATGGGGGAACAGGCATTGTGATGTCACAATGGGTGAAAGGGCATTGTGATGTCACAATGGGGGAAAGGGCATTGTGATGTCACAATGAGTCAAAAGGGCATTGTGATGTCACAATGCGGGAAAAGGCATTGTGTTGCCACAATAGGGGAAAGGGCATTGTGATGTCACAATGGGGGAAAAGGCATTGTGTTGCCACAATAGGGGAAAGGGCATTGTGATGTCACAATAGGGGAAATGGCAGTGTGATGTCACAGTGGGGGAAAAGTGCATTGTGATGTCACAGTGGGGGAAAAGTGCATTGTGATGTCACAGTGGGGGAAAGGGCATTGTGATGTCACAGTAGGGGAAAGGGCATTGTGATGTCACAATGGGGAAAAGGGCATTGTGATGTCACAATGGGGGAAAGGGCATTGTGATGTCACAATGGGGAAAAGGGCATTGTGTTGCCACAAAGGAGGAAAGGGCATTGTGATGTCACAATGGGGAAAACTGCATTGTGATGTCACAATGGGGAAAACTGCATTGTGATGTCACAATGGGGGAAAGCGCATTGTGATGTCACAGTGGGGAAAAGGGCATTGTGATGTCACAATGGGGAAAACGGCATTGTGATGTCACAATGGGGGAACAGGCATTGTGATGTCACAATTGGGAAAAGGGCATTGTGATGTCACAATGGGGGAAAGGGCATTGTGATGTCACAATGGGGGAAAGGGCATTGTGATGTCACAATGGGGGAAAGGGCATTGTGATGTCACAATGGGGGAAAGGGCATTGTGATGCCACAATAGGGGAAAGGGCATTGTGATGTCACAATGGGGTAAAGGGCATTGTGATGTCACAGTGGGGGAAAAGTGCATTGTGATGTCACAGTGGGGGAAAGTGCATTGTGATGTCACAGTGGGGGAAAGGGCATTGTGATGTCACAATGGGGGAAAGGGCATTGTGTTGTCACAATGGAGGAAAGGGCATTGTGATGTCACAATGAGGGAAAGGGTATTGTGATGTCACAATGGGGGAAAAGTGCATTGTGATGTCACAGTGGGGGAAAAGTGCATTGTTATATCACAATGGGGGAAAAGTGCATTGTGATGTCACAGTGGGGAAAAGGTGCATTGTGAAGTCACAGTGGGGGAAAATGCATTGTTATGTCACAGTGGGGGAAAGTACATTGTGATGTCACAATGGGAGAACGGGCATTGTGATGTCACAATGGGGGAAAGGGCATTGTGATGTCACAATGGGGAACAGGCATTGTGATGTCACAATGGGGGAACAGGCATTGTGATGTCACAATGGGGGAAAGGGCATTGTGATGTCACAATGGGGGAAAGGGCATTGTGATGTCACAATGGGGAAATGGAATTGTGATGTCACAATGGGGGAAAGGGCATTGTGATGTCACAATGGGGGAAAAGGGCATTGTGATGTCACAATAGGGGAAAAGGGCATTGTGATGTCACAATGGGGGAAACGGCATTGTGATGTCACAATGGGGGAAAGGGCTTTGTGATGTCACGATGGGGGAAAGTGCATTGTGATGCCACAATAGGGGAAAGGGCATTGTGATGTCACAATGGGGTAAAGGGCATTGTGATGTCACAGTGGGGGAAAAGTGCATTGTGATGTCACAGTGGGGGAAAGTGCATTGTGATGTCACAGTGGGGGAAAGGGCATTGTGATGTCACAATGGGGGAAAGGGCATTGTGTTGTCACAATGGAGGAAAGGGCATTGTGATGTCACAATGAGGGAAAGGGTATTGTGATGTCACAATGGGGGAAAAGTGCATTGTGATGTCACAGTGGGGGAAAAGTGCATTGTTATATCACAATGGGGGAAAAGTGCATTGTGATGTCACAGTGGGGAAAAAGTGCATTGTGAAGTCACAGTGGGGGAAAATGCATTGTTATGTCACAGTGGGGGAAAGTACATTGTGATGTCACAATGGGAGAACGGGCATTGTGATGTCACAATGGGGGAAAGGGCATTGTGATGTCACAATGGGGAACAGGCATTGTGATGTCACAATGGGGGAACAGGCATTGTGATGTCACAATGGGGGAAAGGGCATTGTGATGTCACAATGGGGGAAAGGGCATTGTGATGTCACAATGGGGAAATGGAATTGTGATGTCACAATGGGGGAAAGGGCATTGTGATGTCACAATGGGGGAAAAGGGCATTGTGATGTCACAATAGGGGAAAAGGGCATTGTGATGTCACGATGGGGGAAAGTGCATTGTGATGCCACAATAGGGGAAAGGGCATTGTGATGTCACAATGGGGTAAAGGGCATTGTGATGTCACAGTGGGGGAAAAGTGCATTGTGATGTCACAGTGGGGGAAAGTGCATTGTGATGTCACAGTGGGGGAAAGGGCATTGTGATGTCACAGTGGGGAAAAGGGCATTGTGATGTCACAATGGGGAAAACGGCATTGTGATGTCACAATGGGGGAACAGGCATTGTGATGTCACAATTGGGAAAAGGGCATTGTGATGTCACAATGGGGGAAAGGGCATTGTGATGTCACAATGGGGGAAAGGGCATTGTGATGTCACAATGGGGGAAAGGGCATTGTGATGTCACAATGGGGGAAAGGGCATTGTGATGCCACAATAGGGGAAAGGGCATTGTGATGTCACAATGGGGTAAAGGGCATTGTGATGTCACAGTGGGGGAAAAGTGCATTGTGATGTCACAGTGGGGGAAAGTGCATTGTGATGTCACAGTGGGGGAAAGGGCATTGTGATGTCACAATGGGGGAAAGGGCATTGTGTTGTCACAATGGAGGAAAGGGCATTGTGATGTCACAATGAGGGAAAGGGTATTGTGATGTCACAATGGGGGAAAAGTGCATTGTGATGTCACAGTGGGGGAAAAGTGCATTGTTATATCACAATGGGGGAAAAGTGCATTGTGATGTCACAGTGGGGAAAAAGTGCATTGTGAAGTCACAGTGGGGGAAAATGCATTGTTATGTCACAGTGGGGGAAAGTACATTGTGATGTCACAATGGGAGAACGGGCATTGTGATGTCACAATGGGGGAAAGGGCATTGTGATGTCACAATGGGGAACAGGCATTGTGATGTCACAATGGGGGAACAGGCATTGTGATGTCACAATGGGGGAAAGGGCATTGTGATGTCACAATGGGGGAAAGGGCATTGTGATGTCACAATGGGGAAATGGAATTGTGATGTCACAATGGGGGAAACGGCATTGTGATGTCACAATGGGGGAAAGGGCTTTGTGATGTCACGATGGGGGAAAGTGCATTGTGATGCCACAATAGGGGAAAGGGCATTGTGATGTCACAATGGGGTAAAGGGCATTGTGATGTCACAGTGGGGGAAAAGTGCATTGTGATGTCACAGTGGGGGAAAGTGCATTGTGATGTCACAGTGGGGGAAAGGGCATTGTGATGTCACAATGGGGGAAAGGGCATTGTGTTGTCACAATGGAGGAAAGGGCATTGTGATGTCACAATGAGGGAAAGGGTATTGTGATGTCACAATGGGGGAAAAGTGCATTGTGATGTCACAGTGGGGGAAAAGTGCATTGTTATATCACAATGGGGGAAAAGTGCATTGTGATGTCACAGTGGGGAAAAAGTGCATTGTGAAGTCACAGTGGGGGAAAATGCATTGTTATGTCACAGTGGGGGAAAGTACATTGTGATGTCACAATGGGAGAACGGGCATTGTGATGTCACAATGGGGGAAAGGGCATTGTGATGTCACAATGGGGAACAGGCATTGTGATGTCACAATGGGGGAACAGGCATTGTGATGTCACAATGGGGGAAAGGGCATTGTGATGTCACAATGGGGGAAAGGGCATTGTGATGTCACAATGGGGAAATGGAATTGTGATGTCACAATGGGGGAAAGGGCATTGTGATGTCACAATGGGGGAAAAGGGCATTGTGATGTCACAATAGGGGAAAAGGGCATTGTGATGTCACAATGGGGGAAACGGCATTGTGATGTCACAATGGGGGAAAGGGCTTTGTGATGTCACGATGGGGGAAAGTGCATTGTGATGTCACAATCGGGGAAAGGTCATTGTGATGTCACAATGGGGGAAAAGTGCATTGTGATGTCACAGTGGGGGAAAAGTGCATTGTGATGTCACAGTGGGGGAAAAGTGCATTGTGATGTCACAGTGGGGGAAAGTGCATTGTGATGTCACAGTGGGGGAAAGGGCATTGTGTTGTCACAATGGAGGAAAGGGCATTGTGATGTCACATTGGGGAGAGGGCATTGTGATGTCACAATGGGGAAAGGGCATTGTGATGTCACAATGGGGGAAAGGGCATTGTGATGTCACAATGGGGAAAACTGCATTGTGATGTCACAATGGGGAAAACTGCATTGTGATGTCACAATGGGGGAAGAGGCATTGTGATGTCACAGAGGGGAAAACTGCATTGTGATGTCACAATGGGGGAACAGGCATTGTGATGTCACAGAGGGGAAAACTGCATTGTGATGTCACAGAGGGGGAAAGTGCATTGTGATGTCACAGTGGGGGAAAGGGCATTGTGATGTCACAATGGGGGAACAGGCATTGTGATGTCACAATGGGTGAAAGGGCATTGTGATGTCACAGTGGGGGAAAGGGCATTGTGATGTCACAATGGGGGAAACGGCATTGTGATGTCACAACGAGGAAAAGGGCATTGTGATGTCACAATGGGGAAATGGAATTGTGATGTCACAATGGGGAAAGGGCATTGTGTTGTCACAATGGGGGAAAGGGCATTGTGATGTCACAATAGGGGAAAGGGCATTGTGATGTCACAATTGGGGAAAAGTGCATTGTGATGTCACAGTTGGGGAAAATGCATTGTTATATCACAATGGGGGAAAAGTGCCTTGTGATGTCACAGTGGGGGGAAAGTGCATTGTGATGTCACAGTGGGGGAAAATGCATTGTTATGTCACAGTGGGGGAAAGTACATTGTGATGTCACAATGGGGGAACGGGCATTGTGATGTCACAATGGGGGAAAGGGCATTGTGATGTCACAATGGGGGAATGGGCATTGTGATGTCACAATGCGGAAAACTCCATTGTGATTTCACAATGGGGAAAACTGCATTGTGATGTCACAATGGGGGAACAGGCATTGTGATGTCACAATGGGGGAAAGGGCATTGTGATGTCACAATGGGGGAAAGGGCATTGTGATGTCACATTGGTGGAAAGGGCATTGTGATGTCACATTGGTGGAAAGGGCATTGTGATGTCACAATGAGGAAAAGGGCATTGGGATGTCACAATGGGGAAAATGGAATTGGGATGTCACAATGGGGGAAAGGGCATTGTGATGTCACAATGGGGAAAATGGAATTGTGATGTCACAATGGGGGAAAGGGCATTGTGATGACACAATGGGGGAAAAGGGCATTGTGTTGTCACAATGGGGGAAAAGGGCATTGTGATGTCACAATGGGGGAAACGGCATTGTGATGTCACAATGGGGGAAAGGGAATTGTGATGTCACAATGGGGGAAAAGTGCATTGTGATGTCACAATGGGGGAAAAGTGCATTGTGATGTCACAATGGGGGAAAAGTGCATTGTGATGTCACAGTGGGGGAAAAGTGCATTGTGATGTCACAGTGGGGGAAAGTGCATTGTGATGTCAGAGTGGGGGAAAGGGCATTGTTGTGTCACAATGGGGGAAAAGTGCATTGTGATGTCACAGTGGGGGAAAGGGCATTGTGGTGTCACAATGGGGGAAAGGGCATTGTGATGTCACAATGGGGAAAACTGCATTGTGATGTCACAATGGGGACTACTGCATTGTGATGTCACAATGGGGAAAACTGCATTGTGATATCACAATGGGGGAACGGGCATTGTGATGTCACAATGGGGGACAGGGCTATGTGATGTCACAATGGGGAAAGTGCATTGTGATGTCACAATGGGGGAAAGGACATTGTGATGTCACAATGGGGGAAGTGCATTGTGATGTCAGAATTGGGGAAAAGTGCATTGTGATGTCACAATGCGGGAAAAGTGCATTGTGATGTCACAGTGGGGGAAAAGTGCATTGTGATGTCACAGTAGGGGAAAGTGCATTGTGATGTCACTGTGGGGGAAAGGGCATTGTGATGTCACAATGGGGGAAAGGGCATTGTGTTGTCACAATGCGGAAATGGAATTGTGTGTTGTCACAATGGGGGAAAGGGCATTGTGATGTCACAATGGGGGAAAGGGCATTGTGATGTCACAATGGGGGTAAGTGCATTGTGATGTCACAATGGGGGAAAGGGCATTGTGATGCCACAATAGGGGAAAGGGCATTGTGATGTCACAATGGGGTAAAGGGCATTGTGATGTCACAGTGGGGGAAAAGTGCATTGTGATGTCACAGTGGGGGAAAGTGCATTGTGATGTCACAGTGGGGGAAAGGGCATTGTGATGTCACAATGGGGGAAAGGGCATTGTGTTGTCACAATGGAGGAAAGGGCATTGTGATGTCACAATGAGGGAAAGGGCATTGTGATGTCACAATGGGGGAAAAGTGCTTTGTGATGTCACAGTGGGGGGAAAGTGCATTGTGATGTCACAGTGGGGGAAAATGCATTGTTATATCACAATGGGGGAAAAGTGCATTGTGATGTCACAGTGGGGAAAAGTGCATTGTTATCTCACAGTGGGGGAAAGTACATTGTGATGTCACAATGGAGGAACGGGCATTGTGATGTCACAATGGGGGAAAGGGCATTGTGATGTCAAAATGGGGGAAAGGGCATTGTGATGTCACAATGGGGAAAACTGCATTGCGCTGTCACAATGGGGAAAACTGCATTGTGATGTCACAATGGGGGAACAGGCATTGTGATGTCACAATGGGGGAAAGGGCATTGTGATGTCACATTGGTGGAAAGGGCATTGTGATGTCACAATGAGGAAAAGGGCATTGTGATGTCACAATGGGGAAAATGGAATTGTGATGTCACAATGGGGGAAAGGGCATTGTGATGTCACAATGGGGAAAATGGAATTGTGATGTCACAATGGGGGAAAGGGCATTGTGATGTCACAATGGGGGAAAAGGGCATTGTGATGTCACAATGGGGGAAAGGGAATTGTGATGTCACAATGGGGGAAAAGTGCATTGTGATGTCACAATGGGGGAAAAGTGCATTGTGATGTCACAATGGGGGAAAATTGCATTGTGATGTCACAGTGGGGGAAAAGTGCAGTGTGATGTCACAGTGGGGGAAAGTGCATTGTGATGTCAGAGTGGGGGAAAGGGCATTGTGGTGTCACAATGGGGGAAAAGTGCATTGTGATGTCACAGTGGGGGAAAGGGCAATGTGATGTCACAATGGGGGAAAGGGCATTGTGATGTCACAATGGGGAAAACTGCATTGTGATGTCACAATGGGGAAAACTGCATTGTGATGTCACAATGGGGACAACTGCATTGTGATGTCACAATGGGGAAAACTGCATTGTGATATTACAATGGCGGAAGGGCATTGTGATGTCACAATGGGGGACAGGGCGTTGTGATGTCACAATGGGGGAAATGACAGTGTTATGTCACAATGGGGGAAAGGGCATTGTGATGTCACAATGGGGGAAAGGGCATTGTGATGTCACAATGGGGGAAAGTGCATTGTGATGTCACAATGGGGGAAAGGGCATTGTGATGTCACAATGGGGGAAGTGCATTGTGATGTCAGAATGGGGGAAAAGTGCATTGTGATGTCACAATGCGGGAAAAGTGCATTGTGATGTCACAGTGGGGGAAAAGTGCATTGTGATGTCACAGTGGGGGAAAGTGCATTGTGATGTCACAGTGGGGGAAAAGTGCATTGTGATGTCACAGTGGGGGAAAGGGCATTTTGATGTCACAATGGGGGAAAAGTGCATCGTGACGTCACAGTGGGGGAAAGTGCATTGTGTTGTCACAATGGAGGAAAGGGCATTGTGATGTCACAATGGGGGAAAGGTCATTTTGATGTCACAATGGGGGAAAGGTCATTTTGATGTCACAATGGGGGAAAAGGGCATTGTGATGTTACAATGGGGGAAAAGGGCATTGTGATGTCACAATTGGGATAAGGGCATTGTGATGTCACAATGGGGGAAAGGGCATTGTGATGTCACAATGGGGGGAAACTGCATTGTGATGTCACAATGGGGGAACGGGCATTGTGATGTCACAATGGGGAAAACTGCATTGTGATATCACAATGGGGAAAGGGCATTGCGATGTCACAATAGGGGAAAGGGCATTGTGATGTCACAATGGGGGAAAGGGCATTGTGATGTCACAATGGGGTTAGGGGCATTGTGATGTCAGAATGGGGGAAAGGGTATTGTGATGTCACAATGTTAGAAAGGGCATTGTGATGTCACAATGGGGGAAAGGGCATTGTGATGTCACAATGGGGGAAAGGGCATTGTGATGTCACAATGGGGGAAAGTGCATTGTGATGTCACAGAGGGGAAAACTGCATTGTGATGTCACAGAGGGGGAAAGTGCATTGTGATGTCACAGTGGGGGAAAGGGCATTGTGCTGTCACAATGGCGGAAAGGGCATTGTGATGTCACAATAGGGGAAAGGGCATTGTGATGTCACAATGGGGGAAAAGTGTATTGTGATGTCACAGTGGGGGAAAAGTGCATTGTGATGTCACAGTTGGGGAAAATGCATTGTTATGTCACAATGGTGGAAAAGTGCATTGTGATGTCACAGTGGGAGAAAAGTGCATTGTGATGTCACAGTGGGGGAAAATGCATTGTTATGTCACAGTGGGGGAAAGTGCATTGTGATGTCACAATCGGTGAAAGGGCATTGTGATGTCACAATGGGGAAAACTGCATTGTGATGTCACAATGGGGAAAACTGCATTGTGATGTCACAATGGGGGAACGGGCATTGTGATGTCACAATGGGGGAAAGGGCATTGTGATGTCACAATGGGGAAAACTGCATTGTGATGTCACAATGGGGAAAACTGCACTGTGATGTCACAATTGGGAAAACTGCATTGTGATGTCACAACGGGGGAACAGGCATTGTGATGTCACAATGGGGGAAAGGGCATTGTGATGTCACAATGAGGAAAAGGCATTGTGATGTCACAATGGGGAAATGGAATTGTGTGTTGTCACAATGGGGGTAAGGGCATTGTGATGTCACAATGGGGGAAAGGGCATTGTGATGTCACAATGGGGGTAAGTGCATTGTGATGTCACAATGGGGGAAAGGGCATTGTGATGCCACAATAGGGGAAAGGGCATTGTGATGTCACAATGGGGTAAAGGGTATTGTGATGTCACAGTGGGGGAAAAGTGCATTGTGATGTCACAGTGGGGGAAAGTGCATTGTGATGTCACAGTGGGGGAAAGGGCATTGTGATGTCACAATGGGGGAAAGGGCATTGTGATGTCACAGTGGGGGAAAAGTGCATTGTGATGTCACAGTGGGGGAAAGTGCATTGTGATGTCACAATGGGGGAAAGGGCATTGTGATGTCACAATGGGGGAAAGGGCATTGTGATGTCACAATGGGGAAAACTGCACTGTGATGTCACAATTGGGAAAACTGCATTGTGACGTCACAAAGAGGGAACAGGCATTGTGATGTCACAATGGGGGAAAGGGCATTGTGATGTCACAATGAGGAAAAGGGCATTGTGATGTCACAATGGGGAAATGGAATTGTGTGTTGTCACAATGGGGGTAAGGGCATTGTGATGTCACAATGGGGGAAAGGGCATTGTGATGTCACAATGGGGGTAAGTGCATTGTGATGTCACAATGGGGGAAAGGGCATTGTGATGCCACAATAGGGGAAAGGGCATTGTGATGTCACAATGGGGTAAAGGGCATTGTGATGTTACAGTGGGGGAAAAGTGCATTGTGATGTCACAGTGGGGGAAAGTGCATTGTGATGTCACAGTGGGGGAAAGGGCATTGTGATGTCACAATGGGGGAAAGGGCATTGTGTTGTCACAATGGAGGAAAGGGCATTGTGATGTCACAGTGGGGGAAAAGTGCATTGTGATGTCACAGTGGGGGAAAGTGCATTGTGATGTCACAATGGGGGAAAGGACATTGTGATGTCACAATGGGGGAAAAGTGCATCGTGACGTCACAGTGGGGGAAAGTGCATTGTGTTGTCACAATGGAGGAAAGGGCATTGTGATGTCACAATGGGGGAAAGGTCATTTTGATGTCTCAATGGGGGAAAGGTCATTTTGATGTCACAATGGGGGAAAGGGCATTGTGTTGTCACAATGGAGGAAAGGGCATTGTGATGTCACAGTGGGGGAAAAGTGCATTGTGATGTCACAATGGGGAAAACTGCATTGTGATGTCACAGAGGGGGAAAGTGCATTGTGATGTCACAGTGGGGGAAAGGGCATTGTGATGTCACAATGGGGGAAAGGGCATTGTGATGTCACAATGGGGGAAAAGTGCCTTGTGATGTCACAGAGGGGAAAACTGCATTGTGATGTCACAGAGAGGGAAAGTGCATTGTGATGTCACAGTGGGGGAAAGGGCATTGTGCTGTCACAATAGGGGAAAGGGCATGGTGATGTCACAATGGGGGAAAAGTGTATTGTGATGTCACAGTGGGGGAAAAGTGCATTGTGATGTCACAGTTGGGGAAAATGCATTGTTATGTCACAATGGTGGAAAAGTGCATTGTGATGTCACAGTGGGAGAAAAGTGCATTGTGATGTCACAGTGGGGGAAAATGCATTGTTATGTCACAGTGGGGGAAAGTGCATTGTGATGTCACAATCGGTGAAAGGGCATTGTGATGTCACAATGGGGAAAACTGCATTGTGATGTCACAATTGGGAAAACTGCATTGTGATGTCACAATGGGGGAACGGGCATTGTGATGTCACAATGGGGGAAAGGGCATTGTGATGTCACAATGGGGGAAAGGGCATTGTGATGTCACAATGGGGAAAACTGCACTGTGATGTCACAATTGGGAAAACAGCATTGTGACGTCACAAAGGGGGAACAGACATTGTGATGTCACAATGGGGGAAAGGGCATTGTGATGTCACAATGAGGAAAAGGGCATTGTGATGTCACAATGGGGAAATGGAATTGTGTGTTGTCACAATGGGGGTAAGGGCATTGTGATGTCACAATGGGGGAAAGGGCATTGTAATGTCACAATGGGGGTAAGTGCATTGTGATGTCACAATGGGGGAAAGGGCATTGTGATGCCACAATAGGGGAAAGGGCATTGTGATGTCACAATGGGGTAAAGGGCATTGTGATGTTACAGTGGGGGAAAAGTGCATTGTGATGTCACAGTGGGGGAAAGTGCATTGTGATGTCACAGTGGGGGAAAGGGCATTGTGATGTCACAATGGGGGAAAGGGCATTGTGTTGTCACAATGGAGGAAAGGGCATTGTGATGTCACAGTGGGGGAAAAGTGCATTGTGATGTCACAGTGGGGGAAAGTGCATTGTGATGTCACAATGGGGGAAAGGGCATTGTGATGTCACAATGGGGGAAAGGGCATTGTGATGTCACAATGGGGAAAACTGCACTGTGATGTCACAATTGGGAAAACTGCATTGTGACGTCACAATGGGGGAACAGGCATTGTGATGTCACAATGGGGGAAAGGGCATTGTGATGTCACAATGAGGAAAAGGGCATTGTGATGTCACAATGGGGAAATGGAATTGTGTGTTGTCACAATGGGGGTAAGGGCATTGTGATGTCACAATGGGGGAAAGGGCATTGTGATGTCACAATGGGGGTAAGTGGATTGTGATGTCACAATGGGAGAAAGGGCATTGTGATGCCACAATAGGGGAAAGGGCATTGTGATGTCACAATGGGGTAAAGGGCATTGTGATGTCACAGTGGGGGAAAAGTGCATTGTGATGTCACAGGGGGGGAAAGGGCATTGTGATGTCACAATGGGGGAAAGGGCATTGTGTTGTCACAATGGAGGAAAGGGCATTGTGATGTCACAATGAGGGAAAGGGTATTGTGATGTCACAATGGGGGAAAAGTGCATTGTGTTGTCACAGTGGGGGAAAAGTGCATTGTGATGTCACAGTGGGGGAAAATGCATTGTTATATCACAATGGGGGAAAAGTGCATTGTGATGTCACAGTGGGGAAAAAGTGCATTGTGAAGTCACAGTGGGGGAAAATGCATTGTTATGTCACAGTGGGGGAAAGTACATTGTGATGTCACAATGGGAGAACGGGCATTGTGATGTCACAATGGGGGAAAGGGCATTGTGATGTCACAATGGGGAACAGGCATTGTGATGTCACAATGGGGGAACAGGCATTGTGATGTCACAATGGGGGAAAGGGCATTGTGATGTCACAATGGGGGAAAGGGCATTGTGATGTCACAATGGGGGAAAGGGCATTGTGATGTCGCAATGGGGAACAGGCATTGTGATGTCACAATGGGGGAACAGGCATTGTGATGTCACAATGGGGGAAAGGGCATTGTGATGTCACAATGGGGGAAAGGGCATTGTGATGTCACAATGGTGGAAAGGCCATTGTGATGTCACAATGAGGAAAAGGGCATTGTGATGTCACAATGGGGAAAATGGAATTGTTATGTCACAATGGGGGAAAGGGCATTGTGATGTCACAATGGGGAAATGGAATTGTGATGTCACAATGGGGGAAAGGGCATTGTGATGTCACAATGGGGGAAAAGGGCATTGTGATGTCACAATAGGGGAAAAGGGCATTGTGATGTCACCATGGGGGAAACGGCATTGTGATGTCACAATGGGGGAAAGGGCTTTGTGATGTCACAATGGGGGAAAGTGCATTGTGATGTCACAATCGGGGAAAGGTCATTGTGATGTCACAATGGGGGAAAAGTGCATTGTGATGTCACAATGGGGGAAAAGTGCATTGTGATGTCACAGTGGGGGAAAAGTGCATTGTGATGTCACAGTGGGGGAAAAGTGCATTGTAATGTCACAGTGGGGGAAAGTGCATTGTGATGTCACAGTGGGGGAAAGGGCATTGTGATGTCACAATGGGGAAAAGGGCATTGTGTTGTCACAATGGAGGAAAGGGCATTGTGATGTCACATTGGGGAGAGGGCATTGTGATGTCACAATGGGGAAAGGGCATTGTGATGTCACAATGGGGGAAAGGGCATTGTGATGTCACAATGGGGAAAACTGCATTGTGATGTCACAATGGGGAAAACTGCATTGTGATGTCACAATGGGGGAACAGGCATTGTGATGTCACAGAGGGGAAAACTGCATTGTGATGTCACAGAGGGGGAAAGTGCATTGTGATGTCACAGTGGGGGAAAGGGCATTGTGATGTCACAATGGGGGAACAGGCATTGTGATGTCACAATGAGTGAAAGGGCATTGTGATGTCACAATGGGGGAAACGGCATTGTGATGTCACAACGAGGAAAAGGGCATTGTGATGTCACAATGGGGGAAACGGCATTGTGATGTCACAACGAGGAAAAGGGCATTGTGATGTCACAATGGGGAAATGGAATTGTGATGTCACAATGGGGGAAAGGGCATTGTGTTGTCACAATGGGGGAAAGGGCATTGTGATGTCACAATAGGGGAAAGGGCATTGTGATGTCACAATTGGGGAAAAGTGCATTGTGATGTCACAATGGGGGAAACGGCATTGTGATGTCACAACGAGGAAAAGGGCATTGTGATGTCACAATGGGGAAATGGAATTGTGATGTCACAATGGGGGAAAGGGCATTGTGTTGTCACAATGGGGGAAAGGGCATTGTGATGTCACAATAGGGGAAAGTGCATTGTGATGTCACAATTGGGGAAAAGTGCATTGTGATGTCACAGTGGGGGAAAAGTGCATTGTGATGTCACAGTTGGGGAAAATGCATTGTTATATCACAATGGGGGAAAAGTGCCTTGTGATGTCACAGTGGGGGGAAAGTGCATTGTGATGTCACAGTGGGGGAAAATGCATTGTTATGTCACAGTGGGGGAAAGTACATTGTGATGTCACAATGGGGGAACGGGCATTGTGATGTCACAATGGGGGAAAGGGCATTGTGATGTCACAATGGGGGAAAGGGCATTGTGATGTCACAATGGGGGAAAGGGCATTGTGATGTCACATTGGTGGAAAGGGCATTGTGATGTCACATTGGTGGAAAGGGCATTGTGATGTCACAATGAGGAAAATGGCATTGGGATGTCACAATGGGGAAAACTGCATTGTGATGTCACAATGGGGAAAACTGCATTGTGATGTCACAATGGGGGAACAGGCATTGTGATGTCACAATGGGGGAAAGGGCATTGTGATGTCACAATGGGGGAAAGGGCATTGTGATGTCACATTGGTGGAAAGGGCATTGTGATGTCACATTGGTGGAAAGGGCATTGTGATGTCACAATGAGGAAAATGGCATTGGGATGTCACAATGGGGAAAATGGAATTGTGATGTCACAATGGGGGAAAGGGCATTGTGATGTCACAATGGGGAAAATGGAATTGTGATGTCACAATGGGGGAAAGGGCATTGTGATGTCACAATGGGGAAAATGGAATTGTGATGTCAAAATTTGGGGAAAGGGCCTTGTGATGACACAATGGGGGAAAAGGGCATTGTGTTGTCACAATGGGGGAAAAGGGCATTGTGATGTCACAATGGGGGAAACGGCATTGTGATGTCACAATGGGGGAAAGGGAATTGTGATGTCACAATGGGGGAAAAGTGCATTGTGATGTCACAATGGGGGAAAAGTGCATTGTGATGTCACAATGGGGGAAAAGTGCATTGTGATGTCACAGTGGGGGAAAAGTGCATTGTGATGTCACAGTGGGGGAAAGTGCATTGTGATGTCAGAGTGGAGGAAAGGGCATTGTTGTGTCACAATGGGGGAAAAGTGCATTGTTATGTCACAGTGGGGGAAAGGGCATTGTGGTGTCACAATGGGGGAAAGGGCATTGTGATGTCACAATCGGGAAAACTGCATTGTGATGTCACAATGGGGAAAACTGCATTGTGATGTCACAATGGGGACAACTGCATTGTGATGTCACAATGGGGAAAACTGCATTGTGATATCACAATGGGGGAACGGGCATTGTGATGTCACAATGGGGGACAGGGCTATGTGATGTCACAATGGGGGAAATGACATTGTGATGTCACAATGGGGGAAAGGGCATTGTGATGTCACAATGGGGAAAACTGCAATGTGATGTCACAATTGGGAAAACTGGATTGTGACGTCACAATGGGGGAACATTCATTGTGATGTCACAATGGGGGAAAGGGCATTGTGATGTCACAATGAGGAAAAGGGCATTGTGATGTCACAATGGGGAAATGGAATTGTGTGTTGTCACAATGGGGGTAAGGGCATTGTGATGTCACAATGGGGGAAAGGGCATTGTGATGTCACAATGGGGGTAAGTGCATTGTGATGTCACAATGGGAGAAAGGGCATTGTGATGCCACAATAGGGGAAAGGGCATTGTGATGTCACAATGGGGTAAAGGGCATTGTGATGTCACAGTGGGGGAAAAGTGCATTGTGATGTCACAGTGGGGGAAAGTGCATTGTGATGTCACAGTGGGGGAAAGGGCATTGTGATGTCACAATGGGGGAAAGGGCATTGTGTTGTCACAATGGAGGAAAGGGAATTGTGATGTCACAATGAGGGAAAGGGTATTGTGATGTCACAATGGGGGAAAAGTGCATTGTGATGTCACAGTGGGGGAAAAGTGCATTGTGATGTCACAGTGGGGGAAAATGCATTGTTATATCACAATGGGGGAAAAGTGCATTGTGATGTCACAGTGGGGAAAAAGTGCATTGTGAAATCACAGTGGGGGAAAATGCATTGTTATGTCACAGTGGGGGAAAGTACATTGTGATGTCACAATGGGAGAACGGGCATTGTGATGTCACAATGGGGGAAAGGGCATTGTGATGTCACAATGGGGAACAGGCATTGTGATGTCACAATGGGGGAACAGGCATTGTGATGTCACAATGGGGGAAACGGCATTGTGATGTCACAATGGGGGAAAGGGCATTGTGATGTCACAATGGTGGAAAGGCCATTGTGATGTCACAATGAGGAAAAGGGCATTGTGATGTCACAATGGGGAAAATGGAATTGTTATGTCACAATGGGGGAAAGGGCATTGTGATGTCACAATGGGGAAATGGAATTGTGATGTCACAATGGGGGAAAGGGCATTGTGATGTCACAATGGGGGAAGAGGGCATTGTGATGTCACATTAGGGGAAAAGGGCATTGTCATGTCACAATGGGGGAAACGGCATTGTGATGTCACAATGGGGGAAAGGGCTTTGTGATGTCACAATGGGGAAAACTGCATTGTGATGTCACAATGGGGAAAACTGCATTGTGATGTCACAATGGGGACAACTGCATTGTGATGTCACAATGGGGAAAACTGCATTGTGATATCACAATGGGGGAAGGGGCATTGTGATGTCACAATGGGGGACAGGGCTATGTGATGTCACAATGGGGGAAATGACATTGTGATGTCACAATGGGGGAAAGGGCATTGTGATGTCACAATGGGGAAAACTGCACTGTGATGTCACAATTGGGAAAACTGCATTGTGACGTCACAATGGGGGAACAGGCATTGTGATGTCACAATGGGGGAAAGGGCATTGTGATGTCACAATGAGGAAAAGGGCATTGTGATGTCACAATGGGGAAATGGAATTGTGTGTTGTCACAATGGGGGTAAGGGCATTGTGATGTCACAATGGGGGAAAGTGCATTGTGATGTCACAATGGGGAACAGGCATTGTGATGTCACAATGGGGGAACAGGCATTGTGATGTCACAATGGGGGAAAGGGCATTGTGATGTCACAATGGGGGAAAGGGCATTGTGATGTCACAATGGTGGAAAGGCCATTGTGATGTCACAATGAGGAAAAGGGCATTGTGATGTCACAATGGGGAAAATGGAATTGTTATGTCACAATGGGGGAAAGGGCATTGTGATGTCACAATGGGGAAATGGAATTGTGATGTCACAATGGGGGAATGGGCATTGTGATGTCACAATGGGGGAAAAGGGCATTGTGATGTCACAATAGGGGAAAAGGGCATTGTGATGTCACAATGGGGGAAACGGCATTGTGATGTCACAATGGGGGAAAGGGCTTTGTGATGTCACGATGGGGGAAAGTGCATTGTGATGTCACAATCGGGGAAAGGTCATTGTGATGTCACAATGGGGGAAAAGGGCATTGTGATGTCACAATGGGGGAAAAGTGCATTGTGATGTCACAGTGGGGGAAAAGTGCATTGTGATGTCACAGTGGGGGAAAAGTGCATTGTGATGTTACAGTGGGGGAAAGTGCATTGTGATGTCACAGTGGGGCAAAGGGCATTGTGATGTCACAATGGGGAAAAGGGCATTGTGTTGTCACAATGGAGGAAAGGGCATTGTGATGTCACATTGGGGAGAGGGCATTGTGATGTCACAATGGGGAAAGGGCATTGTGATGTCACAATGGGGGAAAGGGCATTGTGATGTCACAATGGGGAAAACTGCATTGTGATGTCACAATGGGGAAAACTGCATTGTGATGTCACAATGGGGGAACAGGCATTGTGATGTCACAGAGGAGAAAACTGCATTGTGATGTCACAGAGGGGGAAAGTGCATTGTGATGTCACAGTGGGGGAAAGGGCATTGTGATGTCACAATGGGGGAACAGGCATTGTGATGTCACAATGGGTGAAAGGGCATTGTGATGTCACAGTGGGGGAAAGGGCATTGTGATGTCACAATGGGGGAAACGGCATTGTGATGTCACAATAGGGGAAAGGGCATTGTGATGTCAAAATTGGGGAAAAGTGCATTGTGATGTCACAGTGGGGGAAAAGTGCATTGTGATGTCACAGTTGGGGAAAATGCATTGTTATATCACAATGGGGGAAAAGTGCCTTGTGATGTCACAGTGGGGGGAAAGTGCATTGTGATGTCACAGTGGGGGAAAATGCATTGTTATGTCACAGTGGGGGAAAGTACATTGTGATGTCACAATGGGGGAACGGGCATTGTGATGTCACAATGGGGGAAAGGGCATTGTGATGTCACAATGGGGGAATGGGCATTGTGATGTCACAATGCGGAAAACTCCATTGTGATTTCACAATGGGGAAAACTGCATTGTGATGTCACAATGGGGGAACAGGCATTGTGATGTCACAATGGGGGAAAGGGCATTGTGATGTCACAATGGGGGAAAGGGCATTGTGATGTCACATTGGTGGAAAGGGCATTGTGATGTCACATTGGTGGAAAGGGCATTGTGATGTCACAATGAGGAAAAGGGCATTGGGATGTCACAATGGGGAAAATGGAATTGTGATGTCACAATGGGGGAAAGGGCATTGTGATGTCACAATGTGGAAAATGGAATTGTGATGTCACAATGGGGGAAAGGGCATTGTGATGACACAATGGGGGAAAAGGGCATTGTGTTGTCACAATGGGGGAAAAGGGCATTGTGATGTCACAATGGGGGAAAAGTGCATTGTGATGTCACAATGGGGGAAAGGGAATTGTGATGTCACAATGGGGGAAAAGTGCATTGTGATGTCACAATGGGGGAAAAGTGCATTGTGATGTCACAATGGGGGAAAAGTGCATTGTGATGTCACAGTGGGGGAAAAGTGCATTGTGATGTCACAGTGGGGGAAAGTGCATTGTGATGTCAGAGTGGGGGAAAGGGCATTGTTGTGTCACAATGGGGGAAAAGTGCATTGTGATGTCACAGTGGGGGAAAGGGCATTGTGGTGTCACAATGGGGGAAAGGGCATTGTGATGTCACAATGGGGAAAACTGCATTGTGATGTCACAATGGGGACAACTGCATTGTGATGTCACAATGGGGAAAACTGCATTGTGATATCACAATGGGGGAACGGGCATTGTGATGTCACAATGGGGGACAGGGCTATGTGATGTCACAATGGGGGAAATGACATTGTGATGTCACAATGGGGGAAAGGGCATTGTGATGTCACAATGGGGAAAGTGCATTGTGATGTCACAATGGGGGAAAGGGCATTGTGATGTCACAATGGGGGAAGTGCATTGTGATGTCAGAATTGGGGAAAAGTGCATTGTGATGTCACAATGCGGGAAAAGTGCATTGTGATGTCACAGTGGGGGAAAAGTGCATTGTGATGTCACAGTAGGGGAAAGTGCATTGTGATGTCACTGTGGGGGAAAGGGCATTGTGATGTCACAATGGGGGAAAGGGCATTGTGTTGTCACAATGCGGAAATGGAATTGTGTGTTGTCACAATGGGGGAAAGGGCATTGTCATGTCACAATGGGGGAAAGGGCATTGTCATGTCACAATGGGGGTAAGTGCATTGTGATGTCACAATGGGGGAAAGGGCATTGTGATGCCACAATAGGGGAAAGGGCATTGTGATGTCACAATGGGGTAAAGGGCATTGTGATGTCACAGTGGGGGAAAAGTGCATTGTGATGTCACAGTGGGGGAAAGTGCATTGTGATGTCACAGTGGGGGAAAGGGCATTGTGATGTCACAATGGGGGAAAGGGCATTGTGTTGTCACAATGGAGGAAAGGGCATTGTGATGTCACAATGAGGGAAAGGGCATTGTGATGTCACAATGGGGGAAAAGTGCTTTGTGATGTCACAGTGGGGGAAAGTGCATTGTGATGTCACAGTGGGGGAAAATGCATTGTTATATCACAATGGGGGAAAAGTGCATTGTGATGTCACAGTGGGGAAAAGTGCATTGTTATCTCACAGTGGGGGAAAGTACATTGTGATGTCACAATGGGGGAAAGGGCATTGTCATGTCACATTGGTGGAAAGGGCATTGTGATGTCACAATGAGGAAAAGGGCATTGTGATGTCACAATGGGGAAAATGGAATTGTGATGTCACAATGGGGGAAAGGGCATTGTGATGTCACAATGGGGAAAATGGAATTGTGATGTCACAATGGGGGAAAGGGCATTGTCATGTCACATTGGTGGAAAGGGCATTGTGATGTCACAATGAGGAAAAGGGCATTGTGATGTCACAATGGGGAAAATGGAATTGTGATGTCACAATGGGGGAAAGGGCATTGTGATGTCACAATGGGGAAAATGGAATTGTGATGTCACAATGGGGGAAAGGGCATTGTGATGTCACAATGGGGGGAAAGGGCATTGTGATGTCACAATGGGGGAAAGGGAATTGTGATGTCACAATGGGGGAAAGTGCATTGTGATGTCACAATGGGGGAAAAGTGCATTGTGATGTCACAATGGGGGAAAAGTGCATTGTGATGTCACAGTGGGGGAAAAGTGCAGTGTGATGTCACAGTGGGGGAAAGTGCATTGTGATGTCAGAGTGGGGGAAAGGGCATTGTGGTGTCACAATGGGGGAAAAGTGCATTGTGATGTCACAGTGGGGGAAAGGGCAATGTGATGTCACAATGGGGGAAAGGGCATTGTGATGTCACAATGGGGAAAACTGCATTGTGATGTCACAATAGGGAAAACTGCATTGTGATGTCACAATGGGGACAACTGCATTGTGATGTCACAATGGGGAAAACTGCATTGTGATATCACAATGGGGGAAGGGCATTGTGATGTCACAATGGGGGACAGGGCGTTGTGATGTCACAATGGGGGAAATGACATTGTGATGTCACAATGGGGGAAAGGGCATTGTGATGTCACAATGGGGGAAAGGGCATTGTGATGTCACAATGGGGGAAAGTGCATTGTGATGTCACAATGGGGGAAAGGGCATTGTGATGTCACAATGGGGGAAGTGCATTGTGATGTCAGAATGGGGGAAAAGTGCATTGTGATGTCACAATGCGGGAAAAGTGCATTGTGATGTCACAGTGGGGGAAAAGTGCATTGTGATGTCACAGTGGGGGAAAGTGCATTGTGATGTCACAGTGGGGGAAAAGTGCATTGTGATGTCACAGTGGGGGAAAGGGCATTTTGATGTCACAATGGGGGAAAAGTGCATCGTGACGTCACAGTGGGGGAAAGTGCATTGTGTTGTCACAATGGTGGAAAGGCCATTGTGATGTCACAATGAGGAAAAGGGCATTGTGATGTCACAATGGGGAAAATGGAATTGTTATGTCACAATGGGGGAAAGGGCATTGTGATGTCACAATGGGGAAATGGAATTGTGATGTCACAATGGGGGAAAGGGCATTGTGATGTCACAATGGGGGAAAAGGGCATTGTGATGTCACAATAGGGGAAAAGGGCATTGTGATGTCACAATGGGGGAAACGGCATTGTGATGTCACAATGGGGGAAAGGGCTTTGTGATGTCACGATGGGGGAAAGTGCATTGTGATGTCACAATCGGGGAAAGGTCATTGTGATGTCACAATGGGGGAAAAGGGCATTGTGATGTCACAATGGGGGAAAAGTGCATTGTGATGTCACAGTGGGGGAAAAGTGCATTGTGATGTCACAGTGGGGGAAAAGTGCATTGTGATGTTACAGTGGGGGAAAGTGCATTGTGATGTCACAGTGGGGGAAAGGGCATTGTGATGTCACAATGGGGAAAAGGGCATTGTGTTGTCACAATGGAGGAAAGGGCATTGTGATGTCACATTGGGGAGAGGGCATTGTGATGTCACAATGGGGAAAGGGCATTGTGATGTCACAATGGGGGAAAGGGCATTGTGATGTCACAATGGGGAAAACTGCATTGTGATGTCACAATGGGGAAAACTGCATTGTGATGTCACAATGGGGGAACAGGCATTGTGATGTCACAGAGGAGAAAACTGCATTGTGATGTCACAGAGGGGGAAAGTGCATTGTGATGTCACAGTGGGGGAAAGGGCATTGTGATGTCACAATGGGGGAACAGGCATTGTGATGTCACAATGGGTGAAAGGGCATTGTGATGTCACAGTGGGGGAAAGGGCATTGTGATGTCACAATGGGGGAAACGGCATTGTGATGTCACAATAGGGGAAAGGGCATTGTGATGTCACAATTGGGGAAAAGTGCATTGTGATGTCACAGTGGGGGAAAAGTGCATTGTGATGTCACAGTTGGGGAAAATGCATTGTTATATCACAATGGGGGAAAAGTGCCTTGTGATGTCACAGTGGGGGGAAAGTGCATTGTGATGTCACAGTGGGGGAAAATGCATTGTTATGTCACAGTGGGGGAAAGTACATTGTGATGTCACAATGGGGGAACGGGCATTGTGATGTCACAATGGGGGAAAGGGCATTGTGATGTCACAATGGGGGAATGGGCATTGTGATGTCACAATGCGGAAAACTCCATTGTGATTTCACAATGGGGAAAACTGCATTGTGATGTCACAATGGGGGAACAGGCATTGTGATGTCACAATGGGGGAAAGGGCATTGTGATGTCACAATGGGGGAAAGGGCATTGTGATGTCACATTGGTGGAAAGGGCATTGTGATGTCACATTGGTGGAAAGGGCATTGTGATGTCACAATGAGGAAAAGGGCATTGGGATGTCACAATGGGGAAAATGGAATTGTGATGTCACAATGGGGGAAAGGGCATTGTGATGTCACAATGTGGAAAATGGAATTGTGATGTCACAATGGGGGAAAGGGCATTGTGATGACACAATGGGGGAAAAGGGCATTGTGTTGTCACAATGGGGGAAAAGGGCATTGTGATGTCACAATGGGGGAAAAGTGCATTGTGATGTCACAATGGGGGAAAGGGAATTGTGATGTCACAATGGGGGAAAAGTGCATTGTGATGTCACAATGGGGGAAAAGTGCATTGTGATGTCACAATGGGGGAAAAGTGCATTGTGATGTCACAGTGGGGGAAAAGTGCATTGTGATGTCACAGTGGGGGAAAGTGCATTGTGATGTCAGAGTGGGGGAAAGGGCATTGTTGTGTCACAATGGGGGAAAAGTGCATTGTGATGTCACAGTGGGGGAAAGGGCATTGTGGTGTCACAATGGGGGAAAGGGCATTGTGATGTCACAATGGGGAAAACTGCATTGTGATGTCACAATGGGGACAACTGCATTGTGATGTCACAATGGGGAAAACTGCATTGTGATATCACAATGGGGGAACGGGCATTGTGATGTCACAATGGGGGACAGGGCTATGTGATGTCACAATGGGGGAAATGACATTGTGATGTCACAATGGGGGAAAGGGCATTGTGATGTCACAATGGGGAAAGTGCATTGTGATGTCACAATGGGGGAAAGGGCATTGTGATGTCACAATGGGGGAAGTGCATTGTGATGTCAGAATTGGGGAAAAGTGCATTGTGATGTCACAATGCGGGAAAAGTGCATTGTGATGTCACAGTGGGGGAAAAGTGCATTGTGATGTCACAGTAGGGGAAAGTGCATTGTGATGTCACTGTGGGGGAAAGGGCATTGTGATGTCACAATGGGGGAAAGGGCATTGTGTTGTCACAATGCGGAAATGGAATTGTGTGTTGTCACAATGGGGGAAAGGGCATTGTCATGTCACAATGGGGGAAAGGGCATTGTCATGTCACAATGGGGGTAAGTGCATTGTGATGTCACAATGGGGGAAAGGGCATTGTGATGCCACAATAGGGGAAAGGGCATTGTGATGTCACAATGGGGTAAAGGGCATTGTGATGTCACAGTGGGGGAAAAGTGCATTGTGATGTCACAGTGGGGGAAAGTGCATTGTGATGTCACAGTGGGGGAAAGGGCATTGTGATGTCACAATGGGGGAAAGGGCATTGTGTTGTCACAATGGAGGAAAGGGCATTGTGATGTCACAATGAGGGAAAGGGCATTGTGATGTCACAATGGGGGAAAAGTGCTTTGTGATGTCACAGTGGGGGAAAGTGCATTGTGATGTCACAGTGGGGGAAAATGCATTGTTATATCACAATGGGGGAAAAGTGCATTGTGATGTCACAGTGGGGAAAAGTGCATTGTTATCTCACAGTGGGGGAAAGTACATTGTGATGTCACAATGGGGGAAAGGGCATTGTCATGTCACATTGGTGGAAAGGGCATTGTGATGTCACAATGAGGAAAAGGGCATTGTGATGTCACAATGGGGAAAATGGAATTGTGATGTCACAATGGGGGAAAGGGCATTGTGATGTCACAATGGGGAAAATGGAATTGTGATGTCACAATGGGGGAAAGGGCATTGTCATGTCACATTGGTGGAAAGGGCATTGTGATGTCACAATGAGGAAAAGGGCATTGTGATGTCACAATGGGGAAAATGGAATTGTGATGTCACAATGGGGGAAAGGGCATTGTGATGTCACAATGGGGAAAATGGAATTGTGATGTCACAATGGGGGAAAGGGCATTGTGATGTCACAATGGGGGGAAAGGGCATTGTGATGTCACAATGGGGGAAAGGGAATTGTGATGTCACAATGGGGGAAAAGTGCATTGTGATGTCACAATGGGGGAAAAGTGCATTGTGATGTCACAATGGGGGAAAAGTGCATTGTGATGTCACAGTGGGGGAAAAGTGCAGTGTGATGTCACAGTGGGGGAAAGTGCATTGTGATGTCAGAGTGGGGGAAAGGGCATTGTGGTGTCACAATGGGGGAAAAGTGCATTGTGATGTCACAGTGGGGGAAAGGGCAATGTGATGTCACAATGGGGGAAAGGGCATTGTGATGTCACAATGGGGAAAACTGCATTGTGATGTCACAATGGGGAAAACTGCATTGTGATGTCACAATGGGGACAACTGCATTGTGATGTCACAATGGGGAAAACTGCATTGTGATATCACAATGGGGGAAGGGCATTGTGATGTCACAATGGGGGACAGGGCGTTGTGATGTCACAATGGGGGAAATGACATTGTGATGTCACAATGGGGGAAAGGGCATTGTGATGTCACAATGGGGGAAAGGGCATTGTGATGTCACAATGGGGGAAAGTGCATTGTGATGTCACAATGGGGGAAAGGGCATTGTGATGTCACAATGGGGGAAGTGCATTGTGATGTCAGAATGGGGGAAAAGTGCATTGTGATGTCACAATGCGGGAAAAGTGCATTGTGATGTCACAGTGGGGGAAAAGTGCATTGTGATGTCACAGTGGGGGAAAGTGCATTGTGATGTCACAGTGGGGGAAAAGTGCATTGTGATGTCACAGTGGGGGAAAGGGCATTTTGATGTCACAATGGGGGAAAAGTGCATCGTGACGTCACAGTGGGGGAAAGTGCATTGTGTTGTCACAATGGAGGAAAGGGCATTGTGATGTCACAATGGGGGAAAGGTCATTTTGATGTCACAATGGGGGAAAGGTGATTTTGATGTCACAATGGGGGAAAAGGGCATTGTGATGTTACAATGGGGGAAAAGGGCATTGTGATATCACAATTGGGATAAGGGCATTGTGATGTCACAATGGGGGAAAGGGCATTGTGATGTCACAATGGGGGGAAACTGCATTGTGATGTCACAATGGGGGAACGGGCATTGTGATGTCACAATGGGGAAAACTGCATTGTGATATCACAATGGGGAAAGGGCATTGCGATGTCACAATAGGGGAAAGGGCATTGTGATGTCACAATGGGGGAAAGGGCATTGTGATGTCACAATGGGGGTAGGGGCATTGTGATGTCAGAATGGGGGAAAGGGTATTGTGATGTCACAATGTTAGAAAGGGCATTGTGATGCCACAATGGGGGAAAGGGCATTGTGATGTCACAATGGGGGAAAGGGCATTGTGATGTCACAATGGGGGAAAGGGCATTGTGATGTCACAATGGGGGAAAAGTGCATTGTGATGTCACAGAGGGGAAAACTGCATTGTGATGTCACAGAGGGGGAAAGTGCATTGTGATGTCACAGTGGGGGAAAGGGCATTGTGCTGTCACAATGGCGGAAAGGGCATTGTGATGTCACAATAGGGGAAAGGGCATTGTGATGTCACAATGGGGGAAAAGTGTATTGTGATGTCACAGTGGGGGAAAAGTGCATTGTGATGTCACAGTTGGGGAAAATGCATTGTTATGTCACAATGGTGGAAAAGTGCATTGTGATGTCACAGTGGGAGAAAAGTGCATTGTGATGTCACAGTGGGGGAAAATGCATTGTTATGTCACAGTGGGGGAAAGTGCATTGTGATGTCACAATCGGTGAAAGGGCATTGTGATGTCACAATGGGGAAAACTGCATTGTGATGTCACAATGGGGAAAACTGCATTGTGATGTCACAAAGCGGGAACGGGCATTGTGATGTCACAATGGGGGAAAGGGCATTGTGATGTCACAATGGGGGAAAGGGCATTGTGATGTCACAATGGGGAAAACTGCACTGTGATGTCACAATTGGGAAAACTGCATTGTGACGTCACAAAGGGGGAACAGGCATTGTGATGTCACAATGGGGGAAAGGGCATTGTGATGTCACAATGAGGAAAAGGGCATTGTGATGTCACAATGGGGAAATGGAATTGTGTGTTGTCACAATGGGGGTAAGGGCATTGTGATGTCACAATGGGGGAAAGGGCATTGTGATGTCACAATGGGGGTAAGTGCATTGTGATGTCACAATGGGGGAAAGGGCATTGTGATGCCACAATAGGGGAAAGGGCATTGTGATGTCACAATGGGGTAAAGGGTATTGTGTTGTCACAGTGGGGGAAAAGTGCATTGTGATGTCACAGAGGGGGAAAGTGCATTGTGATATCACAGTGGGGGAAAGGGCATTGTGATGTCTCAATGGGGGAAAGGGCATTGTGTTGTCACAATGGAGGAAAGGGCATTGTGATGTCACAGTGGGGGAAAAGTGCATTGTGATGTCACAGTGGGGGAAAGTGCATTGTGATGTCACAATGGGGGAAAGGGCATTGTGATGTCACAATGGGGCAAAGGGCATTGTGATGTCACAATGGGGAAAACTGCACTGTGATGTCACAATTGGGAAAACTGCATTGTGACGTCACAATGGGGGAACAGGCATTGTGATGTCACAATGGGGGAAAGGGCATTGTGATGTCACAATGAGGAAAAGGGCATTGTGATGTCACAATGGGGAAATGGAATTGTGTGTTTTCACAATGGGGGTAAGGGCATTGTGATGTCACAATGGGGGAAAGGGCATTGTGATGTCACAATGGGGGTAAGTGCATTGTGATGTCACAATGGGGGAAAGGGCATTGTGATGCCACAATAGGGGAAAGGGCATTGTGATGTCACAATGGGGTAAAGGGCATTGCGATGTCACAGTGGGGGAAAAGTGCATTGTGATGTCACAGTGGGGGAAAGTGCATTGTGATGTCACAGTGGGGGAAAGGGCATTGTGATGTCACAATGGGGGAAAGGGCATTGTGTTGTCACAATGGAGGAAAGGGCATTGTGATGTCACAATGAGGGAAAGGGTATTGTGATGTCACAATGGGGGGAAAGTGCATTGTGATGTCACAGTGGGGGAAAAGTGCATTGTGATGTCACAGTGGGGGAAAATGCATTGTTATATCACAATGGGGGAAAAGTGCATTGTGATGTCACAGTGGGGAAAAAGTGCATTGTGAAGTCACAGTGGGGGAAAATGCATTGTTATGTCACAGTGGGAGAAAGTACATTGTGATGTCACAATGGGGGAAAGGGCATTGTGATGCCACAATAGGGGAAAGGGCATTGTGATGTCACAATGGGGTAAAGGTCATTGTGATGTCACAGTGGGGGAAAAGTGCATTGTGATGTCACAGTGGGGGAAAGTGCATTGTGATGTCACAATGGGAGAAAGGGCATTGTGATGCCACAATAGGGGAAAGGGCATTGTGATGTCACAATGGGCTAAAGGGCATTGTGATGTCACAGTGGGGGAAAAGTGCATTGTGATGTCACAGTGGGGGAAAGGGCATTGTGATGTCACAATGGGGGAAAGGGCATTGTGTTGTCACAATGGAGGAAAGGGCATTGTGATGTCACAATGAGGGAAAGGGTATTGTGATGTCACAATGGGGGAAAAGTGCATTGTGTTGTCACAGTGGGGGAAAAGTGCATTGTGATGTCACAGTGGGGGAAAATGCATTGTTATATCACAATGGGGGAAAAGTGCATTGCGATGTCACAGTGGGGAAAAAGTGCATTGTGAAGTCACAGTGGGGGAAAATGCATTGTTATGTCACAGTGGGGGAAAGTACATTGTGATGTCACAATGGGAGAACGGGCATTGTGATGTCACAATGGGGGAAAGGGCATTGTGATGTCACAATGGGGAACAGGCATTGTGATGTCACAATGGGGGAACAGGCATTGTGATGTCACAATGGGGGAAAGGGCATTGTGAAGTCACAATGGGGGAAAGGGCATTGTGATGTCACAATGGTGGAAAGGCCATTGTGATGTCACAATGAGGAAAAGGGCATTGTGATGTCACAATGGGGGAAAGGGCATTGTGATGTCACAATGGGGAACAGGCATTGTGATGTCACAATGGGGGAACAGGCATTGTGATGTCACAATGGGGGAAAGGGCATTGTGATGTCACAATGGGGGAAAGGGCATTGTGATGTCACAATGGTGGAAAGGCCATTGTGATGTCACAATGAGGAAAAGGGCATTGTGATGTCACAATGGGGAAAATGGAATTGTTATGTCACAATGGGGGAAAGGGCATTGTGATGTCACAATGGGGAAATGGAATTGTGATGTCACAATGGGGGAAAGGGCATTGTGATGTCACAATGGGGGAAAAGGGCATTGTGATGTCACAATAGGGGAAAAGGGCATTGTGATGTCACAATGGGGGAAACGGCATTGTGATGTCACAATGGGGGAAAGGGCTTTGTGATGTCACGATGGGGGAAAGTGCATTGTGATGTCACAATCGGGGAAAGGTCATTGTGATGTCACAATGGGGGAAAAGTGCATTGTGATGTCACAATGGGGGAAAAGTGCATTGTGATGTCACAGTGGGGGAAAAGTGCATTGTGATGTCACAGTGGGGGAAAAGTGCATTGTGATGTCACAGTGGGGGAAAAGTGCATTGTGATGTCACAGTGGGGGAAAGTGCATTGTGATGTCACAGTGGGGGAAAGGGCATTGTGATGTCACAATGGGGAAAAGGGCATTGTGTTGTCACAATGGAGGAAAGGGCATTGTGATGTCACATTGGGGAGAGGGCATTGTGATGTCACAATGGGGAAAGGGCATTGTGATGTCACAATGGGGGAAAGGGCATTGTGATGTCACAATGGGGAAAACTGCATTGTGATGTCACAATGGGGAAAACTGCATTGTGATGTCACAATGGGGGAACAGGCATTGTGATGTCACAGAGGAGAAAACTGCATTGTGATGTCACAGAGGGGGAAAGTGCATTGTGATGTCACAGTGGGGGAAAGGGCATTGTGATGTCACAATGGGGGAACAGGCATTGTGATGTCACAATGGGTGAAAGGGCATTGTGATGTCACAGTGGGGGAAAGGGCATTGTGATGTCACAATGGGGGAAACGGCATTGTGATGTCACAACGAGGAAAAGGGCATTGTGATGTCACAATGGGGAAATGGAATTGTGATGTCACAATGGGGGAAAGGGCATTGTGTTGTCACAATGGGGGAAAGGGCATTGTGATGTCACAATAGGGGAAAGGGCATTGGGATGTCACAATTGGGGAAAAGTGCATTGTGATGTCACAGTGGGGGAAAAGTGCATTGTGATGTCACAGTTGGGGAAAATGCATTGTTATATCACAATGGGGGAAAAGTGCCTTGTGATGTCACAGTGGGGGGAAAGTGCATTGTGATGTCACAGTGGGGGAAAATGCAGTGTTATGTCACAGTGGGGGAAAGTACATTGTGATGTCACAATGGGGGAACGGGCATTGTGATGTCACAATGGGGGAAAGGGCATTGTGATGTCACAATGGGGGAATGGGCATTGTGATGTCACAATGCGGAAAACTCCATTGTGATTTCACAATGGGGAAAACTGCATTGTGATGTCACAATGGGGGAACAGGCATTGTGATGTCACAATGGGGGAAAGGGCATTGTGATGTCACAATGGGGGAAAGGGCATTGTGATGTCACATTGGTGGAAAGGGCATTGTGATGTCACATTGGTGGAAAGGGCATTGTGATGTCACAATGAGGAAAAGGGCATTGGGATGTCACAATGGGGAAAATGGAATTGTGATGTCACAATGGGGGAAAGGGCATTGTGACGTCACAATGTGGAAAATGGAATTGTGATGTCACAATGGGGGAAAGGGCATTGTGATGACACAATGGGGGAAAAGGGCATTGTGTTGTCACAATGGGGGAAAAGGGCATTGTGATGTCACAATGGGGGAAAAGTGCATTGTGATGTCACAATGGGGGAAAGGGAATTGTGATGTCACAATGGGGGAAAAGTGCATTGTGATGTCACAATGGGGGAAAAGTGCATTGTGATGTCACAATGGGGGAAAAGTGCATTGTGATGTCACAGTGGGGGAAAAGTGCATTGTGATGTCACAGTGGGGGAAAGTGCATTGTGATGTCAGAGTGGGGGAAAGGGCATTGTTGTGTCACAATGGGGGAAAAGTGCATTGTGATGTCACAGTGGGGGAAAGGGCATTGTGGTGTCACAATGGGGGAAAGGGCATTGTGATGTCACAATGGGGAAAACTGCATTGTGATGTCACAATGGGGACAACTGCATTGTGATGTCACAATGGGGAAAACTGCATTGTGATATCACAATGGGGGAACGGGCATTGTGATGTCACAATGGGGGACAGGGCTATGTGATGTCACAATGGGGGAAATGACATTGTGATGTCACAATGGGGGAAAGGGCATTGTGATGTCACAATGGGGAAAGTGCATTGTGATGTCACAATGGGGGAAAGGGCATTGTGATGTCACAATGGGGGAAGTGCATTGTGATGTCAGAATTGGGGAAAAGTTCATTGTGATGTCACAATGCGGGAAAAGTGCATTGTGATGTCACAGTGGGGGAAAAGTGCATTGTGATGTCACAGTAGGGGAAAGTGCATTGTGATGTCACTGTGGGGGAAAGGGCATTGTGATGTCACAATGGGGGAAAGGGCATTGTGTTGTCACAATGCGGAAATGGAATTGTGTGTTGTCACAATGGGGGAAAGGGCATTGTCATGTCACAATGGGGGAAAGGGCATTGTCATGTCACAATGGGGGTAAGTGCATTGTGATGTCACAATGGGGGAAAGGGCATTGTGATGCCACAATAGGGGAAAGGGCATTGTGATGTCACAATGGGGTAAAGGGCATTGTGATGTCACAGTGGGGGAAAAGTGCATTGTGATGTCACAGTGGGGGAAAGTGCATTGTGATGTCACAGTGGGGGAAAGGGCATTGTGATGTCACAATGGGGGAAAGGGCATTGTGTTGTCACAATGGAGGAAAGGGCATTGTGATGTCACAATGAGGGAAAGGGCATTGTGATGTCACAATGGGGGAAAAGTGCTTTGTGATGTCACAGTGGGGGAAAGTGCATTGTGATGTCACAGTGGGGGAAAATGCATTGTTATATCACAATGGGGGAAAAGTGCATTGTGATGTCACAGTGGGGAAAAGTGCATTGTTATCTCACAGTGGGGGAAAGTACATTGTGATGTCACAATGGGGGAAAGGGCATTGTCATGTCACATTGGTGGAAAGGGCATTGTGATGTCACAATGAGGAAAAGGGCATTGTGATGTCACAATGGGGAAAATGGAATTGTGATGTCACAATGGGGGAAAGGGCATTGTGATGTCACAATGGGGAAAATGGAATTGTGATGTCACAATGGGGGAAAGGGCATTGTGATGTCACAATGGGGGGAAAGGGCATTGTGATGTCACAATGGGGGAAAGGGAATTGTGATGTCACAATGGGGGAAAAGTGCATTGTGATGTCACAATGGGGGAAAAGTGCATTGTGATGTCACAATGGGGGAAAAGTGCATTGTGATGTCACAGTGGGGGAAAAGTGCAGTGTGATGTCACAGTGGGGGAAAGTGCATTGTGATGTCAGAGTGGGGGAAAGGGCATTGTGGTGTCACAATGGGGGAAAAGTGCATTGTGATGTCACAGTGGGGGAAAGGGCAATGTGATGTCACAATGGGGGAAAGGGCATTGTGATGTCACAATGGGGAAAACTGCATTGTGATGTCACAATGGGGAAAACTGCATTGTGATGTCACAATGGGGACAACTGCATTGTGATGTCACAATGGGGAAAACTGCATTGTGATATCACAATGGGGGAAGGGCATTGTGATGTCACAATGGGGGACAGGGCGTTGTGATGTCACAATGGGGGAAATGACATTGTGATGTCACAATGGGGGAAAGGGCATTGTGATGTCACAATGGGGGAAAGGGCATTGTGATGTCACAATGGGGGAAAGTGCATTGTGATGTCACAATGGGGGAAAGGGCATTGTGATGTCACAATGGGGGAAGTGCATTGTGATGTCAGAATGGGGGAAAAGTGCATTGTGATGTCACAATGCGGGAAAAGTGCATTGTGATGTCACAGTGGGGGAAAAGTGCATTGTGATGTCACAGTGGGGGAAAGTGCATTGTGATGTCACAGTGGGGGAAAAGTGCATTGTGATGTCACAGTGGGGGAAAGGGCATTTTGATGTCACAATGGGGGAAAAGTGCATCGTGACGTCACAGTGGGGGAAAGTGCATTGTGTTGTCACAATGGAGGAAAGGGCATTGTGATGTCACAATGGGGGAAAGGTCATTTTGATGTCACAATGGGGGAAAGGTGATTTTGATGTCACAATGGGGGAAAAGGGCATTGTGATGTTACAATGGGGGAAAAGGGCATTGTGATATCACAATTGGGATAAGGGCATTGTGATGTCACAATGGGGGAAAGGGCATTGTGATGTCACAATGGGGGGAAACTGCATTGTGATGTCACAATGGGGGAACGGGCATTGTGATGTCACAATGGGGAAAACTGCATTGTGATATCACAATGGGGAAAGGGCATTGCGATGTCACAATAGGGGAAAGGGCATTGTGATGTCACAATGGGGGAAAGGGCATTGTGATGTCACAATGGGGGTAGGGGCATTGTGATGTCAGAATGGGGGAAAGGGTATTGTGATGTCACAATGTTAGAAAGGGCATTGTGATGCCACAATGGGGGAAAGGGCATTGTGATGTCACAATGGGGGAAAGGGCATTGTGATGTCACAATGGGGGAAAGGGCATTGTGATGTCACAATGGGGGAAAAGTGCATTGTGATGTCACAGAGGGGAAAACTGCATTGTGATGTCACAGAGGGGGAAAGTGCATTGTGATGTCACAGTGGGGGAAAGGGCATTGTGCTGTCACAATGGCGGAAAGGGCATTGTGATGTCACAATAGGGGAAAGGGCATTGTGATGTCACAATGGGGGAAAAGTGTATTGTGATGTCACAGTGGGGGAAAAGTGCATTGTGATGTCACAGTTGGGGAAAATGCATTGTTATGTCACAATGGTGGAAAAGTGCATTGTGATGTCACAGTGGGAGAAAAGTGCATTGTGATGTCACAGTGGGGGAAAATGCATTGTTATGTCACAGTGGGGGAAAGTGCATTGTGATGTCACAATCGGTGAAAGGGCATTGTGATGTCACAATGGGGAAAACTGCATTGTGATGTCACAATGGGGAAAACTGCATTGTGATGTCACAAAGCGGGAACGGGCATTGTGATGTCACAATGGGGGAAAGGGCATTGTGATGTCACAATGGGGGAAAGGGCATTGTGATGTCACAATGGGGAAAACTGCACTGTGATGTCACAATTGGGAAAACTGCATTGTGACGTCACAAAGGGGGAACAGGCATTGTGATGTCACAATGGGGGAAAGGGCATTGTGATGTCACAATGAGGAAAAGGGCATTGTGATGTCACAATGGGGAAATGGAATTGTGTGTTGTCACAATGGGGGTAAGGGCATTGTGATGTCACAATGGGGGAAAGGGCATTGTGATGTCACAATGGGGGTAAGTGCATTGTGATGTCACAATGGGGGAAAGGGCATTGTGATGCCACAATAGGGGAAAGGGCATTGTGATGTCACAATGGGGTAAAGGGTATTGTGTTGTCACAGTGGGGGAAAAGTGCATTGTGATGTCACAGAGGGGGAAAGTGCATTGTGATGTCACAGTGGGGGAAAGGGCATTGTGATGTCTCAATGGGGGAAAGGGCATTGTGTTGTCACAATGGAGGAAAGGGCATTGTGATGTCACAGTGGGGGAAAAGTGCATTGTGATGTCACAGTGGGGGAAAGTGCATTGTGATGTCACAATGGGGGAAAGGGCATTGTGATGTCACAATGGGGCAAAGGGCATTGTGATGTCACAATGGGGAAAACTGCACTGTGATGTCACAATTGGGAAAACTGCATTGTGACGTCACAATGGGGGAACAGGCATTGTGATGTCACAATGGGGGAAAGGGCATTGTGATGTCACAATGAGGAAAAGGGCATTGTGATGTCACAATGGGGAAATGGAATTGTGTGTTTTCACAATGGGGGTAAGGGCATTGTGATGTCACAATGGGGGAAAGGGCATTGTGATGTCACAATGGGGGTAAGTGCATTGTGATGTCACAATGGGGGAAAGGGCATTGTGATGCCACAATAGGGGAAAGGGCATTGTGATGTCACAATGGGGTAAAGGGCATTGCGATGTCACAGTGGGGGAAAAGTGCATTGTGATGTCACAGTGGGGGAAAGTGCATTGTGATGTCACAGTGGGGGAAAGGGCATTGTGATGTCACAATGGGGGAAAGGGCATTGTGTTGTCACAATGGAGGAAAGGGCATTGTGATGTCACAATGAGAGAAAGGGTATTGTGATGTCACAATGGGGGGAAAGTGCATTGTGATGTCACAGTGGGGGAAAAGTGCATTGTGATGTCACAGTGGGGGAAAATGCATTGTTATATCACAATGGGGGAAAAGTGCATTGTGATGTCACAGTGGGGAAAAAGTGCATTGTGAAGTCACAGTGGGGGAAAATGCATTGTTATGTCACAGTGGGAGAAAGTACATTGTGATGTCACAATGGGGGAAAGGGCATTGTGATGCCACAATAGGGGAAAGGGCATTGTGATGTCACAATGGGGTAAAGGTCATTGTGATGTCACAGTGGGGGAAAAGTGCATTGTGATGTCACAGTGGGGGAAAGTGCATTGTGATGTCACAATGGGAGAAAGGGCATTGTGATGCCACAATAGGGGAAAGGGCATTGTGATGTCACAATGGGCTAAAGGGCATTGTGATGTCACAGTGGGGGAAAAGTGCATTGTGATGTCACAGTGGGGGAAAGGGCATTTTGATGTCACAATGGGGGAAAAGTGCATCGTGACGTCACAGTGGGGGAAAGTGCATTGTGTTGTCACAATGGAGGAAAGGGCATTGTGATGTCACAATGGGGGAAAGGTCATTTTGATGTCACAATGGGGGAAAGGTGATTTTGATGTCACAATGGGGGAAAAGGGCATTGTGATGTTACAATGGGGGAAAAGGGCATTGTGATATCACAATTGGGATAAGGGCATTGTGATGTCACAATGGGGGAAAGGGCATTGTGATGTCACAATGGGGGGAAACTGCATTGTGATGTCACAATGGGGGAACGGGCATTGTGATGTCACAATGGGGAAAACTGCATTGTGATATCACAATGGGGAAAGGGCATTGCGATGTCACAATAGGGGAAAGGGCATTGTGATGTCACAATGGGGGAAAGGGCATTGTGATGTCACAATGGGGGTAGGGGCATTGTGATGTCAGAATGGGGGAAAGGGTATTGTGATGTCACAATGTTAGAAAGGGCATTGTGATGCCACAATGGGGGAAAGGGCATTGTGATGTCACAATGGGGGAAAGGGCATTGTGATGTCACAATGGGGGAAAGGGCATTGTGATGTCACAATGGGGGAAAAGTGCATTGTGATGTCACAGAGGGGAAAACTGCATTGTGATGTCACAGAGGGGGAAAGTGCATTGTGATGTCACAGTGGGGGAAAGGGCATTGTGCTGTCACAATGGCGGAAAGGGCATTGTGATGTCACAATAGGGGAAAGGGCATTGTGATGTCACAATGGGGGAAAAGTGTATTGTGATGTCACAGTGGGGGAAAAGTGCATTGTGATGTCACAGTTGGGGAAAATGCATTGTTATGTCACAATGGTGGAAAAGTGCATTGTGATGTCACAGTGGGAGAAAAGTGCATTGTGATGTCACAGTGGGGGAAAATGCATTGTTATGTCACAGTGGGGGAAAGTGCATTGTGATGTCACAATCGGTGAAAGGGCATTGTGATGTCACAATGGGGAAAACTGCATTGTGATGTCACAATGGGGAAAACTGCATTGTGATGTCACAAAGCGGGAACGGGCATTGTGATGTCACAATGGGGGAAAGGGCATTGTGATGTCACAATGGGGGAAAGGGCATTGTGATGTCACAATGGGGAAAACTGCACTGTGATGTCACAATTGGGAAAACTGCATTGTGACGTCACAAAGGGGGAACAGGCATTGTGATGTCACAA
The DNA here is from genome assembly GCA_035609135.1 of Eleutherodactylus coqui. Lineage (NCBI taxonomy): Eukaryota > Metazoa > Chordata > Amphibia > Anura > Eleutherodactylidae > Eleutherodactylus > Eleutherodactylus coqui. The sequence continues at coordinate 175,331,995 of CM069412.1, read as the reverse complement.
TGGGGGAAAGGGCATTGTGATGTCACAATGAGGAAAAGGGCATTGTGATGTCACAATGGGGAAATGGAATTGTGTGTTGTCACAATGGGGGTAAGGGCATTGTGATGTCACAATGGGGGAAAGGGCATTGTGATGTCACAATGGGGGTAAGTGCATTGTGATGTCACAATGGGGGAAAGGGCACTGTGATGCCACAATAGGGGAAAGGGCATTGTGATGTCACAATGGGGTAAAGGGTATTGTGTTGTCACAGTGGGGGAAAAGTGCATTGTGATGTCACAGAGGGGGAAAGTGCATTGTGATGTCACAGTGGGGGAAAGGGCATTGTGATGTCTCAATGGGGGAAAGGGCATTGTGTTGTCACAATGGAGGAAAGGGCATTGTGATGTCACAGTGGGGGAAAAGTGCATTGTGATGTCACAGTGGGGGAAAGTGCATTGTGATGTCACAATGGGGGAAAGGGCATTGTGATGTCACAATGGGGCAAAGGGCATTGTGATGTCACAATGGGGAAAACTGCACTGTGATGTCACAATTGGGAAAACTGCATTGTGACGTCACAATGGGGGAACAGGCATTGTGATGTCACAATGGGGGAAAGGGCATTGTGATGTCACAATGAGGAAAAGGGCATTGTGATGTCACAATGGGGAAATGGAATTGTGTGTTTTCACAATGGGGGTAAGGGCATTGTGATGTCACAATGGGGGAAAGGGCATTGTGATGTCACAATGGGGGTAAGTGCATTGTGATGTCACAATGGGGGAAAGGGCATTGTGATGCCACAATAGGGGAAAGGGCATTGTGATGTCACAATGGGGTAAAGGGCATTGCGATGTCACAGTGGGGGAAAAGTGCATTGTGATGTCACAGTGGGGGAAAGTGCATTGTGATGTCACAGTGGGGGAAAGGGCATTGTGATGTCACAATGGGGGAAAGGGCATTGTGTTGTCACAATGGAGGAAAGGGCATTGTGATGTCACAATGAGAGAAAGGGTATTGTGATGTCACAATGGGGGGAAAGTGCATTGTGATGTCACAGTGGGGGAAAAGTGCATTGTGATGTCACAGTGGGGGAAAATGCATTGTTATATCACAATGGGGGAAAAGTGCATTGTGATGTCACAGTGGGGAAAAAGTGCATTGTGATGTCACAGTGGGGGAAAATGCATTGTTATGTCACAGTGGGAGAAAGTACATTGTGATGTCACAATGGGGGAAAGGGCATTGTGATGCCACAATAGGGGAAAGGGCATTGTGATGTCACAATGGGGTAAAGGTCATTGTGATGTCACAGTGGGGGAAAAGTGCATTGTGATGTCACAGTGGGGGAAAGTGCATTGTGATGTCACAATGGGAGAAAGGGCATTGTGATGCCACAATAGGGGAAAGGGCATTGTGATGTCACAATGGGCTAAAGGGCATTGTGATGTCACAGTGGGGGAAAAGTGCATTGTGATGTCACAGTGGGGGAAAGGGCATTGTGATGTCACAATGGGGGAAAGGGCATTGTGTTGTCACAATGGAGGAAAGGGCATTGTGATGTCACAATGAGGGAAAGGGTATTGTGATGTCACAATGGGGGAAAAGTGCATTGTGTTGTCACAGTGGGGGAAAAGTGCATTGTGATGTCACAGTGGGGGAAAATGCATTGTTATATCACAATGGGGGAAAAGTGCATTGTGATGTCACAGTGGGGAAAAAGTGCATTGTGAAGTCACAGTGGGGGAAAATGCATTGTTATGTCACAGTGGGGGAAAGTACATTGTGATGTCACAATGGGAGAACGGGCATTGTGATGTCACAATGGGGGAAAGGGCATTGTGATGTCACAATGGGGAACAGGCATTGTGATGTCACAATGGGGGAACAGGCATTGTGATGTCACAATGGGGGAAAGGGCATTGTGAAGTCACAATGGGGGAAAGGGCATTGTGATGTCACAATGGTGGAAAGGCCATTGTGATGTCACAATGAGGAAAAGGGCATTGTGATGTCACAATGGGGGAAAGGGCATTGTGATGTCACAATGGGGAACAGGCATTGTGATGTCACAATGGGGGAACAGGCATTGTGATGTCACAATGGGGGAAAGGGCATTGTGATGTCACAATGGGGGAAAGGGCATTGTGATGTCACAATGGTGGAAAGGCCATTGTGATGTCACAATGAGGAAAAGGGCATTGTGATGTCACAATGGGGAAAATGGAATTGTTATGTCACAATGGGGGAAAGGGCATTGTGATGTCACAATGGGGAAATGGAATTGTGATGTCACAATGGGGGAAAGGGCATTGTGATGTCACAATGGGGGAAAAGGGCATTGTGATGTCACAATAGGGGACAAGGGCATTGTGATGTCACAATGGGGGAAACGGCATTGTGATGTCACAATGGGGGAAAGGGCTTTGTGATGTCACGATGGGGGAAAGTGCATTGTGATGTCACAATCGGGGAAAGGTCATTGTGATGTCACAATGGGGGAAAAGTGCATTGTGATGTCACAATGGGGGAAAAGTGCATTGTGATGTCACAGTGGGGGAAAAGTGCATTGTGATGTCACAGTGGGGGAAAAGTGCATTGTGATGTCACAGTGGGGGAAAAGTGCATTGTGATGTCACAGTGGGGGAAAGTGCATTGTGATGTCACAGTGGGGGAAAGGGCATTGTGATGTCACAATGGGGAAAAGGGCATTGTGTTGTCACAATGGAGGAAAGGGCATTGTGATGTCACATTGGGGAGAGGGCATTGTGATGTCACAATGGGGAAAGGGCATTGTGATGTCACAATGGGGGAAAGGGCATTGTGATGTCACAATGGGGAAAACTGCATTGTGATGTCACAATGGGGAAAACTGCATTGTGATGTCACAATGGGGGAACAGGCATTGTGATGTCACAGAGGAGAAAACTGCATTGTGATGTCACAGAGGGGGAAAGTGCATTGTGATGTCACAGTGGGGGAAAGGGCATTGTGATGTCACAATGGGGGAACAGGCATTGTGATGTCACAATGGGTGAAAGGGCATTGTGATGTCACAGTGGGGGAAAGGGCATTGTGATGTCACAATGGGGGAAACGGCATTGTGATGTCACAACGAGGAAAAGGGCATTGTGATGTCACAATGGGGAAATGGAATTGTGATGTCACAATGGGGGAAAGGGCATTGTGTTGTCACAATGGGGGAAAGGGCATTGTGATGTCACAATAGGGGAAAGGGCATTGTGATGTCACAATTGGGGAAAAGTGCATTGTGATGTCACAGTGGGGGAAAAGTGCATTGTGATGTCACAGTTGGGGAAAATGCATTGTTATATCACAATGGGGGAAAAGTGCCTTGTGATGTCACAGTGGGGGGAAAGTGCATTGTGATGTCACAGTGGGGGAAAATGCAGTGTTATGTCACAGTGGGGGAAAGTACATTGTGATGTCACAATGGGGGAACGGGCATTGTGATGTCACAATGGGGGAAAGGGCATTGTGATGTCACAATGGGGGAATGGGCATTGTGATGTCACAATGCGGAAAACTCCATTGTGATTTCACAATGGGGAAAACTGCATTGTGATGTCACAATGGGGGAAAAGGGCATTGTGATGTCACAATAGGGGACAAGGGCATTGTGATGTCACAATGGGGGAAACGGCATTGTGATGTCACAATGGGGGAAAGGGCTTTGTGATGTCACGATGGGGGAAAGTGCATTGTGATGTCACAATCGGGGAAAGGTCATTGTGATGTCACAATGGGGGAAAAGTGCATTGTGATGTCACAATGGGGGAAAAGTGCATTGTGATGTCACAGTGGGGGAAAAGTGCATTGTGATGTCACAGTGGGGGAAAAGTGCATTGTGATGTCACAGTGGGGGAAAAGTGCATTGTGATGTCACAGTGGGGGAAAGTGCATTGTGATGTCACAGTGGGGGAAAGGGCATTGTGATGTCACAATGGGGAAAAGGGCATTGTGTTGTCACAATGGAGGAAAGGGCATTGTGATGTCACATTGGGGAGAGGGCATTGTGATGTCACAATGGGGAAAGGGCATTGTGATGTCACAATGGGGGAAAGGGCATTGTGATGTCACAATGGGGAAAACTGCATTGTGATGTCACAATGGGGAAAACTGCATTGTGATGTCACAATGGGGGAACAGGCATTGTGATGTCACAGAGGAGAAAACTGCATTGTGATGTCACAGAGGGGGAAAGTGCATTGTGATGTCACAGTGGGGGAAAGGGCATTGTGATGTCACAATGGGGGAACAGGCATTGTGATGTCACAATGGGTGAAAGGGCATTGTGATGTCACAGTGGGGGAAAGGGCATTGTGATGTCACAATGGGGGAAACGGCATTGTGATGTCACAACGAGGAAAAGGGCATTGTGATGTCACAATGGGGAAATGGAATTGTGATGTCACAATGGGGGAAAGGGCATTGTGTTGTCACAATGGGGGAAAGGGCATTGTGATGTCACAATAGGGGAAAGGGCATTGTGATGTCACAATTGGGGAAAAGTGCATTGTGATGTCACAGTGGGGGAAAAGTGCATTGTGATGTCACAGTTGGGGAAAATGCATTGTTATATCACAATGGGGGAAAAGTGCCTTGTGATGTCACAGTGGGGGGAAAGTGCATTGTGATGTCACAGTGGGGGAAAATGCAGTGTTATGTCACAGTGGGGGAAAGTACATTGTGATGTCACAATGGGGGAACGGGCATTGTGATGTCACAATGGGGGAAAGGGCATTGTGATGTCACAATGGGGGAATGGGCATTGTGATGTCACAATGCGGAAAACTCCATTGTGATTTCACAATGGGGAAAACTGCATTGTGATGTCACAATGGGGGAACAGGCATTGTGATGTCACAATGGGGGAAAGGGCATTGTGATGTCACAATGGGGGAAAGGGCATTGTGATGTCACATTGGTGGAAAGGGCATTGTGATGTCACATTGGTGGAAAGGGCATTGTGATGTCACAATGAGGAAAAGGGCATTGGGATGTCACAATGGGGAAAATGGAATTGTGATGTCACAATGGGGGAAAGGGCATTGTGATGTCACAATGTGGAAAATGGAATTGTGATGTCACAATGGGGGAAAGGGCATTGTGATGACACAATGGGGGAAAAGGGCATTGTGTTGTCACAATGGGGGAAAAGGGCATTGTGATGTCACAATGGGGGAAAAGTGCATTGTGATGTCACAATGGGGGAAAGGGAATTGTGATGTCACAATGGGGGAAAAGTGCATTGTGATGTCACAATGGGGGAAAAGTGCATTGTGATGTCACAATGGGGGAAAAGTGCATTGTGATGTCACAGTGGGGGAAAAGTGCATTGTGATGTCACAGTGGGGGAAAGTGCATTGTGATGTCAGAGTGGGGGAAAGGGCATTGTTGTGTCACAATGGGGGAAAAGTGCATTGTGATGTCACAGTGGGGGAAAGGGCATTGTGGTGTCACAATGGGGGAAAGGGCATTGTGATGTCACAATGGGGAAAACTGCATTGTGATGTCACAATGGGGACAACTGCATTGTGATGTCACAATGGGGAAAACTGCATTGTGATATCACAATGGGGGAACGGGCATTGTGATGTCACAATGGGGGACAGGGCTATGTGATGTCACAATGGGGGAAATGACATTGTGATGTCACAATGGGGGAAAGGGCATTGTGATGTCACAATGGGGAAAGTGCATTGTGATGTCACAATGGGGGAAAGGGCATTGTGATGTCACAATGGGGGAAGTGCATTGTGATGTCAGAATTGGGGAAAAGTGCATTGTGATGTCACAATGCGGGAAAAGTGCATTGTGATGTCACAGTGGGGGAAAAGTGCATTGTGATGTCACAGTAGGGGAAAGTGCATTGTGATGTCACTGTGGGGGAAAGGGCATTGTGATGTCACAATGGGGGAAAGGGCATTGTGTTGTCACAATGCGGAAATGAAATTGTGTGTTGTCACAATGGGGGAAAGGGCATTGTCATGTCACAATGGGGGAAAGGGCATTGTCATGTCACAATGGGGGTAAGTGCATTGTGATGTCACAATGGGGGAAAGGGCATTGTGATGCCACAATAGGGGAAAGGGCATTGTGATGTCACAATGGGGTAAAGGGCATTGTGATGTCACAGTGGGGGAAAAGTGCATTGTGATGTCAAAGTGGGGGAAAGTGCATTGTGATGTCACAGTGGGGGAAAGGGCATTGTGATGTCACAATGGGGGAAAGGGCATTGTGTTGTCACAATGGAGGAAAGGGCATTGTGATGTCACAATGAGGGAAAGGGCATTGTGATGTCACAATGGGGGAAAAGTGCTTTGTGATGTCACAGTGGGGGAAAGTGCATTGTGATGTCACAGTGGGGGAAAATGCATTGTTATATCACAATGGGGGAAAAGTGCATTGTGATGTCACAGTGGGGAAAAGTGCATTGTTATCTCACAGTGGGGGAAAGTACATTGTGATGTCACAATGGGGGAAAGGGCATTGTCATGTCACATTGGTGGAAAGGGCATTGTGATGTCACAATGAGGAAAAGGGCATTGTGATGTCACAATGGGGAAAATGGAATTGTGATGTCACAATGGGGGAAAGGGCATTGTGATGTCACAATGGGGAAAATGGAATTGTGATGTCACAATGGGGGAAAGGGCATTGTGATGTCACAATGGGGGGAAAGGGCATTGTGATGTCACAATGGGGGAAAGGGAATTGTGATGTCACAATGGGGGAAAAGTGCATTGTGATGTCACAATGGGGGAAAAGTGCATTGTGATGTCACAATGGGGAAAAAGTGCATTGTGATGTCACAGTGGGGGAAAAGTGCAGTGTGATGTCACAGTGGGGGAAAGTGCATTGTGATGTCAGAGTGGGGGAAAGGGCATTGTGGTGTCACAATGGGGGAAAAGTGCATTGTGATGTCACAGTGGGGGAAAGGGCAATGTGATGTCACAATGGGGGAAAGGGCATTGTGATGTCACAATGGGGAAAACTGCATTGTGATGTCACAATGGGGAAAACTGCATTGTGATGTCACAATGGGGACAACTGCATTGTGATGTCACAATGGGGAAAACTGCATTGTGATATCACAATGGGGGAAGGGCATTGTGATGTCACAATGGGGGACAGGGCGTTGTGATGTCACAATGGGGGAAATGACATTGTGATGTCACAATGGGGGAAAGGGCATTGTGATGTCACAATGGGGGAAAGGGCATTGTGATGTCACAATGGGGGAAAGTGCATTGTGATGTCACAATGGGGGAAAGGGCATTGTGATGTCACAATGGGGGAAGTGCATTGTGATGTCAGAATGGGGGAAAAGTGCATTGTGATGTCACAATGCGGGAAAAGTGCATTGTGATGTCACAGTGGGGGAAAAGTGCATTGTGATGTCACAGTGGGGGAAAGTGCATTGTGATGTCACAGTGGGGGAAAAGTGCATTGTGATGTCACAGTGGGGGAAAGGGCATTTTGATGTCACAATGGGGGAAAAGTGCATCGTGACGTCACAGTGGGGGAAAGTGCATTGTGTTGTCACAATGGAGGAAAGGGCATTGTGATGTCACAATGGGTGAAAGGTCATTTTGATGTCACAATGGGGGAAAGGTGATTTTGATGTCACAATGGGGGAAAAGGGCATTGTGATGTTACAATGGGGGAAAAGGGCATTGTGATATCACAATTGGGATAAGGGCATTGTGATGTCACAATGGGGGAAAGGGCATTGTGATGTCACAATGGGGGGAAACTGCATTGTGATGTCACAATGGGGGGAAACTGCATTGTGATGTCACAATGGGGGAACGGGCATTGTGATGTCACAATGGGGAAAACTGCATTGTGATATCACAATGGGGAAAGGGCATTGCGATGTCACAATAGGGGAAAGGGCATTGTGATGTCACAATGGGGGAAAGGGCATTGTGATGTCACAATGGGGGAAAGGGAATTGTGATGTCACAATGGGGGAAAAGTGCATTGTGATGTCACAATGGGGGAAAAGTGCATTGTGATGTCACAATGGGGGAAAAGTGCATTGTGATGTCACAGTGGGGGAAAAGTGCATTGTGATGTCACAGTGGGGGAAAGTGCATTGTGATGTCAGAGTGGGGGAAAGGGCATTGTTGTGTCACAATGGGGGAAAAGTGCATTGTGATGTCACAGTGGGGGAAAGGGCATTGTGGTGTCACAATGGGGGAAAGGGCATTGTGATGTCACAATGGGGAAAACTGCATTGTGATGTCACAATGGGGACAACTGCATTGTGATGTCACAATGGGGAAAACTGCATTGTGATATCACAATGGGGGAACGGGCATTGTGATGTCACAATGGGGGACAGGGCTATGTGATGTCACAATGGGGGAAATGACATTGTGATGTCACAATGGGGGAAAGGGCATTGTGATGTCACAATGGGGAAAGTGCATTGTGATGTCACAATGGGGGAAAGGGCATTGTGATGTCACAATGGGGGAAGTGCATTGTGATGTCAGAATTGGGGAAAAGTGCATTGTGATGTCACAATGCGGGAAAAGTGCATTGTGATGTCACAGTGGGGGAAAAGTGCATTGTGATGTCACAGTAGGGGAAAGTGCATTGTGATGTCACTGTGGGGGAAAGGGCATTGTGATGTCACAATGGGGGAAAGGGCATTGTGTTGTCACAATGCGGAAATGGAATTGTGTGTTGTCACAATGGGGGAAAGGGCATTGTCATGTCACAATGGGGGAAAGGGCATTGTCATGTCACAATGGGGGTAAGTGCATTGTGATGTCACAATGGGGGTAAGGGCATTGTGATGCCACAATAGGGGAAAGGGCATTGTGATGTCACAATGGGGTAAAGGGCATTGTGATGTCACAGTGGGGGAAAAGTGCATTGTGATGTCACAGTGGGGGAAAGTGCATTGTGATGTCACAGTGGGGGAAAGGGCATTGTGATGTCACAATGGGGGAAAGGGCATTGTGTTGTCACAATGGAGGAAAGGGCATTGTGATGTCACAATGAGGGAAAGGGCATTGTGATGTCACAATGGGGGAAAAGTGCTTTGTGATGTCACAGTGGGGGAAAGTGCATTGTGATGTCACAGTGGGGGAAAATGCATTGTTATATCACAATGGGGGAAAAGTGCATTGTGATGTCACAGTGGGGAAAAGTGCATTGTTATCTCACAGTGGGGGAAAGTACATTGTGATGTCACAATGGGGGAAAGTACATTGTCATGTCACATTGGTGGAAAGGGCATTGTGATGTCACAATGAGGAAAAGGGCATTGTGATGTCACAATGGGGAAAATGGAATTGTGATGTCACAATGGGGGAAAGGGCATTGTGATGTCACAATGGGGAAAATGGAATTGTGATGTCACAATGGGGGAAAGGGCATTGTGATGTCACAATGGGGGGAAAGGGCATTGTGATGTCACAATGGGGGAAAGGGAATTGTGATGTCACAATGGGGGAAAAGTGCATTGTGATGTCACAATGGGGGAAAAGTGCATTGTGATGTCACAATGGGGGAAAAGTGCATTGTGATGTCACAGTGGGGGAAAAGTGCAGTGTGATGTCACAGTGGGGGAAAGTGCATTGTTATGTCAGAGTGGGGGAAAGGGCATTGTGGTGTCACAATGGGGGAAAAGTGCATTGTGATGTCACAGTGGGGGAAAGGGCAATGTGATGTCACAATGGGGGAAAGGGCATTGTGATGTCACAATGGGGAAAACTGCATTGTGATGTCACAATGGGGAAAACTGCATTGTGATGTCACAATGGGGACAACTGCATTGTGATGTCACAATGGGGAAAACTGCATTGTGATATCACAATGGGGGAAGGGCATTGTGATGTCACAATGGGGGACAGGGCGTTGTGATGTCACAATGGGGGAAATGACATTGTGATGTCACAATGGGGGAAAGGGCATTGTGATGTCACAATGGGGGAAAGGGCATTGTGATGTCACAATGGGGGAAAGTGCATTGTGATGTCACAATGGGGGAAAGGGCATTGTGATGTCACAATGGGGGAAGTGCATTGTGATGTCAGAATGGGGGAAAAGTGCATTGTGATGTCACAATGCGGGAAAAGTGCATTGTGATGTCACAGTGGGGGAAAAGTGCATTGTGATGTCACAGTGGGGGAAAGTGCATTGTGATGTCACAGTGGGGGAAAAGTGCATTGTGATGTCACAGTGGGGGAAAGGGCATTTTGATGTCACAATGGGGGAAAAGTGCATCGTGACGTCACAGTGGGGGAAAGTGCATTGTGTTGTCACAATGGAGGAAAGGGCATTGTGATGTCACAATGGGGGAAAGGTCATTTTGATGTCACAATGGGGGAAAGGTGATTTTGATGTCACAATGGGGGAAAAGGGCATTGTGATGTTACAATGGGGGAAAAGGGCATTGTGATATCACAATTGGGATAAGGGCATTGTGATGTCACAATGGGGGAAAGGGCATTGTGATGTCACAATGGGGGGAAACTGCATTGTGATGTCACAATGGGGGGAAACTGCATTGTGATGTCACAATGGGGGAACGGGCATTGTGATGTCACAATGGGGAAAACTGCAATGTGATATCACAATGGGGAAAGGGCATTGCGATGTCACAATAGGGGAAAGGGCATTGTGATGTCACAATGGGGGAAAGGGCATTGTGATGTCACAATGGGGGTAGGGGCATTGTGATGTCAGAATGGGGGAAAGGGTATTGTGATGTCACAATGTTAGAAAGGGCATTGTGATGCCACAATGGGGGAAAGGGCATTGTGATGTCACAATGGGGGAAAGGGCATTGTGATGTCACAATGGGGGAAAAGTGCATTGTGATGTCACAGAGGGGAAAACTGCATTGTGATGTCACAGAGGGGGAAAGTGCATTGTGATGTCACAGTGGGGGAAAGGGCATTGTGCTGTCACAATGGCGGAAAGGGCATTGTGATGTCACAATAGGGGAAAGGGCATTGTGATGTCACAATGGGGGAAAAGTGTATTGTGATGTCACAGTGGGGGAAAAGTGCATTGTGATGTCACAGTTGGGGAAAATGCATTGTTATGTCACAATGGTGGAAAAGTGCATTGTGATGTCACAGTGGGAGAAAAGTGCATTGTGATGTCACAGTAGGGGAAAATGCATTGTTATGTCACAGTGGGGGAAAGTGCATTGTGATGTCACAATCGGTGAAAGGGCATTGTGATGTCACAATGGGGAAAACTGCATTGTGATGTCACAATGGGGAAAACTGCATTGTGATGTCACAAAGCGGGAACGGGCATTGTGATGTCACAATGGGGGAAAGGGCATTGTGATGTCACAATGGGGGAAAGGGCATTGTGATGTCACAATGGGGAAAACTGGACTGTGATGTCACAATTGGGAAAACTGCATTGTGACGTCACAAAGGGGGAACAGGCATTGTGATGTCACAATGGGGGAAAGGGCATTGTGATGTCACAATGAGGAAAAGGGCATTGTGATGTCACAATGGGGAAATGGAATTGTGTGTTGTCACAATGGGGGTAAGGGCATTGTGATGTCACAATGGGGGAAAGGGCATTGTGATGTCACAATGGGGGTAAGTGCATTGTGATGTCACAATGGTGGAAAGGGCATTGTGATGCCACAATAGGGGAAAGGGCATTGTGATGTCACAATGGGGTAAAGGGTATTGTGTTGTCACAGTGGGGGAAAAGTGCATTGTGATGTCACAGAGGGGGAAAGTGCATTGTGATGTCACAGTGGGGGAAAGGGCATTGTGATGTCTCAATGGGGGAAAGGGCATTGTGTTGTCACAATGGAGGAAAGGGCATTGTGATGTCACAGTGGGGGAAAAGTGCATTGTGATGTCACAGTGGGGGAAAGTGCATTGTGATGTCACAATGGGGGAAAGGGCATTGTGATGTCACAATGGGGCAAAGGGCATTGTGATGTCACAATGGGGAAAACTGCACTGTGATGTCACAATTGGGAAAACTGCATTGTGACGTCACAATGGGGGAACAGGCATTGTGATGTCACAATGGGGGAAAGGGCATTGTGATGTCACAATGAGGAAAAGGGCATTGTGATGTCACAATGGGGAAATGGAATTGTGTGTTTTCACAATGGGGGTAAGGGCATTGTGATGTCACAATGGGGGAAAGGGCATTGTGATGTCACAATGGGGGTAAGTGCATTGTGATGTCACAATGGGGGAAAGGGCATTGTGATGCCACAATAGGGGAAAGGGCATTGTGATGTCACAATGGGGTAAAGGGCATTGCGATGTCACAGTGGGGGAAAAGTGCATTGTGATGTCACAGTGGGGGAAAGTGCATTGTGATGTCACAATGGGGGTAGGGGCATTGTGATGTCAGAATGGGGGAAAGGGTATTGTGATGTCACAATGTTAGAAAGGGCATTGTGATGCCACAATGGGGGAAAGGGCATTGTGATGTCACAATGGGGGAAAGGGCATTGTGATGTCACAATGGGGGAAAGGGCATTGTGATGTCACAATGGGGGAAAAGTGCATTGTGATGTCACAGAGGGGAAAACTGCATTGTGATGTCACAGAGGGGGAAAGTGCATTGTGATGTCACAGTGGGGGAAAGGGCATTGTGCTGTCACAATGGCGGAAAGGGCATTGTGATGTCACAATAGGGGAAAGGGCATTGTGATGTCACAATGGGGGAAAAGTGTATTGTGATGTCACAGTGGGGGGAAAGTGCATTGTGATGTCACAGTTGGGGAAAATGCATTGTTATGTCACAATGGTGGAAAAGTGCATTGTGATGTCACAGTGGGAGAAAAGTGCATTGTGATGTCACAGTAGGGGAAAATGCATTGTTATGTCACAGTGGGGGAAAGTGCATTGTGATGTCACAATCGGTGAAAGGGCATTGTGATGTCACAATGGGGAAAACTGCATTGTGATGTCACAATGGGGAAAACTGCATTGTGATGTCACAAAGCGGGAACGGGCATTGTGATGTCACAATGGGGGAAAGGGCATTGTGATGTCACAATGGGGGAAAGGGCATTGTGATGTCACAATGGGGAAAACTGCACTGTGATGTCACAATTGGGAAAACTGCATTGTGACGTCACAAAGGGGGAACAGGCATTGTGATGTCACAATGGGGGAAAGGGCATTGTGATGTCACAATGAGGAAAAGGGCATTGTGATGTCACAATGGGGAAATGGAATTGTGTGTTGTCACAATGGGGGTAAGGGCATTGTGATGTCACAATGGGGGAAAGGGCATTGTGATGTCACAATGGGGGTAAGTGCATTGTGATGTCACAATGGTGGAAAGGGCATTGTGATGCCACAATAGGGGAAAGGGCATTGTGATGTCACAATGGGGTAAAGGGTATTGTGTTGTCACAGTGGGGGAAAAGTGCATTGTGATGTCACAGAGGGGGAAAGTGCATTGTGATGTCACAGTGGGGGAAAGGGCATTGTGATGTCTCAATGGGGGAAAGGGCATTGTGTTGTCACAATGGAGGAAAGGGCATTGTGATGTCACAGTGGGGGAAAAGTGCATTGTGATGTCACAGTGGGGGAAAGTGCATTGTGATGTCACAATGGGGGAAAGGGCATTGTGATGTCACAATGGGGCAAAGGGCATTGTGATGTCACAATGGGGAAAACTGCACTGTGATGTCACAATTGGGAAAACTGCATTGTGACGTCACAATGGGGGAACAGGCATTGTGATGTCACAATGGGGGAAAGGGCATTGTGATGTCACAATGAGGAAAAGGGCATTGTGATGTCACAATGGGGAAATGGAATTGTGTGTTTTCACAATGGGGGTAAGGGCATTGTGATGTCACAATGGGGGAAAGGGCATTGTGATGTCACAATGGGGGTAAGTGCATTGTGATGTCACAATGGGGGAAAGGGCATTGTGATGCCACAATAGGGGAAAGGGCATTGTGATGTCACAATGGGGTAAAGGGCATTGCGATGTCACAGTGGGGGAAAAGTGCATTGTGATGTCACAGTGGGGGAAAGTGCATTGTGATGTCACAGTGGGGGAAAGGGCATTGTGATGTCACAATGGGGGAAAGGGCATTGTGTTGTCACAATGGAGGAAAGGGCATTGTGATGTCACAATGAGGGAAAGGGTATTGTGATGTCACAATGGGGGGAAAGTGCATTGTGATGTCACAGTGGGGGAAAAGTGCATTGTGATGTCACAGTGGGGGAAAATGCATTGTTATATCACAATGGGGGAAAAGTGCATTGTGATGTCACAGTGGGGAAAAAGTGCATTGTGAAGTCACAGTGGGGGAAAATGCATTGTTATGTCACAGTGGGAGAAAGTACATTGTGATGTCACAATGGGGGAAAGGGCATTGTGATGCCACAATAGGGGAAAGGGCATTGTGATGTCACAATGGGGTAAAGGTCATTGTGATGTCACAGTGGGGGAAAAGTGCATTGTGATGTCACAGTGGGGGAAAGTGCATTGTGATGTCACAATGGGAGAAAGGGCATTGTGATGCCACAATAGGGGAAAGGGCATTGTGGTGTCACAATGGGCTAAAGGGCATTGTGATGTCACAGTGGGGGAAAAGTGCATTGTGATGTCACAGTGGGGGAAAGGGCATTGTGATGTCACAATGGGGGAAAGGGCATTGTGTTGTCACAATGGAGGAAAGGGCATTGTGATGTCACAATGAGGGAAAGGGTATTGTGATGTCACAATGGGGGAAAAGTGCATTGTGTTGTCACAGTGGGGGAAAAGTGCATTGTGATGTCACAGTGGGGGAAAATGCATTGTTATATCACAATGGGGGAAAAGTGCATTGTGATGTCACAGTGGGGAAAAAGTGCATTGTGAAGTCACAGTGGGGGAAAATGCATTGTTATGTCACAGTGGGGGAAAGTACATTGTGATGTCACAATGGGAGAACGGGCATTGTGATGTCACAATGGGGGAAAGGGCATTGTGATGTCACAATGGGGAACAGGCATTGTGATGTCACAATGGGGGAACAGGCATTGTGATGTCACAATGGGGGAAAGGGCATTGTGATGTCACAATGGGGGAAAGGGCATTGTGATGTCACAATGGTGGAAAGGCCATTGTGATGTCACAATGGGGAAAAGGGCATTGTGATGTCACAATGGGGAAAGGGCATTGTGATGTCACAATGGGGAACAGGCATTGTGATGTCACAATGGGGGAACAGGCATTGTGATGTCACAATGGGGGAAAGGGCATTGTGATGTCACAATTGGGGAAAGGGCATTGTGATGTCACAATGGTGGAAAGGCCATTGTGATGTCACAATGAGGAAAAGGGCATTGTGATGTCACAATGGGGAAAATGGAATTGTTATGTCACAATGGGGGAAAGGGCATTGTGATGTCACAATGGGGAAATGGAATTGTGATGTCACAATGGGGGAAAGGGCATTGTGATGTCACAATGGGGGGAAAGGGCATTGTGATGTCACAATAGGGGAAAAGGGCATTGTGATGTCACAATGGGGGAAACGGCATTGTGATGTCACAATGGGGGAAAGGGCTTTGTGATGTCACAATGGGGGAAAGTGCATTGTGATGTCACAATCGGGGAAAGGTTATTGTGATGTCACAATGGGGGAAAAGTGCATGGTGATGTCACAATGGGGGAAAAGTGCATTGTGATGTCACAGTGGGGGAAAAGTGCATTGTGATGTCACAGTGGGGGAAAGTGCATTGTGATGTCACAGTGGGGGAAAGGGCATTGTGATGTCACAATGGGGAAAAGGGCATTGTGTTGTCACAATGGAGGAAAGGGCATTGTGATGTCACATTGGGGAGAGGGCATTGTGATGTCACAATGGGGAAAGGGCATTGTGATGTCACAATGGGGGAAAGGGCATTGTGATGTCACAATGGGGAAAACTGCATTGTGATGTCACAATGGGGAAAACTGCATTGTGATGTCACAATGGGGGAACAGGCATTGTGATGTCACAGAGGGGAAAACTGCATTGTGATGTCACAGAGGGGGAAAGTGCATTGTGATGTCACAGTGGGGGAAAGGGCATTGTGATGTCACAATGGGGGAACAGGCATTGTGATGTCACAATGGGTGAAAGGGCATTGTGATGTCACAATGGGGGAAACGGCATTGTGATGTCACAACGAGGAAAAGGGCATTGTGATGTCACAATGGGGGAAACGGCATTGTGATGTCACAACGAGGAAAAGGGCATTGTGATGTCACAATGGGGAAATGGAATTGTGATGTCACAATGGGGGAAAGGGCATTGTGTTGTCACAATGGGGGAAAGGGCATTGTGATGTCACAATAGGGGAAAGGGCATTGTGATGTCACAATTGGGGAAAAGTGCATTGTGATGTCACAGTGGGGGAAAAGTGCATTGTGATGTCACAGTTGGGGAAAATGCATTGTTATATCACAATGGGGGAAAAGTGCCTTGTGATGTCACAGTGGGGGGAAAGTGCATTGTGATGTCACAGTGGGGGAAAATGCATTGTTATGTCACAGTGGGGGAAAGTACATTGTGATGTCACAATGGGGGAACGGGCATTGTGATGTCACAATGGGGGAAAGGGCATTGTGATGTCACAATGGGGAAAGGGCATTGTGATGTCACAATGGGGAAAACTGCATTGTGATGTCACAATGGGGAAAACTGCATTGTGATGTCACAATGGGGGAACAGGCATTGTGATGTCACAATGGGGGAAAGGGCATTGTGATGTCACAATGGGGGAAAGGGCATTGTGATGTCACATTGGTGGAAAGGGCATTGTGATGTCACATTGGTGGAAAGGGCATTGTGATGTCACAATGAGGAAAAGGGCATTGGGATGTCACAATGGGGAAAATGGAATTGTGATGTCACAATGGGCGAAAGGGCATTGTGATGTCACAATGGGGAAAATGGAATTGTGATGTCACAATGGGGGAAAGGGCATTGTGATGTCACAATGGGGAAAATGGAATTGTGATGTCAAAATTTGGGGAAAGGGCCTTGTGATGACACAATGGGGGAAAAGGGCATTGTGTTGTCACAATGGGGGAAAAGGGCATTGTGATGTCACAATGGGGGAAACGGCATTGTGATGTCACAATGGGGGAAAGGGAATTGTGATGTCACAATGGGGGAAAAGTGCATTGTGATGTCACAATGGGGGAAAAGTGCATTGTGATGTCACAATGGGGGAAAAGTGCATTGTGATGTCACAGTGGGGGAAAAGTGCATTGTGATGTCACAGTGGGGGAAAGTGCATTGTGATGTCAGAGTGGGGGAAAGGGCATTGTTGTGTCACAATGGGGGAAAAGTGCATTGTGATGTCACAGTGGGGGAAAGGGCATTGTGGTGTCACAATGGGGGAAAGGGCATTGTGATGTCACAATGGGGAAAACTGCATTGTGATGTCACAATGGGGAAAACTGCATTGTGATGTCACAATGGGGACAACTGCATTGTGATGTCACAATGGGGAAAACTGCATTGTGATATCACAATGGGGGAACGGGCATTGTGATGTCACAATGGGGGACAGGGCTATGTGATGTCACAATGGGGGAAATGACATTGTGATGTCACAATGGGGGAAAGGGCATTGTGATGTCACAATGGGGAAAACTGCACTGTGATGTCACAATTGGGAAAACTGCATTGTGACGTCACAATGGGGGAACAGGCATTGTGATGTCACAATGGGGGAAAGGGCATTGTGGTGTCACAATGAGGAAAAGGGCATTGTGATGTCACAATGGGGAAATGGAATTGTGTGTTGTCACAATGGGGGTAAGGGCATTGTGATGTCACAATGGGGGAAAGGGCATTGTGATGTCACAATGGGGGTAAGTGCATTGTGATGTCACAATGGGAGAAAGGGCATTGTGATGCCACAATAGGGGAAAGGGCATTGTGATGTCACAATGGGGTAAAGGGCATTGTGATGTCACAGTGGGGGAAAAGTGCATTGTGATGTCACAGTGGGGGAAAGTGCATTGTGATGTCACAGTGGGGGAAAGGGCATTGTGATGTCACAATGGGGGAAAGGGCATTGTGTTGTCACAATGGAGGAAAGGGCATTGTGATGTCACAATGAGGGAAAGGGTATTGTGATGTCACAATGGGGGAAAAGTGCATTGTGATGTCACAGTGGGGGAAAAGTGCATTGTGATGTCACAGTGGGGGAAAATGCATTGTTATATCACAATGGGGGAAAAGTGCATTGTGATGTCACAGTGGGGAAAAAGTGCATTGTGAAGTCACAGTGGGGAAAAAAAATTGTTATGTCACAGTGGGGGAAAGTACATTGTGATGTCACAATGGGAGAACGGGCATTGTGATGTCACAATGGGGGAACAGGCATTATGATGTCACAATGGGGGAAAGGGCATTGTGATGTCACAATGGGGGAAAGGGCATTGTGATGTCACAATGGTGGAAAGGCCATTGTGATGTCACAATGAGGAAAAGGGCATTGTGATGTCACAATGGGGGAAAGGGCATTGTGATGTCACAATGGGGAACAGGCATTGTGATGTCACAATGGGGGAACAGGCATTGTGATGTCACAATGGGGGAAAGGGCATTGTTATGTCACAATGGGGGAAAGGGCATTGTGATGTCACAATGGGGAACAGGCATTGTGATGTCACAATGGGGGAAAGGGCATTGTGATGTCACAATGGTGGAAAGGCCATTGTGATGTCACAATGAGGAAAAGGGCATTGTGATGTCACAATGGGGGAAAGGGCATTGTGATGTCACAATGGGGGAAAGGGCATTGTGATGTCACAATGGGGGTCGGGGCATTGTGATGTCACAATGGGGGAATGGGCATTGTGATGTCACAATGGGGAAAACTGCATTGTGATGTCACAATGGGGGAAAGGGCATTGTGATGTCACAATGGGGGAAAGGGCATTGTGATGTCACAATGGTGGAAAGGCCATTGTGATGTCACAATGAGGAAAAGGGCATTGTGATGTCACAATGGGGGAAAGGGCATTGTGATGTCACAATGGGGAACAGGCATTGTGATGTCACAATGGGGGAACAGGCATTGTGATGTCACAATGGGGGAAAGGGCATTGTGATGTCACAATGGGGGAAAGGGCATTGTGATGTCACAATGGTGGAAAGGCCATTGTGATGTCACAATGAGGAAAAGGGCATTGTGATGTCACAATGGGGAAAATGGAATTGTTATGTCACAATGGGGGAAAGGGCATTGTGATGTCACAATGGGGAAATGGAATTGTGATGTCACAATGGGGGAAAGGGCATTGTGATGTCACAATGGGGGAAAAGGGCATTGTGATGTCACAATAGGGGAAAAGGGCATTGTGATGTCACAATGGGGGAAACGGCATTGTGATGTCACAATGGGGGAAAGGGCTTTGTGATGTCACGATGGGGGAAAGTGCATTGTGATGTCACAATCGGGGAAAGGTCATTGTGATGTCACAATGGGGGAAAAGTGCATTGTGATGTCACAATGGGGGAAAAGTGCATTGTGATGTCACAGTGGGGGAAAAGTGCATTGTGATGTCACAGTGGGGGAAAAGTGCATTGTGATGTCACAGTGGGGGAAAGTGCATTGTGATGTCACAGTGGGGGAAAGGGCATTGTGATGTCACAATGGGGAAAAGGGCATTGTGTTGTCACAATGGAGGAAAGGGCATTGTGATGTCACATTGGGGAGAGGGCATTGTGATGTCACAATGGGGAAAGGGCATTGTGATGTCACAATGGGGGAAATGGCATTGTGATGTCACAATGGGGAAAACTGCATTGTGATGTCACAATGGGGAAAACTGCATTGTGATGTCACAATGGGGGAACAGGCATTGTGATGTCACAGAGGGGAAAACTGCATTGTGATGTCACAGAGGGGGAAAGTGCATTGTGATGTCACAGTGGGGGAAAGGGCATTGTGATGTCACAATGGGGGAACAGGCATTGTGATGTCACAATGGGTGAAAGGGCATTGTGATGTCACAGTGGGGGAAAGGGCATTGTGATGTCACAATGGGGGAAAGGGCATTGTGATGTCACAATGGGGAACAGGCATTGTGATGTCACAATGGGGGAAAGGGCATTGTGATGTCACAATGGTGGAAAGGCCATTGTGATGTCACAATGAGGAAAAGGGCATTGTGATGTCACAATGGGGGAAAGGGCATTGTGATGTCACAATGGGGGAAAGGGCATTGTGATGTCACAATGGGGGTCGGGGCATTGTGATGTCACAATGGGGGAATGGGCATTGTGATGTCACAATGGGGAAAACTGCATTGTGATGTCACAATGGGGGAAAGGGCATTGTGATGTCACAATGGGGGAAAGGGCATTGTGATGTCACAATGGTGGAAAGGCCATTGTGATGTCACAATGAGGAAAAGGGCATTGTGATGTCACAATGGGGGAAAGGGCATTGTGATGTCACAATGGGGAACAGGCATTGTGATGTCACAATGGGGGAACAGGCATTGTGATGTCACAATGGGGGAAAGGGCATTGTGATGTCACAATGGGGGAAAGGGCATTGTGATGTCACAATGGTGGAAAGGCCATTGTGATGTCACAATGAGGAAAAGGGCATTGTGATGTCACAATGGGGAAAATGGAATTGTTATGTCACAATGGGGGAAAGGGCATTGTGATGTCACAATGGGGAAATGGAATTTTGATGTCACAATGGGGGAAAGGGCATTGTGATGTCACAATGGGGGAAAAGGGCATTGTGATGTCACAATAGGGGAAAAGGGCATTGTGATGTCACAATGGGGGAAACGGCATTGTGATGTCTCAATGGGGGAAAGGGCTTTGTGATGTCACGATGGGGGAAAGTGCATTGTGATGTCACAATCGGGGAAAGGTCATTGTGATGTCACAATGGGGGAAAAGTGCATTGTGATGTCACAATGGGGGAAAAGTGCATTGTGATGTCACAGTGGGGGAAAAGTGCATTGTGATGTCACAGTGGGGGAAAAGTGCATTGTGATGTCACAGTGGGGGAAAGTGCATTGTGATGTCACAGTGGGGGAAAGGGCATTGTGATGTCACAATGGGGAAAAGGGCATTGTGTTGTCACAATGGAGGAAAGGGCATTGTGATGTCACATTGGGGAGAGGGCATTGTGATGTCACAATGGGGAAAGGGCATTGTGATGTCACAATGGGGGAAAGGGCATTGTGATGTCACAATGGGGAAAACTGCATTGTGATGTCACAATGGGGAAAACTGCATTGTGATGTCACAATGGGGGAACAGGCATTGTGATGTCACAGAGGGGAAAACTGCATTGTGATGTCACAGAGGGGGAAAGTGCATTGTGATGTCACAGTGGGGGAAAGGGCATTGTGATGTCACAATGGGGGAACAGGCATTGTGATGTCACAATGGGTGAAAGGGCATTGTGATGTCACAGTGGGGGAAAGGGCATTGTGATGTCACAATGGGGGAAACGGCATTGTGATGTCACAACGAGGAAAAGGGCATTGTGATGTCACAATGGGGAAATGGAATTGTGATGTCACAATGGGGGAAAGGGCATTGTGTTGTCACAATGGGGGAAAGGGCATTGTGATGTCACAATAGGGGAAAGGGCATTGTGATGTCACAATTGGGGAAAAGTGCATTGTGATGTCACAGTGGGGGAAAAGTGCATTGTGATGTCACAGTTGGGGAAAATGCATTGTTATATCACAATGGGGGAAAAGTGCCTTGTGATGTCACAGTGGGGGGAAAGTGCATTGTGATGTCACAGTGGGGGAAAATGCATTGTTATGTCACAGTGGGGGAAAGTACATTGTGATGTCACAATGGGGGAACGGGCATTGTGATGTCACAATGGGGGAAAGGGCATTGTGATGTCACAATGGGGGAATGGGCATTGTGATGTCACAATGCGGAAAACTCCATTGTGATTTCACAATGGGGAAAACTGCATTGTGATGTCACAATGGGGGAACAGGCATTGTGATGTCACAATGGGGGAAAGGGCATTGTGATGTCACAATGGGGGAAAGGGCATTGTGATGTCACATTGGTGGAAAGGGCATTGTGATGTCACATTGGTGGAAAGGGCATTGTGATGTCACAATGAGGAAAAGGGCATTGGGATGTCACAATGGGGAAAACTGCATTGTGATGTCACAATGGGGACAACTGCATTGTGATGTCACAATGGGGAAAACTGCATTGTGATATCACAATGGGGGAAGGGCATTGTGATGTCACAATGGGGGACAGGGCGTTGTGATGTCACAATGGGGGAAATGACATTGTGATGTCACAATGGGGGAAAGGGCATTGTGATGTCACAATGGGGGAAAGGGCATTGTGATGTCACAATGGGGGAAAGTGCATTGTGATGTCACAATGGGGGAAAGGGCATTGTGATGTCACAATGGGGGAAGTGCATTGTGATGTCAGAATGGGGGAAAAGTGCATTGTGATGTCACAATGCGGGAAAAGTGCATTGTGATGTCACAGTGGGGGAAAAGTGCATTGTGATGTCACAGTGGGGGAAAGTGCATTGTGATGTCACAGTGGGGGAAAAGTGCATTGTGATGTCACAGTGGGGGAAAGGGCATTTTGATGTCACAATGGGGGAAAAGTGCATCGTGACGTCACAGTGGGGGAAAGTGCATTGTGTTGTCACAATGGAGGAAAGGGCATTGTGATGTCACAATGGGTGAAAGGTCATTTTGATGTCACAATGGGGGAAAGGTGATTTTGATGTCACAATGGGGGAAAAGGGCATTGTGATGTTACAATGGGGGAAAAGGGCATTGTGATATCACAATTGGGATAAGGGCATTGTGATGTCACAATGGGGGAAAGGGCATTGTGATGTCACAATGGGGGGAAACTGCATTGTGATGTCACAATGGGGGGAAACTGCATTGTGATGTCACAATGGGGGAACGGGCATTGTGATGTCACAATGGGGAAAACTGCATTGTGATATCACAATGGGGAAAGGGCATTGCGATGTCACAATAGGGGAAAGGGCATTGTGATGTCACAATGGGGGAAAGGGCATTGTGATGTCACAATGGGGGAAAGGGAATTGTGATGTCACAATGGGGGAAAAGTGCATTGTGATGTCACAATGGGGGAAAAGTGCATTGTGATGTCACAATGGGGGAAAAGTGCATTGTGATGTCACAGTGGGGGAAAAGTGCATTGTGATGTCACAGTGGGGGAAAGTGCATTGTGATGTCAGAGTGGGGGAAAGGGCATTGTTGTGTCACAATGGGGGAAAAGTGCATTGTGATGTCACAGTGGGGGAAAGGGCATTGTGGTGTCACAATGGGGGAAAGGGCATTGTGATGTCACAATGGGGAAAACTGCATTGTGATGTCACAATGGGGACAACTGCATTGTGATGTCACAATGGGGAAAACTGCATTGTGATATCACAATGGGGGAACGGGCATTGTGATGTCACAATGGGGGACAGGGCTATGTGATGTCACAATGGGGGAAATGACATTGTGATGTCACAATGGGGGAAAGGGCATTGTGATGTCACAATGGGGAAAGTGCATTGTGATGTCACAATGGGGGAAAGGGCATTGTGATGTCACAATGGGGGAAGTGCATTGTGATGTCAGAATTGGGGAAAAGTGCATTGTGATGTCACAATGCGGGAAAAGTGCATTGTGATGTCACAGTGGGGGAAAAGTGCATTGTGATGTCACAGTAGGGGAAAGTGCATTGTGATGTCACTGTGGGGGAAAGGGCATTGTGATGTCACAATGGGGGAAAGGGCATTGTGTTGTCACAATGCGGAAATGGAATTGTGTGTTGTCACAATGGGGGAAAGGGCATTGTCATGTCACAATGGGGGAAAGGGCATTGTCATGTCACAATGGGGGTAAGTGCATTGTGATGTCACAATGGGGGAAAGGGCATTGTGATGCCACAATAGGGGAAAGGGCATTGTGATGTCACAATGGGGTAAAGGGCATTGTGATGTCACAGTGGGGGAAAAGTGCATTGTGATGTCACAGTGGGGGAAAGTGCATTGTGATGTCACAGTGGGGGAAAGGGCATTGTGATGTCACAATGGGGGAAAGGGCATTGTGTTGTCACAATGGAGGAAAGGGCATTGTGATGTCACAATGAGGGAAAGGGCATTGTGATGTCACAATGGGGGAAAAGTGCTTTGTGATGTCACAGTGGGGGAAAGTGCATTGTGATGTCACAGTGGGGGAAAATGCATTGTTATATCACAATGGGGGAAAAGTGCATTGTGATGTCACAGTGGGGAAAAGTGCATTGTTATCTCACAGTGGGGGAAAGTACATTGTGATGTCACAATGGGGGAAAGTACATTGTCATGTCACATTGGTGGAAAGGGCATTGTGATGTCACAATGAGGAAAAGGGCATTGTGATGTCACAATGGGGAAAATGGAATTGTGATGTCACAATGGGGGAAAGGGCATTGTGATGTCACAATGGGGAAAATGGAATTGTGATGTCACAATGGGGGAAAGGGCATTGTGATGTCACAATGGGGGGAAAGGGCATTGTGATGTCACAATGGGGGAAAGGGAATTGTGATGTCACAATGGGGGAAAAGTGCATTGTGATGTCACAATGGGGGAAAAGTGCATTGTGATGTCACAATGGGGGAAAAGTGCATTGTGATGTCACAGTGGGGGAAAAGTGCAGTGTGATGTCACAGTGGGGGAAAGTGCATTGTGATGTCAGAGTGGGGGAAAGGGCATTGTGGTGTCACAATGGGGGAAAAGTGCATTGTGATGTCACAGTGGGGGAAAGGGCAATGTGATGTCACAATGGGGGAAAGGGCATTGTGATGTCACAATGGGGAAAACTGCATTGTGATGTCACAATGGGGAAAACTGCATTGTGATGTCACAATGGGGACAACTGCATTGTGATGTCACAATGGGGAAAACTGCATTGTGATATCACAATGGGGGAAGGGCATTGTGATGTCACAATGGGGGACAGGGCGTTGTGATGTCACAATGGGGGAAATGACATTGTGATGTCACAATGGGGGAAAGGGCATTGTGATGTCACAATGGGGGAAAGGGCATTGTGATGTCACAATGGGGGAAAGTGCATTGTGATGTCACAATGGGGGAAAGGGCATTGTGATGTCACAATGGGGGAAGTGCATTGTGATGTCAGAATGGGGGAAAAGTGCATTGTGATGTCACAATGCGGGAAAAGTGCATTGTGATGTCACAGTGGGGGAAAAGTGCATTGTGATGTCACAGTGGGGGAAAGTGCATTGTGATGTCACAGTGGGGGAAAAGTGCATTGTGATGTCACAGTGGGGGAAAGGGCATTTTGATGTCACAATGGGGGAAAAGTGCATCGTGACGTCACAGTGGGGGAAAGTGCATTGTGTTGTCACAATGGAGGAAAGGGCATTGTGATGTCACAATGGGGGAAAGGTCATTTTGATGTCACAATGGGGGAAAGGTGATTTTGATGTCACAATGGGGGAAAAGGGCATTGTGATGTTACAATGGGGGAAAAGGGCATTGTGATATCACAATTGGGATAAGGGCATTGTGATGTCACAATGGGGGAAAGGGCATTGTGATGTCACAATGGGGGGAAACTGCATTGTGATGTCACAATGGGGGGAAACTGCATTGTGATGTCACAATGGGGGAACGGGCATTGTGATGTCACAATGGGGAAAACTGCAATGTGATATCACAATGGGGAAAGGGCATTGCGATGTCACAATAGGGGAAAGGGCATTGTGATGTCACAATGGGGGAAAGGGCATTGTGATGTCACAATGGGGGTAGGGGCATTGTGATGTCAGAATGGGGGAAAGGGTATTGTGATGTCACAATGTTAGAAAGGGCATTGTGATGCCACAATGGGGGAAAGGGCATTGTGATGTCACAATGGGGGAAAGGGCATTGTGATGTCACAATGGGGGAAAAGTGCATTGTGATGTCACAGAGGGGAAAACTGCATTGTGATGTCACAGAGGGGGAAAGTGCATTGTGATGTCACAGTGGGGGAAAGGGCATTGTGCTGTCACAATGGCGGAAAGGGCATTGTGATGTCACAATAGGGGAAAGGGCATTGTGATGTCACAATGGGGGAAAAGTGTATTGTGATGTCACAGTGGGGGAAAAGTGCATTGTGATGTCACAGTTGGGGAAAATGCATTGTTATGTCACAATGGTGGAAAAGTGCATTGTGATGTCACAGTGGGAGAAAAGTGCATTGTGATGTCACAGTAGGGGAACATGCATTGTTATGTCACAGTGGGGGAAAGTGCATTGTGATGTCACAATCGGTGAAAGGGCATTGTGATGTCACAATGGGGAAAACTGCATTGTGATGTCACAATGGGGAAAACTGCATTGTGATGTCACAAAGCGGGAACGGGCATTGTGATGTCACAATGGGGGAAAGGGCATTGTGATGTCACAATGGGGGAAAGGGCATTGTGATGTCACAATGGGGAAAACTGGACTGTGATGTCACAATTGGGAAAACTGCATTGTGACGTCACAAAGGGGGAACAGGCATTGTGATGTCACAATGGGGGAAAGGGCATTGTGATGTCACAATGAGGAAAAGGGCATTGTGATGTCACAATGGGGAAATGGAATTGTGTGTTGTCACAATGGGGGTAAGGGCATTGTGATGTCACAATGGGGGAAAGGGCATTATGATGTCACAATGGGGGTAAGTGCATTGTGATGTCACAATGGTGGAAAGGGCATTGTGATGCCACAATAGGGGAAAGGGCATTGTGATGTCACAATGGGGTAAAGGGTATTGTGTTGTCACAGTGGGGGAAAAGTGCATTGTGATGTCACAGAGGGGGAAAGTGCATTGTGATGTCACAGTGGGGGAAAGGGCATTGTGATGTCTCAATGGGGGAAAGGGCATTGTGTTGTCACAATGGAGGAAAGGGCATTGTGATGTCACAGTGGGGGAAAAGTGCATTGTGATGTCACAGTGGGGGAAAGTGCATTGTGATGTCACAATGGGGGAAAGGGCATTGTGATGTCACAATGGGGCAAAGGGCATTGTGATGTCACAATGGGGAAAACTGCACTGTGATGTCACAATTGGGAAAACTGCATTGTGACGTCACAATGGGGGAACAGGCATTGTGATGTCACAATGGGGGAAAGGGCATTGTGATGTCACAATGAGGAAAAGGGCATTGTGATGTCACAATGGGGAAATGGAATTGTGTGTTTTCACAATGGGGGTAAGGGCATTGTGATGTCACAATGGGGGAAAGGGCATTGTGATGTCACAATGGGGGTAAGTGCATTGTGATGTCACAATGGGGGAAAGGGCATTGTGATGCCACAATAGGGGAAAGGGCATTGTGATGTCACAATGGGGTAAAGGGCATTGCGATGTCACAGTGGGGGAAAAGTGCATTGTGATGTCACAGTGGGGGAAAGTGCATTGTGATGTCACAATGGGGGTAGGGGCATTGTGATGTCAGAATGGGGGAAAGGGTATTGTGATGTCACAATGTTAGAAAGGGCATTGTGATGCCACAATGGGGGAAAGGGCATTGTGATGTCACAATGGGGGAAAGGGCATTGTGATGTCACAATGGGGGAAAGGGCATTGTGATGTCACAATGGGGGAAAAGTGCATTGTGATGTCACAGAGGGGAAAACTGCATTGTGATGTCACAGAGGGGGAAAGTGCATTGTGATGTCACAGTGGGGGAAAGGGCATTGTGCTGTCACAATGGCGGAAAGGGCATTGTGATGTCACAATAGGGGAAAGGGCATTGTGATGTCACAATGGGGGAAAAGTGTATTGTGATGTCACAGTGGGGGGAAAGTGCATTGTGATGTCACAGTTGGGGAAAATGCATTGTTATGTCACAATGGTGGAAAAGTGCATTGTGATGTCACAGTGGGAGAAAAGTGCATTGTGATGTCACAGTAGGGGAAAATGCATTGTTATGTCACAGTGGGGGAAAGTGCATTGTGATGTCACAATCGGTGAAAGGGCATTGTGATGTCACAATGGGGAAAACTGCATTGTGATGTCACAATGGGGAAAACTGCATTGTGATGTCACAAAGCGGGAACGGGCATTGTGATGTCACAATGGGGGAAAGGGCATTGTGATGTCACAATGGGGGAAAGGGCATTGTGATGTCACAATGGGGAAAACTGCACTGTGATGTCACAATTGGGAAAACTGCATTGTGACGTCACAAAGGGGGAACAGGCATTGTGATGTCACAATGGGGGAAAGGGCATTGTGATGTCACAATGAGGAAAAGGGCATTGTGATGTCACAATGGGGAAATGGAATTGTGTGTTGTCACAATGGGGGTAAGGGCATTGTGATGTCACAATGGGGGAAAGGGCATTGTGATGTCACAATGGGGGTAAGTGCATTGTGATGTCACAATGGTGGAAAGGGCATTGTGATGCCACAATAGGGGAAAGGGCATTGTGATGTCACAATGGGGTAAAGGGTATTGTGTTGTCACAGTGGGGGAAAAGTGCATTGTGATGTCACAGAGGGGGAAAGTGCATTGTGATGTCACAGTGGGGGAAAGGGCATTGTGATGTCTCAATGGGGGAAAGGGCATTGTGTTGTCACAATGGAGGAAAGGGCATTGTGATGTCACAGTGGGGGAAAAGTGCATTGTGATGTCACAGTGGGGGAAAGTGCATTGTGATGTCACAATGGGGGAAAGGGCATTGTGATGTCACAATGGGGCAAAGGGCATTGTGATGTCACAATGGGGAAAACTGCACTGTGATGTCACAATTGGGAAAACTGCATTGTGACGTCACAATGGGGGAACAGGCATTGTGATGTCACAATGGGGGAAAGGGCATTGTGATGTCACAATGAGGAAATGGGCATTGTGATGTCACAATGGGGAAATGGAATTGTGTGTTTTCACAATGGGGGTAAGGGCATTGTGATGTCACAATGGGGGAAAGGGCATTGTGATGTCACAATGGGGGTAAGTGCATTGTGATGTCACAATGGGGGAAAGGGCATTGTGATGCCACAATAGGGGAAAGGGCATTGTGATGTCACAATGGGGTAAAGGGCATTGCGATGTCACAGTGGGGGAAAAGTGCATTGTGATGTCACAGTGGGGGAAAGTGCATTGTGATGTCACAGTGGGGGAAAGGGCATTGTGATGTCACAATGGGGGAAAGGGCATTGTGTTGTCACAATGGAGGAAAGGGCATTGTGATGTCACAATGAGGGAAAGGGTATTGTGATGTCACAATGGGGGGAAAGTGCATTGTGATGTCACAGTGGGGGAAAAGTGCATTGTGATGTCACAGTGGGGGAAAATGCATTGTTATATCACAATGGGGGAAAAGTGCATTGTGATGTCACAGTGGGGAAAAAGTGCATTGTGAAGTCACAGTGGGGGAAAATGCATTGTTATGTCACAGTGGGAGAAAGTACATTGTGATGTCACAATGGGGGAAAGGGCATTGTGATGCCACAATAGGGGAAAGGGCATTGTGATGTCACAATGGGGTAAAGGTCATTGTGATGTCACAGTGGGGGAAAAGTGCATTGTGATGTCACAGTGGGGGAAAGTGCATTGTGATGTCACAATGGGAGAAAGGGCATTGTGATGCCACAATAGGGGAAAGGGCATTGTGGTGTCACAATGGGCTAAAGGGCATTGTGATGTCACAGTGGGGGAAAAGTGCATTGTGATGTCACAGTGGGGGAAAGGGCATTGTGATGTCACAATGGGGGAAAGGGCATTGTGTTGTCACAATGGAGGAAAGGGCATTGTGATGTCACAATGAGGGAAAGGGTATTGTGATGTCACAATGGGGGAAAAGTGCATTGTGTTGTCACAGTGGGGGAAAAGTGCATTGTGATGTCACAGTGGGGGAAAATGCATTGTTATATCACAATGGGGGAAAAGTGCATTGTGATGTCACAGTGGGGAAAAAGTGCATTGTGAAGTCACAGTGGGGGAAAATGCATTGTTATGTCACAGTGGGGGAAAGTACATTGTGATGTCACAATGGGAGTACGGGCATTGTGATGTCACAATGGGGGAAAGGGCATTGTGATGTCACAATGGGGAACAGGCATTGTGATGTCACAATGGGGGAACAGGCATTGTGATG
This sequence comes from Eleutherodactylus coqui, assembly GCA_035609135.1. Lineage (NCBI taxonomy): Eukaryota > Metazoa > Chordata > Amphibia > Anura > Eleutherodactylidae > Eleutherodactylus > Eleutherodactylus coqui. The sequence goes on along the minus strand of CM069412.1, from coordinate 175,301,861 downwards.
TCACAATGGGGGAAAGGGCATTGTGATGTCACAATGGGGGAAAGGGCATTGTGATGTCACAATGGTGGAAAGGCCATTGTGATGTCACAATGGGGAAAAGGGCATTGTGATGTCACAATGGGGAAAGGGCATTGTGATGTCACAATGGGGAACAGGCATTGTGATGTCACAATGGGGGAACAGGCATTGTGATGTCACAATGGGGGAAAGGGCATTGTGATGTCACAATTGGGGAAAGGGCATTGTGATGTCACAATGGTGGAAAGGCCATTGTGATGTCACAATGAGGAAAAGGGCATTGTGATGTCACAATGGGGAAAATGGAATTGTTATGTCACAATGGGGGAAAGGGCATTGTGATGTCACAATGGGGAAATGGAATTGTGATGTCACAATGGGGGAAAGGGCATTGTGATGTCACAATGGGGGGAAAGGGCATTGTGATGTCACAATAGGGGAAAAGGGCATTGTGATGTCACAATGGGGGAAACGGCATTGTGATGTCACAATGGGGGAAAGGGCTTTGTGATGTCACAATGGGGGAAAGTGCATTGTGATGTCACAATCGGGGAAAGGTTATTGTGATGTCACAATGGGGGAAAAGTGCATGGTGATGTCACAATGGGGGAAAAGTGCATTGTGATGTCACAGTGGGGGAAAAGTGCATTGTGATGTCACAGTGGGGGAAAGTGCATTGTGATGTCACAGTGGGGGAAAGGGCATTGTGATGTCACAATGGGGAAAAGGGCATTGTGTTGTCACAATGGAGGAAAGGGCATTGTGATGTCACATTGGGGAGAGGGCATTGTGATGTCACAATGGGGAAAGGGCATTGTGATGTCACAATGGGGGAAAGGGCATTGTGATGTCACAATGGGGAAAACTGCATTGTGATGTCACAATGGGGAAAACTGCATTGTGATGTCACAATGGGGGAACAGGCATTGTGATGTCACAGAGGGGAAAACTGCATTGTGATGTCACAGAGGGGGAAAGTGCATTGTGATGTCACAGTGGGGGAAAGGGCATTGTGATGTCACAATGGGGGAACAGGCATTGTGATGTCACAATGGGTGAAAGGGCATTGTGATGTCACAATGGGGGAAACGGCATTGTGATGTCACAACGAGGAAAAGGGCATTGTGATGTCACAATGGGGGAAACGGCATTGTGATGTCACAACGAGGAAAAGGGCATTGTGATGTCACAATGGGGAAATGGAATTGTGATGTCACAATGGGGGAAAGGGCATTGTGTTGTCACAATGGGGGAAAGGGCATTGTGATGTCACAATAGGGGAAAGGGCATTGTGATGTCACAATTGGGGAAAAGTGCATTGTGATGTCACAATGGGGGAAACGGCATTGTGATGTCACAACGAGGAAAAGGGCATTGTGATGTCACAATGGGGAAATGGAATTGTGATGTCACAATGGGGGAAAGGGCATTGTGTTGTCACAATGGGGGAAAGGGCATTGTGATGTCACAATAGGGGAAAGGGCATTGTGATGTCACAATTGGGGAAAAGTGCATTGTGATGTCACAGTGGGGGAAAAGTGCATTGTGATGTCACAGTTGGGGAAAATGCATTGTTATATCACAATGGGGGAAAAGTGCCTTGTGATGTCACAGTGGGGGGAAAGTGCATTGTGATGTCACAGTGGGGGAAAATGCATTGTTATGTCACAGTGGGGGAAAGTACATTGTGATGTCACAATGGGGGAACGGGCATTGTGATGTCACAATGGGGGAAAGGGCATTGTGATGTCACAATGGGGAAAGGGCATTGTGATGTCACAATGGGGAAAACTGCATTGTGATGTCACAATGGGGAAAACTGCATTGTGATGTCACAATGGGGGAACAGGCATTGTGATGTCACAATGGGGGAAAGGGCATTGTGATGTCACAATGGGGGAAAGGGCATTGTGATGTCACATTGGTGGAAAGGGCATTGTGATGTCACATTGGTGGAAAGGGCATTGTGATGTCACAATGAGGAAAAGGGCATTGGGATGTCACAATGGGGAAAATGGAATTGTGATGTCACAATGGGCGAAAGGGCATTGTGATGTCACAATGGGGAAAATGGAATTGTGATGTCACAATGGGGGAAAGGGCATTGTGATGTCACAATGGGGAAAATGGAATTGTGATGTCAAAATTTGGGGAAAGGGCCTTGTGATGACACAATGGGGGAAAAGGGCATTGTGTTGTCACAATGGGGGAAAAGGGCATTGTGATGTCACAATGGGGGAAACGGCATTGTGATGTCACAATGGGGGAAAGGGAATTGTGATGTCACAATGGGGGAAAAGTGCATTGTGATGTCACAATGGGGGAAAAGTGCATTGTGATGTCACAATGGGGGAAAAGTGCATTGTGATGTCACAGTGGGGGAAAAGTGCATTGTGATGTCACAGTGGGGGAAAGTGCATTGTGATGTCAGAGTGGGGGAAAGGGCATTGTTGTGTCACAATGGGGGAAAAGTGCATTGTGATGTCACAGTGGGGGAAAGGGCATTGTGGTGTCACAATGGGGGAAAGGGCATTGTGATGTCACAATGGGGAAAACTGCATTGTGATGTCACAATGGGGAAAACTGCATTGTGATGTCACAATGGGGACAACTGCATTGTGATGTCACAATGGGGAAAACTGCATTGTGATATCACAATGGGGGAACGGGCATTGTGATGTCACAATGGGGGACAGGGCTATGTGATGTCACAATGGGGGAAATGACATTGTGATGTCACAATGGGGGAAAGGGCATTGTGATGTCACAATGGGGAAAACTGCACTGTGATGTCACAATTGGGAAAACTGCATTGTGACGTCACAATGGGGGAACAGGCATTGTGATGTCACAATGGGGGAAAGGGCATTGTGGTGTCACAATGAGGAAAAGGGCATTGTGATGTCACAATGGGGAAATGGAATTGTGTGTTGTCACAATGGGGGTAAGGGCATTGTGATGTCACAATGGGGGAAAGGGCATTGTGATGTCACAATGGGGGTAAGTGCATTGTGATGTCACAATGGGAGAAAGGGCATTGTGATGCCACAATAGGGGAAAGGGCATTGTGATGTCACAATGGGGTAAAGGGCATTGTGATGTCACAGTGGGGGAAAAGTGCATTGTGATGTCACAGTGGGGGAAAGTGCATTGTGATGTCACAGTGGGGGAAAGGGCATTGTGATGTCACAATGGGGGAAAGGGCATTGTGTTGTCACAATGGAGGAAAGGGCATTGTGATGTCACAATGAGGGAAAGGGTATTGTGATGTCACAATGGGGGAAAAGTGCATTGTGATGTCACAGTGGGGGAAAAGTGCATTGTGATGTCACAGTGGGGGAAAATGCATTGTTATATCACAATGGGGGAAAAGTGCATTGTGATGTCACAGTGGGGAAAAAGTGCATTGTGAAGTCACAGTGGGGAAAAAAAATTGTTATGTCACAGTGGGGGAAAGTACATTGTGATGTCACAATGGGAGAACGGGCATTGTGATGTCACAATGGGGGAACAGGCATTGTGATGTCACAATGGGGGAAAGGGCATTGTGATGTCACAATGGGGGAAAGGGCATTGTGATGTCACAATGGTGGAAAGGCCATTGTGATGTCACAATGAGGAAAAGGGCATTGTGATGTCACAATGGGGGAAAGGGCATTGTGATGTCACAATGGGGAACAGGCATTGTGATGTCACAATGGGGGAACAGGCATTGTGATGTCACAATGGGGGAAAGGGCATTGTTATGTCACAATGGGGGAAAGGGCATTGTGATGTCACAATGGGGAACAGGCATTGTGATGTCACAATGGGGGAAAGGGCATTGTGATGTCACAATGGTGGAAAGGCCATTGTGATGTCACAATGAGGAAAAGGGCATTGTGATGTCACAATGGGGGAAAGGGCATTGTGATGTCACAATGGGGGAAAGGGCATTGTGATGTCACAATGGGGGTCGGGGCATTGTGATGTCACAATGGGGGAATGGGCATTGTGATGTCACAATGGGGAAAACTGCATTGTGATGTCACAATGGGGGAAAGGGCATTGTGATGTCACAATGGGGGAAAGGGCATTGTGATGTCACAATGGTGGAAAGGCCATTGTGATGTCACAATGAGGAAAAGGGCATTGTGATGTCACAATGGGGGAAAGGGCATTGTGATGTCACAATGGGGAACAGGCATTGTGATGTCACAATGGGGGAACAGGCATTGTGATGTCACAATGGGGGAAAGGGCATTGTGATGTCACAATGGGGGAAAGGGCATTGTGATGTCACAATGGTGGAAAGGCCATTGTGATGTCACAATGAGGAAAAGGGCATTGTGATGTCACAATGGGGAAAATGGAATTGTTATGTCACAATGGGGGAAAGGGCATTGTGATGTCACAATGGGGAAATGGAATTGTGATGTCACAATGGGGGAAAGGGCATTGTGATGTCACAATGGGGGAAAAGGGCATTGTGATGTCACAATAGGGGAAAAGGGCATTGTGATGTCACAATGGGGGAAACGGCATTGTGATGTCACAATGGGGGAAAGGGCTTTGTGATGTCACGATGGGGGAAAGTGCATTGTGATGTCACAATCGGGGAAAGGTCATTGTGATGTCACAATGGGGGAAAAGTGCATTGTGATGTCACAATGGGGGAAAAGTGCATTGTGATGTCACAGTGGGGGAAAAGTGCATTGTGATGTCACAGTGGGGGAAAAGTGCATTGTGATGTCACAGTGGGGGAAAGTGCATTGTGATGTCACAGTGGGGGAAAGGGCATTGTGATGTCACAATGGGGAAAAGGGCATTGTGTTGTCACAATGGAGGAAAGGGCATTGTGATGTCACATTGGGGAGAGGGCATTGTGATGTCACAATGGGGAAAGGGCATTGTGATGTCACAATGGGGGAAATGGCATTGTGATGTCACAATGGGGAAAACTGCATTGTGATGTCACAATGGGGAAAACTGCATTGTGATGTCACAATGGGGGAACAGGCATTGTGATGTCACAGAGGGGAAAACTGCATTGTGATGTCACAGAGGGGGAAAGTGCATTGTGATGTCACAGTGGGGGAAAGGGCATTGTGATGTCACAATGGGGGAACAGGCATTGTGATGTCACAATGGGTGAAAGGGCATTGTGATGTCACAGTGGGGGAAAGGGCATTGTGATGTCACAATGGGGGAAAGGGCATTGTGATGTCACAATGGGGAACAGGCATTGTGATGTCACAATGGGGGAAAGGGCATTGTGATGTCACAATGGTGGAAAGGCCATTGTGATGTCACAATGAGGAAAAGGGCATTGTGATGTCACAATGGGGGAAAGGGCATTGTGATGTCACAATGGGGGAAAGGGCATTGTGATGTCACAATGGGGGTCGGGGCATTGTGATGTCACAATGGGGGAATGGGCATTGTGATGTCACAATGGGGAAAACTGCATTGTGATGTCACAATGGGGGAAAGGGCATTGTGATGTCACAATGGGGGAAAGGGCATTGTGATGTCACAATGGTGGAAAGGCCATTGTGATGTCACAATGAGGAAAAGGGCATTGTGATGTCACAATGGGGGAAAGGGCATTGTGATGTCACAATGGGGAACAGGCATTGTGATGTCACAATGGGGGAACAGGCATTGTGATGTCACAATGGGGGAAAGGGCATTGTGATGTCACAATGGGGGAAAGGGCATTGTGATGTCACAATGGTGGAAAGGCCATTGTGATGTCACAATGAGGAAAAGGGCATTGTGATGTCACAATGGGGAAAATGGAATTGTTATGTCACAATGGGGGAAAGGGCATTGTGATGTCACAATGGGGAAATGGAATTGTGATGTCACAATGGGGGAAAGGGCATTGTGATGTCACAATGGGGGAAAAGGGCATTGTGATGTCACAATAGGGGAAAAGGGCATTGTGATGTCACAATGGGGGAAACGGCATTGTGATGTCTCAATGGGGGAAAGGGCTTTGTGATGTCACGATGGGGGAAAGTGCATTGTGATGTCACAATCGGGGAAAGGTCATTGTGATGTCACAATGGGGTAAAAGTGCATTGTGATGTCACAATGGGGGAAAAGTGCATTGTGATGTCACAGTGGGGGAAAAGTGCATTGTGATGTCACAGTGGGGGAAAAGTGCATTGTGATGTCACAGTGGGGGAAAGTGCATTGTGATGTCACAGTGGGGGAAAGGGCATTGTGATGTCACAATGGGGAAAAGGGCATTGTGTTGTCACAATGGAGGAAAGGGCATTGTGATGTCACATTGGGGAGAGGGCATTGTGATGTCACAATGGGGAAAGGGCATTGTGATGTCACAATGGGGGAAAGGGCATTGTGATGTCACAATGGGGAAAACTGCATTGTGATGTCACAATGGGGAAAACTGCATTGTGATGTCACAATGGGGGAACAGGCATTGTGATGTCACAGAGGGGAAAACTGCATTGTGATGTCACAGAGGGGGAAAGTGCATTGTGATGTCACAGTGGGGGAAAGGGCATTGTGATGTCACAATGGGGGAACAGGCATTGTGATGTCACAATGGGTGAAAGGGCATTGTGATGTCACAGTGGGGGAAAGGGCATTGTGATGTCACAATGGGGGAAACGGCATTGTGATGTCACAACGAGGAAAAGGGCATTGTGATGTCACAATGGGGAAATGGAATTGTGATGTCACAATGGGGGAAAGGGCATTGTGTTGTCACAATGGGGGAAAGGGCATTGTGATGTCACAATAGGGGAAAGGGCATTGTGATGTCACAATTGGGGAAAAGTGCATTGTGATGTCACAGTGGGGGAAAAGTGCATTGTGATGTCACAGTTGGGGAAAATGCATTGTTATATCACAATGGGGGAAAAGTGCCTTGTGATGTCACAGTGGGGGGAAAGTGCATTGTGATGTCACAGTGGGGGAAAATGCATTGTTATGTCACAGTGGGGGAAAGTACATTGTGATGTCACAATGGGGGAACGGGCATTGTGATGTCACAATGGGGGAAAGGGCATTGTGATGTCACAATGGGGGAATGGGCATTGTGATGTCACAATGCGGAAAACTCCATTGTGATTTCACAATGGGGAAAACTGCATTGTGATGTCACAATGGGGGAACAGGCATTGTGATGTCACAATGGGGGAAAGGGCATTGTGATGTCACAATGGGGGAAAGGGCATTGTGATGTCACATTGGTGGAAAGGGCATTGTGATGTCACATTGGTGGAAAGGGCATTGTGATGTCACAATGAGGAAAAGGGCATTGGGATGTCACAATGGGGAAAATGGAATTGTGATGTCACAATGGGGGAAAGGGCATTGTGATGTCACAATGGGGAAAATGGAATTGTGATGTCACAATGGGGGAAAGGGCATTGTGATGACACAATGGGGGAAAAGGGCATTGTTTTGTCACAATGGGGGAAAAGGGCATTGTGATGTCACAATGGGGGAAACGGCATTGTGATGTCACAATGGGGGAAAGGGAATTGTGATGTCACAATGGGGGAAAAGTGCATTGTGATGTCACAATGGGGGAATAGTGCATTGTGATGTCACAATGGGGGAAAAGTGCATTGTGATGTCACAGTGGGGGAAAAGTGCATTGTGATGTCACAGTGGGGGAAAGTGCATTGTGATGTCAGAGTGGGGGAAAGGGCATTGTTGTGTCACAATGGGGGAAAGGGCATTGTGATGTCACAATGGGGAAAACTGCATTGTGATGTCACAATGGGGACAACTGCATTGTGATGTCACAATGGGGAAAGTGCATTGTGATGTCACAATGGGGGAAAGGGCATTGTGATGTCACAATGGGGGAAGTGCATTGTGATGTCAGAATTGGGGAAAAGTGCATTGTGATGTCACAATGCGGGAAAAGTGCATTGTGATGTCACAGTGGGGGAAAAGTGCATTGTGATGTCACAGTAGGGGAAAGTGCATTGTGATGTCACTGTGGGGGAAAGGGCATTGTGATGTCACAATGGGGGAAAGGGCATTGTGTTGTCACAATGCGGAAATGGAATTGTGTGTTGTCACAATGGGGGAAAGGGCATTGTGATGTCACAATGGGGGAAAGGGCATTGTGATGTCACAATGGGGGTAAGTGCATTGTGATGTCACAATGGGGGAAAGGGCATTGTGATGCCACAATAGGGGAAAGGGCATTGTGATGTCACAATGGGGTAAAGGGCATTGTGATGTCACAGTGGGGGAAAAGTGCATTGTGATGTCACAGTGGGGGAAAGTGCATTGTGATGTCACAGTGGGGGAAAGGGCATTGTGATGTCACAATGGGGGAAAGGGCATTGTGTTGTCACAATGGAGGAAAGGGCATTGTGATGTCACAATGAGGGAAAGGGCATTGTGATGTCACAATGGGGGAAAAGTGCTTTGTGATGTCACAGTGGGGGAAAGTGCATTGTGATGTCACAGTGGGGGAAAATGCATTGTTATATCACAATGGGGGAAAAGTGCATTGTGATGTCACAGTGGGGAAAAGTGCATTGTTATATCACAGTGGGGGAAAGTACATTGTGATGTCACAATGGGGGAAAGGGCATTGTGATGCCACAATTGGGGAAAGGGCATTGTGATGTCACAATGGGGGAAAGGGCATTGTGATGTCACATTGGTGGAAAGGCATTGTGATGTCACAATGAGGAAAAGGGCATTGTGATGTCACAATGGGGAAATGGAATTGTGAAGTCACAATGGGGGAAAGGGCATTGTGATGTCACAATGGGGAAAATGGAATTGTGATGTCACAATGGGGGAAAGGGCATTGTGATGTCACAATGGGGGAAAAGGGCATTGTGATGTCACAATGGGGGAAAGGGAATTGTGATGTCACAATGGGGGAAAAGTGCATTGTGATGTCACAATGGGGGAAAAGTGCATTGTGATGTCACAATGGGGGAAAAGTGCATTGTGATGTCAGAGTGGGGGAAAAGTGCAGTGTGATGTCACAGTGGGGGAAAGTGCATTGTGATGTCAGAGTGGGGGAAAGGGCATTGTGGTGTCACAATGGGGGAAAAGTGCATTGTGATGTCACAGTGGGGGAAAGGGCAATGTGATGTCACAATGGGGGAATGGGCATTGTGATGTCACAATGGGGAAAACTGCATTGTGATGTCACAATGGGGAAAACTGCATTGTGATGTCACAATGGGGACAACTGCATTGTGATGTCACAATGGGGAAAACTGCATTGTGATATCACAATGGGGGAAGGGCATTGTGATGTCACAATGGGGGACAGGGCGTTGTGATGTCACAATGGGGGAAATGACATTGTGATGTCACAATGGGGGAAAGGGCATTGTGATGTCACAATGGGGGAAAGGGCATTGTGATGTCACAATGGGGGAAAGTGCATTGTGATGTCACAATGGGGGAAAGGGCATTGTGATGTCACAATGGGGGAAGTGCATTGTGATGTCACAGTGGGGGAAAGTGCATTGTGATGTCACAGTGGGGGAAAAGTGCATTGTGATGTCACAGTGGGGGAAAGGGCATTTTGATGTCACAATGGGGGAAAAGTGCATCGTGACGTCACAGTGGGGGAAAGTGCATTGTGTTGTCACAATGGAGGAAAGGGCATTGTGATGTCACAATGGGGGAAAGGTCATTTTGATGTCACAATGGGGGAAAGGTCATTTTGATGTCACAATGGGGGAAAAGGGCATTGTGATGTTACAATGGGGGAAAAGGGCATTGTGATGTCACAATTGGGATAAGGGCATTGTGATGTCACAATGGGGGAAAGGGCATTGTGATGTCACAATGGGGGGAAACTGCATTGTGATGTCACAATGGGGGAACGGGCATTGTGATGTCACAATGGGGAAAACTGCATTGTGATATCACAATGGGGAAAGGGCATTGCGATGTCACAATAGGGGAAAGGGCATTGTGATGTCACAATGGGGGAAAGGGCATTGTGATGTCACAATGTTAGAAAGGGCATTGTGATGCCACAATGGGGGAAAGGGCATTGTGATGTCACAATGGGGGAAAGGGCATTGTGATGTCACAATGGGGGAAAGGGCATTGTGATGTCACAATGGGGGAAAAGTGCATTGTGATGTCACAGACGGGAAAACTGCATTGTGATGTCACAGAGGGGGAAAGTGCATTGTGATGTCACAAGGGGGAAAGGGCATTGTGCTGTCACAATGGCGGAAAGGACATTGTGATGTCACAATAGGGGAAAGGGCATTGTGATGTCACAATGGGGGAAAAGTGTATTGTGATGTCACAGTGGGGGAAAAGTGCATTGTGATGTCACAGTTGGGGAAAATGCATTGTTATGTCACAATGGTGGAAAAGTGCATTGTGATGTCACAGTGGGAGAAAAGTGCATTGTGATGTCACAGTGGGGGAAAATGCATTGTTATGTCACAGTGGGGGAAAGTGCATTGTGATGTCACAATCGGTGAAAGGGCATTGTGATGTCACAATGGGGAAAACTGCATTATGATGTCACAATGGGGAAAACTGCATTGTGATGTCACAATGGGGGAACGGGCATTGTGATGTCACAATGGGGGAAAGGGCATTGTGATGTCACAATGGGGGAAAGGGCATTGTGATGTCACAATGGGGAAAACTGCACTGTGATGTCACAATTGGGAAAACTGCATTGTGACGTCACAAAGGGGGAACAGGCATTGTGATGTCACAATGGGGGAAAGGGCATTGTGATGTCACAATGAGGAAAAGGGCATTGTGATGTCACAATGAGGAAATGGAATTGTGTGTTGTCACAATGGGGGTAAGGGCATTGTGATGTCACAATGGGGGAAAGGGCATTGTGATGTCACAATGGGGGTAAGTGCATTGTGATGTCACAATGGGGGAAAGGGCATTGTGATGCCACAATAGGGGAAAGGGCATTGTGATGTCACAATGGGGTAAAGGGTATTGTGATGTCACAGTGGGGGAAAAGTGCATTGTGATGTCACAGTGGGGGAAAGTGCATTGTGATGTCACAGTGGGGGAAAGGGCATTGTGATGTCACAATGGGGGAAAGGGCATTGTGATGTCACAATGGGGAAAACTGCACTGTGATGTCACAATTGGGAAAACTGCATTGTGACGTCACAATGGGGGAACAGGCATTGTGATGTCACAATGGGGGAAAGGGCATTGTGATGTCACAATGAGGAAAAGGGCATTGTGATGTCACAATGGGGAAATGGAATTGTGTGTTTTCACAATGGGGGTAAGGGCATTGTGATGTCACAATGGGGCGAAAGGGCATTGTGATGTCACAATGGGGGTAAGTGCATTGTGATGTCACAATGGGGGAAAGGGCATTGTGATGCCACAATAGGGGAAAGGGCATTGTGATGTCACAATGGGGTAAAGGGCATTGCGATGTCACAGTGGGGGAAAAGTGCATTGTGATGTCACAGTGGGGGAAAGTGCATTGTGATGTCACAGTGGGGGAAAGGGCATTGTGATGTCACAATGGGGGAAAGGGCATTGTGTTGTCACAATGGAGGAAAGGGCATTGTGATGTCACAATGAGGGAAAGGGTATTGTGATGTCACAATGGGGGAAAAGTGCATTGTGATGTCACAGTGGGGGAAAAGTGCATTGTGATGTCACAGTGGGGGAAAATGCATTGTTATATCACAATGGGGGAAAAGTGCATTATGATGTCACAGTGGGGAAAAAGTGCATTGTGAAGTCACAGTGGGGGAAAATGCATTGTTATGTCACAGTGGGGGAAAGTACATTGTGATGTCACAATGGGGGAAAGGGCATTGTGATGCCACAATAGGGGAAAGGGCATTGTGATGTCACAATGGGGTAAAGGTCATTGTGATGTCACAGTGGGGGAAAAGTGCATTGTGATGTCACAGTGGGGGAAAGTGCATTGTGATGTCACAGTGGGGGAAAGGGCATTGTGATGTCACAATGGGGGAAAGGGCATTGTGTTGTCACAATGGAGGAAAGGGCATTGTGATGTCACAATGAGGGAAAGGGCATTGTGATGTCACAATGGGGGAAAAGTGCATTGTGATGTCACAGTGGGGGGAAAGTGCATTGTGATGTCACAGTGGGGGAAAATGCATTGTTATATCACAATGGGGGAAAAGTGCATTGTGATGTCACAGTGGGGAAAAGTGCATTGTTATCTCACAGTGGGGGAAAGTACATTGTGATGTCACAATGGAGGAACGGGCATTGTGATGTCACAATGGGGGAAAGGGCATTGTGATGTCAAAATGGGGGAAAGGGCATTGTGATGTCACAATGGGGAAAACTGCATTGCGCTGTCACAATGGGGAAAACAGCATTGTGATGTCACAATGGGGGAACAGGCATTGTGATGTCACAATGGGGGAAAGGGCATTGTGATGTCACAATGGGGGAAAGGGCATTGTGATGTCACATTGGTGGAAAGGGCATTGTGATGTCACAATGAGGAAAAGGGCATTGTGATGTCACAATGGGGAAAATGGAATTGTGATGTCACAATGGGGGAAAGGGCATTGTGATGTCACAATGGGGAAAATGGAATTGTGATGTCACAATGGGGGAAAGGGCATTGTGATGTCACAATGGGGGAAAAGGGCATTGTGATGTCACAATGGGGGAAAGGGAATTTTGATGTCACAATGGGGGAAAAGTGCATTGTGATGTCACAATGGGGGAAAAGTGCATTGGGATGTCACAAGGGGGAAAAGTGCATTGTGATGTCACAGTGGGGAAAAAGTGCAGTGTGATGTCACAGTGGGGGAAAGTGCATTGTGATGTCAGAGTGGGGGAAAGGGCATTGTGGTGTCACAATGGGGGAAAAGTGCATTGTGATGTCACAGTGGGGGAAAGGGCAATGTGATGTCACAATGGGGGAAAGGGCATTGTGATGTCACAATGGGGAAAACTGCATTGTGATGTCCCAAATTGGGAAAACTGCATTGTGATGTCACAATGGGGACAACTGCATTGTGATGTCACAATGGGGAAAACTGCATTGTGATATCACAATGGGGGAAGGGCATTGTGATGTCACAATGGGGGACAGGGCGTTGTGATGTCACAATGGGGGAAATGACATTGTGATGTCACAATGGGGGAAAGGGCATTGTGATGTCACAATGGGGGAAAGTGCATTGTGATGTCACAATGGGGGAAAGGGCATTGTGATGTCACAATGGGGGAAGTGCATTGTGATGTCAGAATGGGGGAAAAGTGCATTGTGATGTCACAGTGGGGGAAAAGTGCATTGTGATGTCACAGTGGGGGAAAGTGCATTGTGATGTCACAGTGGGGGAAAAGTGCATTGTGATGTCACAGTGGGGGAAAGGGCATTTTGATGTCACAATGGGGGAAAAGTGCATCGTGACGTCACAGTGGGGGAAAGTGCATTGTGTTGTCACAATGGAGGAAAGGGCATTGTGATGTCACAATGGGGGAAAGGTCATTTTGATGTCACAATGGGGGAAAGGTCATTTTGATGTCACAATGGGGTAAAAGGGCATTGTGATGTTACAATGGGGGAAAAGGGCATTGTGATGTCACAATGGGGGAAAGGGCATCGTGACGTCACAGTGGGGGAAAGTGCATTGTGTTGTCACAATGGAGGAAAGGGCATTGTGATGTCACAATGGGGGAAAGGTCATTTTGATGTCACAATGGGGGAAAGGTCATTTTGATGTCACAATGGGGGAAAAGGGCATTGTGATGTTACAATGGGGGAAAAGGGCATTGTGATGTCACAATGGGGGAAAGGGCATTGTGATGTCACAATGGGGGAAAGGGCATTGTGATGTCACAATGGGGGGAAACTGCATTGTGATGTCACAATGGGGGAACGGGCATTGTGATGTCACAATGGGGAAAACTGCATTGTGATATCACAATGGGGAAAGGGCTTGCGATGTCACAATAGGGGAAAGGGCATTGTGATGTCACAATGGGGGATAGGGCATTGTGATGTCACAATGGGGGTAGGGGCATTGTGATGTCAGAATGGGGGAAAGGGTATTGTGATGTCACAATGTTAGAAAGGGCATTGTGATGCCACAATGGGGGAAAGGGCATTGTGATGTCACAATGGGGGAAAGGGCATTGTGATGTCACAATGGGGGAAAGGGCATTGTGATGTCTCAATGGGGGAAAAGTGCATTGTGATGTCACAGAGGGGAAAACTGCATTGTGATGTCACAGAGGGGGAAAGTGCATTGTGATGTCACAGTGGGGGAAAGGGCATTCTGCTGTCACAATGGCGGAAATGGCATTGTGATGTCACAATAGGGGAAAGGGCATTGTGATGTCACAATGGGGGAAAAGTGTATTGTGATGTCACAGTGGGGGAAAAGTGCATTGTGATGTCACAGTTGGGGAAAATGCATTGTTATGTCACAATGGTGGAAAAGTGCATTGTGATGTCACAGTGGGAGAAAAGTGCATTGTGATGTCACAGTGGGGGAAAATGCATTGTTATGTCACAGTGGGGGAAAGTGCATTGTGATGTCACAATCGGTGAAAGGGCATTGTGATGTCACAATGGGGAAAACTGCATTGTGATGTCACAATGGGGAAAACTGCATTGTGATGTCACAATGGGGGAACGGGCATTGTGATGTCACAATGGGGGAAAGCGCATTGTGATGTCACAATGGGGGAAAGGGCATTGTGATGTCACAATGGGGTAAACTGCACTGTGATGTCACAATTGGGAAAACTGCATTGTGACGTCACAAAGGGGGAACAGGCATTGTGATGTCACAATGGGGGAAAGGGCATTGTGATGTCACAATGAGGAAAAGGGCATTGTGATGTCACAATGGGGAAATGGAATTTTGTGTTGTCACAATGGGGGTAAGGGCATTGTGATGTCACAATGGGGGAAAGGGCATTGTGATGTCACAATGGGGGTAAGTGCATTGTGATGTCACAATGGGGGAAAGGGCATTGTGATGCCACAATAGGGGAAAGGGCATTGTGATGTCACAATGGGGTAAAGGGTATTGTGATGTCACAGTGGGGGAAAAGTGCATTGTGATGTCACAGTGGGGGAAAGTGCATTGTGATGTCACAGTGGGGGAAAGGGCATTGTGATGTCACAATGGGGGAAAGGGCATTGTGTTGTCACAATGGAGGAAAGGGCATTGTGATGTCACAGTGGGGGAAAAGTGCATTGTGATGTCACAGTGGGGGAAAGTGCATTGTGATGTCACAATGGGGGAAAAGGCATTGTGATGTCACAATGGGGCAAAGGGCATTGTGATGTCACAATGGGGAAAACTGCACTGTGATGTCACAATTGGGAAAACTGCATTGTGACGTCACAATGGGGGAACAGGCATTGTGATGTCACAATGGGGGAAAGGGCATTGTGATGTCACAATGAGGAAAAGGGCATTGTGATGTCACAATGAGGAAATGGAATTGTGTGTTGTCACAATGGGGGTAAGGGCATTGTGATGTCACAATGGGGGAAAGGGCATTGTGATGCCACAATAGGGGAAAGGGCATTGTGATGTCACAATGGGGTAAAGGGCATTGTGATGTCACAGTGGGGGAAAAGTGCATTGTGATGTCACAGTGGGGGAAAGTGCATTGTGATGTCACAGTGGGGGAAAGGGCATTGTGATGTCACAATGGGGGAAAGGGCATTGTGTTATCACAATGGAGGAAAGGGCATTGTGATGTCACAATGAGGGAAAGGGTATTGTGATGTCACAATGGGGGAAAAGTGCATTGTGATGTCACAGTGGGGGAAAAGTGCATTGTGATGTCACAGTGGGGGAAAATGCATTGTTATATCACAATGGGGGAAAAGTGCATTGTGATGTCACAGTGGGGAAAAAGTGCATTGTGAAGTCACAGTGGGGGAAAATGCATTGTTATGTCACAGTGGGGGAAAGTACATTGTGATGTGACAATGTGAGAACGTGCATTGTGATGTCACAATGGGGGAAAGGGCATTGTGATGTCACAATGGGGAACAGGCATTGTGATGTCACAATGGGGGAACAGGCATTGTGATGTCACAATGGGGGAAAGAGCATTGTGATGTCACAATGGGGGAAAGGGCATTGTGATGTCACAATGGGGGAAAGGGCATTGTGATGTCACAATGGGGGAAAGTGCATTGTGATGTCACAATGGGGGAAAGGGCATTGTGATGCCACAATAGGGGAAAGGGCATTGTGATGTCACAATGGGGTAAAGGGTATTGTGATGTCACAGTGGGGGAAAAGTGCATTGTGATGTCACAGTGGGGGAAAGTGCATTGTGATGTCACAGTGGGGGAAAGGGCATTGTGATGTCACAATGGGGGAAAGGGCATTGTGTTGTCACAATGGAGGAAAGGGCATTGTGATGTCACAGTGGGGGAAAAGTGCATTGTGATGTCACAGTGGGGGAAAGTGCATTGTGATGTCACAATGGGGGAAAGGGCATTGTGATGTCACAATGGGGGAAAGGGCATTGTGATGTCACAATGGGGAAAACTGCACTGTGATGTCACAATTGGGAAAACTGCATTGTGACGTCACAATGGGGGAACAGGCATTGTGATGTCACAATGGGGGAAAGGGCATTGTGATGTCACAATGAGGAAAAGGGCATTGTGATGTCACAATGGGGAAATGGAATTGTGTGTTGTCACAATGGGGGTAAGGGCATTGTGATGTCACAATGGGGGAAAGGGCATTGTGATGCCACAATAGGGGAAAGGGCATTGTGATGTCACAATGGGGTAAAGGGCATTGTGATGTCACAGTGGGGGAAAAGTGCATTGTGATGTCACAGTGGGGGAAAGTGCATTGTGATGTCACAGTGGGGGAAAGGGCATTGTGATGTCACAATGGGGGAAAGGGCATTGTGTTATCACAATGGAGGAAAGGGCATTGTGATGTCACAATGAGGGAAAGGGTATTGTGATGTCACAATGGGGGAAAAGTGCATTGTGATGTCACAGTGGGGGAAAAGTGCATTGTGATGTCACAGTGGGGGAAAATGCATTGTTATATCACAATGGGGGAAAAGTGCATTGTGATGTCACAGTGGGGAAAAAGAGCATTGTGAAGTCACAGTGGGGGAAAATGCATTGTTATGTCACAGTGGGGGAAAGTACATTGTGATGTCACAATGTGAGAACGTGCATTGTGATGTCACAATGGGGGAAAGGGCATTGTGATGTCACAATGGGGAACAGGCATTGTGATGTCACAATGGGGGAACAGGCATTGTGATGTCACAATGGGGGAACGGGCATTGTGATGTCACAATGGGGGAAAGGGCATTGTGATGTCACAATGGGGGAAAGGGCATTGTGATGTCACAATGGTGGAAAGGCCATTGTGATGTCACAATGAGGAAAAGGGCATTGTGATGTCACAATGGGGGAAAGGGCATTGTGATGTCACAATGGGGAACATGCATTGTGATGTCACAATGGGGGAACAGGCATTGTGATGTCACAATGGGGGAAAGGGCATTGTGATGTCACAAAGGGAGAAAGGGCATTGTGATGTCACAATGGGGGAAAGGGCATTGTGATGTCACAATGGGGGAAAGGGCATTGTGATGCCACAATAGGGGAAAGGGCATTGTGATGTCACAATGGGGTAAAGGGCATTGTGATGTCACAGTGGGGGAAAAGTGCATTGTGATGTCACAGTGGGGGAAAGGGCATTGTGATGTCACAGTGGGGGAAAGGGCATTGTGATGTCACAATGGGGGAAAGGGCATTGTGTTGTCACAATGGAGGAAAGGGCATTGTGATGTCACAATGAGGGAAAGGGCATTGTGATGTCACAATGGGGGAAAGTGCATTGTGATGTCACAGTGGGGGGAAAGTGCATTGTGATGTCACAGTGGGGGAAAATGCATTGTTATATCACAATGGGGGAAAAGTGCATTGTGATGTCACAGTGGGGAAAAGTGCATTGTTATCTCACAGTGGGGGAAAGTACATTGTGATGTCATAATGGAGGAACGGGCATTGTGATGTCACAATGGGAGAAAGGGCATTGTGATGTCAAAATGGGGGAAAGGGCATTGTGATGTCACAATGGGGAAAACTGCATTGCGCTGTCACAATGGGGAAAACTGCATTGTGATGTCACAATGGGGGAACAGGCATTGTGATGTCACAATGGGGGAAATGGCATTGTGATGTCACAATGGGGGAAAGGGCATTGTGATGTAACATTGGTGGAAAGGGCATTGTGATGTCACAATGAGGAAAAGGGCATTGTGATGTCACAATGGGGAAAATGGAATTGTGATGTCACAATGGGGGAAAGGGCATTGTGATGTCACAATGGGGAAAATGGAATTGTGATGTCACTATGGGGGAAAGGGCATTGTGATGTCACAATGGGGGAAAAGGGCATTGTGATGTCACAATGGGGGAAAAGTGCATTGTGATGTCACAGTGGGGGAAAAGTGCACTGTGATGTCACAGTGGGGGAAAGTGCATTGTGATGTCAGAGTGGGGGAAAGGGCATTGTGGTGTCACAATGGGGGAAAAGTGCATTGTGATGTCACAGTGGGGGAAAGGGCATTGTGATGTCACAATGGGGGAAAGGGCAATGTGATGTCACAATGGGGAAAAATGCATTGTGATGTCACAATGGGGAAAACTGCATTATGATGTCACAATGGGGACAACTGCATTGTGATGTCACAATGGGGAAAACTGCATTGTGATATCACAGTGGGGGAAAGGGCATTTTGATGTCACAATGGGGGAAAAGTGCATTGTGATGTTACAATGGGGGAAAAGGGCATTGTGATGTCACAATGGGGGAAAGGGCATTGTGATGTCACAATGGGGGAAAAGGGCATTGTGATGTTACAATGGGGGAAAAGGGCATTGTGATGTCACAATGGGGGAAAGGGCATTGTGATGTCACAATGGGGGAAAAAGCATTGTGATGTCACAATGGGGGGAAACTGCATTGTGATGTCACAATGGGGGAACGGGCATTGTGATGTCACAATGGGGAAAACTGCATTGTGATATCACAATGGGGAAAGGGCATTGCGATGTCACAATAGGGGAAATGGCATTGTGATGTCACAATGGGGGAAAGGGCATTGTGATGTCACAATGGGGGTAGGGGCATTGTGATGTCAGAATGGGGGAAAGGGTATTGTGATGTCACAATGTTAGAAAGGGCATTGTAATGCAACAATGGGGGAAAGGGCATTGTGATGTCACAATGGGGGAAAGGGCATTGTGATGTCACAATGGGGGAAAGGGCATTGTGATGTCACAATGGGGGAAAAGTGCATTGTGATGTCACAGAGGGGAAAACTGCATTGTGATGTCACAGTGGGGGAAAGTGCATTGTGATGTCACAGTGGGGGAAAGGGCATTGTGATGTCACAATGGGGGAAAGGGCATTGTGCTGTCACAACGGCGGAAAGGGCATTGTGATGTCACAATAGGGGAAAGGGCATTGTGATGTCACAATGGGGGAAAAGTGTATTGTGATGTCACAGTGGGGGAAAAGTGCATTGTGATGTCACAGTTGGGGAAAATGCATTGTTATGTCACAATGGTGGAAAAGTGCATTGTGATGTCACAGTGGGAGAAAAGTGCATTGTGATGTCACAGTGGGGGAAAATGCATTGTTATGTCACAGTGGGGGAAAGTGCATTGTGATGTCACAATCGGTGAAAGGGCATTGTGATTTCACAATGGGGAAAACTGCATTGTGATGTCACAATGGGGAAAACTGCATTGTGATGTCACAATGGGGGAACGGGCATTGTGATGTCACAATGGGGGAATGGGCATTGTGATGTCACAATGGGGGAAAGGGCATTGTGATGTCACAATGGGGAAAACTGCACTGTGATGTCACAATTGGGAAAACTGCATTGTGACGTCACAATGGGGGAACAAGCATTGTGATGTCACAATGGGGGAAAGGGCATTGTGATGTCACAATGAGAAAAAGGGCATTGCGATGTCACAATGGGGAAATGGAATTGTGTGTTGTCACAATGGGGGTAAGGGCATTGTGATGTCACAATGGGGGAAAGGGCATTGTGATGTCACAATGGGGGTAAGTGCATTGTGATGTCACAATGGGGGAAAGGGCATTGTGATGCCACAATAGGGGAAAGGGCATTGTGATGTCACAATGGGGTAAAGGGCATTGTGATCTCACAGTGGGGGAAAAGTGCATTGTGATGTCACAGTGGGGGAAAGTGCATTGTGATGTCACAGTGGGGGAAAGGGCATTGTGATGTCACAATGGGGGAAAGGGCATTGTGTTGTCACAATGGAGGAAAGGGCATTGTGATGTCACAATGAGGGAAAGGGTATTGTGATGTCACAATGGGGGAAAAGTGCATTGTGATGTCACAGTGGGGGAAAAGTGCATTGTGATGTCACAGTGGGGGAAAATGCATTGTTATATCACAATGGGGGAAAAGTGCATTGTGATGTCACAGTGGGGGAAAAGTGCATTGTGAAGTCACAGTGGGGGAAAATGCATTGTTATGTCACAGTGGGGGAAAGTACATTGTGATGTCACAATGGGAGAACGGGCATTGTAATGTCACAATGGGGGAAAGGGCATTGTGATGTCACAATGGGGAACAGGCATTGTGATGTCACAATGGGGGAAAGGGCATTGTGATGTCACAATGGGGGAAAAGGGCATTGTGATGTCACAATAGGGGAAAAGGGCATTGTGATGTCACAATGGGGGAAACGGCATTGTGATGTCACAATGGCGAAAATGGAATTGTTATGTCACAATGGGGGAAAGGGCAGTGTGATGTCACAATGGGGAAATGGAATTGTGATGTCACAATGGGGGAAAGGGCATTGTGATGTCACAATGGGGGAAAAGGGCATTGTGATGTCACAATAGGGGAAAAGGGCATTGTGATGTCACAATGGGGGAAACGGCATTGTGATGTCACAATGGGGGAAAGGGCTTTGTGATGTCACAATGGGGGAAAGTGCATTGTGATGTCACAATCGGGGAAAGGTCATTGTGATGTCACAATGGGGGAAAAGTGCATTGTGATGTCACAATGGGGGAAAAGTGCATTGTGATGTCACAATGGGGAAAAGTGCATTGTGATGTCACAGTGGGGGAAAAGTGCATTGTGATGTCACAGTGGGGGAAAAGTGCATTGTAATGTCACAGTGGGGGAAAGTGCATTGTGATGTCACAGTGGGGGAAAGGGCATTGTGATGTCACAATGGGGAAAAGGGCATTGTGTTGTCACAATGGAGGAAAGGGCATTGTGATGTCACATTGGGGAGAGGGCATTGTGATGTCACAATGGGGAAAACTGCATTGTGATGTCACAATGGGGAAAACTGCATTGTGATGTCACAATGGGGGAACAGGCATTGTGATGTCACAATGGGGGGACAGGGCATTGTGATGTAACAATGGGGGAAAGGGCATTGTGTTTGTCACAATGGGGGAAAGGGCATTGTGATGTCAGAATAGGGGGAAAGGGCATTGTTATGTCACAATGGGGGAAAAGTGCATTGTGATGTCACAGTGGGGGAAAAAGTGCATTGTGATGTCACAGTGGGGAAAATGCATTGTGATGTCACAACGGGGGAAAGGGCATTGTGATGTCACAATGGGGGAAAGGGCATTGTGATGTCACAGTGATGAAAAGGGCATTGTGATGTCACAATGGGGGAAAGGGCATTGTGATGTCACAATGGGGGAAAAGGGGATTGTGATAGTCACAATGGGGAAAACTGCATTGTGATGTCACAAATGGGGAAAACTACATTGTGATGTCACAGTGGGGGAACAGGCATTGTGATGTCACAGTGGGGGAAAATACATTGTTATATCACAATGGGGGAAAAGTGCATTGTGATGTCACAGTGGGGGGAAAGTCCATTGTGATGTCACAGTCGGGGAAAATGCATTGTGATGTCACAATGGGGGAACGGGCATTGTGATGTCACAATGGGGAAAGGGCATTGTGATGTCACAATGGGGGAAAGGGCATTGTGATGTCACAATGGGGAAAACTGCATTGTGATGTCACAATGGGGAAAACTGCATTGTGATGTCACAATGGGGTAAAACTGCATTGTGATGTCACAATGGGGGAACGGGCAATTGTGATGTCACAATAGGGGGAAAGGGCATTGTGATGTCACAATGGGGGAAAGGGCATTGTGATGTCACAATGGGGAAAACTGCACTTGTGATGTCACAATTGGGAAAACTGCATTGTGATGTCACAATGGCGGAACAGGCATTGTGATGTCACAATGGGGGAAAGGGCATTGTGATGTCACAATGAGGAAAAGGGCATTGTGATGTCACATGGGGAAATGGAATTGTGTGTTGTCACAATGGGGGAAAGGGCATTGTGATGTCACAATGGGGGAAAGGGCATTGTGATGCCACAATGGGGGTAAGTGCATTGTGATGTCACAATGGGGAAAGGGCATTGTGATGCCACAATAGGGGAAAGGGCATTGTGATGTCACAATGGGGTAAAGGGCATTGTGATGTCACAGTGGGGGGAAAGTGCATTGTGATGTCACAGTGGGGGGACAGTGCATTGTGATGTCACAGTGGGTGAAAGGGCATTGTGATGTCACAATGGGGGAAAGGGCATTGTGTTTGTCCACAATGGAGGAAAGGGCATTGTGATGTCACAATGAGGGAAAGGGTATTGTGATGTCACAGTGGGGGAAAAGTGCATTGTGATGTCACAGTGGGGGAAAATGCATTGTTATATCACAATGGGGGTAAAGTGCATTGTGATGTCACAGTGGGGGAAAATGCATTGTTATGTCACAGTAGGGGAAAGTACATTGTGATGTCACAATGGGGGGAACAGGCATTGTGATGTCACAATGGGGGAAAGGGGCATTGTGATGTCACAATGGGGGAAAGGCATTGTGATGTCACAATGGGGAAAACTGCATTGTGATGTCACAATGGGGGAACAGGCATTGTGATGTAACAATGGGGAAAGGGCATTGTGATGTCACAATGGGGGAAAGGGCATTGTGATGTCACAATGGTGGAAAGGGCATTGTGATGTCACAATGAGGAAAAGGGCATTGTGATGTCACAATGGGGAAAATGGAATTGTGATGTCACAATGGGGGAAAAGGGCATTGTGATGTCACAATGGGGGAAAAGGGCATTGCAATGTCACAATAGGGGAAAAGGGCATTGTGATGTCAACAATGGGGGAAACGGCATTGTGATGTCACAATGGGGGAAGGGGCTTTGTGATGTCACAATGGGGGGAAAGTGCATTGTGATGTCACAATCGGGGAAAGGTCATTGTGATGTCACAATGGGGGAAAAGTGCATTGTGATGTCACAATGGGGGAAAAGTGCATTGTGATGTCACAATGGGGGGAAAAGTGCATTGTGATGTCACAGTGGGGGAAAAGTGCGTTGTGATGTCACAGTTGGGGAAAGTGCATTGTGATGTCACAGTGGGGGAAAGGGCATTGTGATGTCACAATGGGGAAAAGGGCATTGTGTTGTCACAATGGAGGAAAGGGCATTGTGATGTCACATTGGGGAGAGGGCATTGTGATGTCACAATGGGGGGAAAGGGCATTGTGATGTCACAATGGGGGAAAGGGCATTGTGATGTCACAATGGGGAAAACTGCATTGTGATGTCACAATGGGGGAAAACTGCATTGTGATGTCACAATGGGGGGAACAGGCATTGTGATGTCACAATTGGGGACAGGGCATTGTGATGTCACAATGGGGGAACAGGCATTGTGATGTCACAATGGGGGACAGGGCATTGTGATGTCCCAATGGGGGAAATGGCATTGTGATGTCACAATGGGGGGACAGGGCATTGTGATGTCACAGTGGGGGAAAAGGGCATTGTGATGTCACAATGGGCAAAAGGGCATTGTGATGTCACAATGGGGAAAGTGCATTGTGATGTCACAGAGGGGGAAAGTGCGTTGTGATGTTAGTGGGGGAAAAGTGCATTGGTATGTCACAGTGGGGGGAAAATGCATTGTGATGTCACAACGGGGGAAAGGGCATTGTGATGTCACAATGGGGGATAGGGCATTGTGATGTCAAGCAATGATGAAAAGGGCATTGTGATGTCACAATGAGAAAAGGGCATTGTGATGTCACAATGGGGGAAAAGGGGATTGTGATGTCACAATGGGGAAAACTGCATTGTGATGTCACAATAGGGAAAACTACATTGTGATGTCACAATGGGGGAACAGGCATTGTGATGTCACAATGGGGGAAAGGGCATTGTGATGTCACAGTGGGGGAAAGGGGCATTGTGATGTCACAATGGGGGAAACGGCATTGTGATGTCACAACGAGGAAAAGGGCATTGTGATGTCACAATGGGGAAATGGAATTGTGATGTCACAATGGGGGAAAGGGCATTGTGATGTCACAATGGGGGTAAGGGCATTGAGATGTCACAATAGGGGAAAGGGCATTGTGATGCACAATAGGGGAAAGGGCATTGTGATGTCACAATGTGGGAAAAAGTGCATTGTGATGTCACAGTGGGGGAAAATGCATTGTTATGTCACAATGGTGGAAAAGTGCATTGTGATGTCACAGTGGGAGAAAAGTGCATTGTGATGTCACAATGGGGGAACGGGCATTGTGATGTCACAACGGGGAAAAGTGCATTGTGATGTCACAGTGGGGAAAAAGTGCATTGTGATGTGACAGTGGGGGAAAATGCATGGTTATATCACAATGGGGGAAAAGTGCATTGTGATGTCACAGTGGGGGAAAAGTGCATTGTGATGTCACAGTGGGGGAAAATGCATTGTTATGTCACAGTGGGGGAAAGTACATTGTGATGTCACAATGGGGGGAACGGGCATTGTGATGTCACAATGGGGGAAAGGGCATTGTGATGTCACAATGGGGAAAACTGCATTGTGATGTCACAATGGGTAAAAACTGCATTGTGATGTCAGAATGGGGGAACAGGCATTGTGATGTCACAATGGGGGAAAGGGCATTGTGATGTCACAATGGGGGGAAAGGGCATTGTGATGTCACAATGGGGAAAACTGCATTGTGATGTCACAATAGGGGAAAACTACATTGTGATGTCACAATGGGGGAACAGGCATTGTGATGTCACAATGTGGGAGAAAGGGCATTGTGATGTCACAGTGGGGGAAAGGGCATTGTGATGTCACAATGGGGGAAACGGCATTGTGATGTCACAACGAGGAAAAGGGGCATTGTGATGTCACAATGGGGGTAAGGGCATTGTGATGTCACAATGGGGGAAAGGGCATTGTGATGCCACAATAGGGGAAAGGGCATTGTGATGTCACAATGGGGGAAAGGGCATTGTGATGTCGCAGTGGGGGAAAAGTGCATTGTGATGTCACAGTGGGGGAAAATGCATTGTTATGTCACAATGGTGGAAAAGTGCATTGTGATGTCACAGTGGGAGAAAAGTGCATTGTGATGTCACAGTGGGGGAAAATGCATTGTTATGTCACAGTGGGGGAAAGTGCATTGTGATGTCACAATCGGTGAAAGGCCATTGTGATGTCACAATGGGGAAAACTGCATTGTGATGTCACAATGGGGAAAACTGCATTGTGATGTCACAATGGGGGAACGGGCATTGTGATGTCACAATGGGGGAAAGGGCATTGTGATGTCACAATGGGGGAAAGGGCATTGTGATGTCACAATTGGGAAAACTGCACTGTGATGTCACAATGGGGAAAACTGCATTGTGATGTCACAATGGGGGAAAGGGCATTGTGATGTCACAATGGGGGAAAGGGCATTGTGATGTCACAATGGGGAAAAGGGGCATTGTGATGTCACAATGAGGAAAAGGGCATTGTGATGTCACAATGGGGAAATGGAATTGCGTGTTGTCACAATGGGGGAAAGGGCATTGTGATGTCACAATGGGGGAAAGGGCATTCTGATGTCACAATGGGGGAAAGGGCATTGTGATGCCACAATAGGGGAAAAGGCATTGTGATGTCACAATGGGGGAAGGGGCATTGTGATGTCACAGTGGGGAAAAAGTGCATTGTGATGTCACAGTGGGGGAAAGTGCATTCTGATGTCACAGTGGGGTTAGGGCATTGTGATGTCACAATGGGGGAAAGGGCATTGTGTTGTCACAATGGAGGAAAGGGCATTGTAATGTCACAATGAGGGAAAGGGCATTGTGATGTCACAACGGGGGAAAAGTGCATTGTGATGTCACAGTGGGGGAAAATGCATGGTTATATCACAATGGGGGAAAAGTGCATTGTGATGTCACAGTGGGGGAAAATGCATTGTTATGTCACAGTGGGGGAAAGTACATTGTGATGTCACAATGGGGGAACGGGCATTGTGATGTCACAATGGGGGAAAGGGCATTGTGATGTCACAATGGGGAAAACTGCATTGTGATGTCACAATGGGGAAAACTGCATTGTGATGTCACAATGGGGGAACGGGCATTGTGATGTCACAATAGGGGAAAGGGCATTGTGATGTCACAATGGGGGAAAGGGCATTGTGATGTCACAATGGGGAAAACTGCACTGTGATGTCACAATTGGGAAAACTGCATTGTGATGTCGTAATGGCGGAACAGGCATTGTGATGTCACAATGGGGGAAAGGGCATTGTGATGTCACAATGAGGAAAAGGGCATTGTGATGTCACAATGGGGAAATGGAATTGTGTGTTGTCACAATGGGGGAAAGGGCATTGTGATGTCACGATGGGGGAAAGGGCATTGTGATGCCACAATGGGGGTAAGTGCATTGTGATGTCACAATGGGGGAAAGGGCATTGTGATGCCACAATAGGGGAAAGGGCATTGTGATGTCACAATGGGGTAAAGGGCATTGTGATGTCACAGTGGGGGGAAAGTGCATTGTGATGTCACAGTGGGGGAAAGTGCATTGTGATGTCACAGTGGGGGAAAGGGCATTGTGATGTCACAATGGGGGAAAGGGCATTGTGTTGTCACAATGGAGGAAAGGGCATTGTGATGTCACAATGAGGGAAAGGGTATTGTGATGTCACAATGGGGGAAAAGGGCATTGTGATGTCACAATAGGGGAAAAGGGCATTGTGATGTCACAATGGGGGAAACGGCATTGTGATGTCACAATGGGAGAAAGGGCTTTGTGATGTCACAATGGGGGAAAGTGCATTGTGATGTCACAATCGGGGAAAGGTCATTGTGATGTCACAATGGGGGAAAAGTGCATTGTGATGTCACAATGGGGGAAAAGTGCATTGTGATGTCACAATGGGGGAAAAGTGCATTGTGATGTCACAGTGGGGGAAAAGTGCATTGTGATGTCACAGTGGGGGAAAAGTGCATTGTAATGTCACAGTGGGGGAAAGTGCATTGTGATGTCACAGTGGGGGAAAGGGCATTGTGATGTCACAATGGGGAAAAGGGCATTGTGTTGTCACAATGGAGGAAAGGGCATTGTGATGTCACATTGGGGAGAGGGCATTGTGATGTCACAATGGGGAAAGGGCATTGTGATGTCACAATGGGGGAAAGGGCATTGTGATGTCACAATGGGGAAAACTGCATTGTGATGTCACAATGGGGAAAACTGCATTGTGATGTCACAATGGGGGAACAGGCATTGTGATGTCACAATGGGGGACAGGGCATTGTGATGTCACAATGGGGGAAAGGGCATTGTGTTGTCACAATGGGGGAAAGGGCATTGTGATGTCAGAATAGGGGAAAGGGCATTGTTATGTCACAATGGGGGAAAAGTGCATTGTGATGTCACAGTGGGGGAAAAGTGCATTGTGATGTCACAGTGGGGAAAATGCATTGTGATGTCACAACGGGGGAAAGGGCATTGTGATGTCACAATGGGGGAAAGGGCATTGTGATGTCACAGTGATGAAAAGGGCATTGTGATGTCACAATGGGGGAAAGGGCATTGTGATGTCACAATGGGGGAAAAGGGGATTGTGATGTCACAATGGGGAAAACTGCATTGTGATGTCACAATGGGGAAAACTACATTGTGATGTCACAGTGGGGGAACAGGCATTGTGATGTCACAGTGGGGGAACAGGCATTGTGATGTCACAGTGGGGGAAAATACATTGTTATATCACAATGGGGGAAAAGTGCATTGTGATGTCACAGTGGGGGGAAAGTCCATTGTGATGTCACAGTGGGGGAAAATGCATTGTGATGTCACAATGGGGGAACGGGCATTGTGATGTCACAATGGGGGAAAGGGCATTGTGATGTCACAATGGGGGAAAGGGCATTGTGATGTCACAATGGGGAAAACTGCATTGTGATGTCACAATGGGGAAAACTGCATTGTGATGTCACAATGGGTAAAACTGCATTGTGATGTCACAATAGGGGAACGGGCATTGTGATGTCACAATAGGGGAAAGGGCATTGTGATGTCACAATGGGGGAAAGGGCATTGTGATGTCACAATGGGGAAAACTGCACTGTGATGTCACAATTGGGAAAACTGCATTGTGATGTCACAATGGCGGAACAGGCATTGTGATGTCACAATGGGGGAAAGGGCATTGTGATGTCACAATGAGGAAAAGGGCATTGTGATGTCACAATGGGGAAATGGAATTGTGTGTTGTCACAATGGGGGAAAGGGCATTGTGATGTCACAATGGGGGAAAGGGCATTGTGATGCCACAATGGGGGTAAGTGCATTGTGATGTCACAATGGGGGAAAGGGCATTGTGATGCCACAATAGGGGAAAGGGCATTGTGATGTCACAATGGGGTAAAGGGCATTGTGATGTCACAGTGGGGGGAAAGTGCATTGTGATGTCACAGTGGGGGACAGTGCATTGTGATGTCACAGTGGGGGAAAGGGCATTGTGATGTCACAATGGGGGAAAGGGCATTGTGTTGTCACAATGGAGGAAAGGGCATTGTGATGTCACAATGAGGGAAAGGGTATTGTGATGTCACAGTGGGGGAAAAGTGCATTGTGATGTCACAGTGGGGGAAAATGCATTGTTATATCACAATGGGGGTAAAGTGCATTGTGATGTCACAGTGGGGGAAAATGCATTGTTATGTCACAGTAGGGGAAAGTACATTGTGATGTCACAATGGGGGAACAGGCATTGTGATGTCACAATGGGGGAAAGGGCATTGTGATGTCACAATGGGGAAAACTGCATTGTGATGTCACAATGGGGGAACAGGCATTGTGATGTCACAATGGGGGAAAGGGCATTGTGATGTCACAATGGGGGAAAGGGCATTGTGATGTCACAATGGTGGAAAGGGCATTGTGATGTCACAATGAGGTAAAGGGCATTGTGATGTCACAATGGGGAAAATGGAATTGTGATGTCACAATGGAGGAAAGGGCATTGGGATGTCACAATGGGGGAAAAGGGCATTGTAATGTCACAATAGGGGAAAAGGGCATTGTGATGTCACAATGGGGGAAACGGCATTGTGATGTCACAATG
The DNA here is from genome assembly GCA_035609135.1 of Eleutherodactylus coqui. Classification (NCBI taxonomy): domain Eukaryota; kingdom Metazoa; phylum Chordata; class Amphibia; order Anura; family Eleutherodactylidae; genus Eleutherodactylus; species Eleutherodactylus coqui. The sequence continues at coordinate 175,272,385 of CM069412.1, read as the reverse complement.
GGGGAAGGGGCTTTGTGATGTCACAATGGGGGAAAGTGCATTGTGATGTCACAATCGGGGAAAGGTCATTGTGATGTCACAATGGGGGAAAAGTGCATTGTGATGTCACAATGGGGGAAAAGTGCATTGTGATGTCACAATGGGGGAAAAGTGCATTGTGATGTCACAGTGGGGGAAAAGTGCGTTGTGATGTCACAGTGGGGGAAAGTGCATTGTGATGTCACAGTGGGGGAAAGGGCATTGTGATGTCACAATGGGGAAAAGGGCATTGTGTTGTCACAATGGAGGAAAGGGCATTGTGATGTGACATTGGGGAGAGGGCATTGTGATGTCACAATGGGGGAAAGGGCATTGTGATGTCACAATGGGGGAAAGGGCATTGTGATGTCACAATGGGGAAAACTGCATTGTGATGTCACAATGGGGAAAACTGCATTGTGATGTCACAATGGGGGAACAGGCATTGTGATGTCACAATGGGGGACAGGGCATTGTGATGTCACAATGGGGGAACAGGCATTGTGATGTCACAATGGGGGACAGGGCATTGTGATGTCCCAATGGGGGAAATGGCATTGTGATGTCACAATGGGGGACAGGGCATTGTGTTGTCACAGTGGGGGAAAAGGGCATTGTGATGTCACAATGGGTAAAACTGCATTGTGATGTCACAATAGGGGAACGGGCATTGTGATGTCACAATAGGGGAAAGGGCATTGTGATGTCACAATGGGGGAAAGGGCATTGTGATGTCACAATGGGGAAAACTGCACTGTGATGTCACAATTGGGAAAACTGCATTGTGATGTCACAATGGCGGAACAGGCATTGTGATGTCACAATGGGGGAAAGGGCATTGTGATGTCACAATGAGGAAAAGGGCATTGTGATGTCACAATGGGGAAATGGAATTGTGTGTTGTCACAATGGGGGAAAGGGCATTGTGATGTCACAATGGGGGAAAGGGCATTGTGATGCCACAATGGGGGTAAGTGCATTGTGATGTCACAATGGGGGAAAGGGCATTGTGATGCCACAATAGGGGAAAGGGCATTGTGATGTCACAATGGGGTAAAGGGCATTGTGATGTCACAGTGGGGGGAAAGTGCATTGTGATGTCACAGTGGGGGACAGTGCATTGTGATGTCACAGTGGGGGAAAGGGCATTGTGATGTCACAATGGGGGAAAGGGCATTGTGTTGTCACAATGGAGGAAAGGGCATTGTGATGTCACAATGAGGGAAAGGGTATTGTGATGTCACAGTGGGGGAAAAGTGCATTGTGATGTCACAGTGGGGGAAAATGCATTGTTATATCACAATGGGGGTAAAGTGCATTGTGATGTCACAGTGGGGGAAAATGCATTGTTATGTCACAGTAGGGGAAAGTACATTGTGATGTCACAATGGGGGAACAGGCATTGTGATGTCACAATGGGGGAAAGGGCATTGTGATGTCACAATGGGGGAAAGGGCATTGTGATGTCACAATGGGGAAAACTGCATTGTGATGTCACAATGGGGGAACAGGCATTGTGATGTCACAATGGGGGAAAGGGCATTGTGATGTCACAATGGGGGAAAGGGCATTGTGATGTCACAATGGTGGAAAGGGCATTGTGATGTCACAATGAGGTAAAGGGCATTGTGATGTCACAATGGGGAAAATGGAATTGTGATGTCACAATGGAGGAAAGGGCATTGGGATGTCACAATGGGGGAAAAGGGCATTGTAATGTCACAATAGGGGAAAAGGGCATTGTGATGTCACAATGGGGGAAACGGCATTGTGATGTCACAATGGGGGAAGGGGCTTTGTGATGTCACAATGGGGGAAAGTGCATTGTGATGTCACAATCGGGGAAAGGTCATTGTGATGTCACAATGGGGGAAAAGTGCATTGTGATGTCACAATGGGGGAAAAGTGCATTGTGATGTCACAATGGGGGAAAAGTGCATTGTGATGTCACAGTGGGGGAAAAGTGCGTTGTGATGTCACAGTGGGGGAAAGTGCATTGTGATGTCACAGTGGGGGAAATGGCATTGTGATGTCACAATGGGGAAAAGGGCATTGTGTTGTCACAATGGAGGAAAGGGCATTGTGATGTGACATTGGGGAGAGGGCATTGTGATGTCACAATGGGGGAAAGGGCATTGTGATGTCACAATGGGGGAAAGGGCATTGTGATGTCACAATGGGGAAAACTGCATTGTGATGTCACAATGGGGAAAACTGCATTGTGATGTCACAATGGGGGAACAGGCATTGTGATGTCACAATGGGGGACAGGGCATTGTGATGTCACAATGGGGGAACAGGCATTGTGATGTCACAATGGGGGACAGGGCATTGTGATGTCCCAATGGGGGAAATGGCATTGTGATGTCACAATGGGGGACAGGGCATTGTGTTGTCACAGTGGGGGAAAAGGGCATTGTGATGTCACAATGGGCAAAAGGGCATTGTGATTTCACAATGGGAAAAAAGTGCATTGTGATGTCACAGAGGGGGAAAGTGTGTTGTGATGTCACAGTGGGGAAAAGTGCATTGGTATGTCACAGTGGGGAAAATGCATTGTGATGTCACAACGGGGGAAAGGGCATTGTGATGTCACAATGGGGGATAGGGCATTGTGATGTCACAATGATGAAAAGGGCATTGTGATGTCACAATGGAGAAAAGGGCATTGTGATGTCACAATGGGGGAAAAGGGGATTGTGATGTCACAATAGGGAAAACTACATTGTGATGTCACAATAGGGAAAACTACATTGTGATGTCACAATGGGGGAACAGGCATTGTGATGTCACAATGGGGGAAAGGGCATTGTGATGTCACAGTGGGGGAAAGGGCATTGTGATGTCACAATGGGGGAAACGGCATTGTGATGTCACAACGAGGAAAAGGGCATTGTGATGTCACAATGGGGAAATGGAATTGTGATGTCACAATGGGGGAAAGGGCATTGTGATGTCACAATGGGGGTAAGGGCATTGAGATGTCACAATAGGGGAAAGGGCATTGTGATGCCACAATAGGGGAAAGGGCATTGTGATGTCACAGTGTGAGAAAAGTGCATTGTGATGTCACAGTGGGGGAAAATGCATTGTTATGTCACAATGGTGGAAAAGTGCATTGTGATGTCACAGTGGGAGAAAAGTGCATTGTGATGTCACAATGGGGGAACGGGCATTGTGATGTCACAACGGGGGAAAAGTGCATTGTGATGTCACAGTGGGGAAAAAGTGCATTGTGATGTCACAGAGGGGGAAAATGCATGGTTATATCACAATGGGGGAAAAGTGCATTGTGATGTCACAGTGGGGGAAAAGTGCATTGTGATGTCACAGTGGGGGAAAATGCATTGTTATGTCACAGTGGGGGAAAGTACATTGTGATGTCACAATGGGGGAACGGGCATTGTGATGTCACAATGGGGGAAAGGGCATTGTGATGTCACAATGGGGAAAACTGCATTGTTATGTCACAATGGGTAAAAACTGCATTGTGATGTCACAATGGGGGAACAGGCATTGTGATGTCACAATGGGGGAAAGGGCATTGTGATGTCACAACGGGGGAAAGGGCATTGTGATGTCACAATGGGGAAAACTGCATTGTGATGTCACAATAGGGAAAACTACATTGTGATGTCACAATTGTGATGTCACAATGGGGGAAAGGGCATTGTGATGTCACAGTGGGGGAAAGGGCATTGTGATGTCACAATGGGGGAAACGGCATTGTGATGTCACAACGAGGAAAAGGGCATTGTGATGTCACAATGGGGGTAAGGGCATTGTGATGTCACAATGGGGGAAAGGGCATTGTGATGCCACAATAGGGGAAAGGGCATTGTGATGTCACAATGGGAGAAAGGGCATTGTGATGTCACAGTGGGGGAAAAGTGCATTGTGATGTCACAGTGGGGGAAATGTGCATTGTGATGTCACAGTGGGGGAAAATGCATTGTTATGTCACAATGGTGGAAAAGTGCATTGTGATGTCACAGTGGGAGAAAAGTGCATTGTGATGTCACAGTGGGGGAATATGCATTGTTATGTCACAGTGGGGGAAAGTGCATTGTGATGTCACAATCGGTGAAAGGCCATTGTGATGTCACAATGGGGAAAACTGCATTGTGATGTCACAATGGGGAAAACTGCATTGTGATGTCACAATGGGGGAACGGGCATTGTGATGTCACAATGGGGGAAAGGGCATTGTGATGTCACAATGGGGGAAAGGGCATTGTGATGTCACAATTGGGAAAACTGCACTGTGATGTCACAATGGGGAAAACTGCATTGTGATGTCACAATGGGGGAAAGGGCATTGTGATGTCACAATGGGGGAAAGGGCATTGTGATGTCACAATGGGGAAAAGGGCATTGTGATGTCACAATGAGGAAAAGGGCATTGTGATGTCACAATGGGGAAATGGAATTGCGTGTTGTCACAATGGGGGAAAGGGCATTGTGATGTCACAATGGGGGAAAGGGCATTGTGATGCCACAATAGGGGAAAGGGCATTGTGATGTCACAATGGGGGAAGGGGCATTGTGATGTCACAGTGGGGAAAAAGTGCATTGTGATGTCACAGTGGGGGAAAGTGCATTCTGATGTCACAGTGGGGTTAGGGCATTGTGATGTCACAATGGGGAAATGGAATTGCGTGTTGTCACAATGGGGGAAAGGGCATTGTGATGTCACAATGGGGGAAAGGGCATTCTGATGTCACAATGGGGGAAAGGGCATTGTGTTGTCACAATGGGGGAAAAGGGGATTGTGATGTCACAATGGTGGAAAGGCCATTGTGATGTCACAATAGGGAAAACTACATTGTGATGTCACAATGGGGGAACAGGCATTGTGATGTCACAATGGGGGAAAGGGCATTGTGATGTCACAGTGGGGGAAAGGGCATTGTGATGTCACAATGGGGGAAACGGCATTGTGATGTCACAACGAGGAAAAGGGCATTGTGATGTCACAATGGGGAAATGGAATTGTGATGTCACAATGGGGGAAAGGGCATTGTGATGTCACAATGGGGGTAAGGGCATTGAGATGTCACAATAGGGGAAAGGGCATTGTGATGCCACAATAGGGGAAAGGGCATTGTGATGTCACAATGGGGGAAAGGGTATTGTGATGTCACAGTGGGGGAAAAGTGCATTGTGATGTCACAGTGGGGGAAAATGCATTGTTATGTCACAATGGTGGAAAAGTGCATTGTGATGTCACAGTGGGAGAAAAGTGCATTGTGATGTCACAATGGGGGAACGGGCATTGTGATGTCACAACGGGGGAAAAGTGCATTGTGATGTCACAGTGGGGAAAAAGTGCATTGTGATGTCACAGTGGGGGAAAATGCATGGTTATATCACAATGGGGGAAAAGTGCATTGTGATGTCACAGTGGGGGAAAAGTGCATTGTGATGTCACAGTGGGGGAAAATGCATTGTTATGTCACAGTGGGGGAAAGTACATTGTGATGTCGCAATGGGGGAACTGGCATTGTGATGTCACAATGGGGGAAAGGGCATTGTGATGTCACAATGGGGAAAACTGCATTGTGATGTCACAATGGGTAAAAACTGCATTGTGATGTCACAGTGGGGGAACAGGCATTGTGATGTCACAATGGGGGAAAGGGCATTGTGATGTCACAATGGGGGAAAGGGCATTGTGATGTCACAATGGGGAAAACTGCATTGTGATGTCACAATAGGGAAAACTACATTGTGATGTCACAATGGAGGAACAGGCATTGTGATGTCACAGTGGGGGAAAGGGCATTGTGATGTCACAATGGGGGAAACGGCATTGTGATGTCACAACGAGGAAAAGGGCATTGTGATGTCACAATGGGGGTAAGGGCATTGTGATGTCACAATGGGGGAAAGGGCATTGTGATGCCACAATAGGGGAAAGGGCATTGTGATGTCACAATGGGGGAAAGGGCATTGTGATGTCACAGTGGGGGAAAAGTGCATTGTGATGTCACAGTGGGGGAAAATGCATTGTTATGTCACAATGGTGGAAAAGTGCATTGTGATGTCACAGTGGGAGAAAAGTGCATTGTGATGTCACAGTGGGGGAAAATGCATTGTTATGTCACAGTGGGGGAAAGTGCATTGTGATGTCACAATCTGTGAAAGGCCATTGTGATGTCACAATGGGGAAAACTGCATTGTGATGTCACAATGGGGAAAACTGCATTGTGATGTCACAATGGGGGAACGGCATTGTGATGTCACAGTGGGAGAAAACTGCATTGTGATGTCACAGTGGGGGAAAATGCATTGTTATGTCACAGTGGGGGAAAGTGCATTGTGATGTCACAATCGGTGAAAGGCCATTGTGATGTCACAATGGGGAAAACTGCATTGTGATGTCACAATGGGGAAAACTGCATTGTGATGTCACAATGGGGGAACGGGCATTGTGATGTCACAATGGGGGAAAGGGCATTGTGATGTCACAATGGGGGAAAGGGCATTGTGATGTCACAATGGGGGAAAGGGCATTGTGATGTCACAATTGGGAAAACTGCACTGTGATGTCACAATGGGGAAAACTGCATTGTGATGTCACAATGGGGGAAAGGGCATTGTGATGTCACAATGGGGGAAAGGGCATTGTGATGTCACAATGGGGAAAAGGGCATTGTGATGTCACAATGAGGAAAAGGGCATTGTGATGTCACAGATGTGGGCACAATGGGAATTGGAGTGTGTTGTCACAATGGGGGAAAGGGCATTGTGATGTCACAATGGGGGAAAGGGGCATTGTGATGGGCAGGCTATGGAGGGGAAGGGGCATTGTGATGTCACAGTGGGGAAAGTGCATTGTGATGTCACAGTGGGGAAAGTGCATTCTGATGTCACAGTGGGGTTAGGGCATTGTGATGTCACAATGGGGGAAAGGGCATTGTGTTGTCACAATGGAGGAAAGGGCATTGTGATGTCACAATGAGGGAAAGGGCATTGTGATGTCACAACGGGGGAAAAGTGCATTGTGATGTCACAGTGGGGGAAAATGCATGGTTATATCACAATGGGGGAAAAGTGCATTGTGATGTCACAGTGGGGGAAAATGCATTGTTATGTCACAGTGGGGGAAAGTACATTGTGATGTCACAATGGGGGAACGGGCATTGTGATGTCACAATGGGGGAAAGGGCATTGTGATGTCACAATGGGGAAAACTGCATTGTGATGTCACAATGGGTAAAAACTGCATTGTGATGTCACAATGGGGGAACAGGCATTGTGATGTCACAATGGGGGAAAGGGCATTGTGATGTCACAATGGGGGAAAGGGCATTGTGATGTCACAATGGGGAAAACTGCATTGTGATGTCACAATAGGGAAAACTACATTGTGATGTCACAATGGGGGAACAGGCATTGTGATGTCACAATGGGGGAAAGGGCATTGTGATGTCACAGTGGGGGAAAGGGCATTGTGATGTCACAATGGGGGAAACGGCATTGTGATGTCACAACGAGGAAAAGGGCATTGTGATGTCACAATGGGGGTAAGGGCATTGTAATGTCACAATGGGGGAAAGGGCATTGTGATGCCACAATAGGGGAAAGGGCATTGTGATGTCACAATGGGGGAAAGGGCATTGTGATGTCACAGTGGGGGAAAAGTGCATTGTGATGTCACAGTGGGGGAAAAGTGCATTGTGATGTCACAGTGGGGGAAAATGCATTGTTATGTCACAATGGTGGAAAAGTGCATTGTGATGTCACAGTGGGAGAAAAGTGCATTGTGATGTCACAGTGGGGGAAAATGCATTGTTATGTCACAGTGGGGGAAAGTGCATTGTGATGTCACAATCGGTGAAAGGCCATTGTGATGTCACAATGGGGAAAACTGCATTGTGATGTCACAATGGGGAAAACTGCATTGTGATGTCACAATGGGGGAACGGGCATTGTGATGTCACAATGGGGGAAAGGGCATTGTGATGTCACAATGGGGGAAAGGGCATTGTGATGTCACAATTGGGAAAACTGCACTGTGATGTCACAATGGGGAAAACTGCATTGTGATGTCACAATGGGGGAAAGGGCATTGTGATGTCACAATGGGGGAAAGGGCATTGTGATGTCACAATGGGGAAAAGGGCATTGTGATGTCACAATGAGGAAAAGGGCATTGTGATGTCACAATGGGGAAATGGAATTGCGTGTTGTCACAATGGGAGAAAGGGCATTGTGATGTCACAATGGGGGAAAGGGCATTCTGATGTCACAATTGGGGAAAGGGCATTGTGATGCCACAATAGAGGAAAGGGCATTGTGATGTCACAATGGGGGAAGGGGCATTGTGATGTCACAGTGGGGAAAAAGTGCATTGTGATGTCACAGTGGGGGAAAGTGCCTTCTGATGTCACAGTGGGGTTAGGGCATTGTGATGTCACAATGGGGGAAAGGGCATTGTGTTGTCACAATGGAGGAAAGGGCATTGTGATGTCACACCGAGGGAAAGGGCATTGTGATGCCACAACGGGGGAAGAGTGCATTGTGATGTCACAGTGGGGGAAAATGCATGGTTATATCACAGTGGGGGAAAAGTGCATTGTGATGTCACAGTGGGGGAAAAGTGCATTGTGATGTCACAGTGGGGGAAAATGCATTGTTATGTCACAGTGGGGGAAAGTACATTGTGATGTCACAATGGGGGAACGGGCATTGTGATGTCACAATGGGGGAAAGGGCATTGTGATGTCACAATGGGGGAAAGGGCATTGTGATGTCACAATGGGGAAAACTGCATTGTGATGTTACAATGGGGAAAACTGCATTGTGATGTCACAATGGGGGAACAGGCATTGTGATTTCACAATGGGGTTAAGGGCATTGTGATGTCACAGTGGGGGAAAGGGCATTGTGATGTCACAATGGGGGAAACGGCATTGTGATGTCACAACGAGGAAAAGGGCATTGTGATGTCACAATGGGGAAATGGAATTGTGATGTCACAATGGGGGAAAGGGCATTGTGATGTCACAATAGGGGTAAGGGCATTGTGATGTCACAATGGGGCAAAGGGCATTGTGATGCCACAGTGGGGGAAAATGCATTGTTATGTCACAATGGTGGAAAAGTGCATTGTGATGTCACAGTGGGAGAAAAGTGCATTGTGATGTCACAGTGGGGGAAAATGCATTGTTATGTGACAGTGGGGGAAAGTGCATTGTGATGTCACAATCGGTGAAAGGGCATTGTGATGTCACAATGGGGAAAACTGCATTGTGATGTCACAATGGGGGAACGGGCATTGTGATGTCACAACGGGGGAAAAGTGCATTGTGATGTCACAGTGGGGAAAAAGTGCATTGTGATGTCACAGTGGGGGAAAATGCATGGTTATATCACAATGGGGGAAAAGTGCATTGTGATGTCACAGTGGGGGAAAAGTGCATTGTGATGTCACAGTGGGGGAAAATGCATTGTTATGTCACAGTGGGGGAAAGTACATTGTGATGTCACAATGGGGGAACGGGCATTGTGATGTCACAATGGGGGAAAGGGCATTGTGATGTCACAATGGGGAAAACTGCATTGTGATGTCACAATGGGTAAAAACTGCATTGTGATGTCACAATGGGGGAACAGGCATTGTGATGTCACAATGGGGGAAAGGGCATTGTGATGTCACAATGGGGGAAAGGGCATTGTGATGTCACAATGGTGGAAAGGGCATTGTGATGTCACAATGAGGAAAAGGGCATTGTGATGTCACAATGGGGAAAATGGAATTCTGATGTCTCAATGGGGGAAAGGGCATTGTGATGTCACAATGGGGAAAATGGAATTGTGATGTCACAATGGGGGAAAGGGCATTGTAATGTCACAATGGGGGAAAAGGGCATTGTGATGACACAATGGGGGAAAAGGGCATTGTTATGTCACAATGGGGGAAACGGCATTGTGATATCACAATGGGGGAAAGGGCTTTGTGATGTCACAATGGGGGAAAGTGCATTGTGATGTCACAATGGGGGAAAGGGCATTGTGATGTCACAATGGGGGAAAAGTGCATTGTGATTTCACAGTGGGGGAAAAGTGCATTGTGATGTCACAGTGGGGGAAAGTGCATTGTGATGCCACAGTGGGGAAAAGGGCATTGTGATGTCACAATGGGGAAAAGGGCATTGTGTTGTCACAATAGAGGAAAGGGCATTGTGATGTCACAGTGGGAGAGAGGGCATTGTGATGTCACAATGGGGGAAAAGGCATTGTGATGTCACAATGGGGGAAAGGGCATTGTGATGTCACAATGGGGAAAACTGCATTGTGATGTCACAATGGGGAAAACTGCATTGTGATGTCACAATGGGTGAACGGGCATTGTGATGTCACAATGTTGTAAAGGGCATTGTGATGTCACAATGGGGGAAAGGGCATTGTGATGTCACAATGGGGGAAAAGGGCATTGTGATATCGCAATGGGGGAAAAGGCATTGTGATGTCTCAATGGGGGAAACGGCATTGTGATGTCACAATGGGGGAAAGGGCATTGTGATGTCACAATGGGGAAAAGTGCATTGTGATGTCACAATGTGGGAAAGTGCGTTGTGACGTCACAGTGGGGGAAAGGGCATTGTGATGTCACAATGGGGGAAAGGGCATTGTGTTGTCACAATGGGGGAAAGGGCATTGTGATGTCACAATAGGGGAAAGGGCATTGTGATGTCACAATGTGGGAAAAGTGCATTGTTATGTCATAGTGGGGGAAAAGTGCATTGTGATGTCACAGTGGGGAAAATGCATTGTGATGTCACAATGGGGGAAAGGGCATTGTGATGTCACAATGGGGAAAAGGGCATTGTGATGTCACAATGGGGAAAAGGGCATTGTGATGTCACAATGGGGAAAAGGGCATTGTGATGTCACAATGGGGGAAAAGGGCATTGTGATGTCACAATAGGGAAAACTGCATTGTGATGTCACAATGGGGGGAAGGGCATTGTGATGTCACAATGGGGGGAAGGGCATTGTGATGTCACAATGGGGGAAAGTGCATTGTGATGTCACAATGGGAAAAACTGCATTGTGATGTCACAATGGGGGAACAGGCATTGTGATGTCACAATGGGGGAAGGGGCATTGTGATGTCACCATGGCGGAAAGGGCATTGTGATGTCACAATGGGGGAAACGGCATTGTGATGTCACAACGAGGAAAAGGGCATTGTGATGTCACAATGGGGAAATGGAATTGTGATGTCACAATGGGGGAAAGGGCATTGTGATGTCACAATGGGGGTAAGGGCATTGTGATGTCACAATGGGGGAAAGGGCATTGTGATGCCACAATAGGGGAAAGGGCATTGTGATGTCACAATGGTGGAAAGGGCATTGTGATGTCACAGTGGGGGAAAAGTGCATTGTGATGTCACAGTAGGGGAAAGTGCATTGTGATGTCACAGTGGGGGAAAGGGCATTGTGATGTCACAATGGGGGAAAGGGCACTGTGTTGTCACAATGGAGGAAAGGGCATTGTGATGTCACAATGGGGGAAAGGGCATTGTGATGTCACAATGGAGGAAAGGGCATTGTGATGTCACAATGGGGGAAAGGGCATTGTGATGTCACAGTGGGGGAAAAGGGCATTGTGATGTCACAATGGGCAAAAGGGCATTGTGATGTCACAATGGGGAAAAGGGCATTGTGATGTCACAATGGGGGAATGGGCATTGTGATGTCACAATGGGGAAAACTGCATTGTGATGTCACAATGGGGAACACTGTATTGTGATGTCACAATGGGGGAAAAGTGCATTGTGATGTCACAGTGGGGGAAAAGTGCATTGTGATGTCACAGTGGGGGAAAGTGCATTGTGATGTCACAGTGGGGGAAAGGGCATTGTGATGTCTCAATGGGGAAAAGGGCATTGTGTTGTCACAATGGAGGAAAGGGCATTGTGATGTCACAGTGGGGGAGAGGGCATTGTGATGTCACAATGGGGGAAAGGGCATTGTGATGTCACAATGGGGGAAAGGGCATTGTGATGTCACAATGGGGAAAACTGCATTGTGATGTCACAATGGGGAAAACTGCATTGTGATGTCACAATGGGGGAAAGGGCATTGTGATGTCACAATGGGGGACAGGGCATTGTGATGTCACAATGGGGGAAATGGCATTGTGATGTCACAATGGGGGAAAGGGCATTGTGATGTCACAGTGGAGGAAAAGGGCATTGTGATGTCACAATGGGGGAAAGGGCATTGTGATGTCACAATAGGGGAAAGGGCATTGTGATGTCACAATATGGGAAAGGGCATTGTGATGTCACAATGGGGGAAAAGGGCATTGTGATATCACAATGGGGGAAAAGGCATTGTGATGTCTCAATGGGGAAAATGGCATTGTGATGTCACAATGGGGGAAAGGGCATTGTGATGTCACAATGGGGGAAAGGGCATTGTGATGTCACAATGGGGGAAAGTGCATTGTGATGTCACAATGGGGAAAAATGTATTGTGATGTCACAGAGGGGGAAAGTGCGTTGTGATGTCACAGTGGGGGAAAGGGCATTGTGATGTCACAATGGGGGAAAAGGCATTGTGTTGTCACAATGGGGAAAAGGGCATTGTGATGTCACAATGGGGGTAGGGGCATTGTGATGTCACAATGGGGGAATGGGCATTGTGATGTCACAATGGGGAAAACTGCATTGTGATGTCACAATGGGGAACACTGTATTGTGATGTCACAATGGGGGAAAAGTGCATTGTGATGTCACAGTGGGGGAAAAGTGCATTGTGATGTCACAGTGGGGGAAAGTGCATTGTGATGTCAAAGTGGGGGAAAGGGCATTGTGATGTCACAATGGGGAAAAGGGCATTGCGTTGTCACAATGGAGGAAAGGGCATTGTGATGTCACAGTGGGGGAGAGGGCATTGTGATGTCACAATGGGGGAAAGGGCATTGTGATGTCACAATGGGGGAAAGGGCATTGTGATGTCACAATGGGGAAAACTGCATTGTGATGTCACAATGGGGAAAACTGCATTGTGAGGTCACAATGGGGAAAACTGCATTGTGATGTCACAATGGGGGAAAGGGCATTGTGATGTCACAATGGGGGACAGGGCATTGTGATGTCACAATGGAGGAAATGGCATTGTGATGTCACAATGGGGGAAAGGGCATTGTGATGTCACAATGGGGGAAAGGGCATTGTGATGTCACAATGGGGGAAAGTGCATTGTGATGTCACAATGGGGAAAAATGCATTGTGATGTCACAGAGGGGGAAAGTGCGTTGTGATGTCACAGTGGGGGAAAGGGCATTGTGATGTCACAATGGGGGAAAAGGCATTGTGTTGTCACAATGGGGGAAAGGGCATTGTGATGTCACAATAGGGGAAAGGGCATTGTGATGTCACAATGGGGGAAAAGTGCATTGTGATGTCACAGTGGGGGAAAAGTGCATTGTGATGTCACAGTGGGGAAAATGCATTGTGATGTCACAACGGGGGAAAGGGCATTGTGATGTCACAATGGGGGAAAGGGAATTGTGATGTCACAATGGGGAAAAGGGCATTGTAATGTCACAATGGGGAAAAGGGCATTGTGATGTCACAATGGGGGAAAAGGGCATTGTGATGTCACAATGGGGAAAACTGCATTGTCATGCCACAATGGGGAAAACTACCTTGTGATGTCGCAATGGGGGAAAGGGCATTGTGATGTCACAATGGGGGAAAGTGCATTGTGATGTCACAATGGGGAAAACTGCATTGTGATGTCACAATGGGGGAACAGGCATTGTGATGTCACAATGGGGGAAAGGGCATTGAGATGTCACAGTGGGGGAAAGGGCATTGTGATGTCACAATGGGGGAAACGGCATTGTGAAGTCACAATGAGGAAAAGGGCATTGTGATGTCACAATTGGGGAAAGTGCATTGTGATGTCACAATGGGGAAAGTGCGTTGTGATGTCACAGTGGGGGAAAGGGCATTGTGATGTCACAATGGGGGAAAAGGCATTGTGTTGTCAGAATGGGGGAAAGGGCATTGTGATGTCACAATAGGGGAAAGTGCATTGTGATGTCACAGTGGGGGAAAGTGCATTGTGATGTCACAGTGGGGGAAAGTGCGTTGTGATGTCACAGTGGGGGAAAGGGCATTGTGATGTCACAATGGGGGAAAAGGCATTGTGTTGTCAGAATGGGGGAAAGGGCATTGTGATGTCACAATAGGGGAAAGTGCATTGTGATGTCACAGTGGGGGAAAGTGCATTGTGATGTCACAGTGGGGGAAAGGGCATTGTGATGTCTCAATGGGGAAAAGGGCATTGTGTTGTCACAATGGAGGAAAGGGCATTGTGATGTCACAGTGGGGGAGAGGGCATTGTGATGTCACAATGGGGGAAAGGGCATTGTGATGTCACAATGGGGGAAAGGGCATTGTGATGTCACAATGGGGAAAACTGCATTGTGATGTCACAATGGGGAAAACTGCATTGTGATGTCACAATGGGGAAAACTGCATTGTGATGTCACAATGGGGGACAGGGCATTGTGATGTCACAATGGGGGAAATGGCATTGTGATGTCACAATGGGGGAAAGGGCATTGTGATGTCACAGTGGAGGAAAAGGGCATTGTAATGTCACAATGGGGGAAAGGGCATTGTGATGTCACAATAGGGGAAAGGGCATTGTGATGTCACAATGGGGGAAAGGGCATTGTGATGTCACAATGGGGGAAAAGGGCATTGTGATGTCACAATGGGGGAAAAGGCATTGTGATGTCTCAATGGGGAAAATGGCATTGTGATGTCACAATGGGGGAAAGGGCATTGTGATGTCACAATGGGGGAAAGGGCATTGTGATGTCACAATGGGGGAAAGTGCATTGTGATGTCACAATGGGGAAAAATGTATTGTGATGTCACAGAGGGGGAAAGTGCGTTGTGATGTCACAGTGGGGGAAAGGGCATTGTGATGTCACAATGGGGGAAAAGGCATTGTGTTGTCACAATGGGGGAAAGGGCATTGTGATGTCACAATAGGGGAAAGGGCATTGTGATGTCACAATGGGGGAAAAGTGCATTGTGATGTCACAGTGGGGGAAAAGTGCATTGTGATGTCACAGTGGGGAAAATGCATTGTGATGTCACAACGGGGGAAAGGGCATTGTGATGTCACAATGGGGGAAAGGGCATTGTGATGTCACAATGGGGAAAATGGCATTGTAATGTCACAATGGGGAAAAGGGCATTGTGATGTCACAATGGGGGAAAAGGGCATTGTGATGTCACAATGGGGAAAACTGCATTGTCATGCCACAATGGGGAAAACTACATTGTGATGTTACAATGGGGGAAAGGGCATTGTGATGTCACAATGGGGGAAAGTGCATTGTGATGTCACAATGGGGAAAACTGCATTGTGATGTCACAATGGGGGAAAGGGCATTGTGATGTCACAATAGGGGAAAGGGCATTGTGATGTCACAATGTGGGAAAAGTGCATTGTTATGTCATAGTGGGGGAAAAGTGCATTGTGATGTCTCAGTGGGGAAAATGCATTGTGATGTCACAATGGGGGAAAGGGCATTGTGATGTCACAATGGGGAAAAGGGCATTGTGATGTCACAATGAGGAAAAGGGCATTGTGATGTCACAATGGGGAAAAAGGCATTGTGATGTCACAATGGGGGGAAGGGCATTGTGATGTCACAATGGGGGAAAGTGCATTGTGATGTCACAATGGGAAAAACTGCATTGTGATGTCACAATGGGGGAACAGGCATTGTGATGTCACAATGGGGGAAGGGGCATTGTGATGTCACCATGGGGGAAAGGGCATTGTGATGTCACAATGGGGGAAACGGCATTATGATGTCACAACGAGGAAAAGGGCATTGTGATGTCACAATGGGGAAATGGAATTGTGATGTCACAATGGGGGAAAGGGCATTGTGATGTCACAATGGGGGTAAGGGCATTGTGATGTCACAATGGGGGAAAGGGCATTGTGATGCCACAATAGGGGAAAGGGCATTGTGATGTCACAATGGGGGAAAGGGCATTGTGATGTCACAGTGGGGGAAAAGTGCATTGTGATGTCACAGTAGGGGAAAGTGCATTGTGATGTCACAGTGGGGGAAAGGGCATTGTGATGTCACAATGGGGGAAAGGGCACTGTGTTGTCACAATGGACGAAAGGGCATTGTGATGTCACAATGGGGGAAAGGGCATTGTGATGTCACAATGGAGGAAAGGGCATTGTGATGTCACAATGGGGGAAAGGGCATTGTGTTGTCACAGTGGGGGAAAAGGGCATTGTGATGTCACAATGGGCAAAAGGGCATTGTGATGTCACAATGGGGAAAAGGGCATTGTGATGTCACAATGGGGGTAGGGGCATTGTGATGTCACAATGGGGGAATGGGCATTGTGATGTCACAATGGGGAAAACTGCATTGTGATGTCACAATGGGGAACACTGTATTGTGATGTCACAATGGGGGAAAAGTGCATTGTGATGTCACAGTGGGGGAAAAGTGCATTGTGATGTCACAGTGGGGGAAAGTGCATTGTGATGTCACAGTGGGGGAAAGGGCATTGTGATGTCACAATGGGGAAAAGGGCATTGTGTTGTCACAATGGAGGAAAGGGCATTGTGATGTCACAGTGGGGGAGAGGGCATTGTGATGTGACAATGGGGGAAAGGGCATTGTGATGTCACAATGGGGGAAAGGGCATTGTGATGTCACAATGGGGAAAACTGCATTGTGATGTCACAATGGGGAAAACTGCATTGTGATGTCACAATGGGGAAAACTGCATTGTGATGTCACAATGGGGGAACGGGCATTGTGATGTCACAATGGGGGACAGGGCATTGTGATGTCACAATGGAGGAAATGGCATTGTGATGTCACAATGGGGGAAAGGGCATTGTGATGTCACAATGGGGGAAAGGGCATTGTGATGTCACAATGGGGGAAAGTGCATTGTGATGTCACAATGGAGAAAAATGCATTGTGATGTCACAGAGGGGAAGAGTGCGTTGTGATGTCACAGTGGGGGAAAGGGCATTGTGATGTCACAGTGGGGGAAAAGGCATTGTGTTGTCACAATGGGGGAAAGGGCATTGTGATGTCACAATAGGGGAAAGGGCATTGTGATGTCACAATGGGGGAAAGGGCATTGTGATGTCACAATGGGGGAAAAGTGCATTGTGATGTCACAATGGGGAAAACTGCATTGTGATGTCACAATGGGGGAACAGGCATTGTGATGTCACAATGGGGGAAAGGGCATTGAGATGTCACAGTGGGGGAAAGGGCATTGTGATGTCACAATGGGGGAAACGGCATTGTGAAGTCACAATGAGGAAAAGGGCATTGTGATGTCACAATGGGGGAAAGTGCATTGTGATGTCACAATGGGGAAAAATGCATTGTGATGTCACAGAGGGGGAAAGTGCGTTGTGATGTCACAGTGGGGAAAAGGGCATTGTGATGTCACAATGGGGGAAAAGGCATTGTGTTGTCACAATGGGGGAAAGGGCATTGTGATGTCACAATAGGGGAAAGGGCATTGTGATGTCACAATGGGGGAAAAGTGCATTGTGATGTCACAGTGGGGGAAAAGTGCATTGTGATGTCACAGTGGGGAAAATGCATTGTGATGTCACAATGGGGGAAAGGGCATTGTGATGTCACAATGGGGGAAAGGGCATTGTGATGTCACAATGGGGAAAATGGCATTGTAATGTCACAATGGGGAAAAGGGCATTGTGATGTCACAATTGGGGGAAAGGGCATTGTGATGTCACAATGGGGAAAACTGCATTGTGATGTCACAATGGGGAAAACTACATTGTGATGTCACAATGGGGGAAAGGGCATTGTGATGTCACAATGGGGGAAAGTGCATTGTGATGTCACAATGGGGAAAACTGCATTGTGATGTCACAATGGAGGAACAGGCATTGTGATGTCACAATGGGGGAAAGGGCATTGAGATGTCACAGTGGGGGAAAGGGCATTGTGATGTCACAATGGGGGAAACGGCATTGTGAAGTCACAATGAGGAAAAGGGCATTGTGATGTCACAATGGGGAAATGGAATTGTGATGTCACAATGGGGGAAAGGGCATTGTGATGTCACAATGGGGGTAAGGGCATTGTGATGTCACAATGGGGGAAAGGGCATTGTGATGCCACAATAGGGGAAAGGGCATTGTGATGTCACAATGGGGGAAAGGGCATTGTGATGTCACAGTGGGGGAAAATTGCATTGTGATGTCACAGTGGGGGAAAGTGCATTGTGATGTCACAGTGGGGTAAAGGGCATTGTGATGTCACAATGGGGGAAAGGGCATTGTGTTGTCACAATGGGGGAAAGGGCATTGTGATGTCACAATAGGGGAAAGGGCAATGTGATGTCACAATGGGGGAAAAGTGCATTGTGATGTCACAGTGGGGGAAAAGTGCATTGTGATGTCACAGTGGGGGAAAATGCATTGTTATGTCACAATGGTGGAAAAGTGCATTGTGATGTGACAGTGGGAGAAAAGTGCCTTGTGATGTCACAGTGGGGGAAAATGCATTGTTATGTCACAGTGGGGGAAAGTGCATTGTGATTTCACAATCGGTGAAAGGGCATTGTGATGTCACAATGGGGAAAACTGCATTGTGATGTCACAATGGGGGAAACTGCATTGTGATGTCACAATGGGGGAACAGGCATTGTGATGTCACAATGGGGGAAAGGGCATTGTGATGTCACAATGGGGGAAAGGGCATTGTGATGTCACAATGGTGGAAAGGGCATTGTGATGTCACAATGAGGAAAAGGGCATTGTGATGTCACAATGGGGAAAATGGAATTCTGATGTCACAATGGGGGAAAGGGCATTGTGATCTCACAATGGGGAAAATGGAATTGTGATGTCACAATGGGGGAAAGGGCATTGTGATGTCACAATGGAGGAAAAGGGCATTGTGATGTCACAATGGGGGAAAAGGGCATTGTTATGTCACAATGGGGGAAACGGCATTGTGATATCACAATAGGGGAAAGGGCTTTGTGATGTCACAATGGGGGAAAGTGCATTGTGATGTCACAATGGGGGAAAGGGCATTGTGATGTCACAATGGGGGAAAAGTGCATTGTGATGTCACAATGGGGGAAAATTGCATTGTGATGTCACAATGGGGGAAAAGTGCATTGTGATGTCACAGTGGGGGAAAAGTGCATTGTGATGTCACAGTGGGGGAAAGTGCATTGTGATGCCACAGTGGGGAAAAGGGCATTGTGATGTCACAATGGGGAAAAGGGCATTGTGTTGTCACAATGGAGGAAAGGGCATTGTGATGTCACAGTGGGAGAGAGGGCATTGTGATGTCACAATGGGGGAAAGGGCATTGTGATGTCACAATGGGGGAAAGGGCATTGTGATGTCACAATGGGGAAAACAGCATTGTGATGTCACAATGGGGAAAACAGCATTGTGATGTCACAATGGGGAAAACTGCATTGTGATGTCACAATGGGGGAACGGGCATTGTGATGTCACAATGTTGTAAAGGGCATTGTGATGTCACAATGGGGGAAAGGGCATTGTGATGTCACAATGGGGGAAAGGGCATTGTGATGTCACAATGGGGGAAAAGGGCATTGTGATGTCACAATGGGGAAAAAGGCATTGTGATATCACAATGGGGGAAAAGGGCATTGTGATGTCACAATGGGGAAAACTGCATTGTGATGTCACAATGGGGAAAACTACATTGTGATGTCAAAATGGGGGGAAGGGCATTGTGATGTCACAATGGGGGAAAGTGCATTGTGATGTCACAATGGGAAAAACTGCATTGTGATGTCACAATGGGGGAACAGGCATTGTGATGTCACAATGGGGGAAGGGGCATTGTGATGTCACCATGGGGGAAAGGGCATTGTGATGTCACAATGGGGGAAACGGCATTGTGATGTCACAACGAGGAAAAGGGCATTGTGATGTCACAATGGGGAAAGGGCATTGTGATGTCACAATGGGGGAAAGGGCATTGTGATGTCACAGTGGGGGAAAAGGGCATTGTGATGTCACAATGGGCAAAAGGGCATTGTGATGTCACAATGGGGAAAAGGGCATTGTGATGTCACAATGGGGGTAGGGGCATTGTGATGTCACAATGGGGGAATGGGCATTGTGATGTCACAATGGGGAAAACTGCATTGTGATGTCACAATGGGGAACACTGTATTGTGATGTCACAATGGGGGAAAAGTGCATTGTGATGTCACAGTGGGGGAAAAGTGCATTGTGATGTCACAGTGGGGGAAAGTGCATTGTGATGTCACAGTGGGGGAAAGGGCATTGTGATGTCACAATGGGGAAAAGGGCATTGTATTGTCACAATGGAGGAAAGGGCATTGTGATGTCACAGTGGGGGAGAGGGCATTGTGATGTCACAATGGGGGAAAGGGCATTGTGATGTCACAATGGGGGAAAGGGCATTGTGATGTCACAATGGGGAAAACTGCATTGTGATGTCACAATGGGGAAAACTGCATTGTGATGTCACAATGGGGGAAAGGGCATTGTGATGTCACAATGGGGGAAAGTGCATTGTGATGTCACAATGGGGGAAATGGCATTGTGATGTCACAATGGGGGAAAGGGCATTGTGATGTCACAGTGGGGAAAATGCATTGTGATGTCACAGAGGGGGAAAGTGCGTTGTGATGTCACAGTGGGGGAAAGGGCATTGTGATGTCACAATGGGGGAAAAGGCATTGTGTTGTCACAATGGGGGAAAGGGCATTGTGATGTCACAATAGGGGAAAGGGCATTGTGATGTCACAATGGGGGAAAAGTGCATTGTGATGTCACAGTGGGGGAAAAGTGCATTGTGATGTCACAGTGGGGAAAATGCATTGTGATGTCACAACGGGGGAAAGGGCTTTGTGATGTCACAATGGGGGAAAGGGCATTGTGATGTCACAATGGGGAAAAGGGCATTGTAATGTCACAATGGGGAAAAGGGCATTGTGATGTCACAATGGGGGAAAAGGGCATTGTGATGTCACAATGGGGAAAACTGCATTGTGATGTCACAATGGGGGAAAGGGCATTGTGATGTCACAATGGGGGAAAGTGCATTGTGATGTCACAATGGGGGAAAGGGCATTGTGATGCCACAATAGGGGAAAGGGCATTGTGATGTCACAATGGGGGAAAGGGCATTGTGATGTCACAGTGGGGGAAAAGTGCATTGTGATGTCACAGTGGGGGAAAGTGCATTGTGATGTCACAGTGGGGTAAAGGGCATTGTGATGTCACAATGGGGGAAAGGGCATTGTGTTGTCACAATGGGGGAAAGGGCATTGTGATGTCACAATAGGGGAAAGGGCAATGTGATGTCACAATGGGGGAAAAGTGCATTGTGATGTGACAGTGGGAGAAAAGTGCATTGTGATGCCACAGTGGGGGAAAATGCATTGTTATGTCACAGTGGGGGAAAGTGCATTGTGATGTCACAGTGGGAGAGAGGGCATTGTGATGTCACAATGGGGGAAAGGGCATTGTGATGTCACAATGGGGGAAAGGGCATTGTGATGTCACAATGGGGAAAACAGCATTGTGATGTCACAATGGGGAAAACTGCATTGTGATGTCACAATGGGGGAACGGGCATTGTGATGTCACAATGTTGTAAAGGGCATTGTGATGTCACAATGGGGGAAAGGGCATTGTGATGTCACAATGGGGGAAAGGGCATTGTGATGTCACAATGGGGGAAAAGGGCATTGTGATGTCACAATGGGGAAAAAGGCATTGTGATGTCACAATGGGGGAAAAGGGCATTGTGATGTCACAATGGGGAAAACTGCATTGTGATGTCACAATGGGGAAAACTACATTGTGATGTCACAATGGGGGGAAGGGCATTGTGATGTCACAATGGGGGAAAGTGCATTGTGATGTCATAATGGGAAAAACTGCATTGTGATGTCACAATGGGGGAACAGGCATTGTGATGTCACAATGGGGGAAGGGGCATTGTGATGTCACCATGGGGGAAAGGGCATTGTGATGTCACAATGGGGGAAACGGCATTGTGATGTCACAACGAGGAAAAGGGCATTGTGATGTCACAATGGGGAAAGGGCATTGTGATGTCACAGTGGGGGAAAAGGGCATTGTGATGTCACAATGGGCAAAAGGACATTGTGATGTCACAATGGGGAAAAGGGCATTGTGATGTCACAATGGGGGTAGGGGCATTGTGATGTCACAATGGGGGAATGGGCATTGTGATGTCACAATGGGGAAAACTGCATTGTGATGTCACAGTGGGGGAAAAGTGCATTGTGATGTCACAGTGGGGGAAAGTGCATTGTGATGTCACAGTGGGGGAAAGGGCATTGTGATGTCACAATGGGGAAAAGGGCATTGTGTTGTCACAATGGAGGAAAGGGCATTGTGATGTCACAGTGGGGGAGAGGGCATTGTGATGTCACAATGGGGGAAAGGGCATTGTGATGTCACAATGGGGGAAAGGGCATTGTGATGTCACAATGGGGAAAACTGCATTGTGATGTCACAATGGGGAAAACTGCATTGTGATGTCACAATGGGGGAAAGGGCATTGTGATGTCACAATGGGGGACAGGGCATTGTGATGTCACAATGGGGGAAATGGCATTGTGATGTCACAATGGGGGAAAGGGCATTGTGATGTCACAGTGGGGAAAATGCATTGTGTTGTCACAACGGGGGAAAGGGCATTGTGATGTCACAATGGGGAAAAGGGCATTGTAATGTCACAATGGGGAAAAGCGCATTGTGATGTCACAATGGGGGAAAAGGGCATTGTGATGTCACAATGGGGAAAACTGCATTGTCATGCCACAATGGGGAAAACTGCATTGTGATGTCACAATGGGGGAAAGGGCATTGTGATGTCACAATGGGGGAAAGTGCATTGCGATGTCACAATGGGGAAAACTGCATTGTGATGTCACAATGGGGGAACAGGCATTGTGATGTCACAATGGGGGAAAGGGCATTGAGATGTCACAGTGGGGGAAAGGGCATTGTGATGTCACAATGGGGGAAACGGCATTGTGAAGTCACAATGAGGAAAAGGGCATTGTGATGTCACAATGGGGGAAAGTGCATTGTGATGTCACAATGGGGAAAAATGCATTGTGATGTCACAGAGGGGGAAAGTGCGTTGTGATGTCACAGTGGGGGAAAGGGCATTGTGATGTCACAATGGGGGAAAAGGCATTGTGTTGTC
This sequence comes from Eleutherodactylus coqui, assembly GCA_035609135.1. Classification (NCBI taxonomy): domain Eukaryota; kingdom Metazoa; phylum Chordata; class Amphibia; order Anura; family Eleutherodactylidae; genus Eleutherodactylus; species Eleutherodactylus coqui. The sequence goes on along the minus strand of CM069412.1, from coordinate 175,249,078 downwards.
ACAATGGGGGAAAGGGCATTGTGATGTCACAATAGGGGAAAGGGCATTGTGATGTCACAATGGGGGAAAAGTGCATTGTGATGTCACAGTGGGGGAAAAGTGCATTGTGATGTCACAGTGGGGAAAATGCATTGTGATGTCACAACGGGGGAAAGGGCATTGTGATGTCACAATGGGGGAAAGGGCATTGTGATGTCACAATGGGGAAAAGGGCATTGTAATGTCACAATGGGGAAAAGGGCATTGTGATGTCACAATGGGGGACAGGGCATTGTGATGTCACAATGGGGGAAATGGCATTGTGATGTCACAATGGGGGAAAGGGCATTGTGATGTCACAGTGGGGAAAATGCATTGTGTTGTCACAACGGGGGAAAGGGCATTGTGATGTCACAATGGGGAAAAGGGCATTGTAATGTCACAATGGGGAAAAGCGCATTGTGATGTCACAATGGGGGAAAAGGGCATTGTGATGTCACAATGGGGAAAACTGCATTGTCATGCCACAATGGGGAAAACTGCATTGTGATGTCACAATGGGGGAAAGGGCATTGTGATGTCACAATGGGGGAAAGTGCATTGCGATGTCACAATGGGGAAAAGGGCATTGTGTTGTCACAATGGAGGAAAGGGCATTGTGATGTCACAGTGGGGGAGAGGGCATTGTGATGTCACAATGGGGGAAAGGGCATTGTGATGTCACAATGGGGGAAAGGGCATTGTGATGTCACAATGGGGAAAACTGCATTGTGATGTCACAATGGGGAAAACTGCATTGTGATGTCACAATGGGGGAAAGGGCATTGTGATGTCACAATGGGGGACAGGGCATTGTGATGTCACAATGGGGGAAATGGCATTGTGATGTCACAATGGGGGAAAGGGCATTGTGATGTCACAATGGGGAAAACTGCATTGTCATGCCACAATGGGGAAAACTGCATTGTGATGTCACAATGGGGGAAAGGGCATTGTGATGTCACAGTGGGGGAAAGGGCATTGTGATGTCACAATGGGGAAAAGGGCATTGTGTTGTCACAATGGAGGAAAGGGCATTGTGATGTCACAGTGGGGGAGAGGGCATTGTGATGTCACAATGGGGGAAAGGGCATTGTGATGTCACAATGGGGGAAAGGGCATTGTGATGTCACAATGGGGAAAACTGCATTGTGATGTCACAATGGGGAAAACTGCATTGTGATGTCACAATGGGGGAAAGGGCATTGTGATGTCACAATGGGGGACAGGGCATTGTGATGTCACAATGGGGGAAATGGCATTGTGATGTCACAATGGGGGAAAGGGCATTGTGATGTCACAGTGGGGAAAATGCATTGTGTTGTCACAACGGGGGAAAGGGCATTGTGATGTCACAATGGGGAAAAGGGCATTGTAATGTCACAATGGGGAAAAGCGCATTGTGATGTCACAATGGGGGAAAAGGGCATTGTGATGTCACAATGGGGAAAACTGCATTGTCATGCCACAATGGGGAAAACTGCATTGTGATGTCACAATGGGGGAAAGGGCATTGTGATGTCACAATGGGGGAAAGTGCATTGCGATGTCACAATGGGGAAAACTGCATTGTGATGTCACAATGGGGGAACAGGCATTGTGATGTCACAATGGGGGAAAGGGCATTGAGATGTCACAGTGGGGGAAAGGGCATTGTGATGTCACAATGGGGGAAACGGCATTGTGAAGTCACAATGAGGAAAAGGGCATTGTGATGTCACAATGGGGGAAAGTGCATTGTGATGTCACAATGGGGAAAAATGCATTGTGATGTCACAGAGGGGGAAAGTGCGTTGTGATGTCACAGTGGGGGAAAGGGCATTGTGATGTCACAATGGGGGAAAAGGCATTGTGTTGTCACAATGGGGGAAAGGGCATTGTGATGTCACAATAGGGGAAAGGGCATTGTGATGTCACAATGGGGGAAAAGTGCATTGTGATGTCACAGTGGGGGAAAAGTGCATTGTGATGTCACAGTGGGGAAAATGCATTGTGATGTCACAACGGGGGAAAGGGCATTGTGATGTCACAATGGGGGAAAGGGCATTGTGATGTCACAATGGGGAAAAGGGCATTGTAATGTCACAATGGGGAAAAGGGCATTGTGATGTCACAATGGGGGAAAAGGGCATTGTGATGTCACAATGGGGAAAACTGCATTGTGATGTCACAATGGGGGAAAGGGCATTGTGATGTCACAATGGGGGAAAGTGCATTGTGATGTCACAATGGGGAAAACTGCATTGTGAGGTCACAATGGAGGAACAGGCATTGTGATGTCACAATGGGGGAAAGGGCATTGAGATGTCACAGTGGGGGAAAGGGCATTGTGATGTCACAATGGGGGAAACGGCATTGTGAAGTCACAATGAGGAAAAGGGCATTGTGATGTCACAATGGGGAAATGGAATTGTGATGTCACAATGGGGGAAAGGGCATTGTGATGTCACAATGGGGGTAAGGGCATTGTGATGTCACAATGGGGGAAAGGGCATTGTGATGCCACAATAGGGGAAATGGCATTGTGATGTCACAATGGGGGAAAGGGCATTGTGATGTCACAATGGGGGAACGGGCATTGTGATGTCACAATGGGGGAAAGGGCATTGTGATGTCACAATGGGGAAAACTGCATTGTGATGTCACAATGGGTAAAAACTGCATTGTGATGTCACAATGGGGGAACAGGCATTGTGATGTCACAATGGGGGAAAGGGCATTGTGATGTCACAATGGGGGAAAGGGCATTGTGATGTCACAATGGTGGAAAGGGCATTGTGATGTCACAATGAGGAAAAGGGCATTGTGATGTCACAATGGGGAAAATGGAATTCTGATGTCTCAATGGGGGAAAGGGCATTGTGATGTCACAATGGGGAAAATGGAATTGTGATGTCACAATGGGGGAAAGGGCATTGTAATGTCACAATGGGGGAAAAGGGCATTGTGATGACACAATGGGGGAAAAGGGCATTGTTATGTCACAATGGGGGAAACGGCATTGTGATATCACAATGGGGGAAAGGGCTTTGTGATGTCACAATGGGGGAAAGTGCATTGTGATGTCACAATGGGGGAAAGGGCATTGTGATGTCACAATGGGGGAAAAGTGCATTGTGATTTCACAGTGGGGGAAAAGTGCATTGTGATGTCACAGTGGGGGAAAGTGCATTGTGATGCCACAGTGGGGAAAAGGGCATTGTGATGTCACAATGGGGAAAAGGGCATTGTGTTGTCACAATAGAGGAAAGGGCATTGTGATGTCACAGTGGGAGAGAGGGCATTGTGATGTCACAATGGGGGAAAAGGCATTGTGATGTCACAATGGGGGAAAGGGCATTGTGATGTCACAATGGGGAAAACTGCATTGTGATGTCACAATGGGGAAAACTGCATTGTGATGTCACAATGGGTGAACGGGCATTGTGATGTCACAATGTTGTAAAGGGCATTGTGATGTCACAATGGGGGAAAGGGCATTGTGATGTCACAATGGGGGAAAAGGGCATTGTGATATCGCAATGGGGGAAAAGGCATTGTGATGTCTCAATGGGGGAAACGGCATTGTGATGTCACAATGGGGGAAAGGGCATTGTGATGTCACAATGGGGAAAAGTGCATTGTGATGTCACAATGTGGGAAAGTGCGTTGTGACGTCACAGTGGGGGAAAGGGCATTGTGATGTCACAATGGGGGAAAGGGCATTGTGTTGTCACAATGGGGGAAAGGGCATTGTGATGTCACAATAGGGGAAAGGGCATTGTGATGTCACAATGTGGGAAAAGTGCATTGTTATGTCATAGTGGGGGAAAAGTGCATTGTGATGTCACAGTGGGGAAAATGCATTGTGATGTCACAATGGGGGAAAGGGCATTGTGATGTCACAATGGGGAAAAGGGCATTGTGATGTCACAATGGGGAAAAGGGCATTGTGATGTCACAATGGGGAAAAGGGCATTGTGATGTCACAATGGGGGAAAAGGGCATTGTGATGTCACAATAGGGAAAACTGCATTGTGATGTCACAATGGGGGGAAGGGCATTGTGATGTCACAATGGGGGGAAGGGCATTGTGATGTCACAATGGGGGAAAGTGCATTGTGATGTCACAATGGGAAAAACTGCATTGTGATGTCACAATGGGGGAACAGGCATTGTGATGTCACAATGGGGGAAGGGGCATTGTGATGTCACCATGGCGGAAAGGGCATTGTGATGTCACAATGGGGGAAACGGCATTGTGATGTCACAACGAGGAAAAGGGCATTGTGATGTCACAATGGGGAAATGGAATTGTGATGTCACAATGGGGGAAAGGGCATTGTGATGTCACAATGGGGGTAAGGGCATTGTGATGTCACAATGGGGGAAAGGGCATTGTGATGCCACAATAGGGGAAAGGGCATTGTGATGTCACAATGGTGGAAAGGGCATTGTGATGTCACAGTGGGGGAAAAGTGCATTGTGATGTCACAGTAGGGGAAAGTGCATTGTGATGTCACAGTGGGGGAAAGGGCATTGTGATGTCACAATGGGGGAAAGGGCACTGTGTTGTCACAATGGAGGAAAGGGCATTGTGATGTCACAATGGGGGAAAGGGCATTGTGATGTCACAATGGAGGAAAGGGCATTGTGATGTCACAATGGGGGAAAGGGCATTGTGATGTCACAGTGGGGGAAAAGGGCATTGTGATGTCACAATGGGCAAAAGGGCATTGTGATGTCACAATGGGGAAAAGGGCATTGTGATGTCACAATGGGGGAATGGGCATTGTGATGTCACAATGGGGAAAACTGCATTGTGATGTCACAATGGGGAACACTGTATTGTGATGTCACAATGGGGGAAAAGTGCATTGTGATGTCACAGTGGGGGAAAAGTGCATTGTGATGTCACAGTGGGGGAAAGTGCATTGTGATGTCACAGTGGGGGAAAGGGCATTGTGATGTCTCAATGGGGAAAAGGGCATTGTGTTGTCACAATGGAGGAAAGGGCATTGTGATGTCACAGTGGGGGAGAGGGCATTGTGATGTCACAATGGGGGAAAGGGCATTGTGATGTCACAATGGGGGAAAGGGCATTGTGATGTCACAATGGGGAAAACTGCATTGTGATGTCACAATGGGGAAAACTGCATTGTGATGTCACAATGGGGGAAAGGGCATTGTGATGTCACAATGGGGGACAGGGCATTGTGATGTCACAATGGGGGAAATGGCATTGTGATGTCACAATGGGGGAAAGGGCATTGTGATGTCACAGTGGAGGAAAAGGGCATTGTGATGTCACAATGGGGGAAAGGGCATTGTGATGTCACAATAGGGGAAAGGGCATTGTGATGTCACAATATGGGAAAGGGCATTGTGATGTCACAATGGGGGAAAAGGGCATTGTGATATCACAATGGGGGAAAAGGCATTGTGATGTCTCAATGGGGAAAATGGCATTGTGATGTCACAATGGGGGAAAGGGCATTGTGATGTCACAATGGGGGAAAGGGCATTGTGATGTCACAATGGGGGAAAGTGCATTGTGATGTCACAATGGGGAAAAATGTATTGTGATGTCACAGAGGGGGAAAGTGCGTTGTGATGTCACAGTGGGGGAAAGGGCATTGTGATGTCACAATGGGGGAAAAGGCATTGTGTTGTCACAATGGGGAAAAGGGCATTGTGATGTCACAATGGGGGTAGGGGCATTGTGATGTCACAATGGGGGAATGGGCATTGTGATGTCACAATGGGGAAAACTGCATTGTGATGTCACAATGGGGAACACTGTATTGTGATGTCACAATGGGGGAAAAGTGCATTGTGATGTCACAGTGGGGGAAAAGTGCATTGTGATGTCACAGTGGGGGAAAGTGCATTGTGATGTCAAAGTGGGGGAAAGGGCATTGTGATGTCACAATGGGGAAAAGGGCATTGCGTTGTCACAATGGAGGAAAGGGCATTGTGATGTCACAGTGGGGGAGAGGGCATTGTGATGTCACAATGGGGGAAAGGGCATTGTGATGTCACAATGGGGGAAAGGGCATTGTGATGTCACAATGGGGAAAACTGCATTGTGATGTCACAATGGGGAAAACTGCATTGTGAGGTCACAATGGGGAAAACTGCATTGTGATGTCACAATGGGGGAAAGGGCATTGTGATGTCACAATGGGGGACAGGGCATTGTGATGTCACAATGGAGGAAATGGCATTGTGATGTCACAATGGGGGAAAGGGCATTGTGATGTCACAATGGGGGAAAGGGCATTGTGATGTCACAATGGGGGAAAGTGCATTGTGATGTCACAATGGGGAAAAATGCATTGTGATGTCACAGAGGGGGAAAGTGCGTTGTGATGTCACAGTGGGGGAAAGGGCATTGTGATGTCACAATGGGGGAAAAGGCATTGTGTTGTCACAATGGGGGAAAGGGCATTGTGATGTCACAATAGGGGAAAGGGCATTGTGATGTCACAATGGGGGAAAAGTGCATTGTGATGTCACAGTGGGGGAAAAGTGCATTGTGATGTCACAGTGGGGAAAATGCATTGTGATGTCACAACGGGGGAAAGGGCATTGTGATGTCACAATGGGGGAAAGGGAATTGTGATGTCACAATGGGGAAAAGGGCATTGTAATGTCACAATGGGGAAAAGGGCATTGTGATGTCACAATGGGGGAAAAGGGCATTGTGATGTCACAATGGGGAAAACTGCATTGTCATGCCACAATGGGGAAAACTACCTTGTGATGTCGCAATGGGGGAAAGGGCATTGTGATGTCACAATGGGGGAAAGTGCATTGTGATGTCACAATGGGGAAAACTGCATTGTGATGTCACAATGGGGGAACAGGCATTGTGATGTCACAATGGGGGAAAGGGCATTGAGATGTCACAGTGGGGGAAAGGGCATTGTGATGTCACAATGGGGGAAACGGCATTGTGAAGTCACAATGAGGAAAAGGGCATTGTGATGTCACAATTGGGGAAAGTGCATTGTGATGTCACAATGGGGAAAGTGCGTTGTGATGTCACAGTGGGGGAAAGGGCATTGTGATGTCACAATGGGGGAAAAGGCATTGTGTTGTCAGAATGGGGGAAAGGGCATTGTGATGTCACAATAGGGGAAAGTGCATTGTGATGTCACAGTGGGGGAAAGTGCATTGTGATGTCACAGTGGGGGAAAGTGCGTTGTGATGTCACAGTGGGGGAAAGGGCATTGTGATGTCACAATGGGGGAAAAGGCATTGTGTTGTCAGAATGGGGGAAAGGGCATTGTGATGTCACAATAGGGGAAAGTGCATTGTGATGTCACAGTGGGGGAAAGTGCATTGTGATGTCACAGTGGGGGAAAGGGCATTGTGATGTCTCAATGGGGAAAAGGGCATTGTGTTGTCACAATGGAGGAAAGGGCATTGTGATGTCACAGTGGGGGAGAGGGCATTGTGATGTCACAATGGGGGAAAGGGCATTGTGATGTCACAATGGGGGAAAGGGCATTGTGATGTCACAATGGGGAAAACTGCATTGTGATGTCACAATGGGGAAAACTGCATTGTGATGTCACAATGGGGAAAACTGCATTGTGATGTCACAATGGGGGACAGGGCATTGTGATGTCACAATGGGGGAAATGGCATTGTGATGTCACAATGGGGGAAAGGGCATTGTGATGTCACAGTGGAGGAAAAGGGCATTGTAATGTCACAATGGGGGAAAGGGCATTGTGATGTCACAATAGGGGAAAGGGCATTGTGATGTCACAATGGGGGAAAGGGCATTGTGATGTCACAATGGGGGAAAAGGGCATTGTGATGTCACAATGGGGGAAAAGGCATTGTGATGTCTCAATGGGGAAAATGGCATTGTGATGTCACAATGGGGGAAAGGGCATTGTGATGTCACAATGGGGGAAAGGGCATTGTGATGTCACAATGGGGGAAAGTGCATTGTGATGTCACAATGGGGAAAAATGTATTGTGATGTCACAGAGGGGGAAAGTGCGTTGTGATGTCACAGTGGGGGAAAGGGCATTGTGATGTCACAATGGGGGAAAAGGCATTGTGTTGTCACAATGGGGGAAAGGGCATTGTGATGTCACAATAGGGGAAAGGGCATTGTGATGTCACAATGGGGGAAAAGTGCATTGTGATGTCACAGTGGGGGAAAAGTGCATTGTGATGTCACAGTGGGGAAAATGCATTGTGATGTCACAACGGGGGAAAGGGCATTGTGATGTCACAATGGGGGAAAGGGCATTGTGATGTCACAATGGGGAAAAGGGCATTGTAATGTCACAATGGGGAAAAGGGCATTGTGATGTCACAATGGGGGAAAAGGGCATTGTGATGTCACAATGGGGAAAACTGCATTGTCATGCCACAATGGGGAAAACTACATTGTGATGTTACAATGGGGGAAAGGGCATTGTGATGTCACAATGGGGGAAAGTGCATTGTGATGTCACAATGGGGAAAACTGCATTGTGATGTCACAATGGGGGAAAGGGCATTGTGATGTCACAATAGGGGAAAGGGCATTGTGATGTCACAATGTGGGAAAAGTGCATTGTTATGTCATAGTGGGGGAAAAGTGCATTGTGATGTCTCAGTGGGGAAAATGCATTGTGATGTCACAATGGGGGAAAGGGCATTGTGATGTCACAATGGGGAAAAGGGCATTGTGATGTCACAATGAGGAAAAGGGCATTGTGATGTCACAATGGGGAAAAAGGCATTGTGATGTCACAATGGGGGGAAGGGCATTGTGATGTCACAATGGGGGAAAGTGCATTGTGATGTCACAATGGGAAAAACTGCATTGTGATGTCACAATGGGGGAACAGGCATTGTGATGTCACAATGGGGGAAGGGGCATTGTGATGTCACCATGGGGGAAAGGGCATTGTGATGTCACAATGGGGGAAACGGCATTATGATGTCACAACGAGGAAAAGGGCATTGTGATGTCACAATGGGGAAATGGAATTGTGATGTCACAATGGGGGAAAGGGCATTGTGATGTCACAATGGGGGTAAGGGCATTGTGATGTCACAATGGGGGAAAGGGCATTGTGATGCCACAATAGGGGAAAGGGCATTGTGATGTCACAATGGGGGAAAGGGCATTGTGATGTCACAGTGGGGGAAAAGTGCATTGTGATGTCACAGTAGGGGAAAGTGCATTGTGATGTCACAGTGGGGGAAAGGGCATTGTGATGTCACAATGGGGGAAAGGGCACTGTGTTGTCACAATGGACGAAAGGGCATTGTGATGTCACAATGGGGGAAAGGGCATTGTGATGTCACAATGGAGGAAAGGGCATTGTGATGTCACAATGGGGGAAAGGGCATTGTGTTGTCACAGTGGGGGAAAAGGGCATTGTGATGTCACAATGGGCAAAAGGGCATTGTGATGTCACAATGGGGAAAAGGGCATTGTGATGTCACAATGGGGGTAGGGGCATTGTGATGTCACAATGGGGGAATGGGCATTGTGATGTCACAATGGGGAAAACTGCATTGTGATGTCACAATGGGGAACACTGTATTGTGATGTCACAATGGGGGAAAAGTGCATTGTGATGTCACAGTGGGGGAAAAGTGCATTGTGATGTCACAGTGGGGGAAAGTGCATTGTGATGTCACAGTGGGGGAAAGGGCATTGTGATGTCACAATGGGGAAAAGGGCATTGTGTTGTCACAATGGAGGAAAGGGCATTGTGATGTCACAGTGGGGGAGAGGGCATTGTGATGTGACAATGGGGGAAAGGGCATTGTGATGTCACAATGGGGGAAAGGGCATTGTGATGTCACAATGGGGAAAACTGCATTGTGATGTCACAATGGGGAAAACTGCATTGTGATGTCACAATGGGGAAAACTGCATTGTGATGTCACAATGGGGGAACGGGCATTGTGATGTCACAATGGGGGACAGGGCATTGTGATGTCACAATGGAGGAAATGGCATTGTGATGTCACAATGGGGGAAAGGGCATTGTGATGTCACAATGGGGGAAAGGGCATTGTGATGTCACAATGGGGGAAAGTGCATTGTGATGTCACAATGGAGAAAAATGCATTGTGATGTCACAGAGGGGAAGAGTGCGTTGTGATGTCACAGTGGGGGAAAGGGCATTGTGATGTCACAGTGGGGGAAAAGGCATTGTGTTGTCACAATGGGGGAAAGGGCATTGTGATGTCACAATAGGGGAAAGGGCATTGTGATGTCACAATGGGGGAAAGGGCATTGTGATGTCACAATGGGGGAAAAGTGCATTGTGATGTCACAATGGGGAAAACTGCATTGTGATGTCACAATGGGGGAACAGGCATTGTGATGTCACAATGGGGGAAAGGGCATTGAGATGTCACAGTGGGGGAAAGGGCATTGTGATGTCACAATGGGGGAAACGGCATTGTGAAGTCACAATGAGGAAAAGGGCATTGTGATGTCACAATGGGGGAAAGTGCATTGTGATGTCACAATGGGGAAAAATGCATTGTGATGTCACAGAGGGGGAAAGTGCGTTGTGATGTCACAGTGGGGAAAAGGGCATTGTGATGTCACAATGGGGGAAAAGGCATTGTGTTGTCACAATGGGGGAAAGGGCATTGTGATGTCACAATAGGGGAAAGGGCATTGTGATGTCACAATGGGGGAAAAGTGCATTGTGATGTCACAGTGGGGGAAAAGTGCATTGTGATGTCACAGTGGGGAAAATGCATTGTGATGTCACAATGGGGGAAAGGGCATTGTGATGTCACAATGGGGGAAAGGGCATTGTGATGTCACAATGGGGAAAATGGCATTGTAATGTCACAATGGGGAAAAGGGCATTGTGATGTCACAATTGGGGGAAAGGGCATTGTGATGTCACAATGGGGAAAACTGCATTGTGATGTCACAATGGGGAAAACTACATTGTGATGTCACAATGGGGGAAAGGGCATTGTGATGTCACAATGGGGGAAAGTGCATTGTGATGTCACAATGGGGAAAACTGCATTGTGATGTCACAATGGAGGAACAGGCATTGTGATGTCACAATGGGGGAAAGGGCATTGAGATGTCACAGTGGGGGAAAGGGCATTGTGATGTCACAATGGGGGAAACGGCATTGTGAAGTCACAATGAGGAAAAGGGCATTGTGATGTCACAATGGGGAAATGGAATTGTGATGTCACAATGGGGGAAAGGGCATTGTGATGTCACAATGGGGGTAAGGGCATTGTGATGTCACAATGGGGGAAAGGGCATTGTGATGCCACAATAGGGGAAAGGGCATTGTGATGTCACAATGGGGGAAAGGGCATTGTGATGTCACAGTGGGGGAAAATTGCATTGTGATGTCACAGTGGGGGAAAGTGCATTGTGATGTCACAGTGGGGTAAAGGGCATTGTGATGTCACAATGGGGGAAAGGGCATTGTGTTGTCACAATGGGGGAAAGGGCATTGTGATGTCACAATAGGGGAAAGGGCAATGTGATGTCACAATGGGGGAAAAGTGCATTGTGATGTCACAGTGGGGGAAAAGTGCATTGTGATGTCACAGTGGGGGAAAATGCATTGTTATGTCACAATGGTGGAAAAGTGCATTGTGATGTGACAGTGGGAGAAAAGTGCCTTGTGATGTCACAGTGGGGGAAAATGCATTGTTATGTCACAGTGGGGGAAAGTGCATTGTGATTTCACAATCGGTGAAAGGGCATTGTGATGTCACAATGGGGAAAACTGCATTGTGATGTCACAATGGGGGAAACTGCATTGTGATGTCACAATGGGGGAACAGGCATTGTGATGTCACAATGGGGGAAAGGGCATTGTGATGTCACAATGGGGGAAAGGGCATTGTGATGTCACAATGGTGGAAAGGGCATTGTGATGTCACAATGAGGAAAAGGGCATTGTGATGTCACAATGGGGAAAATGGAATTCTGATGTCACAATGGGGGAAAGGGCATTGTGATCTCACAATGGGGAAAATGGAATTGTGATGTCACAATGGGGGAAAGGGCATTGTGATGTCACAATGGAGGAAAAGGGCATTGTGATGTCACAATGGGGGAAAAGGGCATTGTTATGTCACAATGGGGGAAACGGCATTGTGATATCACAATAGGGGAAAGGGCTTTGTGATGTCACAATGGGGGAAAGTGCATTGTGATGTCACAATGGGGGAAAGGGCATTGTGATGTCACAATGGGGGAAAAGTGCATTGTGATGTCACAATGGGGGAAAATTGCATTGTGATGTCACAATGGGGGAAAAGTGCATTGTGATGTCACAGTGGGGGAAAAGTGCATTGTGATGTCACAGTGGGGGAAAGTGCATTGTGATGCCACAGTGGGGAAAAGGGCATTGTGATGTCACAATGGGGAAAAGGGCATTGTGTTGTCACAATGGAGGAAAGGGCATTGTGATGTCACAGTGGGAGAGAGGGCATTGTGATGTCACAATGGGGGAAAGGGCATTGTGATGTCACAATGGGGGAAAGGGCATTGTGATGTCACAATGGGGAAAACAGCATTGTGATGTCACAATGGGGAAAACAGCATTGTGATGTCACAATGGGGAAAACTGCATTGTGATGTCACAATGGGGGAACGGGCATTGTGATGTCACAATGTTGTAAAGGGCATTGTGATGTCACAATGGGGGAAAGGGCATTGTGATGTCACAATGGGGGAAAGGGCATTGTGATGTCACAATGGGGGAAAAGGGCATTGTGATGTCACAATGGGGAAAAAGGCATTGTGATATCACAATGGGGGAAAAGGGCATTGTGATGTCACAATGGGGAAAACTGCATTGTGATGTCACAATGGGGAAAACTACATTGTGATGTCAAAATGGGGGGAAGGGCATTGTGATGTCACAATGGGGGAAAGTGCATTGTGATGTCACAATGGGAAAAACTGCATTGTGATGTCACAATGGGGGAACAGGCATTGTGATGTCACAATGGGGGAAGGGGCATTGTGATGTCACCATGGGGGAAAGGGCATTGTGATGTCACAATGGGGGAAACGGCATTGTGATGTCACAACGAGGAAAAGGGCATTGTGATGTCACAATGGGGAAAGGGCATTGTGATGTCACAATGGGGGAAAGGGCATTGTGATGTCACAGTGGGGGAAAAGGGCATTGTGATGTCACAATGGGCAAAAGGGCATTGTGATGTCACAATGGGGAAAAGGGCATTGTGATGTCACAATGGGGGTAGGGGCATTGTGATGTCACAATGGGGGAATGGGCATTGTGATGTCACAATGGGGAAAACTGCATTGTGATGTCACAATGGGGAACACTGTATTGTGATGTCACAATGGGGGAAAAGTGCATTGTGATGTCACAGTGGGGGAAAAGTGCATTGTGATGTCACAGTGGGGGAAAGTGCATTGTGATGTCACAGTGGGGGAAAGGGCATTGTGATGTCACAATGGGGAAAAGGGCATTGTATTGTCACAATGGAGGAAAGGGCATTGTGATGTCACAGTGGGGGAGAGGGCATTGTGATGTCACAATGGGGGAAAGGGCATTGTGATGTCACAATGGGGGAAAGGGCATTGTGATGTCACAATGGGGAAAACTGCATTGTGATGTCACAATGGGGAAAACTGCATTGTGATGTCACAATGGGGGAAAGGGCATTGTGATGTCACAATGGGGGAAAGTGCATTGTGATGTCACAATGGGGGAAATGGCATTGTGATGTCACAATGGGGGAAAGGGCATTGTGATGTCACAGTGGGGAAAATGCATTGTGATGTCACAGAGGGGGAAAGTGCGTTGTGATGTCACAGTGGGGGAAAGGGCATTGTGATGTCACAATGGGGGAAAAGGCATTGTGTTGTCACAATGGGGGAAAGGGCATTGTGATGTCACAATAGGGGAAAGGGCATTGTGATGTCACAATGGGGGAAAAGTGCATTGTGATGTCACAGTGGGGGAAAAGTGCATTGTGATGTCACAGTGGGGAAAATGCATTGTGATGTCACAACGGGGGAAAGGGCTTTGTGATGTCACAATGGGGGAAAGGGCATTGTGATGTCACAATGGGGAAAAGGGCATTGTAATGTCACAATGGGGAAAAGGGCATTGTGATGTCACAATGGGGGAAAAGGGCATTGTGATGTCACAATGGGGAAAACTGCATTGTGATGTCACAATGGGGGAAAGGGCATTGTGATGTCACAATGGGGGAAAGTGCATTGTGATGTCACAATGGGGGAAAGGGCATTGTGATGCCACAATAGGGGAAAGGGCATTGTGATGTCACAATGGGGGAAAGGGCATTGTGATGTCACAGTGGGGGAAAAGTGCATTGTGATGTCACAGTGGGGGAAAGTGCATTGTGATGTCACAGTGGGGTAAAGGGCATTGTGATGTCACAATGGGGGAAAGGGCATTGTGTTGTCACAATGGGGGAAAGGGCATTGTGATGTCACAATAGGGGAAAGGGCAATGTGATGTCACAATGGGGGAAAAGTGCATTGTGATGTGACAGTGGGAGAAAAGTGCATTGTGATGCCACAGTGGGGGAAAATGCATTGTTATGTCACAGTGGGGGAAAGTGCATTGTGATGTCACAGTGGGAGAGAGGGCATTGTGATGTCACAATGGGGGAAAGGGCATTGTGATGTCACAATGGGGGAAAGGGCATTGTGATGTCACAATGGGGAAAACAGCATTGTGATGTCACAATGGGGAAAACTGCATTGTGATGTCACAATGGGGGAACGGGCATTGTGATGTCACAATGTTGTAAAGGGCATTGTGATGTCACAATGGGGGAAAGGGCATTGTGATGTCACAATGGGGGAAAGGGCATTGTGATGTCACAATGGGGGAAAAGGGCATTGTGATGTCACAATGGGGAAAAAGGCATTGTGATGTCACAATGGGGGAAAAGGGCATTGTGATGTCACAATGGGGAAAACTGCATTGTGATGTCACAATGGGGAAAACTACATTGTGATGTCACAATGGGGGGAAGGGCATTGTGATGTCACAATGGGGGAAAGTGCATTGTGATGTCATAATGGGAAAAACTGCATTGTGATGTCACAATGGGGGAACAGGCATTGTGATGTCACAATGGGGGAAGGGGCATTGTGATGTCACCATGGGGGAAAGGGCATTGTGATGTCACAATGGGGGAAACGGCATTGTGATGTCACAACGAGGAAAAGGGCATTGTGATGTCACAATGGGGAAAGGGCATTGTGATGTCACAGTGGGGGAAAAGGGCATTGTGATGTCACAATGGGCAAAAGGACATTGTGATGTCACAATGGGGAAAAGGGCATTGTGATGTCACAATGGGGGTAGGGGCATTGTGATGTCACAATGGGGGAATGGGCATTGTGATGTCACAATGGGGAAAACTGCATTGTGATGTCACAGTGGGGGAAAAGTGCATTGTGATGTCACAGTGGGGGAAAGTGCATTGTGATGTCACAGTGGGGGAAAGGGCATTGTGATGTCACAATGGGGAAAAGGGCATTGTGTTGTCACAATGGAGGAAAGGGCATTGTGATGTCACAGTGGGGGAGAGGGCATTGTGATGTCACAATGGGGGAAAGGGCATTGTGATGTCACAATGGGGGAAAGGGCATTGTGATGTCACAATGGGGAAAACTGCATTGTGATGTCACAATGGGGAAAACTGCATTGTGATGTCACAATGGGGGAAAGGGCATTGTGATGTCACAATGGGGGACAGGGCATTGTGATGTCACAATGGGGGAAATGGCATTGTGATGTCACAATGGGGGAAAGGGCATTGTGATGTCACAGTGGGGAAAATGCATTGTGTTGTCACAACGGGGGAAAGGGCATTGTGATGTCACAATGGGGAAAAGGGCATTGTAATGTCACAATGGGGAAAAGCGCATTGTGATGTCACAATGGGGGAAAAGGGCATTGTGATGTCACAATGGGGAAAACTGCATTGTCATGCCACAATGGGGAAAACTGCATTGTGATGTCACAATGGGGGAAAGGGCATTGTGATGTCACAATGGGGGAAAGTGCATTGCGATGTCACAATGGGGAAAACTGCATTGTGATGTCACAATGGGGGAACAGGCATTGTGATGTCACAATGGGGGAAAGGGCATTGAGATGTCACAGTGGGGGAAAGGGCATTGTGATGTCACAATGGGGGAAACGGCATTGTGAAGTCACAATGAGGAAAAGGGCATTGTGATGTCACAATGGGGGAAAGTGCATTGTGATGTCACAATGGGGAAAAATGCATTGTGATGTCACAGAGGGGGAAAGTGCGTTGTGATGTCACAGTGGGGGAAAGGGCATTGTGATGTCACAATGGGGGAAAAGGCATTGTGTTGTCACAATGGGGGAAAGGGCATTGTGATGTCACAATAGGGGAAAGGGCATTGTGATGTCACAATGGGGGAAAAGTGCATTGTGATGTCACAGTGGGGGAAAAGTGCATTGTGATGTCACAGTGGGGAAAATGCATTGTGATGTCACAACGGGGGAAAGGGCATTGTGATGTCACAATGGGGGAAAGGGCATTGTGATGTCACAATGGGGAAAAGGGCATTGTAATGTCACAATGGGGAAAAGGGCATTGTGATGTCACAATGGGGGAAAAGGGCATTGTGATGTCACAATGGGGAAAACTGCATTGTGATGTCACAATGGGGGAAAGGGCATTGTGATGTCACAATGGGGGAAAGTGCATTGTGATGTCACAATGGGGAAAACTGCATTGTGAGGTCACAATGGAGGAACAGGCATTGTGATGTCACAATGGGGGAAAGGGCATTGAGATGTCACAGTGGGGGAAAGGGCATTGTGATGTCACAATGGGGGAAACGGCATTGTGAAGTCACAATGAGGAAAAGGGCATTGTGATGTCACAATGGGGAAATGGAATTGTGATGTCACAATGGGGGAAAGGGCATTGTGATGTCACAATGGGGGTAAGGGCATTGTGATGTCACAATGGGGGAAAGGGCATTGTGATGCCACAATAGGGGAAATGGCATTGTGATGTCACAATGGGGGAAAGGGCATTGTGATGTCACAGTGGGGGAAAAGTGCATTGTGATGTCACAGTGGGGGAAAGTGCATTGTGATGTCACAGTGGGGTAAAGGGCATTGTGATGTCACAATGGGGGAAAGGGCATTGTGTTGTCACAATGGGGGAAAGGGCATTGTGATGTCACAATAGGGGAAAGGGCAATGTGATGTCACAATGGGGAAAAGTGCATTGTGATGTGACAGTGGGAGAAAAGTGCATTGTGATGTCACAGTGGGGGAAAATGCATTGTTATGTCACAGTGGGGGAAAGTGCATTGTGATTTCACAATCGGTGAAAGGGCATTGTGATGTCACAATGGGGAAAACTGCATTGTGATGTCACAATGGGGAAAACTGCATTGTGATGTCACAATGGGGGAACAGGCATTGTGATGTCACAATGGGGGAAAGGGCATTGAGATGTCACAGTGGGGGAAAGGGCATTGTGATGTCACAATGGGGAAAAATGCATTGTGATGTCACAGAGGGGGAAAGTGCGTTGTGATGTCACAGTGGGGGAAAGGGCATTGTGATGTCACAATGGGGGAAAAGGCATTGTGTTGTCACAATGGGGGAAAGGGCATTGTGATGTCACAATAGGGGAAAGGGCATTGTGATGTCACAATGGGGGAAAAGTGCATTGTGATGTCACAGTGGGGGAAAAGTGCATTGTGATGTCACAGTGGGGAAAATGCATTGTGATGTCACAACGGGGGAAAGGGCTTTGTGATGTCACAATGGGGGAAAGGGCATTGTGATGTCACAATGGGGAAAAGGGCATTGTAATGTCACAATGGGGAAAAGGGCATTGTGTTGTCACAATGGAGGAAAGGGCATTGTGATGTCACAGTGGGGGAGAGGGCATTGTGATGTCACAATGGGGGAAAGGGCATTGTGATGTCACAATGGGGGAAAGGGCATTGTGATGTCACAATGGGGAAAACTGCATTGTGATGTCACAATGGGGGAAAGGGCATTGTGATGTCACAATGGGGGAAAGTGCATTGTGATGTCACAATGGGGAAAACTGCATTGTGAGGTCACAATGGAGGAACAGGCATTGTGATGTCACAATGGGGGAAAGGGCATTGAGATGTCACAGTGGGGGAAAGGGCATTGTGATGTCACAATGGGGGAAACGGCATTGTGAAGTCACAATGAGGAAAAGGGCATTGTGATGTCACAATGGGGAAATGGAATTGTGATGTCACAATGGGGGAAAGGGCATTGTGATGTCACAATGGGGGTAAGGGCATTGTGATGTCACAATGGGGGAAAGGGCATTGTGATGCCACAATAGGGGAAAGGGCATTGTGATGTCACAATGGGGGAAAGGGCATTGTGATGTCACAGTGGGGGAAAAGTGCATTGTGATGTCACAGTGGGGGAAAGTGCATTGTGATGTCACAGTGGGGTAAAGGGCATTGTGATGTCACAATGGGGGAAAGGGCATTGTGTTGTCACAATGGGGGAAAGGGCATTGTGATGTCACAATAGGGGAAAGGGCAATGTGATGTCACAATGGGGAAAAGTGCATTGTGATGTGACAGTGGGAGAAAAGTGCATTGTGATGTCACAGTGGGGGAAAATGCATTGTTATGTCACAGTGGGGGAAAGTGCATTGTGATTTCACAATCGGTGAAAGGGCATTGTGATGTCACAATGGGGAAAACTGCATTGTGATGTCACAATGGGGAAAACTGCATTGTGATGTCACAATGGGGGAACAGGCATTGTGATGTCACAATGGGGGAAAGGGCATTGTGATGTCACAATGGGGGAAAGGGCATTGTGATGTCACAATGGTGGAAAGGGCATTGTGATGTCACAATGAGGAAAAGGACATTGTGATGTCACAATGGGGAAAATGGAATTCTGATGTCACAATGGGGGAAAGGGCATTGTGATCTCACAATGGGGAAAATGGAATTGTGATGTCACAATGGGGGAAAGGGCATTGTGATGTCACAATGGGGGAAAAGGGCATTGTGATGTCACAATGGGGGATAAGGGCATTGTTATGTCACAATGGGGGAAACGGCATTGTGATGTCACAATGTGGGAAAGTGCATTGTGATGTCACAATGGGGGAAAGGGCATTGTGATGTCACAATGGGGGAAAAGTGCATTGTGATGTCACAATGGGGGAAAAGTGCATTGTGATGTCACAATGGGGGAAAAGTGCATTGTGATGTCACAGTGGGGGAAAAGTGCATTGTGATGTCACAGTGGGGGAAAGTGCATTGTGATGCCACAGTGGGGAAAAGGGCATTGTGATGTCACAATGGGGAAAAGGGCATTGTGTTGTCACAATGGAGGAAAGGGCATTGTGATGTCACAGTGGGAGAGAGGGCATTGTGATGTCACAATGGGGGAAAGGGCATTGTGATGTCACAATGGGGGAAAGGGCATTGTGATGTCACAATGAGGGAAAGGGCATTGTGATGTCACAATGGGGAAAACAGCATTGTGATGTCACAATGGGGAAAACCGCATTGTGATGTCACAATGGGGGAACGGGCATTGTGATGTCACAATGTTGTAAAGGGCATTGTGATGTCACAATGGGGGAAAGGGCATTGTGATGTCACAATGGGGGAAAGGGCATTGTGATGTCACAATGGGGGAAAAGGGCATTGTGATATCACAATGGGGGAAAAGGCATTGTGATGTCTCAATGGGGGAAACGGAATTGTGATGTCACAATGGGGGAAAGGGCATTGTGATGTCACAATGGAGAAAAGTGCATTGTGATGTCACAGAGTGGGAAAGTGCGTTGTGATGTCACAGTGGGGGAAAGGGCATTGTGATGTCACAATGGGGGAAAGGGCATTGTGTTGTCACAATGGGGGAAAGGGCATTGTGATGTCACAATAGGGGAAAGGGCATTGTGATGTCACAATGTGGGAAAAGTGCATTGTTATGTCATAGTGGGGGAAAAGTGCATTGTGATGTCACAGTGGGGAAAATGCATTGTGATGTCACAATGGGGGAAAGGGCATTGTGATGTCACAATGGGGAAAAGGGCATTGTGATGTCACAATGGGGAAAAGGGCACTGTGATGTCACAATGGGGGAAAAGGGCATTGTGATGTCACAATGGGGAAAACTGCACTGTGATGTCACAATGGGGAAAACTACATTGTGATGTCACAATAGGGGGAAGGGCATTGTGATGTCACAATGGGGGAAAGGGCATTGTGATGTCACAGTGGGGGAAAAGGGCATTGTGATGTCACAATGGGCAAAAGGGCATTGTGATGTCACAATGGGGGACAGTGCATTGTGATGTCACAGTGGGGGAAAGGGCATTGTGATGTCACAATGGGGAAAAGGGCATTGTGTTGTCACAATGGAGGAAAGGGCATTGTGATGTCACAGTGGGGGAGAGGGCATTGTGATGTCACAATGGGGGAAAGGGCATTGTGATGTCACAATGGGGAAAACTGCATTGTGATGTCACAATGGGGAAAACTGCATTGTGATGTCACAATGGGGGAACGGGCATTGTGATGTCACAATGGGGGACAGGGCATTGTGATGTCACAATGGGGGAAATGGCATTGTGATGTCACAATGGGGGAAAGGGCATTGTGATGTCACAGTGGGGGAAAAGGGCATTGTGATGTCACAATGGGCAAAAGGGCATTGTGATGTCACAATGGGGGAAAGGGCATTGTGATGTCACAATGGGGGTAGGGGCATTGTGATGTCACAATGGGGGAATGGGCATTGTGATGTCACAATGGGGAAAACTGCATTGTGATGTCACAATGGGGAACACTGTATTGTGATGTCACAATGGGGGAAAAGTGCATTGTGATGTCACAGTGGGGGAAAAGTGCATTGTGATGTCACAGTGGGGGAAAGTGCATTGTGATGTCACAGTGGGGGAAAGGGCATTGTGATGTCACAGTGGGGAAAAGGGCATTGTGTTGTCACAATGGAGGAAAGGGCATTGTGATGTCACAGTCGGGGAGAGGGCATTGTGATGTCACAATGGGGGAAAGGGCATTGTGATGTCACAATGGGGGAAAGGGCATTGTGATGTCACAATAGGGGAAAGGGCATTGTGATCTGACAATGGGGGAAAGGGCATTGTGATGTCACAATGGGGGAAAAGGGCATTGTGATGTCACAATGGGGGAAAAGGCATTGTGATGTCTCAATGGGGAAAACGGCATTGTGATGTCACAATGGGGGAAAGGGCATTGTGATGTCACAATGGGGGAAAGTGCATTGTGATGTCACAATGGGGAAAAATGCATTGTGATGTCACAATGGGGGAAAAGGCATTGTGTTGTCACAATGGGGGAAAGGGCATTGTGATGTCACAATAGGGGAAAGGGCATTGTGATGTCACAATGGGGGAAAAGTGCATTGTGATGTCACAGTGGGGGAAAAGTGCATTGTGATGTCACAGTGGGGAAAATGCATTGTGATGTCACAACGGGGGAAAGGGCATTGTGATGTCACAATGGGGAAAAGGGCATTGTGATGTCACAATGGGGAAAAGGGCATTGTAATGTCACAATGGGGAAAAGGGCATTGTGATGTCACAATGGGGGAAAAGGGCATTGTGATGTCACAATGGGGAAAACTGCATTGGGATGTCACAATGGGGAAAACTACATTGTGATGTCACAATGGGGGAAAGGGCATTGTGATGTCACAATGGGGGAAACAGCATTGTGATGTCACAATGGGGAAAACTGCATTGTGATGTCACAATGGGGGAAAGGGCATTGTGATGTCACAATGTTGTAAAGGGCATTGTGATGTCACAATGGGGGAAAGGGCATTGTGATGTCACAATGGGGGAAAGGGCATTGTGATGTCACAATGGGGGAAAAGGGCATTGTGATATCACAATGGGGGAAAAGGCATTGTGATGTCTCAATGGGGGAAACGGCATTGTGATGTCACAATGGGGGAAAGGGCATTGTGATGTCACAATGGAGAAAAGTGCATTGTGATGTCACAGAGTGGGAAAGTGCGTTGTGATGTCACAG
The DNA here is from genome assembly GCA_035609135.1 of Eleutherodactylus coqui. Lineage (NCBI taxonomy): Eukaryota > Metazoa > Chordata > Amphibia > Anura > Eleutherodactylidae > Eleutherodactylus > Eleutherodactylus coqui. The sequence goes on along the minus strand of CM069412.1, from coordinate 175,226,994 downwards.
TGGGGGAAAGGGCATTGTGATGTCACAATGGGGGAAAGGGCATTGTGTTGTCACAATGGGGGAAAGGGCATTGTGATGTCACAATAGGGGAAAGGGCATTGTGATGTCACAATGTGGGAAAAGTGCATTGTTATGTCATAGTGGGGGAAAAGTGCATTGTGATGTCACAGTGGGGAAAATGCATTGTGATGTCACAATGGGGGAAAGGGCATTGTGATGTCACAATGGGGAAAAGGGCATTGTGATGTCACAATGGGGACAAGGGCATTGTGATGTCACAATGGGGGAAAAGGGCATTGTGATGTCACAATGGGGAAAACTGCATTGTGATGTCACAATGGGGAAAACTACATTGTGATGTCACAATGGGGGGAAGGGCATTGTGATGTCACAATGGGGGAAAGGGCATTGTGATGTCACAGTGGGGGAAAAGGGCATTGTGATGTCACAATGGGCAAAAGGGCATTGTGATGTCACAATGGGGGAAAGTGCATTGTGATGTCACAGTGGGGGAAAGGGCATTGTGATGTCACAATGGGGAAAAGGGCATTGTGTTGTCACAATGGAGGAAAGGGCATTGTGATGTCACAGTGGGGGAGAGGGCATTGTGATGTCACAATGGGGGAAAAGGCATTGTGATGTCTCAATGGGGGAAAAATGCATTGTGATGTCACAATGGGGGAAAGGGCATTGTGATGTCACAATGGAGAAAAGTGCATTGTGATGTCACAGAGTGGGAAAGTGCGTTGTGATGTCACAGTGGGGGAAAGGGCATTGTGATGTCACAATGGGGGAAAGGGCATTGTGTTGTCACAATGGGGGAAAGGGCATTGTGATGTCACAATAGGGGAAAGGGCATTGTGATGTCACAATGTGGGAAAAGTGCATTGTTATGTCATAGTGGGGGAAAAGTGCATTGTGATGTCACAGTGGGGAAAATGCATTGTGATGTCACAATGGGGGAAAGGGCATTGTGATGTCACAATGGGGAAAAGGGCATTGTGATGTCACAATGGGGAAAAGGGCATTGTGATGTCACAATGGGGGAAAAGGGCATTGTGATGTCACAATGGGGAAAACTGCATTGTGATGTCACAATGGGGAAAACTACATTGTGATGTCACAATGGGGGGAAGGGCATTGTGATGTCACAATGGGGGAAAGGGCATTGTGATGTCACAGTGGGGGAAAAGGGCATTGTGATGTCACAATGGGCAAAAGGGCATTGTGATGTCACAATGGGGGAAAGTGCATTGTGATGTCACAGTGGGGGAAAGGGCATTGTGATGTCACAATGGGGAAAAGGGCATTGTGTTGTCACAATGGAGGAAAGGGCATTGTGATGTCACAGTGGGGGAGAGGGCATTGTGATGTCACAATGGGGGAAAGGGCATTGTGATGTCACAATGGGGAAAACTGCATTGTGATGTCACAATGGGGAAAACTGCATTGTGATGTCACAATGGGGGAACGGGCATTGTGATGTCACAATGGGGGACAGGGCATTGTGATGTCACAATGGGGGAAATGGCATTGTGATGTCACAATGGGGGAAAGGGCATTGTGATGTCACAGTGGGGGAAAAGGGCATTGTGATGTCACAATGGGCAAAAGGGCATTGTGATGTCACAATGGGGGAAAGGGCATTGTGATCTCACAATGGGGAAAATGGAATTGTGATGTCACAATGGGGGAAAGGGCATTGTGATGTCACAATGGAGGAAAAGGGCATTGTGATGTCACAATGGGGGAAAAGGGCATTGTTATGTCACAATGGGGGAAACGGCATTGTGATATCACAATAGGGGAAAGGGCTTTGTGATGTCACAATGGGGGAAAGTGCATTGTGATGTCACAATGGGGGAAAGGGCATTGTGATGTCACAATGGGGGAAAAGTGCATTGTGATGTCACAATGGGGGAAAAGTGCATTGTGATGTCACAATGGGGGAAAAGTGCATTGTGATGTCACAGTGGGGGAAAAGTGCATTGTGATGTCACAGTGGGGGAAAATGCATTGTGATGCCACAGTGGGGAAAAGGGCATTGTGATGTCACAATGGGGAAAAGGGCATTGTGTTGTCACAATGGAGGAAAGGGCATTGTGATGTCACAGTGGGAGAGAGGGCATTGTGATGTCACAATGGGGGAAAGGGCATTGTTATGTCACAATGGGGGAAAGGGCATTGTGATGTCACAATGGGGAAAACAGCATTGTGATGTCACAATGGGGAAAACTGCATTGTGATGTCACAATGGGGGAATGGGCATTGTGATGTCACAATGTTGTAAAGGGCATTGTGATGTCACAATGGGGGAAAGGGCATTGTGATGTCACAATGGGGGAAAGGGCATTGTGATGTCACAATGGGGGAAAAGGGCATTGTGATGTCACAATGGGGAAAAAGGCATTGTGATGTCACAATGGGGGAAAAGGGCATTGTGATGTCACAATGGGGAAAACTGCATTGTGATGTCACAATGGGGAAAACTACATTGTGATGTCACAATGGGGGGAAGGGCATTGTGATGTCACAATGGGGGAAAGTGCATTGTGATGTCACAATGGGAAAAACTGCATTGTGATGTCACAATGGGGGAACAGGCATTGTGATGTCACAATGGGGGAAGGGGCATTGTGATGTCACCATGGGGGAAAGGGCATTGTGATGTCACAATGGGGGAAACGGCATTGTGATGTCACAACGAGGAAAAGGGCATTGTGATGTCACAATGGGGAAAGGGCATTGTGATGTCACAATGGGGGAAAGGGCATTGTGATGTCACAGTGGGGGAAAAGGGCATTGTGATGTCACAATGGGCAAAAGGGCATTGTGATGTCACAATGGGGAAAAGGGCATTGTGATGTCACAATGGGGGTAGGGGCATTGTGATGTCACAATGGGGGAATGGGCATTGTGATGTCACAATGGGGAAAACTGCATTGTGATGTCACAATGGGGAACACTGTATTGTGATGTCACAATGGGGGAAAAGTGCATTGTGATGTCACAGTGGGGGAAAAGTGCATTGTGATGTCACAGTGGGGGAAAGTGCATTGTGATGTCACAGTGGGGGAAAGGGCATTGTGATGTCACAATGGGGAAAAGGGCATTGTGTTGTCACAATGGAGGAAAGGGCATTGTGATGTCACAGTGGGGGAGAGGGCATTGTGATGTCACAATGGGGGAAAGGGTATTGTGATGTCACAATGGGGGAAAGGGCATTGTGATGTCACAATAGGGGAAAGGGCATTGTGATCTGACAATGGGGGAAAGGGCATTGTGATGTCACAATGGGGGAAAAGGGCATTGTGATGTCACAATGGGGAAAACGGCATTGTGATGTCTCAATGGGGAAAACGGCATTGTGATGTCACAATGGGGGAAAGGGCATTGTGATGTCACAATGGGGGAAAGTGCATTGTGATGTCACAATGGGGAAAAATGCATTGTGATGTCACAATGGGGGAAAAGGCATTGTGTTGTCACAATGGGGGAAAGGGCATTGTGATGTCACAATAGGGGAAAGGGCATTGTGATGTCACAATGGGGGAAAAGTGCATTGTGATGTCACAGTGGGGGAAAAGTGCATTGTGATGTCACAGTGGGGAAAATGCATTGTGATGTCACAACGGGGGAAAGGGCATTGTGATGTCACAATGGGGAAAAGGGCATTGTGATGTCACAATGGGGAAAAGGGCATTGTAATGTCACAATGGGGAAAAGGGCATTGTGATGTCACAATGGGGGAAAAGGGCATTGTGATGTCACAATGGGGAAAACTGCATTGGGATGTCACAATGGGGAAAACTACATTGTGATGTCACAATGGGGAAAACTACATTGTGATGTCACAATGGGGGAAAGGGCATTGTGATGTCACAATGGGGGAAAGTGCATTGTGATGTCACAATGGGGAAAACTACATTGTGATGTCACAATGGGGGAACAGGCATTGTGATGTCACAATGGGGGAAAGGGCATTGAGATGTCACAGGGGGGAAAGGGCATTGTGATGTCACAATGGGGGAAACGGCATTGTGAAGTCACAATGAGGAAAAGGGCATTGTGATGTCACAATTGGGGATATGGAATTGTGATGTCACAATGGGGGAAAGGGCATTGTGATGTCACAATGGGGAAAACAGCATTGTGATGTCACAATGGGGAAAACTGCATTGTGATGTCACAATGGGGGAACGGGCATTGTGATGTCACAATGTTGTAAAGGGCATTGTGATGTCACAATGGGGGAAAGGGCATTGTGATGTCACAATGGGGGAAAGGGCATTGTGATGTCACAATGGGGGAAAAGGGCATTGTGATATCACAATGGGGGAAAAGGCATTGTGATGTCTCAATGGGGGAAACGGCATTGTGATGTCACAATGGGGGAAAGGGCATTGTGATGTCACAATGGAGAAAAGTGCATTGTGATGTCACAGAGTGGGAAAGTGCGTTTTGATGTCACAGTGGGGGAAAGGGCATTGTGATGTCACAATGGGGAAAGGGCATTGTGTTGTCACAATGGGGGAAAGGGCATTGTGATGTCACAATAGGGGAAAGGGCATTGTGATGTCACAATGTGGGAAAAGTGCATTGTTATGTCATAGTGGGGGAAAAGTGCATTGTGATGTCACAGTGGGGAAAATGCATTGTGATGTCACAATGGGGGAAAGGGCATTGTGATGTCACAATGGGGAAAAGGGCATTGTGATGTCACAATGGGGAAAAGGGCATTGTGATGTCACAATGGGGGAAAAGGGCATTGTGATGTCACAATGGGGAAAACTGCATTGTGATGTCACAATGGGGAAAACTACATCGTGATGTCACAATGGGGGGAAGGGCATTGTGATGTCACAATGGGGGAAAGGGCATTGTGATGTCACAGTGGGGGAAAAGGGCATTGTGATGTCACAATGGGCAAAAGGGCATTGTGATGTCACAATGGGGGAAAGTGCATTGTGATGTCACAGTGGGGGAAAGGGCATTGTGATGTCACAATGGGGAAAAGGGCATTGTGTTGTCACAATGGAGGAAAGGGAATTGTGATGTCACAGTGGGGGAGAGGGCATTGTGATGTCACAATGGGGGAAAAGGCATTGTGATGTCTCAATGGGGGAAACAGCATTGTGATGTCACAATGGGGGAAAGGGCATTGTGATGTCACAATGGAGAAAAGTGCATTGTGATGTCACAGAGTGGGAAAGTGCGTTGTGATGTCACAGTGGGGGAAAGGGCATTGTGATGTCACAATGGGGGAAAGGGCATTGTGTTGTCACAATGGGGGAAAGGGCATTGTGATGTCACAATAGGGGAAAGGGCATTGTGATGTCACAATGTGGGAAAAGTGCATTGTTATGTCATAGTGGGGGAAAAGTGCATTGTGATGTCACAGTGGGGAAAATGCATTGTGATGTCACAATGGGGGAAAGGGCATTGTGATGTCACAATGGGGAAAAGGGCATTGTGATGTCACAATGGGGAAAAGGGCATTGTGATGTCACAATGGGGGAAAAGGGCATTGTGATGTCACAATGGGGAAAACTGCATTGTGATGTCACAATGGGGAAAACTACATTGTGATGTCACAATGGGGGGAAGGGCATTGTGATGTCACAATGGGGAAAGGGCATTGTGATGTCACAGTGGGGGAAAAGGGCATTGTGATGTCACAATGGGCAAAAGGGCATTGTGATGTCACAATGGGGGAAAGTGCATTGTGATGTCACAGTGGGGGAAAGGGCATTGTGATGTCACAATGGGGAAAAGGGCATTGTGTTGTCACAATGGAGGAAAGGGCATTGTGATGTCACAGTGGGGGAGAGGGCATTGTGATGTCACAATGGGGGAAAGGGCATTGTGATGTCACAATGGGGAAAACTGCATTGTGATGTCACAATGGGGAAAACTGCATTGTGATGTCACAATGGGGGAACGGGCATTGTGATGTCACAATGGGGGACAGGGCATTGTGATGTCACAATGGGGGAAATGGCATTGTGATGTCACAATGGGGGAAAGGGCATTGTGATGTCACAGTGGGGGAAAAGGGCATTGTGATGTCACAATGGGCAAAAGGGCATTGTGATGTCACAATGGGGGAAAGGGCATTGTGATGTCACAATGGGGGTAGGGGCATTGTGATGTCACAATGGGGGAATGGGCATTGTGATGTCACAATGGGGAAAACTGCATTGTGATGTCACAATGGGGAACACTGTATTGTGATGTCACAATGGGGGAAAAGTGCATTGTGATGTCACAGTGGGGGAAAAGTGCATTGTGATGTCAGTGGGGGAAAGTGCATTGTGATGTCACAGTGGGGGAAAGGGCATTGTGATGTCACAGTGGGGAAAAGGGCATTGTGTTGTCACAATGGAGGAAAGGGCATTGTGATGTCACAGTGGGGGAGAGGGCATTGTGATGTCACAATGGGGGAAAGGGCATTGTGATGTCACAATGGGGGAAAGGGCATTGTGATGTCACAATAGGGGAAAGGGCATTGTGATCTGACAATGGGGGAAAGGGCATTGTGATGTCACAATGGGGGAAAAGGGCATTGTGATGTCACAATGGGGAAAACGGCATTGTGATGTCTCAATGGGGAAAACGGCATTGTGATGTCACAATGGGGGAAAGGGCATTGTGATGTCACAATGGGGGAAAGTGCATTGTGATGTCACAATGGGGAAAAATGCATTGTGATGTCACAATGGGGAAAAAGGCATTGTGTTGTCACAATGGGGGAAAGGGCATTGTGATGTCACAATAGGGGAAAGGGCATTGTGATGTCACAATGGGGGAAAAGTGCATTGTGATGTCACAGTGGGGGAAAAGTGCATTGTGATGTCACAGTGGGGAAAATGCATTGTGATGTCACAACGGGGGAAAGGGCATTGTGATGTCACAATGGGGAAAAGGGCATTGTGATGTCACAATGGGGAAAAGGGCATTGTAATGTCACAATGGGGAAAAGGGCATTGTGATGTCACAATGGGGGAAAAGGGCATTGTGATGTCACAATGGGGAAAACTGCATTGGGATGTCACAATGGGGAAAACTACATTGTGATGTCACAATGGGGGAACAGGCATTGTGATGTCACAATGGGGGAAAGGGCATTGAGATGTCACAGGGGGGAAAGGGCATTGTGATGTCACAATGGGGGAAACGGCATTGTGAAATCACAATGAGGAAAAGGGCATTGTGATGTCACAATTGGGGATATGGAATTGTGATGTCACAATGGGGGAAAGGGCATTGTGATGTCACAATGGGGAAAACAGCATTGTGATGTCACAATGGGGAAAACTGCATTGTGATGTCACAATGGGGGAACGGGCATTGTGATGTCACAATGTTGTAAAGGGCATTGTGATGTCACAATGGGGGAAAGGGCATTGTGATGTCACAATGGGGGAAAGGGCATTGTGATGTCACAATGGGGGAAAAGGGCATTGTGATATCACAATGGGGGAAAAGGCATTGTGATGTCTCAATGGGGGAAACGGCATTGTGATGTCACAATGGGGGAAAGGGCATTGTGATGTCACAATGGAGAAAAGTGCATTGTGATGTCACAGAGTGGGAAAGTGCGTTGTGATGTCACAGTGGGGGAAAGGGCATTGTGATGTCACAATGGGGAAAGGGCATTGTGTTGTCACAATGGGGGAAAGGGCATTGTGATGTCACAATAGGGGAAAGGGCATTGTGATGTCACAATGTGGGAAAAGTGCATTGTTATGTCATAGTGGGGGAAAAGTGCATTGTGATGTCACAGTGGGGAAAATGCATTGTGATGTCACAATGGGGGAAAGGGCATTGTGATGTCACAATGGGGAAAAGGGCATTGTGATGTCACAATGGGGAAAAGGGCATTGTGATGTCACAATGGGGGAAAAGGGCATTGTGATGTCACAATGGGGAAAACTGCATTGTGATGTCACAATGGGGAAAACTACATTGTGATGTCACAATGGGGGGAAGGGCATTGTGATGTCACAATGGGGGAAAGGGCATTGTGATGTCACAGTGGGGGAAAAGTGCATTGTGATGTCACAATGGGCAAAAGGGCATTGTGATGTCACAATGGGGGAAAGTGCATTGTGATGTCACAGTGGGGGAAAGGGCATTGTGATGTCACAATAGGGGAAAGGGCATTGTGATGTCACAATGTGGGAAAAGTGCATTGTTATGTCATAGTGGGGGAAAAGTGCATTGTGATGTCACAGTGGGGAAAATGCATTGTGATGTCACAATGGGGGAAAGGGCATTGTGATGTCACAATGGGGAAAAGGGCATTGTGATGTCACAATGGGGAAAAGGGCATTGTGATGTCACAATGGGGGAAAAGGGCATTGTGATGTCACAATGGGGAAAACTGCATTGTGATGTCACAATGGGGAAAACTACATCGTGATGTCACAATGGGGGGAAGGGCATTGTGATGTCACAATGGGGGAAAGGGCATTGTGATGTCACAGTGGGGGAAAAGGGCATTGTGATGTCACAATGGGCAAAAGGGCATTGTGATGTCACAATGGGGGAAAGTGCATTGTGATGTCACAGTGGGGGAAAGGGCATTGTGATGTCACAATGGGGAAAAGGGCATTGTGTTGTCACAATGGAGGAAAGGGAATTGTGATGTCACAGTGGGGGAGAGGGCATTGTGATGTCACAATGGGGGAAAAGGCATTGTGATGTCTCAATGGGGAAAACTGCATTGTGATGTCACAATGGGGGAACGGGCATTGTGATGTCACAATGGGGGACAGGGCATTGTGATGTCACAATGGGGGAAATGGCATTGTGATGTCACAATGGGGGAAAGGGCATTGTGATGTCACAGTGGGGGAAAAGGGCATTGTGATGTCACAATGGGCAAAAGGGCATTGTGATGTCACAATGGGGGAAAGGGCATTGTGATGTCACAATGGGGGTAGGGGCATTGTGATGTCACAATGGGGGAATGGGCATTGTGATGTCACAATGGGGAAAACTGCATTGTGATGTCACAATGGGGAACACTGTATTGTGATGTCACAATGGGGGAAAAGTGCATTGTGATGTCACAGTGGGGGAAAAGTGCATTGTGATGTCAGTGGGGGAAAGTGCATTGTGATGTCACAGTGGGGGAAAGGGCATTGTGATGTCACAGTGGGGAAAAGGGCATTGTGTTGTCACAATGGAGGAAAGGGCATTGTGATGTCACAGTGGGGGAGAGGGCATTGTGATGTCACAATGGGGGAAAGGGCATTGTGATGTCACAATGGGGGAAAGGGCATTGTGATGTCACAATAGGGGAAAGGGCATTGTGATCTGACAATGGGGGAAAGGGCATTGTGATGTCACAATGGGGGAAAAGGGCATTGTGATGTCACAATGGGGAAAACGGCATTGTGATGTCTCAATGGGGAAAACGGCATTGTGATGTCACAATGGGGGAAAGGGCATTGTGATGTCACAATGGGGGAAAGTGCATTGTGATGTCACAATGGGGAAAAATGCATTGTGATGTCACAATGGGGGAAAAGGCATTGTGTTGTCACAATGGGGGAAAGGGCATTGTGATGTCACAATAGGGGAAAGGGCATTGTGATGTCACAATGGGGGAAAAGTGCATTGTGATGTCACAGTGGGGGAAAAGTGCATTGTGATGTCACAGTGGGGAAAATGCATTGTGATGTCACAACGGGGGAAAGGGCATTGTGATGTCACAATGGGGAAAAGGGCACTGTGATGTCACAATGGGGAAAAGGGCATTGTAATGTCACAATGGGGAAAAGGGCATTGTGATGTCACAATGGGGGAAAAGGGCATTGTGATGTCACAATGGGGAAAACGGCATTGGGATGTCACAATGGGGAAAACTACATTGTGATGTCACAATGGGGAAAACTACATTGTGATGTCACAATGGGGGAAAGGGCATTGTGATGTCACAATGGGGGAAAGTGCATTGTGATGTCACAATGGGGAAAACTACATTGTGATGTCACAATGGGGGAACAGGCATTGTGATGTCACAATGGGGGAAAGGGCATTGAGATGTCACAGGGGGGAAAGGGCATTGTGATGTCACAATGGGGGAAACGGCATTGTGAAATCACAATGAGGAAAAGGGCATTGTGATGTCACAATTGGGGATATGGAATTGTGATGTCACAATGGGGGAAAGGGCATTGTGATGTCACAATGGGGAAAACAGCATTGTGATGTCACAATGGGGAAAACTGCATTGTGATGTCACAATGGGGGAACGGGCATTGTGATGTCACAATGTTGTAAAGGGCATTGTGATGTCACAATGGGGGAAAGGGCATTGTGATGTCACAATGGGGGAAAGGGCATTGTGATGTCACAATGGGGGAAAGGGCATTGTGATGTCACAATGGGGGAAAAGGGCATTGTGATATCACAATGGGGGAACAGGCATTGTGATGTCTCAATGGGGGAAACGGCATTGTGATGTCACAATGAGGGAAAGGGCATTGTGATGTCACAATGGAGAAAAGTGCATTGTGATGTCACAGAGTGGGAAAGTGCATTGTGATGTCACAGTGGGGGAAAGGGCATTGTGATGTCACAATGGGGAAAGGGCATTGTGTTGTCACAATGGGGGAAAGGGCATTGTGATGTCACAATAGGGGAAAGGGCATTGTGATGTCACAATGTGGGAAAAGTGCATTGTTATGTCATAGTGGGGGAAAAGTGCATTGTGATGTCACAGTGGGGAAAATGCATTGTGATGTCACAATGGGGGAAAGGGCATTGTGATGTCACAATGGGGAAAAGGGCATTGTGATGTCACAATGGGGAAAAGGGCATTGTGATGTCACAATGGGGGAAAAGGGCATTGTGATGTCACAATGGGGAAAACTGCATTGTGATGTCACAATGGGGAAAACTACATTGTGATGTCACAATGGGGGGAAGGGCATTGTGATGTCACAGTGGGGGAAAAGGGCATTGTGATGTCACAATGGGCAAAAGGGCATTGTGATGTCACAATGGGGGAAAGTGCATTGTGATGTCACAGTGGGGGAAAGGGCATTGTGATGTCACAATGGGGAAAAGGGCATTGTGTTGTCACAATGGAGGAAAGGGAATTGTGATGTCACAGTGGGGGAGAGGGCATTGTGATGTCACAATGGGGGAAAAGGCATTGTGATGTCTCAATGGGGGAAACAGCATTGTGATGTCACAATGGGGGAAAGGGCATTGTGATGTCACAATGGAGAAAAGTGCATTGTGATGTCACAGAGTGGGAAAGTGCGTTGTGATGTCACAGTGGGGGAAAGGGCATTGTGATGTCACAATGGGGGAAAGGGCATTGTGTTGTCACAATGGGGGAAAGGGCATTGTGATGTCACAATAGGGGAAAGGGCATTGTGATGTCACAATGTGGGAAAAGTGCATTGTTATGTCATAGTGGGGGAAAAGTGCATTGTGATGTCACAGTGGGGAAAATGCATTGTGATGTCACAATGGGGGAAAGGGCATTGTGATGTCACAATGGGGAAAAGGGCATTGTGATGTCACAATGGGGAAAAGGGCATTGTGATGTCACAATGGGGGAAAAGGGCATTGTGATGTCACAATGGGGAAAACTGCATTGTGATGTCACAATGGGGAAAACTACATTGTGATGTCACAATGGGGGGAAGGGCATTGTGATGTCACAATGGGGGAAAGGGCATTGTGATGTCACAGTGGGGGAAAAGGGCATTGTGATGTCACAATGGGCAAAAGGGCATTGTGATGTCACAATGGGGGAAAGTGCATTGTGATGTCACAGTGGGGGAAAGGGCATTGTGATGTCACAATGGGGAAAAGGGCATTGTGTTGTCACAATGGAGGAAAGGGCATTGTGATGTCACAGTGGGGGAGAGGCCATTGTGATGTCACAATGGGGGAAAGGGCATTGTGATGTCACAATGGGGAAAACTGCATTGTGATGTCACAATGGGGAAAACTGCATTGTGATGTCACAATGGGGGAACGGGCATTGTGATGTCACAATGGGGGACAGGGCATTGTGATGTCACAATGGGGGAAATGGCATTGTGATGTCACAATGGGGGAAAGGGCATTGTGATGTCACAGTGGGGGAAAAGGGCATTGTGATGTCACAATGGGCAAAAGGGCATTGTGATGTCACAATGGGGGAAAGGGCATTGTGATGTCACAATGGGGGTAGGGGCATTGTGATGTCACAATGGGGGAATGGGCATTGTGATGTCACAATGGGGAAAACTGCATTGTGATGTCACAATGGGGAACACTGTATTGTGATGTCACAATGGGGGAAAAGTGCATTGTGATGTCACAGTGGGGGAAAAGTGCATTGTGATGTCAGTGGGGGAAAGTGCATTGTGATGTCACAGTGGGGGAAAGGGCATTGTGATGTCACAGTGGGGAAAAGGGCATTGTGTTGTCACAATGGAGGAAAGGGCATTGTGATGTCACAGTGGGGGAGAGGGCATTGTGATGTCACAATGGGGGAAAGGGCATTGTGATGTCACAATGGGGGAAAGGGCATTGTGATGTCACAATAGGGGAAAGGGCATTGTGATCTGACAATGGGGGAAAGGGCATTGTGATGTCACAATGGGGGAAAAGGGCATTGTGATGTCACAATGGGGGAAAAGGCATTGTGATGTCTCAATGGGGAAAACGGCATTGTGATGTCACAATGGGGGAAAGGGCATTGTGATGTCACAATGGGGGAAAGTGCATTGTGATGTCACAATGGGGAAAAATGCATTGTGATGTCACAGAGGGGGAAAGTGCATTGTGATGTCACAGTGGGGGAAAGGGCATTGTGATGTCACAATGGGGGAAAAGGCATTGTGTTGTCACAATGGGGGAAAGGGCATTGTGATGTCACAATGTTGTAAAGGTCATTGTGATGTCACAATGGGGGAAAGGGCATTGTGATGTCACAATGGGGGAAAGGGCATTGTGATGTCACAATGGGGGAAAAGGGCATTGTGATATCACAATGGGGGAAAAGGCATTGTGATGTCTCAACGGGGGAAACGGCATTGTGATGTCACAATGGGGGAAAGGGCATTGTGATGTCACAATAGGGGAAAGGGCATTGTGATGTCACAATGTGGGAAAAGTGCATTGTTATGTCATAGTGGGGGAAAAGTGCATTGTGATGTCACAGTGGGGAAAATGCATTGTGATGTCACAATGGGGGAAAGGGCATTGTGATGTCACAATGGGGAAAAGGGCATTGTGATGTCACAATGGGGAAAAGGGCATTGTGATGTCACAATGGGGGAAAAGGGCATTGTGATGTCACAATGGGGAAAACTGCATTGTGATGTCACAATGGGGAAAACTACATTGTGATGTCACAATGGGGGGAAGGGCATTGTGATGTCACAGTGGGGGAAAAGGGCATTGTGATGTCACAATGGGCAAAAGGGCATTGTGATGTCACAATGGGGGAAAGTGCATTGTGATGTCACAGTGGGGGAAAGGGCATTGTGATGTCACAATGGGGAAAAGGGCATTGTGTTGTCACAATGGAGGAAAGGGAATTGTGATGTCACAGTGGGGGAGAGGGCATTGTGATGTCACAATGGGGGAAAAGGCATTGTGATGTCTCAATGGGGGAAACAGCATTGTGATGTCACAATGGGGGAAAGGGCATTGTGATGTCACAATGGAGAAAAGTGCATTGTGATGTCACAGAGTGGGAAAGTGCGTTGTGATGTCACAGTGGGGGAAAGGGCATTGTGATGTCACAATGGGGGAAAGGGCATTGTGTTGTCACAATGGGGGAAAGGGCATTGTGATGTCACAATAGGGGAAAGGGCATTGTGATGTCACAATGTGGGAAAAGTGCATTGTTATGTCATAGTGGGGGAAAAGTGCATTGTGATGTCACAGTGGGGAAAATGCATTGTGATGTCACAATGGGGGAAAGGGCATTGTGATGTCACAATGGGGAAAAGGGCATTGTGATGTCACAATGGGGAAAAGGGCATTGTGATGTCACAATGGGGGAAAAGGGCATTGTGATGTCACAATGGGGAAAACTGCATTGTGATGTCACAATGGGGAAAACTACATTGTGATGTCACAATGGGGGGAAGGGCATTGTGATGTCACAATGGGGGAAAGGGCATTGTGATGTCACAGTGGGGGAAAAGGGCATTGTGATGTCACAATGGGCAAAAGGGCATTGTGATGTCACAATGGGGGAAAGTGCATTGTGATGTCACAGTGGGGGAAAGGGCATTGTGATGTCACAATGGGGAAAAGGGCATTGTGTTGTCACAATGGAGGAAAGGGCATTGTGATGTCACAGTGGGGGAGAGGCCATTGTGATGTCACAATGGGGGAAAGGGCATTGTGATGTCACAATGGGGAAAACTGCATTGTGATGTCACAATGGGGAAAACTGCATTGTGATGTCACAATGGGGGAACGGGCATTGTGATGTCACAATGGGGGACAGGGCATTGTGATGTCACAATGGGGGAAATGGCATTGTGATGTCACAATGGGGGAAAGGGCATTGTGATGTCACAGTGGGGGAAAAGGGCATTGTGATGTCACAATGGGCAAAAGGGCATTGTGATGTCACAATGGGGGAAAGGGCATTGTGATGTCACAATGGGGGTAGGGGCATTGTGATGTCACAATGGGGGAATGGGCATTGTGATGTCACAATGGGGAAAACTGCATTGTGATGTCACAATGGGGAACACTGTATTGTGATGTCACAATGGGGGAAAAGTGCATTGTGATGTCACAGTGGGGGAAAAGTGCATTGTGATGTCAGTGGGGGAAAGTGCATTGTGATGTCACAGTGGGGGAAAGGGCATTGTGATGTCACAGTGGGGAAAAGGGCATTGTGTTGTCACAATGGAGGAAAGGGCATTGTGATGTCACAGTGGGGGAGAGGGCATTGTGATGTCACAATGGGGGAAAGGGCATTGTGATGTCACAATGGGGGAAAGGGCATTGTGATGTCACAATAGGGGAAAGGGCATTGTGATCTGACAATGGGGGAAAGGGCATTGTGATGTCACAATGGGGGAAAAGGGCATTGTGATGTCACAATGGGGGAAAAGGCATTGTGATGTCTCAATGGGGAAAACGGCATTGTGATGTCACAATGGGGGAAAGGGCATTGTGATGTCACAATGGGGGAAAGTGCATTGTGATGTCACAATGGGGAAAAATGCATTGTGATGTCACAGAGGGGGAAAGTGCATTGTGATGTCACAGTGGGGGAAAGGGCATTGTGATGTCACAATGGGGGAAAAGGCATTGTGTTGTCACAATGGGGGAAAGGGCATTGTGATGTCACAATGTTGTAAAGGTCATTGTGATGTCACAATGGGGGAAAGGGCATTGTGATGTCACAATGGGGGAAAGGGCATTGTGATGTCACAATGGGGGAAAAGGGCATTGTGATATCACAATGGGGGAAAAGGCATTGTGATGTCTCAATGGGGGAAACGGCATTGTGATGTCACAATGGGGGAAAGGGCATTGTGATGTCACAATGGAGAAAAGTGCATTGTGATGTCACAGAGTGGGAAAGTGCGTTGTGATGTCACAGTGGGGGAAAGGGCATTGTGATGTCACAATGGGGGAAAGGGCATTGTGTTGTCACAATGGGGGAAAGGGCATTGTGATGTCACAATAGGGGAAAGGGCATTGTGATGTCACAATGTGGGAAAAGTGCATTGTTATGTCATAGTGGGGGAAAAGTGCATTGTGATGTCACAGTGGGGAAAATGCATTGTGATGTCACAATGGGGGAAAGGGCATTGTGATGTCACAATGGGGAAAGGGCATTGTGATGTCACAATGGGGAAAAGGGCATTGTGATGTCACAATGGGGGAAAAGGGCATTGTGATGTCACAATGGGGAAAACTGCATTGTGATGTCACAATGGGGAAAACTACATTGTGATGTCACAATGGGGGGAAGGGCATTGTGATGTCACAATGGGGGAAAGGGCATTGTGATGTCACAGTGGGGGAAAAGGGCATTGTGATGTCACAATGGGCAAAAGGGCATTGTGATGTCACAATGGGGGAAAGTGCATTGTGATGTCACAGTGGGGGAAAGGGCATTGTGATGTCACAATGGGGAAAAGGGCATTGTGTTGTCACAATGGAGGAAAGGGCATTGTGATGTCACAGTGGGGGAGAGGGCATTGTGATGTCACAATGGGGGAAAGGGCATTGTGATGTCACAATGGGGAAAACTGCATTGTGATGTCACAATGGGGAAAACTGCATTGTGATGTCACAATGGGGGAACGGGCATTGTGATGTCATGATGGGGGACAGGGCATTGTGATGTCACAATGGGGGAAATGGCATTGTGATGTCACAATGGGGGAAAGGGCATTGTGATGTCACAGTGGGGGAAAAGGGCATTGTGATGTCACAATGGGCAAAAGGGCATTGTGATGTCACAATGGGGGAAAGGGCATTGTGATGTCACAATGGGGGTAGGGGCATTGTGATGTCACAATGGGGGAATGGGCATTGTGATGTCACAATGGGGAAAACTGCATTGTGATGTCACAATGGGGAACACTGTATTGTGATGTCACAATGGGGGAAAAGTGCATTGTGATGTCACAGTGGGGGAAAAGTGCATTGTGATGTCACAGTGGGGGAAAGTGCATTGTGATGTCACAGTGGGGAAAGGGCATTGTGATGTCACAGTGGGGAAAAGGGCATTGTGTTGTCACAATGGAGGAAAGGGCATTGTGATGTCACAGTGGGGGAGAGGGCATTGTGATGTCACAATGGGGGAAAGGGCATTGTGATGTCACAATGGGGGAAAGGGCATTGTGATGTCACAATAGGGGAAAGGGCATTGTGATCTGACAATGGGGGAAAGGGCATTGTGATGTCACAATGGGGGAAAAGGGCATTGTGATGTCACAATGGGGGAAAAGGCATTGTGATGTCTCAATGGGGAAAACGGCATTGTGATGTCATAATGGGGGAAAGGGCATTGTGATGTCACAATGGGGGAAAGTGCATTGTGATGTCACAATGGGGAAAAATGCATTGTGATGTCACAGAGGGGGAAAGTGCATTGTGATGTCACAGTGGGGGAAAGGGCATTGTGATGTCACAATGGGGGAAAAGGCATTGTGTTGTCACAATGGGGGAAAGGGCATTGTGATGTCACAATAGGGGAAAGGGCATTGTGATGTCACAATGGGGGAAAAGTGCATTGTGATGTCACAGTGGGGGAAAAGTGCATTGTGATGTCACAGTGGGGAAAATGCATTGTGATGTCACAACGGGGGAAAGGGCATTGTGATGTCACAATGGGGAAAAGGGCATTGTGATGTCACAATGGGGAAAAGGGCATTGTAATGTCACAATGGGGGAAAAGGGCATTGTGATGTCACAATGGGGGAAAAGGGCATTGTGATGTCACAATGGGGAAAACTGCATTGTGATGTCACAATGGGGAAAACTACATTGTGATGTCACAATGGGGGAAAGGGCATTGTGATGTCACAATGGGGGAAAGTGCATTGTGATGTCACAATGGGGAAAACTGCATTGTGATGTCACAATGGGGGAACAGGCATTGTGATGTCACAATGGGGGAAAGGGCATTGAGATGTCACAGGGGGGAAAGGGCATTGTGATGTCACAATGGGGGAAACGGCATTGTGAAGTCACAATGAGGAAAAGGGCATTGTGATGTCACAATTGGGGATATGGAATTGTGATGTCACAATGGGGGAAAGGGCATTGTGATGTCACAATGGGGGTAAGGGCATTGTGATGTCACAATGGGGGAAAGGGCATTGTGATGCCACAATAGGGGAAAGGGCATTGTGATGTCACAGTGGGGGAAAAGGGCATTGTGATGTCACAACGGGCAAAAGGGCATTGTGATGTCACAATGGGGGAAAGGGCATTGTGATGTCACAATGGGGAAAACTGCATTGTGATGTCACAATGGGGAACACTGTATTGTGATGTCACAATGGGGGAAAAGTGCATTGTGATGTCACAGTGGGGAAAAGTGCATTGTGATGTCACAGTGGGGGAAAGTGCATTGTGATGTCACAGTGGGGGAAAGGGCATTTTGATGTCACAATAGGGGAAAGGGCATTGTGATGTCACAGTGGGGGAAAAGGGCATTGTGATGTCACAACGGGCAAAAGGGCATTGTGATGTCACAATGGGGGAAAGGGCATTGTGATGTCACAATGGGGGTCGGGGCATTGTGATGTCACAATGGGGGAATGGGCATTGTGATGTCACAATGGGGAAAACTGCATTGTGATGTCACAATGGGGAACACTGTATTGTGATGTCACAATGGGGGAAAAGTGCATTGTGATGTCACAGTGGGGAAAAGTGCATTGTGATGTCACAGTGGGGGAAAGTGCATTGTGATGTCACAGTGGGGGAAAGGGCATTGTGTTGTCACAATGGAGGAAAGGGCATTGTGATGTCACAGTGGGGGAGAGGGCATTGTGATGTCACAATGGGGGAAAGGGCATTGTGATGTCACAATGGGGGAAAGGGCATTGTGATGTCACAATAGGGGAAAGGGCATTGTGATGTCACAATGGGGGAAAGGGCATTGTGATGTCACAATGGGGGAAAAGGGCATTGTGATGTCACAATGGGGGAAAAGGCATTGTGATGTCTCAATGGGGAAAACGGCATTGTGATGTCACAATGGGGGAAAGGGCATTGTGATGTCACAATGGGGGAAAGTGCATTGTGATGTCACAATGGGGAAAAATGCATTGTGATGTCACAGAGGGGGAAAGTGCGTTGTGATGTCACAGTGGGGGAAAGGGCATTGTGATGTCACAATGGGGGAAAAGGCATTGTGTTGTCACAATGGGGGAAAGGGCATTGTGATGTCACAATACTGGAAAAGGCATTGTGATGTCACAATGGGGGAAAAGTGCATTGTGATGTCACAGTGGGGGAAAAGTGCATTGTGATGTCACAGTGGGGAAAATGCATTGTGATGTCACAGCGGGGGAAAGGGCATTGTGATGTCACAATGGGGAAAAGGGCATTGTGATGTCACAATGGGGAAAAGGGCATTGTAATGTCACAATGGGGAAAAGGGCATTGTGATGTCACAATGGGGGAAAGGGCATTGTGATGTCACAATGGGGAAAACTGCATTGTGATGTCACAATGGGGAAAACTACATTGTGATGTCACAATGGGGGAAAGGGCATTGTGATGTCACAATGGGGGAAAGTGCATTGTGATGTCACAATGGGGAAAACTGCATTGTGAAGTCACAATGAGGAAAAGGGCATTGTGATGTCACAATTGGGGAAATGGAATTGTGATGTCACAATGGGGGAAAGGGCATTGTGATGTCACAATGGGGGTAAGGGCATTGTGATGTCACAATGGGGGAAAGGGCATTGTGATGCCACAATAGGGGAAAGGGCATTGTGATGTCACAATGGGGGAAAGGGCATTGTGATGTCACAGTGGGGGAAAAGTGCATTGTGATGTCACAGTGGGGGAAAGTGCATTGTGATGTCACAGTGGGGTAAAGGGCATTGTGATGTCACAATGGGGGAAAGGGCATTGTGTTGTCACAATGGGGGAAAGGGCATTGTGATGTCACAATAGGGGAAAGGGCAATGTGATGTCACAATGGGGGAAAAGGGCATTGTGATGTCACAGTGGGGGAAAAGTGCATTGTGATGTCACAGTGGGGGAAAATGCATTGTTATGTCACAATGGTGGAAAAGTGCATTGTGATGTCACAGTGGGAGAAAAGTGCATTGTGATGTCACAGTGGGGGAAAATGCATTGTTATGTCACAGTGGGGGAAAGTGCATTGTGATGTCACAATCGGTGAAAGGGCATTGTGATGTCACAATGGGGGAACGGGCATTGTGATGTCACAATGGGGGAAAGGGCATTGTGATGTCACAATGGGGGAAAGGGCATTGTGATGTCACAATGGGGAAAACTGCACTGTGATGTCACAATGGGGAAAACTGCATTATGATGTCACAATGGGGGAACGGGCATTGTGATGTCACAATGGGGGAAAGGGCATTGTGATGTCACAATGGGGGAAAGGGCATTGTGATGTCACAATGGGGAAAACTGCACTGTGATGTCACAATGAGGAAAACTGCATTGTGATGTCATAATGGGGGAAAGGGCATTGTGATGCCACAATAGGGGAAAGGGCATTGTGATATCACAATGGGGGAAAGGGCATTGTGATGTCACAGTGGGGAAAAAGTGCATTGTGATGTCACAGTGGGGGAAAGTGCATTCTGATGTCACAGTGGGGTTAGGGCATTGTGATGTCACAATGGGGGAAAGGGCATTGTGTTGTCACAATGGAGGAAAGGGCATTGTGATGTCACAATGAGGGAGAGGGCATTGTGATGTCACAATGGGGGAAAAGTGCATTGTGATGTCACAGTGGGGGAAAAGTGCATTGTGATGTCACAGTGGGGGAAAATGCATGGTTATATCACAATGGGGGAAAAGTGCATTGTGATGTCACAGTGGGGGAAAAGTGCATTGTGATGTCACAGTGGGGGAAAATGAATTGTTATGTCACAGTGGGGGAAAGTACATTGTGATGTCACAATGGGGGAACAGGCATTGTGATGTCACAAAGGGGGAAAGGGCATTGTGATGTCACAATGGGGAAAAGGGCATTGTGATGTCACAATGGGGAAAACTGCATTGTGATGTCACAATGGGGAAAACTGCATTGTGATGTCACAATGGGGGAACAGGCATTGTGATGTCACAATGGGGGAAAGGGCATTGTGATGTCGCAATGAGGGAAAGGGCATTGTGATGTTCTAATGGTGGAAAGGGCATTGTGATGTCACAATGAGGAAAAGGGCATTGTGATGTCACAATGGGGAAAATGGAATTGTGATGTCACAATGGGGGAAAGGGCATTGTGATGTCACAATGGGGAAAATGGAATTGTGATGTCACAATGGGGGAAAGGGCATTGTGATGTCACAATGGGGGAAAGGGCATTGTGATGTCACAATGGGGGAAAAGGGCATTGTGATATCACAATGGGGGAAAGGGCTTTGTGATGTCACAATGGGAGGAAAGTGCATTGTGATGTCACAATGGGGGAAAGGGCATTGTGATGTCACAATGGGGGAAAAGTGCATTGTGATGTCACAATGGGGGGAAAGTGCATTGTGATGTCACAATGGGGGAAAAGTGCATTGTGATGTCACAGTGGGGGAAAAGTGCATTGTGATGTCACAGTGGGGGAAAGTGCATTGTGATGTCACAGTGGGGGAAAGTGCATTGTGATGTCACAGTGGGGAAAAGGGCATTGTGATGTCACAATGGGGAAAAGGGCATTGTGTTGTCACAATGGAGGAAAGGGCATTGTGATGTCACAGTGGGGGAGAGGGCATTGTGATGTCACAATGGGGGAAAGGGCATTGTGATGTCACAATGGGGGAAGGGGCATTGTGAAGTCACAATGGGGGAAACTGCATTGTGATGTCACAATGGGGGAACGGGCATTGTGATGTCACAATGGGGGACAGGGCATTGTAATGTCACAATGGGGGAAATGGCATTGTGATGTCACAATGGGGGAATGGGCATTGTGATGTCACAGTGGGGGAAAAGGGCATTGTGATGTCACAATGGGGAAAGGGCATTGTGATGTCACAATGGGGTAGGGCATTGTGATGTCACAATGGGGGTAGGGGCATTGTGATGTCACAATGGGGGAATGGGCATTGTGATGTCACAATGTTGGAAAGGGCATTGTGATGTCACAATGGGGGAAAGGGCATTGTGATGTCACAATGGGGGAAAGGGCATTGTGATGTCACAATGGGGGAAAAGGGCATTGTAATGTCACAATGGGGGAAAAGGCATTGTGATGTCTCAATGGGGGAAACGGCATTGTGATGTCACAATGGGGGAAAGGGCATTGTGATGTCACAGTGGGGGAAAAGTGCATTGTGATGTCACAGTGGGGGAAAAGTGCATTGTGATGTCACAATGGGGGAAAAGGGCATTGTGATGTCACAATGGGGGAAAAGTGCATTGTGATGTCACAGTGGGGGAAAAGTGCATTGTGATGTCACAGTGGGGGAAAATGCATTGTTATGTCACAATGGGGGAAAAGTGCATTGTGATGTCAAAGTGGGGGAAAAGTGCATTGTGATGTCACAGTGGGGGAAATGCATTGTGATGTCACAGTGGGGGAAAGGGCATTGTGATGTCACAATGGGGGAAAGGGCATTGTGATGTCACAATGGGGAAAACTGCATTGTGATGTCACAATGGGGAACACTGTATTGTGATGTCACAATGGGGGAACGGGCATTGTGATGTCACAATGGGGGAAAGGGCATTGTGATGTCACAATGGGGAAAACTGCATTGTGATGTCACAATGGGGGAACAGGCATTGTGATGTCACAATGGGGGAAAGGGCATTGTGATGTCACAATGGCGGAAAGGGCATTGTGATGTCACAATGGTGGAAAGGGCATTGTGATGTCACAATGAGGAAAAGGGCATTGTGATGTCACAATGGGGAAAATGGAATTGTGATGTCACAATGGGGGAAAGGGCATTGTGATGTCACAATGGGGAAAATGGAATTGTGATGTCACAATGGGGGAAAGGGCATTGTGATGTCTCAATGGGGGAAAAGGGTATTGTGATGTCACAATGGGGGAAAAGGGCATTGTGATGTCACAATGGGGGAAACAGCATTGTGATTTCACAATGGGGGAAAGGGCTTTGTGATGTCACAATGGGGGAAAGTGCATTGTGATGGCACAATCGGGGAAAGGTCATTGTGATGTCACAATGGGGGAAAAGTGCATTGTGATGTCACAATGGGGGAAAAGTGCATTGTGATGTCACAATGGGGAAAAGTGCATTGTGATGTCACAGTGGGGGAAAAGTGCATTGTGATGTCACAGTGGGGGAAAGTGCATTGTGATGCCACAGTGGGGAAAAGGGCATTGTGATGTCACAATGGGGAAAAGGGCATTGTGTTGTCACAATGGAGGAAAGGGCATTGTGATGTCACAGTGGGAGAGAGGGCATTGTGATGTCACAATGGGGGAAAAGTGCATTGTGATGTCACAATGGGGGGAAAGTGCATTGTGATGTCACAGTGGGGGAAAAGTGCATTGTGATGTCACAGTGGGGGAAAAGTGCATTGTGATGTCACAGTGGGGGAAAGTGCATTGTGATATCACAGTGGGGAAAAGGGCATTGTGATGTCACAATGGGGAAAAGGGCATTGTGTTGT
The DNA here is from genome assembly GCA_035609135.1 of Eleutherodactylus coqui. Taxonomy (NCBI): domain Eukaryota; kingdom Metazoa; phylum Chordata; class Amphibia; order Anura; family Eleutherodactylidae; genus Eleutherodactylus; species Eleutherodactylus coqui. The sequence continues at coordinate 175,203,690 of CM069412.1, read as the reverse complement.
CACAATGGAGGAAAGGGCATTGTGATGTGACAGTGGGGGAGAGGGCATTGTGATGTCACAATGGGGGAAAGGGCATTGTGATGTCACAATGGGGGAAAGGGCATTGTGATGTCACAATGGGGAAAACTGCATTGTGATGTCACAATGGGGGAAACTGCATTGTGATGTCACAATGGGGGAACGGGCATTGTGATATCACAATTGGGGACAGGGCATTGTGATGTCACAATGGGGGAAATGGCATTGTGATGTCACAATGGGGGAAAGGGCATTGTGATGTCACAATGGGGGAAAGGGCATTGTGATGTCACAATGGGGAAAACTGCATTGTGATGTCACAATGGGGGAAACTGCATTGTGATGTCACAATGGGGGAACGGGCATTGTGATGTCACAATTGGGGACAGGGCATTGTGATGTCACAATGGGGGAAATGGCATTGTGATGTCACAATGGGGGAAAGGGCATTGTGATGTCACAGTGGGGGAAAAGGGCATTATGATGTCACAATGGGCAAAAGGGCATTGTGATGTCACAATGGGGAAAGGGCATTGTGATGTCACAATGGGGGTAGGGGCATTGTGATGTCACAATGGGGGAATGGGCATTGTGATGTCACAATGTTGGAAAGGGCATTGTGATGTCACAATGGGGGAAAGGGCATTGTGATGTCACAATGGGGGAAAGGGCATTGTGATGTCACAATGGGGGAAAAGGGCATTGTGATGTCACAATGGGGGAAAAGGCATTGTGATGTCTCAATGGGGGAAACAGCATTGTGATGTCACAGTGGGGGAAAAGTGCATTGTGATGTCACAGTGGGGGAAAAGTGCATTGTGATGTCACAATGGGGGAAAAGGGCATTGTGATGTCACAATGGGGGAAAAGTGCATTGTGATGTCACAGTGGGGGAAAAGTGCATTGTGATGTCACAGTGGGGGAAAATGCATTGTTATGTCACAATGGGGGAAAAGTGCAGTGTGATGTCAAAGTGGGGGAAAAGTGCATTGTGATGTCACAGTGGGGGAAAATGCATTGTTATTTCACAGTGGGGAAAAGTACATTGTGATGTCACAATGGGGGAAAGGGCATTGTGATGTCACAATGGGGAAAACTGCATTGTGATGTCACAATGGGGAACACTGTATTGTGATGTCACAATGGGGGAACGGGCATTGTGATGTCACAATGGGGGAAAGGGCATTGTGATGTCACAATGGGGAAAACTGCATTGTGATGTCACAATGGGGGAACAGGCATTGTGATGTCACAATGGGGGAAAGGGCATTGTGATGTCACAATGGGGGAAAGGGCATTGTGATGTCACAATGGCGGAAAGGGCATTGTGATGTCACAATGAGGAAAAGGGCATTGTGATGTCACAATGGGGAAAATGGAATTGTGATGTCACAATGGGGGAAAGGGCATTGTGATGTCACAATGGGGAAAATGGAATTGTGATGTCACAATGGGGGAAAGGGCATTGCGATGTCTCAATGGGGGAAAAGGGTATTGTGATGTCACAATGGGGGAAAAGGGCATTGTGCTGTCACAATGGGGGAAAGGGCTTTGTGATGTCACAATGGGGGAAAGTGCATTGTGATGTCACAATCGGGGAAAGGTCATTGTGATGTCACAATGGGGGAAAAGTGCATTGTGATGTCACAATGGGGGAAAAGTGCATTGTGATGTCACAATGGGGGAAAAGTGCCTTGTGATGTCACAGTGGGGGAAAAGTGCATTGTGATGTCACAGTGGGGGAAAGTGCATTGTGATGCCACAGTGGGGAAAAGGGCATTGTGATGTCACAATGGGGAAAAGGGCATTGTGTTGTCACAATGGAGGAAAGGGCATTGTGATGTCACAGTGGGAGAGACGGCATTGTGATGTCACAATGGGGGAATGGGCATTGTGATGTCACAATGGGGGAAAGGGCATTGTGATGTCACAATGGGGAAAACTGCATTGTGATGTCACAATGGGGGAACGGGCATTGTGATGTCACAATGTTGGAAAGGGCATTGTGATGTCACAATGGGGGAAAGGGCATTGTGATGTCACAATGGGGAAAGGGCATTGTGATGTCACAATGGGGGAAAAGGGCATTGTGATGTCACAATGGGGAAAAGGCATTGTGATGTCTCAATGGGGAAAACGGCATTGTGATGTCACAATGGGGGAAAGGGCATTGTGATGTCACAATGGGGAAAAATGCATTGTGATGTCACAGAGGGGGAAAGTGCGTTGTGATGTCACAGTGGGGGAAATGGCATTGTGATGCCACAATAGGGGGAAAAGGCATTGTGTTGTCACAATGGGGGAAAGGGCATTGTGATGTCACAATAGGGGAAAGGGCATTGTGATGTCACAATGGGGGACAAGTGCATTGTGATGTCACAGTGGGGGAAAAGTGCATTGTGATGTCACAGTGGGGAAAATGCATTGTGATGTCACAACGGGGGAAAGGGCATTGTGATGTCACAATGGGGGAAAGGGCATTGTGATGTCACAATGGGGAAAAGGGCATTGTAATGTCACAATGGGGAAAAGGGCATTGTGATGTCACAATGGGGGAAAAGGGCATTGTGATGTCACAATGGGGAAAACTGCATTGTGATGTCACAATGGGGAAAACTACATTGTGATGTCACAATGGGGGAAAGGGCATTGTGATGTCACAATGGGGGAAAGTGCATTGTGATGTCACAATGGGGAAAACTGCATTGTGATGTCACAATGGGGGAACAGGCATTGTGATGTCACAATGGGGAAAAGGGCATTGAGATGTCACAGTGGGGGAAAGGGCATTGTGATGTCACAATGGGGGAAACGGCATTGTGAAGTCACAATGAGGAAAAGGGCATTGTGATGTCGCAATGGGGAAATGGAATTGTGATGTCACAATGGGGGAAAGGGCATTGCAATGTCACAATGGGGGTAAGGGCATTGTGATGTCACAATGGGGGAAAGGGCATTGTGATGCCACAATAGGGGAAAAGGCATTGTGATGTCACAATGGGGGAAAGGGCATTGTGATGTCACAGTGGGGGAAAAGTGCATTGTGATGTCACAGTGGGGGAAAGTGCATTGTGATGTCACAGTGGGGTAAAGGGCATTGTGATGTCACAATGGGGGAAAGGGCATTGTGTTGTCACAATGGGGGAAAGGGCATTGTGATGTCACAATAGGGGAAAGGGCAATGTGATGTCACAATGGGGGAAAAGTGCATTGTGATGTCACAGTGGGGGAAAAGTGCATTGTGATGTCACAGTGGGGGAAAATGCATTGTTATGTCACAATGGTGGAAAAGTGCATTTTGATGTGACAGTGGGAGAAAAGTGCATTGTGATGTCACAGTGGGGGAAAGTGCGTTGTGATGTCACAATCAGTGAAAGGGCATTGTGATGTCAGAATGGGGAAAACTGCATTGTGATGTCACAATGGGGAAAACTGCATTGTGATGTCACAATGGGGGAACAGGCATTGTGATGTCACAATGGGGGAAAGGGCATTGTGATGTCACAATGGGGGAAAGGGCATTGTGATGTCACAATGGTGGAAAGGGCATTGTGATGTCACAATGAGGAAAAGGGCATTGTGATGTCACAATGGGGAAAATGGAATTCTGATGTCACAATGGGGGAAAGGGCATTGTGATGTCACAATGGGGAAAATGGAATTGTGATGTCACAATGGGGGAAAGGGCATTGTGATGTCACAATGGGGGAAAAGGGCATTGTGATGTCACAATGGGGGAAAAGGGCATTGTTATGTCACAATGGGGGAAACGGCATTGTGATATCACAATGGGGGAAAGGGCTTTGTGATGTCACAATGGGGGAAAGTTCATTGTGATGTCACAATGGGGAAAGGGCATTGTGATGTCACAATGGGGGAAAAGTGCATTGTGATGTCACAATGGGGGAAAAGTGCATTGTGATGTCACAATGGGGGAAAAGTGCATTGTGATGTCACAGTGGGGGAAAAGTGCATTGTGATGTCACAGCGGGGGAAAGTGCATTGTGATGCCACAGTGGGGAAAAGGGCATTGTGTTGTCACAATGGAGGAAAGGGCACTGTGATGTCACAGTGGGAGAGAGGGCATTGTGATGTCACAATGGGGGAAAGGGCATTGTGATGTCACAATGGGGGAAAGGGCATTGTGATGTCACAATGGGGAAAACAGCATTGTGATGTCACAATGGGGAAAACTGCATTGTGATGTCACAATGGGGGAACGGGCATTGTGATGTCACAATGTTGTAAAGGGCATTGTGATGTCACAATGGGGAAAAGGGCATTGTGATGTCACAATGGGGGAAAGGGCATTGTGATGTCACAATGGGGGAAAAGGGCATTGTGATATCACAATGGGGGAAAAGGCATTGTGATGTCTCAATGGGGGAAAAGGCATTGTGATGTCACAATGGGGGAAAGGGCATTGTGATGTCACAATGGGGAAAAGTGCATTGTGATGTCACAGAGTGGGAAAGTGCGTTGTGATGTCACAGTGCGGGAAAGGGCATTGTGATGTCACAATGGGGGAAAGGGCATTGTGTTGTCACAATGGGGGAAAGGGCATTGTGATGTCACAATGGGGGAAAAGGGCATTGTGATGTCACAATGGGGAAAACTGCATTGTGATGTCACAATGGGGAAAACTACATTGTGATGTCACAATGGGGGGAAGGGCATTGTGTTGTCACAATGGAGGAAAGGGCATTGTGATGTCACAGTGGGAGAGAGGGCATTGTGATGTCACAATGGGGGAAAGGGCATTGTGATGTCACAATGGGGGAAAGGGCATTGTGATGTCACAATGGGGGAAAGGGCATTGTGATGTCACAATGGGGAAAACAGCATTGTGATGTCACAATGGGGAAAACTGCATTGTGATGTCACAATGGGGAACGGGCATTGTGATGTCACAATGTTGTAAAGGGCATTGTGATGTCACAATGGGGGAAAGGGCATTGTGATGTCACAATGGGGGAAAGGGCATTGTGATGTCACAATGGGGGAAAAGGGCATTGTGATATCACAATGGGGGAAAAGGCATTGTGATGTCTCAATGGGGGAAACGGCATTGTGATGTCACAATGGGGGAAAGGGCATTGTGATATCACAATGGAGAAAAGTGCATTGTGATGTCACAGAGTGGGAAAGTGCGTTGTGATGTCACAGTGGGGGAAAGAGCATTGTGATGTCACAATGGGGGAAAGGGCATTGTGTTGTCACAATGGGGGAAAGGGCATTGTGATGTCACAATAGGGGAAAGGGCATTGTGATGTCACAATGTGGGAAAAGTGCATTGTTATGTCATAGTGGGGGAAAAGTGCATTGTGATGTCACAGTGGGGAAAATGCATTGTGATGTCACAATGGGGGAAAGGGCATTGTGATGTCACAATGGGGAAAAGGGCATTGTGATGTCACAATGGGGAAAAGGGCATTGTGATGTCACAATGGGGGAAAAGGGCATTGTGATGTCACAATGGGGAAAACTGCATTGTGATGTCACAATGGGGAAAACTACATTGTGATGTCACAATGGGGGGAAGGGAATTGTGATGTCACAATGGGGGAAAGGGCATTGTGATGTCACAGTGGGGGAAAAGGGCATTGTGATGTCACAATGGGCAAAAGGGCATTGTGATGTCACAATGGGGGAAAGTGCATTGTGATGTCACAGTGGGGGAAAGGGCATTGTGATGTCACAATGGGGAAAAGGGCATTGTGTTGTCACAATGGAGGAAAGGGCATTGTGATGTCACAGTGGGGGAGAGGGCATTGTGATGTCACAATGGGGGAAAGGGCATTGTGATGTCACAATGGGGAAAACTGCGTTGTGATGTCACAATGGGGAAAACTGCATTGTGATGTCACAATGGGGGAAAGGGCATTGAGATGTCACAGGGGGGAAAGGGCATTGTGATGTCACAATTGGGGATATGGAATTGTGATGTCACAATGGGGGAAAGGGCATTGTGATGTCACAATGGGGAAAACAGCATTGTGATGTCACAATGGGGAAAACTGCATTGTGATGTCACAATGGGGGAACGGGCATTGTGATGTCACAATGTTGTAAAGGGCATTGTGATGCCACAATGGGGGAAAGGGCATTGTGATGTCACAATGGGGGAAAGGGCATTGTGATGTCACAATGGGGGAAAAGGGCATTGTGATATCACAATGGGGGAAAAGGCATTGTGATGTCTCAATGGGGGAAACGGCATTCTGATGTCACAATGGGGGAAAGGGCATTGTGATGTCACAATGGAGAAAAGTGCATTGTGATGTCACAGAGTGGGAAAGTGCGTTGTGATGTCACAGTGGGGGAAAGGGCATTGTGATGTCACAATGGGGGAAAGGGCATTGTGTTGTCACAATGGGGGAAAGGGCATTGTGATGTCACAATAGGGGAAAGGGCATTGTGATGTCACAATGTGGGAAAAGTGCATTGTTATGTCATAGTGGGGGAAAAGTGCATTGTGATGTCACAGTGGGGAAAATGCATTGTGATGTCACAATGGGGGAAAGGGCATTGTGATGTCACAATGGGGAAAAGGGCATTGTGATGTCACAATGGGGAAAAGGGCATTGTGATGTCACAATGGGGGAAAAGGGCATTGTGATGTCACAATGGGGAAAACTGCATTGTGATGTCACAATGGGGGAAAGTGCATTGTGATGTCACAATGGGGGGAAGGGCATTGTGATGTCACAATGGGGGAAAGGGCATTGTGATGTCACAGTGGGGGAAAAGGGCATTGTGATGTCACAATGGGCAAAAGGGCATTGTGATGTCACAATGGGGGAAAGTGCATTGTGATGTCACAGTGGGGGAAAGGGCATTGTGATGTCACAATGGGGGAAAGGGCATTGTGATGTCACAATGGGGAAAACAGCATTGTGATGTCACAATGGGGAAAACTGCATTGTGATGTCACAATGGGGGAACGGGCATTGTGATGTCACAATGTTGTAAAGGGCATTGTGATGTCACAATGGGGGAAAGGGCATTGTGATGTCACAATGGGGGAAAGGGCATTGTGATGTCACAATGGGGGAAAAGGGCATTGTGATGTCACAATGGGGAAAACTGCATTGTGATGTCACAATGGGGAAAACTACATTGTGATGTCACAATGGGTGGAAGGGCATTGTGATGTCACAATGGGGGAAAGGGCATTGTGATGTCACAGTGGGGGAAAAGGGCATTGTGATGTCACAATGGGCAAAAGGGCATTGTGATGTCACAATGGGCAAAAGGGCATTGTGATGTCACAATGGGGGAAAGTGCATTGTGATGTCACAGTGGGGGAAAGGGCATTGTGATGTCACAATGAGGAAAAGGGCATTGTGTTGTCACAATGGGGAAAACAGCATTGTGATGTCACAATGGGGAAAAGGGCATTGTGATGTCACAATGGGGGAAAGTGCATTGTGATGTCACAGTGGGGGAAAGGGCATTGTGATGTCACAATGGGGGAAAGGGCATTGTGATGTCACAATGGGGAAAACAGCATTGTGATGTCACAGTGGGGGAGAGGGCATTGTGATGTCACAATGGGGGAAAAGGCATTGTGATGTTTCAATGGGGGAAACGGCATTGTGATGTCACAATGGGGGAAAGGGCATTGTGATGTCACAATGGAGAAAAGTGCATTGTGATGTCACAGAGTGGGAAAGTGCGTTGTGATGTCACAGTGGGGGAAAGTGCATTGTGATGTCACAATGGGGGAAAGGGCATTGTGTTGTCACAATGGAGGAAAGGGCATTGTGATGTCACAATGGGGGTAGGGGCATTGTGATGTCACAATGGGGGAATGGGCATTGTGATGTCACAATGGGGAAAACTGCATTGTGATGTCACAATGGGGAACACTGTATTGTGATGTCACAATGGGGGAAAGTGCATTGTGATGTCACAGTGGGGGAAAAGTGCATTGTGATGTCAGTGGGGGAAAGTGCATTGTGATGTCACAGTGGGGGAAAGGGCATTGTGATGTCACAGTGGGGAAAAGGGCATTGTGTTGTCACAATGGAGGAAAGGGCATTGTGATGTCACAGTGAGGGAGAGGGCATTGTGATGTCACAATGGGGGAAAGGGCATTGTGATGTCACAATGGGGGAAAGGGCATTGTGATGTCACAATAGGGGAAAGGGCATTGTGATCTGACAATGGGGGAAAGGGCATTGTGATGTCACAATGGGGGAAAAGGGCATTGTGATGTCACAATGGGGGAAAAGGCATTGTGATGTCTCAATGGGGAAAACGGCATTGTGATGTCACAATGGGGGAAAGGGCATTGTGATGTCACAATGGGGGAAAGTGCATTGTGATGTCACAATGGGGAAAAATGCATTGTGATGTCACAGAGGGGGAAAGTGCATTGTGATGTCACAGTGGGGGAAAGGGCATTGTGATGTCACAATGGGGGAAAAGGCATTGTGTTGTCACAATGGGGGAAAGGGCATTGTGATGTCACAATGTTGTAAAGGGCATTGTGATGTCACAATGGGGGAAAGGGCATTGTGATGTCACAATGGGGGAAAGGGCATTGTGATGTCACAATGGGGGAAAAGGGCATTGTGATATCACAATGGGGGAAAAGGCATTGTGATGTCTCAATGGGGGAAACGGCATTGTGATGTCACAATGGGGGAAAGGGCATTGTGATGTCACAATGGAGAAAAGTGCATTGTGATGTCACAGAGTGGGAAAGTGCGTTGTGATGTCACAGTGGGGGAAAGGGCATTGTGATGTCACAATGGGGGAAAGGGCATTGTGTTGTCACAATGGGGGAAAGGGCATTGTGATGTCACAATAGGGGAAAGGGCATTGTGATGTCACAATGTGGGAAAAGTGCATTGTTATGTCATAGTGGGGGAAAAGTGCATTGTGATGTCACAGTGGGGAAAATGCATTGTGATGTCACAATGGGGGAAAGGGCATTGTGATGTCACAATGGGGAAAAGGGCATTGTGATGTCACAATGGGGAAAAGGGCATTGTGATGTCACAATGGGGGAAAAGGGCATTGTGATGTCACAATGGGGAAAACTGCATTGTGATGTCACAATGGGGGAAAGTGCATTGTGATGTCACAATGGGGGGAAGGGCATTGTGATGTCACAATGGGGGAAAGGGCATTGTGATGTCACAGTGGGGGAAAAGGGCATTGTGATGTCACAATGGGCAAAAGGGCATTGTGATGTCACAATGGGGGAAAGTGCATTGTGATGTCACAGTGGGGGAAAGGGCATTGTGATGTCACAATGGGGGAAAGGGCATTGTGATGTCACAATGGGGAAAACAGCATTGTGATGTCACAATGGGGAAAACTGCATTGTGATGTCACAATGGGGGAACGGGCATTGTGATGTCACAATGTTGTAAAGGGCATTGTGATGTCACAATGGGGGAAAGGGCATTGTGATGTCACAATGGGGGAAAGGGCATTGTGATGTCACAATGGGGGAAAAGGGCATTGTGATGTCACAATGGGGAAAACTGCATTGTGATGTCACAATGGGGAAAACTACATTGTGATGTCACAATGGGTGGAAGGGCATTGTGATGTCACAATGGGGGAAAGGGCATTGTGATGTCACAGTGGGGGAAAAGGGCATTGTGATGTCACAATGGGCAAAAGGGCATTGTGATGTCACAATGGGCAAAAGGGCATTGTGATGTCACAATGGGGGAAAGTGCATTGTGATGTCACAGTGGGGGAAAGGGCATTGTGATGTCACAATGAGGAAAAGGGCATTGTGTTGTCACAATGGGGAAAACAGCATTGTGATGTCACAATGGGGAAAAGGGCATTGTGATGTCACAATGGGGGAAAGTGCATTGTGATGTCACAGTGGGGGAAAGGGCATTGTGATGTCACAATGGGGGAAAGGGCATTGTGATGTCACAATGGGGAAAACAGCATTGTGATGTCACAGTGGGGGAGAGGGCATTGTGATGTCACAATGGGGGAAAAGGCATTGTGATGTTTCAATGGGGGAAACGGCATTGTGATGTCACAATGGGGGAAAGGGCATTGTGATGTCACAATGGAGAAAAGTGCATTGTGATGTCACAGAGTGGGAAAGTGCGTTGTGATGTCACAGTGGGGGAAAGTGCATTGTGATGTCACAATGGGGGAAAGGGCATTGTGTTGTCACAATGGAGGAAAGGGCATTGTGATGTCACAATGGGGGTAGGGGCATTGTGATGTCACAATGGGGGAATGGGCATTGTGATGTCACAATGGGGAAAACTGCATTGTGATGTCACAATGGGGAACACTGTATTGTGATGTCACAATGGGGGAAAGTGCATTGTGATGTCACAGTGGGGGAAAAGTGCATTGTGATGTCAGTGGGGGAAAGTGCATTGTGATGTCACAGTGGGGGAAAGGGCATTGTGATGTCACAGTGGGGAAAAGGGCATTGTGTTGTCACAATGGAGGAAAGGGCATTGTGATGTCACAGTGAGGGAGAGGGCATTGTGATGTCACAATGGGGGAAAGGGCATTGTGATGTCACAATGGGGGAAAGGGCATTGTGATGTCACAATAGGGGAAAGGGCATTGTGATCTGACAATGGGGGAAAGGGCATTGTGATGTCACAATGGGGGAAAAGGGCATTGTGATGTCACAATGGGGGAAAAGGCATTGTGATGTCTCAATGGGGAAAACGGCATTGTGATGTCACAATGGGGGAAAGGGCATTGTGATGTCACAATGGGGGAAAGTGCATTGTGATGTCACAATGGGGAAAAATGCATTGTGATGTCACAGAGGGGGAAAGTGCATTGTGATGTCACAGTGGGGGAAAGGGCATTGTGATGTCACAATGGGGGAAAAGGCATTGTGTTGTCACAATGGGGGAAAGGGCATTGTGATGTCACAATGTTGTAAAGGGCATTGTGATGTCACAATGGGGGAAAGGGCATTGTGATGTCACAATGGGGGAAAGGGCATTGTGATGTCACAATGGGGGAAAAGGGCATTGTGATATCACAATGGGGGAAAAGGCATTGTGATGTCTCAATGGGGGAAACGGCATTGTGATGTCACAATGGGGGAAAGGGCATTGTGATGTCACAATGGAGAAAAGTGCATTGTGATGTCACAGAGTGGGAAAGTGCGTTGTGATGTCACAGTGGGGGAAAGGGCATTGTGATGTCACAATGGGGGAAAGGGCATTGTGTTGTCACAATGGGGGAAAGGGCATTGTGATGTCACAATAGGGGAGAGGGCATTGTGATGTCACAATGTGGGAAAAGTGCATTGTTATGTCATAGTGGGGGAAAAGTGCATTGTGATGTCACAGTGGGGAAAATGCATTGTGATGTCACAATGGGGGAAAGGGCATTGTGATGTCACAATGGGGAAAAGGGCATTGTGATGTCACAATGGGGAAAAGGGCATTGTGATGTCACAATGGGGGAAAAGGGCATTGTGATGTCACAATGGGGAAAACTGCATTGTGATGTCACAATGGGGAAAACTACATTGTGATGTCACAATGGGGGGAAGGGCATTGTGATGTCACAATGGGGGAAAGGGCATTGTGATGTCACAGTGGGGGAAAAGGGCATTGTGATGTCACAATGGGCAAAAGGGCATTGTGATGTCACAATGGGGGAAAGTGCATTGTGATGTCACAGTGGGGGAAAGGGCATTGTGATGTCACAATGGGGAAAAGGGCATTGTGTTGTCACAATGGAGGAAAGGGCATTGTGATGTCACAGTGGGGGAGAGGGCATTGTGATGTCACAATGGGGGAAAGGGCATTGTGATGTCACAATGGGGAAAACTGCATTGTGATGTCACAATGGGGAAAACTGCATTGTGATGTCACAATGGGGGACAGGGCATTGTGATGTCACAATGGGGGAAATGGCATTGTGATGTCACAATGGGGGAAAGGGCATTGTGATGTCACAGTGGGGGAAAAGGGCATTGTGATGTCACAATGGGCAAAAGGGCATTGTGATGTCACAATGGGGGAAAGGGCATTGTGATGTCACAATGGGGGAAAGGGCATTGTGATGTCACAATGGGGGTAGGGGCATTGTGATGTCACAATGGGGGAATGGGCATTGTGATGTCACAATGGGGAAAACTGCATTGTGATGTCACAATGGGGAACACTGTATTGTGATGTCACAATGGGGGAAAAGTGCATTGTGATGTCACAGTGGGGGAAAAGTGCATTGTGATGTCACAGTGGGGGAAAGTGCATTGTGATGTCACAGTGGGGGAAAGGGCATTGTGATGTCACAGTGGGGAAAAGGGCATTGTGTTGTCACAATGGAGGAAAGGGCATTGTGATGTCACAGTGGGGGAGAGGGCATTGTGATGTCACAATGGGGGAAAGGGCATTGTGATGTCACAATGGGGGAAAGGGCATTGTGATGTCACAATAGGGGAAAGGGCATTGTGATCTGACAATGGGGGAAAGGGCATTGTGATGTCACAATGGGGGAAAAGGGCATTGTGATGTCACAATGGGGGAAAAGGCATTGTGATGTCTCAATGGGGAAAACGGCATTGTGATGTCACAATGGGGGAAAGGGCATTGTGATGTCACAATGGGGGAAAGTGCATTGTGATGTCACAATGGGGAAAAATGCATTGTGATGTCACAGAGGGGGAAAGTGCATTGTGATGTCACAGTGGGGGAAAGGGCATTGTGATGTCACAATGGGGGAAAAGGCATTGTGTTGTCACAATGGGGGAAAGGGCATTGTGATGTCACAATAGGGGAAAGGGCATTGTGATGTCACAATGGGGGAAAAGTGCATTGTGATGTCACAGTGGGGGAAAAGTGCATTGTGATGTCACAGTGGGGAAAATGCATTGTGATGTCACAACGGGGGAAAGGGCATTGTGATGTCACAATGGGGAAAAGGGCATTGTGATGTCACAATGGGGAAAAGGGCATTGTAATGTCACAATGGGGAAAAGGGCATTGTGATGTCACAATGGGGGAAAAGGGCATTGTGATGTCACAATGGGGAAAACTGCATTGTGATGTCACAATGGGGAAAACTACATTGTGATGTCACAATGGGGGAAAGGGCATTGTGATGTCACAATGGGGGAAAGTGCATTGTGATGTCACAATGGGGAAAACTGCATTGTGATGTCACAATGGGGGAACAGGCATTGTGATGTCACAATGGGGGAAAGGGCATTGAGATGTCACAGGGGGGAAAGGGCATTGTGATGTCACAATGGGGGAAACAGCATTGTGAAGTCACAATGAGGAAAAGGGCATTGTGATGTCACAATTGGGGATATGGAATTGTGATGTCACAATGGGGGAAAGGGCATTGTGATGTCACAATGGGGGTAAGGGCATTGTGATGTCACAATGGGGGAAAGGGCATTGTGATGCCACAATAGGGGAAAGGGCATTGTGATGTCACAGTGGGGGAAAAGGGCATTGTGATGTCACAACGGGCAAAAGGGCATTGTGATGTCACAATGGGGGAAAGGGCATTGTGATGTCACAATGGGGGTCGGGGCATTGTGATGTCACAATGGGGGAATGGGCATTGTGATGTCACAATGGGGAAAACTGCATTGTGATGTCACAATGGGGAACACTGTATTGTGATGTCACAATGGGGGAAAAGTGCATTGTGATGTCACAGTGGGGAAAAGTGCATTGTGATGTCACAGTGGGGGAAAGTGCATTGTGATGTCACAGTGGGGGAAAGGGCATTGTGATGTCACAATAGGGGAAAGGGCATTGTGATGTCACAGTGGGGGAAAAGGGCATTGTGATGTCACAACGGGCAAAAGGGCATTGTGATGTCACAATGGGGGTCGGGGCATTGTGATGTCACAATGGGGGAATGGGCATTGTGATGTCACAATGGGGAAAACTGCATTGTGATGTCACAATGGGGAACACTGTATTGTGATGTCACAATGGGGGAAAAGTGCATTGTGATGTCACAGTTGGGAAAAGTGCATTGTGATGTCACAGTGGGGGAAAGTGCATTGTGATGTCACAGTGGGGGAAAGGGCATTGTGATGTCACAGTGGGGAAAAGGGCATTGTGTTGTCACAATGGAGGAAAGGGCATTGTGATGTCACAGTGGGGGAGAGGGCATTGTGATGTCACAATGGGGGAAAGGGCATTGTGATATCACAATGGGGGAAAGGGCATTGTGATGTCACAATAGGGGAAAGGGCATTGTGATGTCACAATGGGGGAAAGGGCATTGTGATGTCACAATGGGGGAAAAGGGCATTGTGATGTCACAATGGGGGAAAGGGCATTGTGATGTCACAATAGGGGAAAGGGCATTGTGATGTCACAATGGGGGAAAAGTGCATTGTGATGTCACAATGGGGGGAAAGTGCATTGTGATGTCACAGTGGGGAAAATGCATTGTGATGTCACAACGGGGGAAAGGGCATTGTGATGTCACAATGGGGAAAAGGGCATTGTGATGTCACAATGGGGAAAAGGGCATTGTAATGTCACAATGGGGAAAAGGGCATTGTGATGTCACAATGGGGGAAAAGGGCATTGTGATGTCACAATGGGGAAAACTGCATTGTGATGTCACAATGGGGAAAACTACATTGTGATGTCACAATGGGGGAAAGGGCATTGTGATGTCACAATGGGGGAAAGTGCATTGTGATGTCACAATGGGGAAAACTGCATTGTGATGTCACAATGGGGGAACAGGCATTGTGATGTCACAATGGGGGAAAGGGCATTGAGATGTCACAGGGGGGAAAGGGCATTGTGATGTCACAATGGGGAAAACAGCATTGTGAAGTCACAATGAGGAAAAGGGCATTGTGATGTCACAATTGGGGATATGGAATTGTGATGTCACAATGGGGGAAAGGGCATTGTGATGTCACAATGGGGGTAAGGGCATTGTGATGTCACAATGGGGGAAAGGGCATTGTGATGCCACAATAGGGGAAAGGGCATTGTGATGTCACAGTGGGGGAAAAGGGCATTGTGATGTCACAACGGGCAAAAGGGCATTGTGATGTCACAATGGGGGAAAGGGCATTGTGATGTCACAATGGGGGTCGGGGCATTGTGATGTCACAATGGGGGAATGGGCATTGTGATGTCACAATGGGGAAAACTGCATTGTGATGTCACAATGGGGAACACTGTATTGTGATGTCACAATGGGGGAAAAGTGCATTGTGATGTCACAGTGGGGAAAAGTGCATTGTGATGTCACAGTGGGGGAAAGTGCATTGTGATGTCACAGTGGGGGAAAGGGCATTGTGATGTCACAATAGGGGAAAGGGCATTGTGATGTCACAGTGGGGGAAAAGGGCATTGTGATGTCACAACGGGCAAAAGGGCATTGTGATGTCACAATGGGGGAAAGGGCATTGTGATGTCACAATGGGGGTCGGGGCATTGTGATGTCACAATGGGGGAATGGGCATTGTGATGTCACAATGGGGAAAACTGCATTGTGATGTCACAATGGGGAACACTGTATTGTGATGTCACAATGGGGGAAAAGTGCATTGTGATGTCACAGTGGGGAAAAGTGCATTGTGATGTCACAGTGGGGGAAAGTGCATTGTGATGTCACAGTGGGGGAAAGGGCATTGTGATGTCACAGTGGGGAAAAGGGCATTGTGTTGTCACAATGGAGGAAAGGGCATTGTGATGTCACAGTGGGGGAGAGGGCATTGTGATGTCACAATGGGGGAAAGGGCATTGTGTTGTCACAGTGGGGGAAAGGGCATTGTGATGTCACAATAGGGGAAAGGGCATTGTGATGTCACAATGGGGGAAAGGGCATTGTGATGTCACAATGGGGGAAAAGGGCATTGTGATGTCACAATGGGGGAAAAGGCATTGTGATGTCTCAATGGGGAAAACGGCATTGTGGTGTCACAATGGGGGAAAGGGCATTGTGATGTCACAATGGGGGAAAGTGCATTGTGATGTCACAATGGGGAAAAATGCATTGTGATGTCACAGAGGGGGAAAGTGCGTTGTGATGTCACAGTGGGGGAAACGGCATTGTGATGTCACAATGGGGGAAAAGGCATTGTGTTGTCACAATGGGGGAAAGGGCATTGTGATGTCACAATAGGGGAAAAGGCATTGTGATGTCACAATGGGGGAAAAGTGCATTGTGATGTCACAGTGGGGGAAAAGTGCATTGTGATGTCACAGGGGGGAAAATGCATTGTGATGTCACAGCGGGGGAAAGGGCATTGTGATGTCACAATGGGGAAAAGGGCATTGTGATGTCACAATGGGGAAAAGGGCATTGTAATGTCACAATGGGGAAAAGGGCATTGTGATGTCACAATGGGGGAAAAGGGCATTGTGATGTCACAATGGGGAAAACTGCATTGTGATGTCACAATGGGGAAAACTACATTGTGATGTCACAATGGGGGAAAGGGCATTGTGATGTCACAATGGGGGAAAGTGCATTGTGATGTCACAATGGGGAAAACTGCATTGTGAAGTCACAATGAGGAAAAGGGCATTGTGATGTCACAATTGGGGAAATGGAATTGTGATGTCACAATGGGGGAAAGGGCATTGTGATGTCACAATGGGGGTAAGGGCATTGTGATGTCACAATGGGGGAAAGGGCATTGTGATGCCACAATAGGGGAAAGTGCATTGTGATGTCACAATGGGGGAAAGGCATTGTGATGTCACAGTGGGGGAAAAGAGCATTGTGATGTCACAGTGGGGGAAAGTGCATTGTGATGTCACAGTGGGGTAAAGGGCATTGTGATGTCACAATGGGGGAAAGGGCATTGTGTTGTCACAATGGGGGAAAGGGCATTGTGATGTCACAATAGGGGAAAGGGCAATGTGATGTCACAATGGGGGAAAAGGGCATTGTGATGTCACAGTGGGGGAAAAGTGCATTGTGATGTCACAGTGGGGGAAAATGCATTGTTATGTCTCAATGGGGGAAACGGCATTGTGATGTCACAATGGGGGAAAGGGCATTGTGATATCACAATGGAGAAAAGTGCATTGTGATGTCACAGAGTGGGAAAGTGCGTTGTGATGTCACAGTGGGGGAAAGAGCATTGTGATGTCACAATGGGGGAAAGGGCATTGTGTTGTCACAATGGGGGAAAGGGCATTGTGATGTCACAATGGGGGTAAGGGCATTGTGATGTCACAATGGGGGAAAGGGCATTGTGATGCCACAATAGGGGAAAGTGCATTGTGATGTCACAATGGGGGAAAGGCATTGTGATGTCACAGTGGGGGAAAAGAGCATTGTGATGTCACAGTGGGGGAAAGTGCATTGTGATGTCACAGTGGGGTAAAGGGCATTGTGATGTCACAATGGGGAACGGGCATTGTGATGTCACAATGTTGTAAAGGGCATTGTGATGTCACAATGGGGGAAAGGGCATTGTGATGTCACAATGGGGGAAAATGCATTGTGATGTCACAGTGGGGGAAAGGGCATTGTGATGTCACAATGGGGGAAAGGGCATTGTGATGTCACAATGGGGAAAACTGCATTGTGATGTCACAATGGGGAACACTGTATTGTGATGTCACAATGGGGGAACGGGCATTGTGATGTCACAATGGGGGAAAGGGCATTGTGATGTCACAATGGGGAAAACTGCATTGTGATGTCACAATGGGGGAACAGGCATTGTGATGTCACAATGGGGGAAAGGGCATTGTGATGTCACAATGGCGGAAAGGGCATTGTGATGTCACAATGGTGGAAAGGGCATTGTGATGTCACAATGAGGAAAAGGGCATTGTGATGTCACAATGGGGAAAATGGAATTGTGATGTCACAATGGGGGAAAGGGCATTGTGATGTCACAATGGGGAAAATGGAATTGTGATGTCACAATGGGGGAAAGGGCATTGTGATGTCTCAATGGGGGAAAAGGGTATTGTGATGTCACAATGGGGGAAAAGGGCATTGTGATGTCACAATGGGGGAAACAGCATTGTGATTTCACAATGGGGGAAAGGGCTTTGTGATGTCACAATGGGGGAAAGTGCATTGTGATGGCACAATCGGGGAAAGGTCATTGTGATGTCACAATGGGGGAAAAGTGCATTGTGATGTCACAATGGGGGAAAAGTGCATTGTGATGTCACAATGGGGGAAAAGTGCATTGTGATGTCACAGTGGGGGAAAAGTGCATTGTGATGTCACAGTGGGGGAAAGTGCATTGTGATGCCACAGTGGGGAAAAGGGCATTGTGATGTCACAATGGGGAAAAGGGCATTGTGTTGTCACAATGGAGGAAAGGGCATTGTGATGTCACAGTGGGAGAGAGGGCATTGTGATGTCACAATGGGGGAAAAGTGCATTGTGATGTCACAATGGGGGGAAAGTGCATTGTGATGTCACAGTGGGGGGAAAGTGCATTGTGATGTCACAGTGGGGGAAAAGTGCATTGTGATGTCACAGTGGGGGAAAGTGCATTGTGATATCACAGTGGGGAAAAGGGCATTGTGATGTCACAATGGGGAAAAGGGCATTGTGTTGTCACAATGGAGGAAAGGGCATTGTGATGTGACAGTGGGGGAGAGGGCATTGTGATGTCACAATGGGGGAAAGGGCATTGTGATGTCACAATGGGGGAAAGGGCATTGTGATGTCACAATGGGGGAACGGGCATTGTGATATCACAATTGGGGACAGGGCATTGTGATGTCACAATGGGGGAAATGGCATTGTGATGTCACAATGGGGGAAAGGGCATTGTGATGTCACAATGGGGGAAAGGGCATTGTGATGTCACAATGGGGAAAACTGCATTGTGATGTCACAATGGGGGAAACTGCATTGTGATGTCACAATGGGGGAACGGGCATTGTGATGTCACAATTGGGGACAGGGCATTGTGATGTCACAATGGGGGAAATGGCATTGTGATGTCACAATGGGGGAAAGGGCATTGTGATGTCACAGTGGGGGAAAAGGGCATTATGATGTCACAATGGGCAAAAGGGCATTGTGATGTCACAATGGGGAAAGGGCATTGTGATGTCACAATGGGGGTAGGGGCATTGTGATGTCACAATGGGGGAATGGGCATTGTGATGTCACAATGTTGGAAAGGGCATTGTGATGTCACAATGGGGGAAAGGGCATTGTGATGTCACAATGGGGGAAAGGGCATTGTGATGTCACAATGGGGGAAAAGGGCATTGTGATGTCAAAATGGGGGAAAAGGCATTGTGATGTCTCAATGGGGGAAACAGCATTGTGATGTCACAGTGGGGGAAAAGTGCATTGTGATGTCACAGTGGGGGAAAAGTGCATTGTGATGTCACAATGGGGGAAAAGGGCATTGTGATGTCACAATGGGGGAAAAGTGCATTGTGATGTCACAGTGGGGGAAAAGTGCATTGTGATGTCACAGTGGGGGAAAATGCATTGTTATGTCACAATGGGGGAAAAGTGCAGTGTGATGTCAAAGTGGGGGAAAAGTGCATTGTGATGTCACAGTGGGGGAAAATGCATTGTTATTTCACAGTGGGGAAAAGTACATTGTGATGTCACAATGGGGGAAAGGGCATTGTGATGTCACAATGGGGAAAACTGCATTGTGATGTCACAATGGGGAACACTGTATTGTGATGTCACAATGGGGGAACGGGCATTGTGATGTCACAATGGGGGAAAGGGCATTGTGATGTCACAATGGGGAAAACTGCATTGTGATGTCACAATGGGGGAACAGGCATTGTGATGTCACAATGGGGGAAAGGGCATTGTGATGTCACAATGGGGGAAAGGGCATTGTGATGTCACAATGGCGGAAAGGGCATTGTGATGTCACAATGAGGAAAAGGGCATTGTGATGTCACAATGGGGAAAATGGAATTGTGATGTCACAATGGGGGAAAGGGCATTGTGATGTCACAATGGGGAAAATGGAATTGTGATGTCACAATGGGGGAAAGGGCATTGCGATGTCTCAATGGGGGAAAAGGGTATTGTGATGTCACAATGGGGGAAAAGGGCATTGTGCTGTCACAATGGGGGAAAGGGCTTTGTGATGTCACAATGGGGGAAAGTGCATTGTGATGTCACAATCGGGGAAAGGTCATTGTGATGTCACAATGGGGGAAAAGTGCATTGTGATGTCACAATGGGGGAAAAGTGCATTGTGATGTCACAATGGGGGAAAAGTGCCTTGTGATGTCACAGTGGGGGAAAAGTGCATTGTGATGTCACAGTGGGGGAAAGTGCATTGTGATGCCACAGTGGGGAAAAGGGCATTGTGATGTCACAATGGGGAAAAGGGCATTGTGTTGTCACAATGGAGGAAAGGGCATTGTGATGTCACAGTGGGAGAGACGGCATTGTGATGTCACAATGGGGGAATGGGCATTGTGATGTCACAATGGGGGAAAGGGCATTGTGATGTCACAATGGGGAAAACTGCATTGTGATGTCACAATGGGGGAACGGGCATTGTGATGTCACAATGTTGGAAAGGGCATTGTGATGTCACAATGGGGGAAAGGGCATTGTGATGTCACAATGGGGAAAGGGCATTGTGATGTCACAATGGGGGAAAAGGGCATTGTGATGTCACAATGGGGAAAAGGCATTGTGATGTCTCAATGGGGAAAACGGCATTGTGATGTCACAATGGGGTAAAAAAGGGCATTGTGATGTCACAATGGGGAAAAATGCATTGTGATGTCACAGAGGGGGAAAGTGCGTTGTGATGTCACAGTGGGGGAAATGGCATTGTGATGCCACAATAGGGGGAAAAGGCTTTGTGTTGTCACAATGGGGGAAAGGGCATTGTGATGTCACAATAGGGGAAAGGGCATTGTGATGTCACAATGGGGGACAAGTGCATTGTGATGTCACAGTGGGGGAAAAGTGCATTGTGATGTCACAGTGGGGAAAATGCATTGTGATGTCACAACGGGGGAAAGGGCATTGTGATGTCACAATGGGGGAAAGGGCATTGTGATGTCACAATGGGGAAAAGGGCATTGTAATGTCACAATGGGGAAAAGGGCATTGTGATGTCACAATGGGGGAAAAGGGCATTGTGATGTCACAATGGGGAAAACTGCATTGTGATGTCACAATGGGGAAAACTACATTGTGATGTCACAATGGGGGAAAGGGCATTGTGATGTCACAATGGGGGAAAGTGCATTGTGATGTCACAATGGGGAAAACTGCATTGTGATGTCACAATGGGGGAACAGGCATTGTGATGTCACAATGGGGAAAAGGGCATTGAGATGTCACAGTGGGGGAAAGGGCATTGTGATGTCACAATGGGGGAAACGGCATTGTGAAGTCACAATGAGGAAAAGGGCATTGTGATGTCGCAATGGGGAAATGGAATTGTGATGTCACAATGGGGGAAAGGGCATTGCAATGTCACAATGGGGGTAAGGGCATTGTGATGTCACAATGGGGGAAAGGGCATTGTGATGCCACAATAGGGGAAAAGGCATTGTGATGTCACAATGGGGGAAAGGGCATTGTGATGTCACAGTGGGGGAAAAGTGCATTGTGATGTCACAGTGGGGGAAAGTGCATTGTGATGTCACAGTGGGGTAAAGGGCATTGTGATGTCACAATGGGGGAAAGGGCATTGTGTTGTCACAATGGGGGAAAGGGCATTGTGATGTCACAATAGGGGAAAGGGCAATGTGATGTCACAATGGGGGAAAAGTGCATTGTGATGTCACAGTGGGGGAAAAGTGCATTGTGATGTCACAGTGGGGGAAAATGCATTGTTATGTCACAATGGTGGAAAAGTGCATTTTGATGTGACAGTGGGAGAAAAGTGCATTGTGATGTCACAGTGGGGGAAAATGCATTGTTATGTCACAGTGGGGGAAAGTGCGTTGTGATGTCACAATCAGTGAAAGGGCATTGTGATGTCAGAATGGGGAAAACTGCATTGTGATGTCACAATGGGGAAAACTGCATTGTGATGTCACAATGGGGGAACAGGCATTGTGATGTCACAATGGGGGAAAGGGCATTGTGATGTCACAATGGGGGAAAGGGCATTGTGATGTCACAATGGTGGAAAGGGCATTGTGATGTCACAATGAGGAAAAGGGCATTGTGATGTCACAATGGGGAAAATGGAATTCTGATGTCACAATGGGGGAAAGGGCATTGTGATGTCACAATGGGGAAAATGGAATTGTGATGTCACAATGGGGGAAAGGGCATTGTGATGTCACAATGGGGGAAAAGGGCATTGTGATGTCACAATGGGGGAAAAGGGCATTGTTATGTCACAATGGGGGAAACGGCATTGTGATATCACAATGGGGGAAAGGGCTTTGTGATGTCACAATGGGGGAAAGTTCATTGTGATGTCACAATGGGGAAAGGGCATTGTGATGTCACAATGGGGGAAAAGTGCATTGTGATGTCACAATGGGGGAAAAGTGCATTGTGATGTCACAATGGGGGAAAAGTGCATTGTGATGTCACAGTGGGGGAAAAGTGCATTGTGATGTCACAGCGGGGGAAAGTGCATTGTGATGCCACAGTGGGGAAAAGGGCATTGTGTTGTCACAATGGAGGAAAGGGCACTGTGATGTCACAGTGGGAGAGAGGGCATTGTGATGTCACAATGGGGGAAAGGGCATTGTGATGTCACAATGGGGGAAAGGGCATTGTGATGTCACAATGGGGAAAACAGCATTGTGATGTCACAATGGGGAAAACTGCATTGTGATGTCACAATGGGGGAACGGGCATTGTGATGTCACAATGTTGTAAAGGGCATTGTGATGTCACAATGGGGAAAAGGGCATTGTGATGTCACAATGGGGGAAAGGGCATTGTGATGTCACAATGGGGGAAAAGGGCATTGTGATATCACAATGGGGGAAAAGGCATTGTGATGTCTCAATGGGGGAAAAGGCATTGTGATGTCACAATGGGGGAAAGGGCATTGTGATGTCACAATGGGGAAAAGTGCATTGTGATGTCACAGAGTGGGAAAGTGCGTTGTGATGTCACAGTGCGGGAAAGGGCATTGTGATGTCACAATGGGGGAAAGGGCATTGTGTTGTCACAATGGGGGAAAGGGCATTGTGATGTCACAATGGGGGAAAAGGGCATTGTGATGTCACAATGGGGAAAACTGCATTGTGATGTCACAATGGGGAAAACTACATTGTGATGTCACAATGGGGGGAAGGGCATTGTGTTGTCACAATGGAGGAAAGGGCATTGTGATGTCACAGTGGGAGAGAGGGCATTGTGATGTCACAATGGGGGAAAGGGCATTGTGATGTCACAATGGGGGAAAGGGCATTGTGATGTCACAATGGGGGAAAGGGCATTGTGATGTCACAATGGGGAAAACAGCATTGTGATGTCACAATGGGGAAAACTGCATTGTGATGTCACAATGGGGAACGGGCATTGTGATGTCACAATGTTGTAAAGGGCATTGTGATGTCACAATGGGGGAAAGGGCATTGTGATGTCACAATGGGGGAAAGGGCATTGTGATGTCACAATGGGGGAAAAGGGCATTGTGATATCACAATGGGGGAAAAGGCATTGTGATGTCTCAATGGGGGAAACGGCATTGTGATGTCACAATGGGGGAAAGGGCATTGTGATATCACAATGGAGAAAAGTGCATTGTGATGTCACAGAGTGGGAAAGTGCGTTGTGATGTCACAGTGGGGGAAAGAGCATTGTGATGTCACAATGGGGGAAAGGGCATTGTGTTGTCACAATGGGGGAAAGGGCATTGTGATGTCACAATAGGGGAAAGGGCATTGTGATGTCACAATGTGGGAAAAGTGCATTGTTATGTCATAGTGGGGGAAAAGTGCATTGTGATGTCACAGTGGGGAAAATGCATTGTGATGTCACAATGGGGGAAAGGGCATTGTGATGTCACAATGGGGAAAAGGGCATTGTGATGTCACAATGGGGAAAAGGGCATTGTGATGTCACAATGGGGGAAAAGGGCATTGTGATGTCACAATGGGGAAAACTGCATTGTGATGTCACAATGGGGAAAACTACATTGTGATGTCACAATGGGGGGAAGGGAATTGTGATGTCACAATGGGGGAAAGGGCATTGTGATGTCACAGTGGGGGAAAAGGGCATTGTGATGTCACAATGGGCAAAAGGGCATTGTGATGTCACAATGGGGGAAAGTGCATTGTGATGTCACAGTGGGGGAAAGGGCATTGTGATGTCACAATGGGGAAAAGGGCATTGTGTTGTCACAATGGAGGAAAGGGCATTGTGATGTCACAGTGGGGGAGAGGGCATTGTGATGTCACAATGGGGGAAAGGGCATTGTGATGTCACAATGGGGAAAACTGCGTTGTGATGTCACAATGGGGAAAACTGCATTGTGATGTCACAATGGGGGAAAGGGCATTGAGATGTCACAGGGGGGAAAGGGCATTGTGATGTCACAATTGGGGATATGGAATTGTGATGTCACAATGGGGGAAAGGGCATTGTGATGTCACAATGGGGAAAACAGCATTGTGATGTCACAATGGGGAAAACTGCATTGTGATGTCACAATGGGGGAACGGGCATTGTGATGTCACAATGTTGTAAAGGGCATTGTGATGCCACAATGGGGGAAAGGGCATTGTGATGTCACAATGGGGGAAAGGGCATTGTGATGTCACAATGGGGGAAAAGGGCATTGTGATATCACAATGGGGGAAAAGGCATTGTGATGTCTCAATGGGGGAAACGGCATTCTGATGTCACAATGGGGGAAAGGGCATTGTGATGTCACAATGGAGAAAAGTGCATTGTGATGTCACAGAGTGGGAAAGTGCGTTGTGATGTCACAGTGGGGGAAAGGGCATTGTGATGTCACAATGGGGGAAAGGGCATTGTGTTGTCACAATGGGGGAAAGGGCATTGTGATGTCACAATAGGGGAAAGGGCATTGTGATGTCACAATGTGGGAAAAGTGCATTGTTATGTCATAGTGGGGGAAAAGTGCATTGTGATGTCACAGTGGGGAAAATGCATTGTGATGTCACAATGGGGGAAAGGGCATTGTGATGTCACAATGGGGAAAAGGGCATTGTGATGTCACAATGGGGAAAAGGGCATTGTGATGTCACAATGGGGGAAAAGGGCATTGTGATGTCACAATGGGGAAAACTGCATTGTGATGTCACAATGGGGGAAAGTGCATTGTGATGTCACAATGGGGGGAAGGGCATTGTGATGTCACAATGGGGGAAAGGGCATTGTGATGTCACAGTGGGGGAAAAGGGCATTGTGATGTCACAATGGGCAAAAGGGCATTGTGATGTCACAATGGGGGAAAGTGCATTGTGATGTCACAGTGGGGGAAAGGGCATTGTGATGTCACAATGGGGGAAAGGGCATTGTGATGTCACAATGGGGAAAACAGCATTGTGATGTCACAATGGGGAAAACTGCATTGTGATGTCACAATGGGGGAACGGGCATTGTGATGTCACAATGTTGTAAAGGGCATTGTGATGTCACAATGGGGGAAAGGGCATTGTGATGTCACAATGGGGGAAAGGGCATTGTGATGTCACAATGGGGGAAAAGGGCATTGTGATGTCACAATGGGGAAAACTGCATTGTGATGTCACAATGGGGAAAACTACATTGTGATGTCACAATGGGTGGAAGGGCATTGTGATGTCACAATGGGGGAAAGGGCATTGTGATGTCACAGTGGGGGAAAAGGGCATTGTGATGTCACAATGGGCAAAAGGGCATTGTGATGTCACAATGGGCAAAAGGGCATTGTGATGTCACAATGGGGGAAAGTGCATTGTGATGTCACAGTGGGGGAAAGGGCATTGTGATGTCACAATGAGGAAAAGGGCATTGTGTTGTCACAATGGGGAAAACAGCATTGTGATGTCACAATGGGGAAAAGGGCATTGTGATGTCACAATGGGGGAAAGTGCATTGTGATGTCACAGTGGGGGAAAGGGCATTGTGATGTCACAATGGGGGAAAGGGCATTGTGATGTCACAATGGGGAAAACAGCATTGTGATGTCACAGTGGGGGAGAGGGCATTGTGATGTCACAATGGGGGAAAAGGCATTGTGATGTTTCAATGGGGGAAACGGCATTGTGATGTCACAATGGGGGAAAGGGCATTGTGATGTCACAATGGAGAAAAGTGCATTGTGATGTCACAGAGTGGGAAAGTGCGTTGTGATGTCACAGTGGGGGAAAGTGCATTGTGATGTCACAATGGGGGAAAGGGCATTGTGTTGTCACAATGGAGGAAAGGGCATTGTGATGTCACAATGGGGGTAGGGGCATTGTGATGTCACAATGGGGGAATGGGCATTGTGATGTCACAATGGGGAAAACTGCATTGTGATGTCACAATGGGGAACACTGTATTGTGATGTCACAATGGGGGAAAGTGCATTGTGATGTCACAGTGGGGGAAAAGTGCATTGTGATGTCAGTGGGGGAAAGTGCATTGTGATGTCACAGTGGGGGAAAGGGCATTGTGATGTCACAGTGGGGAAAAGGGCATTGTGTTGTCACAATGGAGGAAAGGGCATTGTGATGTCACAGTGAGGGAGAGGGCATTGTGATGTCACAATGGGGGAAAGGGCATTGTGATGTCACAATGGGGGAAAGGGCATTGTGATGTCACAATAGGGGAAAGGGCATTGTGATCTGACAATGGGGGAAAGGGCATTGTGATGTCACAATGGGGGAAAAGGGCATTGTGATGTCACAATGGGGGAAAAGGCATTGTGATGTCTCAATGGGGAAAACGGCATTGTGATGTCACAATGGGGGAAAGGGCATTGTGATGTCACAATGGGGGAAAGTGCATTGTGATGTCACAATGGGGAAAAATGCATTGTGATGTCACAGAGGGGGAAAGTGCATTGTGATGTCACAGTGGGGGAAAGGGCATTGTGATGTCACAATGGGGGAAAAGGCATTGTGTTGTCACAATGGGGGAAAGGGCA
Source organism: Eleutherodactylus coqui (assembly GCA_035609135.1). Classification (NCBI taxonomy): domain Eukaryota; kingdom Metazoa; phylum Chordata; class Amphibia; order Anura; family Eleutherodactylidae; genus Eleutherodactylus; species Eleutherodactylus coqui. The sequence goes on along the minus strand of CM069412.1, from coordinate 175,176,707 downwards.
TTGTGATGTCACAATGTTGTAAAGGGCATTGTGATGTCACAATGGGGGAAAGGGCATTGTGATGTCACAATGGGGGAAAGGGCATTGTGATGTCACAATGGGGGAAAAGGGCATTGTGATATCACAATGGGGGAAAAGGCATTGTGATGTCTCAATGGGGGAAACGGCATTGTGATGTCACAATGGGGGAAAGGGCATTGTGATGTCACAATGGAGAAAAGTGCATTGTGATGTCACAGAGTGGGAAAGTGCGTTGTGATGTCACAGTGGGGGAAAGGGCATTGTGATGTCACAATGGGGGAAAGGGCATTGTGTTGTCACAATGGGGGAAAGGGCATTGTGATGTCACAATAGGGGAGAGGGCATTGTGATGTCACAATGTGGGAAAAGTGCATTGTTATGTCATAGTGGGGGAAAAGTGCATTGTGATGTCACAGTGGGGAAAATGCATTGTGATGTCACAATGGGGGAAAGGGCATTGTGATGTCACAATGGGGAAAAGGGCATTGTGATGTCACAATGGGGAAAAGGGCATTGTGATGTCACAATGGGGGAAAAGGGCATTGTGATGTCACAATGGGGAAAACTGCATTGTGATGTCACAATGGGGAAAACTACATTGTGATGTCACAATGGGGGGAAGGGCATTGTGATGTCACAATGGGGGAAAGGGCATTGTGATGTCACAGTGGGGGAAAAGGGCATTGTGATGTCACAATGGGCAAAAGGGCATTGTGATGTCACAATGGGGGAAAGTGCATTGTGATGTCACAGTGGGGGAAAGGGCATTGTGATGTCACAATGGGGAAAAGGGCATTGTGTTGTCACAATGGAGGAAAGGGCATTGTGATGTCACAGTGGGGGAGAGGGCATTGTGATGTCACAATGGGGGAAAGGGCATTGTGATGTCACAATGGGGAAAACTGCATTGTGATGTCACAATGGGGAAAACTGCATTGTGATGTCACAATGGGGGACAGGGCATTGTGATGTCACAATGGGGGAAATGGCATTGTGATGTCACAATGGGGGAAAGGGCATTGTGATGTCACAGTGGGGGAAAAGGGCATTGTGATGTCACAATGGGCAAAAGGGCATTGTGATGTCACAATGGGGGAAAGGGCATTGTGATGTCACAATGGGGGAAAGGGCATTGTGATGTCACAATGGGGGTAGGGGCATTGTGATGTCACAATGGGGGAATGGGCATTGTGATGTCACAATGGGGAAAACTGCATTGTGATGTCACAATGGGGAACACTGTATTGTGATGTCACAATGGGGGAAAAGTGCATTGTGATGTCACAGTGGGGGAAAAGTGCATTGTGATGTCACAGTGGGGGAAAGTGCATTGTGATGTCACAGTGGGGGAAAGGGCATTGTGATGTCACAGTGGGGAAAAGGGCATTGTGTTGTCACAATGGAGGAAAGGGCATTGTGATGTCACAGTGGGGGAGAGGGCATTGTGATGTCACAATGGGGGAAAGGGCATTGTGATGTCACAATGGGGGAAAGGGCACTGTGATGTCACAATAGGGGAAAGGGCATTGTGATCTGACAATGGGGGAAAGGGCATTGTGATGTCACAATGGGGGAAAAGGGCATTGTGATGTCACAATGGGGGAAAAGGCATTGTGATGTCTCAATGGGGAAAACGGCATTGTGATGTCACAATGGGGGAAAGGGCATTGTGATGTCACAATGGGGGAAAGTGCATTGTGATGTCACAATGGGGAAAAATGCATTGTGATGTCACAGAGGGGGAAAGTGCATTGTGATGTCACAGTGGGGGAAAGGGCATTGTGATGTCACAATGGGGGAAAAGGCATTGTGTTGTCACAATGGGGGAAAGGGCATTGTGATGTCACAATAGGGGAAAGGGCATTGTGATGTCACAATGGGGGAAAAGTGCATTGTGATGTCACAGTGGGGGAAAAGTGCATTGTGATGTCACAGTGGGGAAAATGCATTGTGATGTCACAACGGGGGAAAGGGCATTGTGATGTCACAATGGGGAAAAGGGCATTGTGATGTCACAATGGGGAAAAGGGCATTGTAATGTCACAATGGGGAAAAGGGCATTGTGATGTCACAATGGGGGAAAAGGGCATTGTGATGTCACAATGGGGAAAACTGCATTGTGATGTCACAATGGGGAAAACTACATTGTGATGTCACAATGGGGGAAAGGGCATTGTGATGTCACAATGGGGGAAAGTGCATTGTGATGTCACAATGGGGAAAACTGCATTGTGATGTCACAATGGGGGAACAGGCATTGTGATGTCACAATGGGGGAAAGGGCATTGAGATGTCACAGGGGGGAAAGGGCATTGTGATGTCACAATGGGGGAAACAGCATTGTGAAGTCACAATGAGGAAAAGGGCATTGTGATGTCACAATTGGGGATATGGAATTGTGATGTCACAATGGGGGAAAGGGCATTGTGATGTCACAATGGGGGTAAGGGCATTGTGATGTCACAATGGGGGAAAGGGCATTGTGATGCCACAATAGGGGAAAGGGCATTGTGATGTCACAGTGGGGGAAAAGGGCATTGTGATGTCACAACGGGCAAAAGGGCATTGTGATGTCACAATGGGGGAAAGGGCATTGTGATGTCACAATGGGGGTCGGGGCATTGTGATGTCACAATGGGGGAATGGGCATTGTGATGTCACAATGGGGAAAACTGCATTGTGATGTCACAATGGGGAACACTGTATTGTGATGTCACAATGGGGGAAAAGTGCATTGTGATGTCACAGTGGGGAAAAGTGCATTGTGATGTCACAGTGGGGGAAAGTGCATTGTGATGTCACAGTGGGGGAAAGGGCATTGTGATGTCACAATAGGGGAAAGGGCATTGTGATGTCACAGTGGGGGAAAAGGGCATTGTGATGTCACAACGGGCAAAAGGGCATTGTGATGTCACAATGGGGGTCGGGGCATTGTGATGTCACAATGGGGGAATGGGCATTGTGATGTCACAATGGGGAAAACTGCATTGTGATGTCACAATGGGGAACACTGTATTGTGATGTCACAATGGGGGAAAAGTGCATTGTGATGTCACAGTTGGGAAAAGTGCATTGTGATGTCACAGTGGGGGAAAGTGCATTGTGATGTCACAGTGGGGGAAAGGGCATTGTGATGTCACAGTGGGGAAAAGGGCATTGTGTTGTCACAATGGAGGAAAGGGCATTGTGATGTCACAGTGGGGGAGAGGGCATTGTGATGTCACAATGGGGGAAAGGGCATTGTGATATCACAATGGGGGAAAGGGCATTGTGATGTCACAATAGGGGAAAGGGCATTGTGATGTCACAATGGGGGAAAGGGCATTGTGATGTCACAATGGGGGAAAAGGGCATTGTGATGTCACAATGGGGGAAAGGGCATTGTGATGTCACAATAGGGGAAAGGGCATTGTGATGTCACAATGGGGGAAAAGTGCATTGTGATGTCACAATGGGGGGAAAGTGCATTGTGATGTCACAGTGGGGAAAATGCATTGTGATGTCACAACGGGGGAAAGGGCATTGTGATGTCACAATGGGGAAAAGGGCATTGTGATGTCACAATGGGGAAAAGGGCATTGTAATGTCACAATGGGGAAAAGGGCATTGTGATGTCACAATGGGGGAAAAGGGCATTGTGATGTCACAATGGGGAAAACTGCATTGTGATGTCACAATGGGGAAAACTACATTGTGATGTCACAATGGGGGAAAGGGCATTGTGATGTCACAATGGGGGAAAGTGCATTGTGATGTCACAATGGGGAAAACTGCATTGTGATGTCACAATGGGGGAACAGGCATTGTGATGTCACAATGGGGGAAAGGGCATTGAGATGTCACAGGGGGGAAAGGGCATTGTGATGTCACAATGGGGAAAACAGCATTGTGAAGTCACAATGAGGAAAAGGGCATTGTGATGTCACAATTGGGGATATGGAATTGTGATGTCACAATGGGGGAAAGGGCATTGTGATGTCACAATGGGGGTAAGGGCATTGTGATGTCACAATGGGGGAAAGGGCATTGTGATGCCACAATAGGGGAAAGGGCATTGTGATGTCACAGTGGGGGAAAAGGGCATTGTGATGTCACAACGGGCAAAAGGGCATTGTGATGTCACAATGGGGGAAAGGGCATTGTGATGTCACAATGGGGGTCGGGGCATTGTGATGTCACAATGGGGGAATGGGCATTGTGATGTCACAATGGGGAAAACTGCATTGTGATGTCACAATGGGGAACACTGTATTGTGATGTCACAATGGGGGAAAAGTGCATTGTGATGTCACAGTGGGGAAAAGTGCATTGTGATGTCACAGTGGGGGAAAGTGCATTGTGATGTCACAGTGGGGGAAAGGGCATTGTGATGTCACAATAGGGGAAAGGGCATTGTGATGTCACAGTGGGGGAAAAGGGCATTGTGATGTCACAACGGGCAAAAGGGCATTGTGATGTCACAATGGGGGAAAGGGCATTGTGATGTCACAATGGGGGTCGGGGCATTGTGATGTCACAATGGGGGAATGGGCATTGTGATGTCACAATGGGGAAAACTGCATTGTGATGTCACAATGGGGAACACTGTATTGTGATGTCACAATGGGGGAAAAGTGCATTGTGATGTCACAGTGGGGAAAAGTGCATTGTGATGTCACAGTGGGGGAAAGTGCATTGTGATGTCACAGTGGGGGAAAGGGCATTGTGATGTCACAGTGGGGAAAAGGGCATTGTGTTGTCACAATGGAGGAAAGGGCATTGTGATGTCACAGTGGGGGAGAGGGCATTGTGATGTCACAATGGGGGAAAGGGCATTGTGTTGTCACAGTGGGGGAAAGGGCATTGTGATGTCACAATAGGGGAAAGGGCATTGTGATGTCACAATGGGGGAAAGGGCATTGTGATGTCACAATGGGGGAAAAGGGCATTGTGATGTCACAATGGGGGAAAAGGCATTGTGATGTCTCAATGGGGAAAACGGCATTGTGGTGTCACAATGGGGGAAAGGGCATTGTGATGTCACAATGGGGGAAAGTGCATTGTGATGTCACAATGGGGAAAAATGCATTGTGATGTCACAGAGGGGGAAAGTGCGTTGTGATGTCACAGTGGGGGAAACGGCATTGTGATGTCACAATGGGGGAAAAGGCATTGTGTTGTCACAATGGGGGAAAGGGCATTGTGATGTCACAATAGGGGAAAAGGCATTGTGATGTCACAATGGGGGAAAAGTGCATTGTGATGTCACAGTGGGGGAAAAGTGCATTGTGATGTCACAGGGGGGAAAATGCATTGTGATGTCACAGCGGGGGAAAGGGCATTGTGATGTCACAATGGGGAAAAGGGCATTGTGATGTCACAATGGGGAAAAGGGCATTGTAATGTCACAATGGGGAAAAGGGCATTGTGATGTCACAATGGGGGAAAAGGGCATTGTGATGTCACAATGGGGAAAACTGCATTGTGATGTCACAATGGGGAAAACTACATTGTGATGTCACAATGGGGGAAAGGGCATTGTGATGTCACAATGGGGGAAAGTGCATTGTGATGTCACAATGGGGAAAACTGCATTGTGAAGTCACAATGAGGAAAAGGGCATTGTGATGTCACAATTGGGGAAATGGAATTGTGATGTCACAATGGGGGAAAGGGCATTGTGATGTCACAATGGGGGTAAGGGCATTGTGATGTCACAATGGGGGAAAGGGCATTGTGATGCCACAATAGGGGAAAGTGCATTGTGATGTCACAATGGGGGAAAGGCATTGTGATGTCACAGTGGGGGAAAAGAGCATTGTGATGTCACAGTGGGGGAAAGTGCATTGTGATGTCACAGTGGGGTAAAGGGCATTGTGATGTCACAATGGGGGAAAGGGCATTGTGTTGTCACAATGGGGGAAAGGGCATTGTGATGTCACAATAGGGGAAAGGGCAATGTGATGTCACAATGGGGGAAAAGGGCATTGTGATGTCACAGTGGGGGAAAAGTGCATTGTGATGTCACAGTGGGGGAAAATGCATTGTTATGTCTCAATGGGGGAAACGGCATTGTGATGTCACAATGGGGGAAAGGGCATTGTGATATCACAATGGAGAAAAGTGCATTGTGATGTCACAGAGTGGGAAAGTGCGTTGTGATGTCACAGTGGGGGAAAGAGCATTGTGATGTCACAATGGGGGAAAGGGCATTGTGTTGTCACAATGGGGGAAAGGGCATTGTGATGTCACAATGGGGGTAAGGGCATTGTGATGTCACAATGGGGGAAAGGGCATTGTGATGCCACAATAGGGGAAAGTGCATTGTGATGTCACAATGGGGGAAAGGCATTGTGATGTCACAGTGGGGGAAAAGAGCATTGTGATGTCACAGTGGGGGAAAGTGCATTGTGATGTCACAGTGGGGTAAAGGGCATTGTGATGTCACAATGGGGAACGGGCATTGTGATGTCACAATGTTGTAAAGGGCATTGTGATGTCACAATGGGGGAAAGGGCATTGTGATGTCACAATGGGGGAAAGGGCATTGTGATGTCACAATGGGGGAAAAGGGCATTGTGATATCACAATGGGGGAAAAGGCATTGTGATGTCTCAATGGGGGAAACGGCATTGTGATGTCACAATGGGGGAAAGGGCATTGTGATATCACAATGGAGAAAAGTGCATTGTGATGTCACAGAGTGGGAAAGTGCGTTGTGATGTCACAGTGGGGGAAAGAGCATTGTGATGTCACAATGGGGGAAAGGGCATTGTGTTGTCACAATGGGGGAAAGGGCATTGTGATGTCACAATAGGGGAAAGGGCATTGTGATGTCACAATGTGGGAAAAGTGCATTGTTATGTCATAGTGGGGGAAAAGTGCATTGTGATGTCACAGTGGGGAAAATGCATTGTGATGTCACAATGGGGGAAAGGGCATTGTGATGTCACAATGGGGAAAAGGGCATTGTGATGTCACAATGGGGAAAAGGGCATTGTGATGTCACAATGGGGGAAAAGGGCATTGTGATGTCACAATGGGGAAAACTGCATTGTGATGTCACAATGGGGAAAACTACATTGTGATGTCACAATGGGGGGAAGGGCATTGTGATGTCACAATGGGGGAAAGGGCATTGTGATGTCACAGTGGGGGAAAAGGGCATTGTGATGTCACAATGGGCAAAAGGGCATTGTGATGTCACAATGGGGGAAAGTGCATTGTGATGTCACACTGGGGGAAAGGGCATTGTGATGTCACAATGGGGAAAAGGGCATTGTGTTGTCACAATGGAGGAAAGGGCATTGTGATGTCACAGTGGGGGAGAGGGCATTGTGATGTCACAATGGGGGAAAGGGCATTGTGATGTCACAATGGGGAAAACTGCATTGTGATGTCACAATGGGGAAAACTGCATTGTGATGTCACAATGGGGGAAAGGGCATTGAGATGTCACAGGGGGGAAAGGGCATTGTGATGTCACAATTGGGGATATGGAATTGTGATGTCACAATGGGGGAAAGGGCATTGTGATGTCACAATGGGGAAAACAGCATTGTGATGTCACAATGGGGAAAACTGCATTGTGATGTCACAATGGGGGAACGGGCATTGTGATGTCACAATGTTGTAAAGGGCATTGTGATGTCACAATGGGGGAAAGGGCATTGTGATGTCACAATGGGGGAAAGGGCATTGTGATGTCACAATGGGGGAAAAGGGCATTGTGATATCACAATGGGGGAAAAGGCATTGTGATGTCTCAATGGGGGAAACGGCATTGTGATGTCACAATGGGGGAAAGGGCATTGTGATGTCACAATGGAGAAAAGTGCATTGTGATGTCACAGAGTGGGAAAGTGCGTTGTGATGTCACAGTGGGGGAAAGGGCATTGTGATGTCACAATGGGGGAAAGGGCATTGTGTTGTCACAATGGGGGAAAGGGCATTGTGATGTCACAATAGGGGAAAGGGCATTGTGATGTCACAATGTGGGAAAAGTGCATTGTTATGTCATAGTGGGGGAAAAGTGCATTGTGATGTCACAGTGGGGAAAATGCATTGTGATGTCACAATGGGGAAAACTGCATTGTGATGTCACAATGGGGAAAACTGCGTTGTGATGTCACAATGGGGGACAGGGCATTGTGATGTCACAATGGGGGAAATGGCATTGTGATGTCACAATGGGGGAAAGGGCATTGTGATGTCACAGTGGGGGAAAAGGGCATTGTGATGTCACAATGGGCAAAAGGGCATTGTGATGTCACAATGGGGGAAAGGGCATTGTGATGTCACAATGGGGGAAAGGGCATTGTGATGTCACAATGGGGGTAGGGGCATTGTGATGTCACAATGGGGGAATGGGCATTGTGATGTCACAATGGGGAAAACTGCATTGTGATGTCACAATGGGGAACACTGTATTGTGATGTCACAATGGGGGAAAAGTGCATTGTGATGTCACAGTGGGGGAAAAGTGCATTGTGATGTCACAGTGGGGGAAAGTGCATTGTGATGTCACAGTGGGGGAAAGGGCATTGTGACGTCACAGTGGGGAAAAGGGCATTGTGTTGTCACAATGGAGGAAAGGGCATTGTGATGTCACAGTGGGGGAGAGGGCATTGTGATGTCACAATGGGGGAAAGGGCATTGTGATGTCACAATGGGGGAAAGGGCATTGTGATGTCACAATAGGGGAAAGGGCATTGTGATCTGACAATGGGGGAAAGGGCATTGTGATGTCACAATGGGGGAAAAGGGCATTGTGATGTCACAATGGGGGAAAAGGCATTGTGATGTCTCAATGGGGAAAACGGCATTGTGATGTCACAATGGGGGAAAGGGCATTGTGATGTCACAATGGGGGAAAGTGCATTGTGATGTCACAATGGGGAAAAATGCATTGTGATGTCACAGAGGGGGAAAGTGCATTGTGATGTCACAGTGGGGGAAAGGGCATTGTGATGTCACAATGGGGGAAAAGGCATTGTGTTGTCACAATGGGGGAAAGGGCATTGTGATGTCACAATAGGGGAAAGGGCATTGTGATGTCACAATGGGGGAAAAGTGCATTGTGATGTCACAGTGGGGGAAAAGTGCATTGTGATGTCACAGTGGGGAAAATGCATTGTGATGTCACAACGGGGGAAAGGGCATTGTGATGTCACAATGGGGAAAAGGGCATTGTGATGTCACAATGGGGAAAAGGGCATTGTAATGTCACAATGGGGAAAAGGGCATTGTGATGTCACAATGGGGGAAAAGGGCATTGTGATGTCACAATGGGGAAAACTGCATTGTGATGTCACAATGGGGAAAACTACATTGTGATGTCACAATGGGGGAAAGGGCATTGTGATGTCACAATGGGGGAAAGTGCATTGTGATGTCACAATGGGGAAAACTGCATTGTGATGTCACAATGGGGGAACAGGCATTGTGATGTCACAATGGGGGAAAGGGCATTGAGATGTCACAGGGGGGAAAGGGCATTGTGATGTCACAATGGGGGAAACAGCATTGTGAAGTCACAATGAGGAAAAGGGCATTGTGATGTCACAATTGGGGATATGGAATTGTGATGTCACAATGGGGGAAAGGGCATTGTGATGTCACAATGGGGGTAAGGGCATTGTGATGTCACAATGGGGGAAAGGGCATTGTGATGCCACAATAGGGGAAAGGGCATTGTGATGTCACAGTGGGGGAAAAGGGCATTGTGATGTCACAACGGGCAAAAGGGCATTGTGATGTCACAATGGGGGAAAGGGCATTGTGATGTCACAATGGGGGTCGGGGCATTGTGATGTCACAATGGGGGAATGGGCATTGTGATGTCACAATGGGGAAAACTGCATTGTGATGTCACAATGGGGAACACTGTATTGTGATGTCACAATGGGGGAAAAGTGCATTGTGATGTCACAGTGGGGAAAAGTGCATTGTGATGTCACAGTGGGGGAAAGTGCATTGTGATGTCACAGTGGGGGAAAGGGCATTGTGATGTCACAATAGGGGAAAGGGCATTGTGATGTCACAGTGGGGGAAAAGGGCATTGTGATGTCACAACGGGCAAAAGGGCATTGTGATGTCACAATGGGGGAAAGGGCATTGTGATGTCACAATGGGGGTCGGGGCATTGTGATGTCACAATGGGGGAATGGGCATTGTGATGTCACAATGGGGAAAACTGCATTGTGATGTCACAATGGGGAACACTGTATTGTGATGTCACAATGGGGGAAAGTGCATTGTGATGTCACAGTTGGGAAAAGTGCATTGTGATGTCACAGTGGGGGAAAGTGCATTGTGATGTCACAGTGGGGGAAAGGGCATTGTGATGTCACAGTGGGGAAAAGGGCATTGTGTTGTCACAATGGAGGAAAGGGCATTGTGATGTCACAGTGGGGGAGAGGGCATTGTGATGTCACAATGGGGGAAAGGGCATTGTGATGTCACAATGGGGGAAAGGGCATTGTTATGTCACAATAGGGGAAAGGGCATTGTGATGTCACAATGGGGGAAAGGGCATTGTGATGTCACAATGGGGGAAAAGGGCATTGTGATGTCACAATGGGGGAAAGGGCATTGTGATGTCACAATAGGGGAAAGGGCATTGTGATGTCACAATGGGGGAAAAGTGCATTGTGATGTCACAGTGGGGGAAAAGTGCATTGTGGTGTCACAGTGGGGAAAATGCATTGTGATGTCACAACGGGGGAAAGGGCATTGTGATGTCACAATGGGGAAAAGGGCATTGTGATGTCACAATGGGGAAAAGGGCATTGTAATGTCACAATGGGGAAAAGGGCATTGTGATGTCACAATGGGGGAAAAGGGCATTGTGATGTCACAATGGGGAAAACTGCATTGTGATGTCACAATGGGGAAAACTACATTGTGATGTCACAATGGGGGAAAGGGCATTGTGATGTCACAATGGGGGAAAGTGCATTGTGATGTCACAATGGGGAAAACTGCATTGTGATGTCACAATGGGGGAACAGGCATTGTGATGTCACAATGGGGGAAAGGGCATTGAGATGTCACAGGGGGGAAAGGGCATTGTGATGTCACAATGGGGGAAACAGCATTGTGAAGTCACAATGAGGAAAAGGGCATTGTGATGTCACAATTGGGGATATGGAATTGTGATGTCACAATGGGGGAAAGGGCATTGTGATGTCACAATGGGGGTAAGGGCATTGTGATGTCACAATGGGGGAAAGGGCATTGTGATGCCACAATAGGGGAAAGGGCATTGTGATGTCACAGTGGGGGAAAAGGGCATTGTGATGTCACAACGGGCAAAAGGGCATTGTGATGTCCCAATGGGGGAAAGGGCATTGTGATGTCACAATGGGGGTCGGGGCATTGTGATGTCACAATGGGGGAATGGGCATTGTGATGTCACAATGGGGAAAACTGCATTGTGATGTCACAATGGGGAACACTGTATTGTGATGTCACAATGGGGGAAAAGTGCATTGTGATGTCACAGTGGGGAAAAGTGCATTGTGATGTCACAGTGGGGGAAAGTGCATTGTGATGTCACAGTGGGGGAAAGGGCATTGTGATGTCACAATAGGGGAAAGGGCATTGTGATGTCACAGTGGGGGAAAAGGGCATTGTGATGTCACAACGGGCAAAAGGGCATTGTGATGTCACAATGGGGGAAAGGGCATTGTGATGTCACAATGGGGGTCGGGGCATTGTGATGTCACAATGGGGGAATGGGCATTGTGATGTCACAATGGGGAAAACTGCATTGTGATGTCACAATGGGGAACACTGTATTGTGATGTCACAATGGGGGAAAAGTGCATTGTGATGTCACAGTGGGGAAAAGTGCATTGTGATGTCACAGTGGGGGAAAGTGCATTGTGATGTCACAGTGGGGGAAAGGGCATTGTGATGTCACAGTGGGGAAAAGGGCATTGTGTTGTCACAATGGAGGAAAGGGCATTGTGATGTCACAGTGGGGGAGAGGGCATTGTGATGTCACAACGGGGGAAAGGGCATTGTGATGTCACAATGGGGGAAAGGGCATTGTGATGTCACAATAGGGGAAAGGGCATTGTGATGTCACAATGGGGGAAAGGGCATTGTGATGTCACAATGGGGGAAAAGGGCATTGTGATGTCACAATGGGGGAAAAGGCATTGTGATGTCTCAATGGGGAAAACGGCATTGTGGTGTCACAATGGGGGAAAGGGCATTGTGATGTCACAATAGGGGAAAGTGCATTGTGATGTCACAATGGGGAAAAATGCATTGTGATGTCACAGAGGGGGAAAGTGCGTTGTGATGTCACAGTGGGGGAAACGGCATTGTGATGTCACAATGGGGGAAAAGGCATTGTGTTGTCACAATGGGGGAAAGGGCATTGTGATGTCACAATAGGGGAAAAGGCATTGTGATGTCACAATGGGGGAAAAGTGCATTGTGATGTCACAGTGGGGGAAAAGTGCATTGTGATGTCACAGTGGGGAAAATGCATTGTGATGTCACAGCGGGGGAAAGGGCATTGTGATGTCACAATGGGGAAAATGGCATTGTGATGTCACAATGGGGAAAAGGGCATTGTAATGTCACAATGGGGAAAAGGGCATTGTGATGTCACAATGGGGGAAAAGGGCATTGTGATGTCACAATGGGGAAAACTGCATTGTGATGTCACAATGGGGAAAAGTACATTGTGATGTCACAATGGGGGAAAGGGCATTGTGATGTCACAATGGGGGAAAGTGCATTGTGATGTCACAATGGGGAAAACTGCATTGTGAAGTCACAATGAGGAAAAGGGCATTGTGATGTCACAATTGGGGAAATGGAATTGTGATGTCACAATGGGGGAAAGGGCATTGTGATGTCACAATGGGGGTAAGGGCATTGTGATGTCACAATGGGGGAAAGGGCATTGTGATGCCACAAAAGGGGAAAGTGCATTGTGATGTCACAATGGGGGAAAGGCATTGTGATGTCACAGTGGGGGAAAAGAGCATTGTGATGTCACAGTGGGGGAAAGTGCATTGTGATGTCACAATGGGGGAAAGGGCATTGTGTTGTCACAATGGGGGAAAGGGCATTGTGATGTCACAATAGGGGAAAGGGCAATGTGATGTCACAATGGGGGAAAAGGGCATTGTGATGTCACAGTGGGGGAAAAGTGCATTGTGATGTCACAGTGGGGGAAAATGCATTGTTATGTCTCAATGGGGGAAACGGCATTGTGATGTCACAATGGGGGAAAGGGCATTGTGATATCACAATGGAGAAAAGTGCATTGTGATGTCACAGAGTGGGAAAGTGCGTTGTGATGTCACAGTGGGGGAAAGAGCATTGTGATGTCACAATGGGGGAAAGGGCATTGTGTTGTCACAATGGGGGAAAGGGCATTGTGATGTCACAATGGGGGTAAGGGCATTGTGATGTCACAATGGGGGAAAGGGCATTGTGATGCCACAATAGGGGAAAGTGCATTGTGATGTCACAATGGGGGAAAGGCATTGTGATGTCACAGTGGGGGAAAAGAGCATTGTGATGTCACAGTGGGGGAAAGTGCATTGTGATGTCACAGTGGGGTAAAGGGCATTGTGATGTCACAATGGGGAACGGGCATTGTGATGTCACAATGTTGTAAAGGGCATTGTGATGTCACAATGGGGGAAAGGGCATTGTGATGTCACAATGGGGGAAAGGGCATTGTGATGTCTCAATGGGGGAAACGGCATTGTGATGTCACAATGGGGGAAAGGGCATTGTGATATCACAATGGAGAAAAGTGCATTGTGATGTCACAGAGTGGGAAAGTGCGTTGTGATGTCACAGTGGGGGAAAGAGCATTGTGATGTCACAATGGGGGAAAGGGCATTGTGTTGTCACAATGGGGGAAAGGGCATTGTGATGTCACAATAGGGGAAAGGGCATTGTGATGTCACAATGTGGGAAAAGTGCATTGTTATGTCATAGTGGGGGAAAAGTGCATTGTGATGTCACAGTGGGGAAAATGCATTGTGATGTCACAATGGGGGAAAGGGCATTGTGATGTCACAATGGGGAAAAGGGCATTGTGATGTCACAATGGGGAAAAGGGCATTGTGATGTCACAATGGGGGAAAAGGGCATTGTGATGTCACAATGGGGAAAACTGCATTGTGATGTCACAATGGGGAAAACTACATTGTGATGTCACAATGGGGGGAAGGGCATTGTGATGTCACAATGGGGGAAAGGGCATTGTGATGTCACAGTGGGGGAAAAGGGCATTGTGATGTCACAATGGGCAAAAGGGCATTGTGATGTCACAATGGGGGAAAGTGCATTGTGATGTCACAGTGGGGGAAAGGGCATTGTGATGTCACAATGGGGAAAAGGGCATTGTGTTGTCACAATGGAGGAAAGGGCATTGTGATGTCACAGTGGGGGAGAGGGCATTGTGATGTCACAATGGGGGAAAGGGCATTGTGATGTCACAATGGGGAAAACTGCATTGTGATGTCACAATGGGGAAAACTGCATTGTGATGTCACAATGGGGGAAAGGGCATTGAGATGTCACAGGGGGGAAAGGGCATTGTGATGTCACAATTGGGGATATGGAATTGTGATGTCACAATGGGGGAAAGGGCATTGTAATGTCACAATGGGGAAAACAGCATTGTGATGTCACAATGGGGAAAACTGCATTGTGATGTCACAATGGGGGAACGGGCATTGTGATGTCACAATGTTGTAAAGGGCATTGTGATGTCACAATGGGGGAAAGGGCATTGTGATGTCACAATGGGGGAAAGGGCATTGTGATGTCACAATGGGGGAAAAGGGCATTGTGATATCACAATGGGGGAAAAGGCATTGTGATGTCTCAATGGGGGAAACGGCATTGTGATGTCACAATGGGGGAAAGGGCATTGTGATGTCACAATGGAGAAATGTGCATTGTGATGTCACAGAGTGGGAAAGTGCGTTGTGATGTCACAGTGGGGGAAAGGGCATTGTGATGTCACAATGGGGGAAAGGGCATTGTGTTGTCACAATGGGGGAAAGGGCATTGTGATGTCACAATAGGGGAAAGGGCATTGTGATGTCACAATGTGGGAAAAGTGCATTGTTATGTCATAGTGGGGGAAAAGTGCATTGTGATGTCACAGTGGGGAAAATGCATTGTGATGTCACAATGGGGGAAAGGGCATTGTGATGTCACAATGGGGAAAAGGGCATTGTGATGTCACAATGGGGAAAAGGGCATTGTGATGTCACAATGGGGTAAAAGGGCATTGTGATGTCACAATGGGGAAAACTGCATTGTGATGTCACAATGGGGAAAACTACATTGTGATGTCACAATGGGGGGAAGGGCATTGTGATGTCACAATGGGGGAAAGGGCATTGTGATGTCACAGTGGGGGAAAAGGGCATTGTGATGTCACAATGGGCAAAAGGGCATTGTGATGTCACAATGGGGGAAAGTGCATTGTGATGTCACAGTGGGGGAAAGGGCATTGTGATGTCACAATGGGGAAAGGGCATTGTGTTGTCACAATGGAGGAAAGGGCATTGTGATGTCACAGTGGGGGAGAGGGCATTGTGATGTCACAATGGGGGAAAAGGCATTGTGATGTCTCAATGGGGGAAACGGCATTGTGATGTCACAATGGGGGAAAGGGCATTGTGATGTCACAATGGAGAAAAGTGCATTGTGATGTCACAGAGTGGGAAAGTGCGTTGTGATGTCACAGTGGGGGAAAGTGCATTGTGATGTCACAATGGGGGAAAGGGCATTGTGTTGTCACAATGGGGGAAAGGGCATTGTGATGTCACAATAGGGGAAAGGGCATTGTGATGTCACAATGTGGGAAAAGTGCATTGTTATGTCATAGTGGGGGAAAAGTGCATTGTGATGTCACAGTGGGGAAAATGCATTGTGATGTCACAATGGGGGAAAGGGCATTGTGATGTCACAATGGGGAAAAGGGCATTGTGATGTCACAATGGGGAAAAGGGCATTGTGATGTCACAATGGGGGAAAAGGGCATTGTGATGTCACAATGGGGAAAACTGCATTGTGATGTCACAATGGGGAAAACTACATTGTGATGTCACAATGGGGGGAAGGGCATTGTGATGTCACAATGGGGGAAAGGGCATTGTGATTTCACAGTGGGGGAAAAGGGCATTGTGATGTCACAATGGGCAAAAGGGCATTGTGATGTCACAATGGGGGAAAGTGCATTGTGATGTCACAGTGGGGGAAAGGGCATTGTGATGTCACAATGGGGAAAAGGGCATTGTGTTGTCACAATGGAGGAAAGGGCATTGTGATGTCACAGTGGGGGAGAGGGCATTGTGATGTCACAATGGGGGAAAGGGCATTGTGATGTCACAATGGGGAAAACTGCATTGTGATGTCACAATGGGGAAAACTGCATTGTGATGTCACAATGGGGGAACGGGCATTGTGATGTCACAATGGGGGACAGGGCATTGTGATGTCACAATGGGGGAAAGGGCATTGAGATGTCACAGGGGGGAAAGGGCATTGTGATGTCACAATGGGGGAAACAGCATTGTGAAGTCACAATGAGGAAAAGGGCATTGTGATGTCACAATTGGGGATATGGAATTGTGATGTCACAATGGGGGAAAGGGCATTGTGATGTCACAATGGGGGTAAGGGCATTGTGATGTCACAATAGGGGAAAGGGCATTGTGATGTCACAATGTGGGAAAAGTGCATTGTTATGTCATAGTGGGGGAAAAGTGCATTGTGATGTCACAGTGGGGAAAATGCATTGTGATGTCACAATGGGGGAAAGGGCATTGTGATGTCACAATGGGGAAAAGGGCATTGTGATGTCACAATGGGGAAAAGGGCATTGTGATGTCACAATGGGGGAAAAGGGCATTGTGATGTCACAATGGGGAAAACTGCATTGTGATGTCACAATGGGGAAAACTACATTGTGATGTCACAATGGGGGGAAGGGCATTGTGATGTCACAATGGGGGAAAGGGCATTGTGATTTCACAGTGGGGGAAAAGGGCATTGTGATGTCACAATGGGCAAAAGGGCATTGTGATGTCACAATGGGGGAAAGTGCATTGTGATGTCACAGTGGGGGAAAGGGCATTGTGATGTCACAATGGGGAAAAGGGCATTGTGTTGTCACAATGGAGGAAAGGGCATTGTGATGTCACAGTGGGGGAGAGGGCATTGTGATGTCACAATGGGGGAAAGGGCATTGTGATGTCACAATGGGGAAAACTGCATTGTGATGTCACAATGGGGAAAACTGCATTGTGATGTCACAATGGGGGAACGGGCATTGTGATGTCACAATGGGGGACAGGGCATTGTGATGTCACAATGGGGGAAAGGGCATTGAGATGTCACAGGGGGGAAAGGGCATTGTGATGTCACAATGGGGGAAACAGCATTGTGAAGTCACAATGAGGAAAAGGGCATTGTGATGTCACAATTGGGGATATGGAATTGTGATGTCACAATGGGGGAAAGGGCATTGTGATGTCACAATGGGGGTAAGGGCATTGTGATGTCACAATGGGGGAAAGGGCATTGTGATGCCACAATAGGGGAAAGGGCATTGTGATGTCACAGTGGGGGAAAAGGGCATTGTGATGTCACAACGGGCAAAAGGGCATTGTGATGTCCCAATGGGGGAAAGGGCATTGTGATGTCACAATGGGGGTCGGGGCATTGTGATGTCACAATGGGGGAAAGGGCTTTGTGATGTCACAATGGGGGAAAGTTCATTGTGATGTCACAATGGGGAAAGGGCATTGTGATGTCACAATGGGGGAAAAGTGCATTGTGATGTCACAATGGGGGAAAAGTGCATTGTGATGTCACAATGGGGGAAAAGTGCATTGTGATGTCACAGTGGGGGAAAAGTGCATTGTGATGTCACAGCGGGGGAAAGTGCATTGTGATGCCACAGTGGGGAAAAGGGCATTGTGTTGTCACAATGGAGGAAAGGGCACTGTGATGTCACAGTGGGAGAGAGGGCATTGTGATGTCACAATGGGGGAAAGGGCATTGTGATGTCACAATGGGGGAAAGGGCATTGTGATGTCACAATGGGGGAAAGGGCATTGTGATGTCACAATGGGGAAAAAAGCATTGTGATGTCACAATGAGGAAAACTGCATTGTGATGTCACAATGGGGGAACGGGCATTGTGATGTCACAATGTTGTAAAGGGCATTGTGATGTCACAATGGGGAAAAGGGCATTGTGATGTCACAATGGGGGAAAGGGCATTGTGATGTCACAATGGGGGAAAAGGGCATTGTGATATCACAATGGGGGAAAAGGCATTGTGATGTCTCAATGGGGGAAAAGGCATTGTGATGTCACAATGGGGGAAAGGGCATTTTGATGTCACAATGGGGAAAAGTGCATTGTGATGTCACAGAGTGGGAAAGTGCGTTGTGATGTCACAGTGCGGGAAAGGGCATTGTGATGTCACAATGGGGGAAAGGGCATTGTGTTGTCACAATGGGGGAAAGGGCATTGTGATGTCACAATAGGGGAAAGGGCATTGTGATGTCACAATGTGGGAAAAGTGCATTGTTATGTCATAGTGGGGGAAAAGTGCATTGTGATGTCACAGTGGGGAAAATGCATTGTGATGTCACAATGGGGGAAAGGGCATTGTGATGTCACAATGGGGAAAAGGGCATTGTGATGTCACAATGGGGGAAAAGGGCATTGTGATGTCACAATGGGGAAAACTGCATTGTGATGTCACAATGGGGAAAACTACATTGTGATGTCACAATGGGGGGAAGGGCATTGTGTTGTCACAATGAAGGAAAGGGCATTGTGATGTCACAGTGGGAGAGAGGGCATTGTGATGTCACAATGGGGGAAAGGGCATTGTGATGTCACAATGGGGGAAAGGGCATTGTGATGTCACAATGGGGGAAAGGGCATTGTGATGTCACAATGGGAAAAACAGCATTGTGATGTCACAATGGGGAAAACTGCATTGTGATGTCACAATGGGGAACGGGCATTGTGATGTCACAATGTTGTAAAGGGCATTGTGATGTCACAATGGGGGAAAGGGCATTGTGATGTCACAATGGGGGAAAAGGGCATTGTGATATCACAATGGGGGGAAAAGGCATTGTGATGTCTCAATGGGGGAAACGGCATTGTGATGTCACAATGGGGGAAACGGCATTGTGATATCACAATGGAGAAAAGTGCATTGTGATGTCACAGAGTGGGAAAGTGCGTTGTGATGTCACAGTGGGGGAAAGAGCATTGTGATGTCACAATGGGGGAAAGGGCATTGTGTTGTCACAATGGGGGAAAGGGCATTGTGATGTCACAATAGGGGAAAGGGCATTGTGATGTCACAATGTGGGAAAAGTGCATTGTTATGTCATAGTGGGGGAAAAGTGCATTGTGATGTCACAGTGGGGAAAATGCATTGTGATGTCACAATGGGGGAGAGGGCATTGTGATGTCACAATGGGGAAAAGGGCATTGTGATGTCACAATGGGGAAAAGGGCATTGTGATGTCACAATGGGGGAAAAGGGCATTGTGATGTCACAATGGGGAAAACTGCATTGTGATGTCACAATGGGGAAAAGTGCATTGTGATGTCACAGTGGGGGAAAAGTGCATTGTGATGTCACAGTGGGGGAAAGTGCATTGTGATGCCACAGTGGGGAAAAGGGCATTGTGATGTCACAATGGGGAAAAGGGCATTGTGTTGTCACAATGGAGGAAAGGGCATTGTGATGTCACAGTGGGAGAGAGGGCATTGTGATGTCACAATGGGGGAATGGGCATTGTGATGTCACAATGGGGGAAAGGGCATTGTGATGTCACAATGGGGAAAACTGCATTGTGATGTCACAATGGGGGAACGGGCATTGTGATGTCACAATGTTGGAAAGGGCATTGTGATGTCACAATGGGGGAAAGGGCATTGTGATGTCACAATGGGGAAAGGGCATTGTGATGTCACAATGGGGGAAAAGGGCATTGTGATGTCACAATGGGGAAAAGGCATTGTGATGTCTCAATGGGGAAAACGGCATTGTGATGTCACAATGGGGTAAAGGGCATTGTGATGTCACAATGGGGAAAAATGCATTGTGATGTCACAGAGGGGGAAAGTGCGTTGTGATGTCACAGTGGGGGAAATGGCATTGTGATGTCACAATGGGGGAAAAGGCATTGTGTTGTCACAATGGGGGAAAGGGCATTGTGATGTCACAATAGGGGAAAGGGCATTGTGATGTCACAATGGGGGACAAGTGCATTGTGATGTCACAGTGGGGGAAAAGTGCATTGTGATGTCACAGTGGGGAAAATGCATTGTGATGTCACAACGGGGGAAAGGGCATTGTGATGTCACAATGGGGGAAAGGGCATTGTGATGTCACAATGGGGAAAAGGGCATTGTAATGTCACAATGGGGAAAAGGGCATTGTGATGTCACAATGGGGGAAAAGGGCATTGTGATGTCACAATGGGGAAAACTGCATTGTGATGTCACAATGGGGAAAACTACATTGTGATGTCACAATGGGGGAAAGGGCATTGTGATGTCACAATGGGGGAAAGTGCATTGTGATGTCACAATGGGGAAAACTGCATTGTGATGTCACAATGGGGGAACAGGCATTGTGATGTCACAATGGGGAAAAGGGCATTGAGATGTCACAGTGGGGGAAAGGGCATTGTGATGTCACAATGGGGGAAACGGCATTGTGAAGTCACAATGAGGAAAAGGGCATTGTGATGTCGCAATGGGGAAATGGAATTGTGATGTCACAATGGGGGAAAGGGCATTGTGATGTCACAATGGGGGTAAGGGCATTCTGATGTCACAATGGGGGAAAGGGCATTGTGATGCCACAATAGGGGAAAAGGCATTGTGATGTCACAATGGGGGAAAGGGCATTGTAATGTCACAGTGGGGGAAAAGTGCATTGTGATGTCACAGTGGGGGAAAGTGCATTGTGATGTCACAGTGGGGTAAAGGGCATTGTGATGTCACAATGGGGGAAAGGGCATTGTGTTGTCACAATGGGGGAAAGGGCATTGTGATGTCACAATAGGGGAAAGGGCAATGTGATGTCACAATGGGGGAAAAGTGCATTGTGATGTCACAGTGGGGGAAAAGTGCATTGTGATGTCACAGTGGGGGAAAATGCATTGTTATGTCACAATGGTGGAAAAGTGCATTGTGATGTGACAGTGGGAGAAAAGTGCATTGTGATGTCACAGTGGGGGAAAATGCATTGTTATGTCACAGTGGGGGAAAGTGCGTTGTGATGTCACAATCGGTGAAAGGGCATTGTGATGTCACAATGGGGAAAACTGCATTGTGATGTCACAATGGGGAAAACTGCATTGTGATGTCACAATGGGGGAACAGGCATTGTGATGTCACAATGGGGGAAAGGGCATTGTGATGTCACAATGGGGGAAAGGGCATTGTGATGTCACAATGGTGGAAATGGCATTGTGATGTCACAATGAGGAAAAGGGCATTGTGATGTAACAATGGGGAAAATGGAATTCTGATGTCACAATGGGGGAAAGGGCATTGTGATGTCACAATGGGGGAAAGGGCATTGTGATGTCACAATGGGGAAAAGGGCATTGTAATGTCACAATGGGGAAAAGGGCATTGTGATGTCACAATGGGGGAAAAGGGCATTGTGATGTCACAATGGGGAAAACTGCATTGTGATGTCACAATGGGGAAAACTACATTGTGATGTCACAATGGGGGAAAGGGCATTGTGATGTCACAATGGGGGAAAGTGCATTGTGATGTCACAATGGGGAAAACTGCATTGTGATGTCACAATGGGGGAACAGGCATTGTGATGTCACAATGGGGAAAAGGGCATTGAGATGTCACAGTGGGGGAAAGGGCATTGTGATGTCACAATGGGGGAAACGGCATTGTGAAGTCACAATGAGGAAAAGGGCATTGTGATGTCGCAATGGGGAAATGGAATTGTGATGTCACAATGGGGGAAAGGGCATTGTGATGTCACAATGGGGGTAAGGGCATTGTGATGTCACAATGGGGGAAAGGGCATTGTGATGCCACAATAGGGGAAAAGGCATTGTGATGTCACAATGGGGGAAAGGGCATTGTAATGTCACAGTGGGGGGAAAGTGCATTGTGATGTCACAGTGGGGGAAAGTGCATTGTGATGTCACAGTGGGGTAAAGGGCATTGTGATGTCACAATGGGGGAAAGGGCATTGTGTTGTCACAATGGGGGAAAGGGCATTGTGATGTCACAATAGGGGAAAGGGCAATGTGATGTCACAATGGGGGAAAAGTGCATTGTGATGTCACAGTGGGGGAAAAGTGCATTGTGATGTCACAGTGGGGGAAAATGCATTGTTATGTCACAATGGTGGAAAAGTGCATTGTGATGTGACAGTGGGAGAAAAGTGCATTGTGATGTCACAGTGGGGGAAAATGCATTGTTATGTCACAGTGGGGGAAAGTGCGTTGTGATGTCACAATCGGTGAAAGGGCATTGTGATGTCACAATGGGGAAAACTGCATTGTGATGTCACAATGGGGAAAACTGCATTGTGATGTCACAATGGGGGAACAGGCATTGTGATGTCACAATGGGGGAAAGGGCATTGTGATGTCACAATGGGGGAAAGGGCATTGTGATGTCACAATGAGGAAAAGGGCATTGTGATGTCACAATGGGGAAAATGGAATTCTGATGTCACAATGGGGGAAAGGGCATTGTGATGTCACAATGGGGAAAATGGAATTGTGATGTCACAATGGGGGAAAGGGCATTGTGATGTCACAATGGGGGAAAAGGGCATTGTGATGTCACAATGGGGGAAACGGCATTGTGATATCACAATAGGGGAAAGGGCTTTGTGATGTCACAATGGGGGAAAGTTCATTGTGATGTCACAATGGGGAAAGGGCATTGTGATGTCACAATGGGGGAAAAGTGCATTGTGATGTCACAATGGGGGAAAAGTGCATTGTGATGTCACAATGGGGGAAAAGTGCATTGTGATGTCACAGTGGGGGAAAAGTGCATTGTGATGTCACAGCGGGGGAAAATGCATTGTTATGTCACAATGGTGGAAAAGTGCATTGTGATGTGACAGTGGGAGAAAAGTGCATTGTGATGTCACAGTGGGGGAAAATGCATTGTTATGTCACAGTGGGGGAAAGTGCGTTGTGATGTCACAATCGGTGAAAGGGCATTGTGATGTCACAATGGGGAAAACTGCATTGTGATGTCACAATGGGGAAAACTGCATTGTGATGTCACAATGGGGGAACAGGCATTGTGATGTCACAATGGGGGAAAGGGCATTGTGATGTCACAATGGGGGAAAGGGCATTGTGATGTCACAATGGTGGAAATGGCATTGTGATGTCACAATGAGGAAAAGGGCATTGTGATGTCACAATGGGGAAAATGGAATTCTGATGTCACAATGGGGGAAAGGGCATTGTGATGTCACAATGGGGGAAAGGGCATTGTGATGTCACAATGGGGAAAAGGGCATTGTAATGTCACAATGGGGAAAAGGGCATTGTGATGTCACAATGGGGGAAAAGGGCATTGTGATGTCACAATGGGGAAAACTGCATTGTGATGTCACAATGGGGAAAACTACATTGTGATGTCACAATGGGGGAAAGGGCATTGTGATGTCACAATGGGGGAAAGTGCATTGTGATGTCACAATGGGGAAAACTGCATTGTGATGTCACAATGGGGGAACAGGCATTGTGATGTCACAATGGGGAAAAGGGCATTGAGATGTCACAGTGGGGGAAAGGGCATTGTGATGTCACAATGGGGGAAACGGCATTGTGAAGTCACAATGAGGAAAAGGGCATTGTGATGTCGCAATGGGGAAATGGAATTGTGATGTCACAATGGGGGAAAGGGCATTGTGATGTCACAATGGGGGTAAGGGCATTGTGATGTCACAATGGGGGAAAGGGCATTGTGATGCCACAATAGGGGAAAAGGCATTGTGATGTCACAATGGGGGAAAGGGCATTGTAATGGCACAGTGGGGGAAAAGTGCATTGTGATGTCACAGTGGGGGAAAGTGCATTGTGATGTCACAGTGGGGTAAAGGGCATTGTGATGTCACAATGGGGGAAAGGGCATTGTGTTGTCACAATGGGGGAAAGGGCATTGTGATGTCACAATAGGGGAAAGGGCAATGTGATGTCACAATGGGGGAAAAGTGCATTGTGATGTCACAGTGGGGGAAAAGTGCATTGTGATGTCACAGTGGGGGAAAATGCATTGTTATGTCACAATGGTGGAAAAGTGCATTGTGATGTGACAGTGGGAGAAAAGTGCATTGTGATGTCACAGTGGGGGAAAATGCATTGTTATGTCACAGTGGGGGAAAGTGCGTTGTGATGTCACAATCGGTGAAAGGGCATTGTGATGTCACAATGGGGAAAACTGCATTGTGATGTCACAATGGGGAAAACTGCATTGTGATGTCACAATGGGGGAACAGGCATTGTGATGTCACAATGGGGGAAAGGGCATTGTGATGTCACAATGGGGGAAAGGGCATTGTGATGTCACAATGAGGAAAAGGGCATTGTGATGTCACAATGGGGAAAATGGAATTCTGATGTCACAATGGGGGAAAGGGCATTGTGATGTCACAATGGGGAAAATGGAATTGTGATGTCACAATGGGGGAAAGGGCATTGTGATGTCACAATGGGGGAAAAGGGCATTGTGATGTCACAATGGGGGAAACGGCATTGTGATATCACAATAGGGGAAAGGGCTTTGTGATGTCACAATGGGGGAAAGTTCATTGTGATGTCACAATGGGGAAAGGGCATTGTGATGTCACAATGGGGGAAAAGTGCATTGTGATGTCACAATGGGGGAAAAGTGCATTGTGATGTCACAATGGGGGAAAAGTGCATTGTGATGTCACAGTGGGGGAAAAGTGCATTGTGATGTCACAGCGGGGGAAAGTGCATTGTGATGCCACAGTGGGGAAAAGGGCATTGTGTTGTCACAATGGAGGAAAGGGCACTGTGATGTCACAGTGGGAGAGAGGGCATTGTGATGTCACAATGGGGGAAAGGGCATTGTGATGTCACAATGGGGGAAAGGGCATTGTGATGTCACAATGGGGAAAACAGCATTGTGATGTCACAATGGGGAAAACTGCATTGTGATGTCACAATGGGGGAACGGGCATTGTGATGTCACAATGTTGTAAAGGGCATTGTGATGTCACAATGGGGAAAAGGGCATTGTGATGTCACAATGGGGGAAAGGGCATTGTGATGTCACAATGGGGGAAAAGGGCATTGTGATATCACAATGGGGGAAAAGGCATTGTGATGTCTCAATGGGGGAAAAGGCATTGTGATGTCACAATGGGGGAAAGGGCATTGTGATGTCACAATGGGGAAAAGTGCATTGTGATGTCACAGAGTGGGAAAGTGCGTTGTGATGTCACAGTGCGGGAAAGGGCATTGTGATGTCACAGTGGGGAAAATGCATTGTGATGTCACAATGGGGGAAAGGGCATTGTGATGTCACAATGGGGAAATGGGCATTGTGATGTCACAATGGGGGAAAACTGCATTGTGATGTCACAATGGGGAAAACTACATTGTGATGTCACAATGGGGGGAAGGGCATTGTGTTGTCACAATGGAGGAAAGGGCATTGTGATGTCACAGTGGGAGAGAGGGCATTGTGATGTCACAATGGGGGAAAGGGCATTGTGATGTCACAATGGGGGAAAGGGCATTGTGATGTCACAATGGGGGAAAGGGCATTGTGATGTCACAATGGGGGAAAGGGCATTGTGATGTCACAATGGGGAAAACAGCATTGTGATGTCACAATGGGGAAAACTGCATTGTGATGTCACAATGGGGAACGGGCATTGTGATGTCACAATGTTGTAAAGGGCATTGTGATGTCACAATGGGGGAAAGGGCATTGTGATGTCACAATGGGGGAAAGGGCATTGTGATGTCACAATGGGGGAAAAGGGCATTGTGATATCACAATGGGGGAAAAGGCATTGTGATGTCTCAATGGGGGAAACGGCATTGTGATGTCACAATGGGGGAAAGGGCATTGTGATATCACAATGGAGAAAAGTGCATTGTGATGTCACAGAGTGGGAAAGTGCGTTGTGATGTCACAGTGGGGGAAAGAGCATTGTGATGTCACAATGGGGGAAAGGGCATTGTGTTGTCACAATGGGGGAAAGGGCATTGTGATGTCACAATAGGGGAAAGGGCATTGTGATGTCACAATGTGGGAAAAGTGCATTGTTATGTCATAGTGGGGGAAAAGTGCATTGTGATGTCACAGTTGGGAAAATGCATTGTGATGTCACAATGGGGGAAAGGGCATTGTGATGTCACAATGGGGAAAAGGGCATTGTGATGTCACAATGGGGAAAAGGGCATTGTGATGTCACAATGGGGGAAAAGGGCATTGTGATGTCACAATGGGGAAAACTGCATTGTGATGTCACAATGGGGAAAACTACATTGTGATGTCACAATGGGGGGAAGGGCATTGTGATGTCACAATGGGGGAAAGGGCATTGTGATGTCACAGTGGGGGAAAAGGGCATTGTGATGTCACAATGGGCAAAAGGGCATTGTGATGTCACAATGGGGGAAAATGCATTGTGATGTCACAGTGGGGGAAAGGGCATTGTGATGTCACAATGGGGAAAAGGGCATTGTGTTGTCACAATGGAGGAAAGGGCATTGTGATGTCACAGTGGGGGAGAGGGCATTGTGATGTCACAATGGGGGAAAGGGCATTGTGATGTCACAATGGGGAAAACTGCATTGTGATGTCACAATGGGGAAAACTGCATTGTGATGTCACAATGGGGGAACGGGCATTGTGATGTCACAATGGGGGACAGGGCATTGTGATGTCACAATTTGGGAAATGGCATTGTGATGTCACAATGGGGGAAAGGGCATTGTGATGCCACAGTGGGGAAAAGGGCATTGTGTTGTCACAATGGAGGAAAGGGCACTGTGATGTCACAGTGGGAGAGAGGGCATTGTGATGTCACAATGGGGGAAAGGGCATTGTGATGTCACAATGGGGGAAAGGGCATTGTGATGTCACAATGGGGAAAACAGCATTGTGATGTCACAATGGGGAAAACTGCATTGTGATGTCACAATGGGGGAACGGGCATTGTGATGTCACAATGTTGTAAAGGGCATTGTGATGTCACAATGGGGAAAAGGGCATTGTGATGTCACAATGGGGGAAAGGGCATTGTGATGTCACAATGGGGGAAAAGGGCATTGTGATATCACAATGGGGGAAAAGGCATTGTGATGTCTCAATGGGGGAAAAGGCATTGTGATGTCACAATGGGGGAAAGGGCATTGTGATGTCACAATGGGGAAAAGTGCATTGTGATGTCACAGAGTGGGAAAGTGCGTTGTGATGTCACAGTGCGGGAAAGGGCATTGTGATGTCACAATGGGGGAAAGGGCATTGTGTTGTCACAATGGGGGAAAGGGCATTGTAATGTCACAATAGGGGAAAGGGCACTGTGATGTCACAATGTGGGAAAAGTGCATTGTTATGTCATAGTGGGGGAAAAGTGCATTGTGATGTCACAGTGGGGAAAATGCATTGTGATGTCACAATGGGGGAAAGGGCATTGTGATGTCACAATGGGGAAATGGGCATTGTGATGTCACAATGGGGGAAAAGGGCATTGTGATGTCACAATGGGGAAAACTGCATTGTGATGTCACAATGGGGGAAAGGGCATTGTGATGTCACAATGGGGAAATGGGCATTGTGATGTCACAATGGGGGAAAAGGGCATTGTGATGTCACAATGGGGAAAACTGCATTGTGATGTCACAATTGGGAAAACTACATTGTGATGTCACAATGGGGGGAAGGGCATTGTGTTGTCACAATGGAGGAAAGGGCATTGTGATGTCACAGTGGGAGAGAGGGCATTGTGATGTCACAATGGGGGAAAGGGCATTGTGATGTCACAATGGGGGAAAGGGCATTGTGATGTCACAATGGGGGAAAGGGCATTGTGATGTCACAATGGGGAAAACAGAATTGTGATGTCACAATGGGGAAAACTGCATTGTGATGTCACAATGGGGAACGGGCATTGTGATGTCACAATGTTGTAAAGGGCATTGTGATGTCACAATGGGGGAAAGGGCATTGTGATGTCACAATGGGGGAAAGGGCATTGTGATGTCACAATGGGGGAAAAGGGCATTGTGATATCACAATGGGGGAAAAGGCATTGTGATGTCTCAATGGGGGAAACGGCATTGTGATGTCACAATGGGGGAAAGGGCATTGTGATATCACAATGGAGAAAAGTGCATTGTGATGTCACAGAGTGGGAAAGTGCGTTGTGATGTCACAGTGGAGGAAAGAGCATTGTGATGTCACAATGGGGGAAAGGGCATTGTGATGTCACAATAGGGGAAAGGGCATTGTGATGTCACAATGTGGGAAAAGTGCATTGTTATGTCATAGTGGGGGAAAAGTGCATTGTGATGTCACAGTTGGGAAAATGCATTGTGATGTCACAATGGGGGAAAGGGCATTGTGATGTCACAATGGGGAAAAGGGCATTGTGATGTCACAATGGGGAAAAGGGCATTGTGATGTCACAATGGGGGAAAAGGGCATTGTGATGTCACAATGGGGAAAACTGCATTGTGATGTCACAATGGGGAAAACTACATTGTGATGTCACAATGGGGGGAAGGGCATTGTGATGTCACAATGGGGGAAAGGGCATTGTGATGTCACAGTGGGGGAAAAGGGCATTGTGATGTCACAATGGGCAAAAGGGCATTGTGATGTCACAATGGGGGAAAGTGCATTGTGATGTCACAGTGGGGGAAAGGGCATTGTGATGTCACAATGGGGAAAAGGGCATTGTGTTGTCACAATGGAGGAAAGGGCATTGTGATGTCACAGTGGGGGAGAGGGCATTGTGATGTCACAATGGGGGAAAGGGCATTGTGATGTCACAATGGGGAAAACTGCATTGTGATGTCACAATGGGGGAACGGGCATTGTGATGTCACAATGGGGGACAGGGCATTGTGATGTCACAATTTGGGAAATGGCATTGTGATGTCACAATGGGGGAAAGGGCATTGTGATGTCACAGTGGGGGAAAAGGGCATTGTGATGTCACAATGGGCAAAAGGGCATTGTGATGTCACAATGGGGGAAAGCGCATTGTGATGTCACAATGGGGGTAGGGGCATTGTGATGTCACAATGGGGGAATGGGCATTGTGATGTCACAATGGGGAAAACTGCATTGTGATGTCACAATGGGGAACACTGTATTGTGATGTCACAATGGGGGAAAAGTGCATTGTGATGTCACAGTGGGGGAAAAGTGCATTGTGATGTCACAGTGGGGGAAAGTGCATTGTGATGTCACAGTGGGGGAAAGGGCATTGTGATGTCACAGTGGGGAAAAGGGCATTGTGTTGTCACAATGGAGGAAAGGGCATTGTGATGTCACAGTGGGGGAGAGGGCATTGTGATGTCACAATGGGGGAAAGGGCATTGTGATGACACAATGGGGGAAAGGGCATTGTGATGTCACAATAGGGGAAAGGGCATTGTGATCTGACAATGGGGGAAAGGGCATTGCGATGTCACAATGGGGGATTAGGGCATTGTGATGTCACAATGGGGGAAAAGGCATTGTGATGTCTCAATGGGGAAAACGGCATTGTGATGTCACAATGGGGGAAAGGGCATTGTGATGTCACAATGGGGGAAAGTGCATTGTGATGTCACAATGGGGAAAAATGCATTGTGATGTCACAGAGGGGGAAAGTGCGTTGTGATGTCACAGTGGGGGAAAGGGCATTGTGATGTCACAATGGGGGAAAAGGCATTGTGTTGTCACAATGGGGGAAAGGGCATTGTGATGTCACAATAGGGGAAAGGGCATTGTGATGTCACAATGTGGGAAAAGTGCATTGTGATGTCACAGTGGGGAAAACTGCATTGTGATGTCACAATGGGGGAACGGGCATTGTGATGTCACAATGGGGGACAGGGCATTGTGATGTCACAATTTGGGAAATGGCATTGTGATGTCACAATGGGGGAAAGGGCATTGTGATGTCACAGTGGGGGAAAAGGGCATTGTGATGTCACAATGGGCAAAAGGGCATTGTGATGTCACAATGGGGGAAAGCGCATTGTGATGTCACAATGGGGGTAGGGGCATTGTGATGTCACAATGGGGGAATGGGCATTGTGATGTCACAATGGGGAAAACTGCATTGTGATGTCACAATGGGGAACACTGTATTGTGATGTCACAATGGGGGAAAAGTGCATTGTGATGTCACAGTGGGGGAAAAGTGCATTGTGATGTCACAGTGGGGGAAAGTGCATTGTGATGTCACAGTGGGGGAAAGGGCATTGTGATGTCACAGTGGGGAAAAGGGCATTGTGTTGTCACAATGGAGGAAAGGGCATTGTGATGTCACAGTGGGGGAGAGGGCATTGTGATGTCACAATGGGGGAAAGGGCATTGTGATGACACAATGGGGGAAAGGGCATTGTGATGTCACAATAGGGGAAAGGGCATTGTGATCTGACAATGGGGGAAAGGGCATTGCGATGTCACAATGGGGGATTAGGGCATTGTGATGTCACAATGGGGGAAAAGGCATTGTGATGTCTCAATGGGGAAAACGGCATTGTGATGTCACAATGGGGGAAAGGGCATTGTGATGTCACAATGGGGGAAAGTGCATTGTGATGTCACAATGGGGAAAAATGCATTGTGATGTCACAGAGGGGGAAAGTGCGTTGTGATGTCACAGTGGGGGAAAGGGCATTGTGATGTCACAATGGGGGAAAAGGCATTGTGTTGTCACAATGGGGGAAAGGGCATTGTGATGTCACAATAGGGGAAAGGGCATTGTGATGTCACAATGTGGGAAAAGTGCATTGTGATGTCACAGTGGGGGAAAAGTGCATTGTGATGTCACAGTGGGGAAAATGCATTGTGATGTCACAACGGGGGAAAGGGCATTGTGATGTCACAATGGGGAAAAGGGCATTGTGATGTCACAATGGGGAAAAGGGCATTGTGATGTCACAATGGGGGAAAAGGGCATTGTGATGTCACAATGGGGAAAACTGCATTGTGATGTCACAATGGGGAAAACTACATTGTGATGTCACAATGGGGGAAAGGGCATTGTGATGTCACAATGGGGGAAAGTGCATTGTGATGTCACAATGGGGAAAACTGCATTGTGATGTCACAATGGGGGAACAGGCATTGTGATGTCACAATGGGGGAAAGGGCATTGAGATGTCACAGGGGGGAAAGGGCATTGTGATGTCACAATGGGGGAAACGGCATTGTGAAGTCACAATTAGGAAAAGGGCATTGTGGTGTCACAATTGGGGATATGGAATTGTGATGTCACAATGGGGGAAAGGGCATTGTGATGTCACAATGGGGAAAACTGCATTGTGATGTCACAATGGGGAAAACTGCATTGTGATGTCACAATGGGGGAACGGGCATTGTGATGTCACAATGTTGTAAAGGGCATTGTGATGTCACAATGGGGGAAAGAGCAATGTGATGTCACAATGGGGGAAAGGGCATTGTGATGTCACAATGGGGGAAAAGGGCATTGTGATATCACAATGGGGGAAAAGGCATTGTGATGTCTCAATGGGGGAAACGGCATTGTGATGTCACAATGGGGGAAAGGGCATTGTGATATCACAATGGAGAAAAGTGCATTGTGATGTCACAGAGTGGGAAAGTGCGTTGTGATGTCACAGTGGGGGAAAGAGCATTGTGATGTCACAATGGGGGAAAGGGCATTGTGATGTCACAATAGGGGAAAGGGCATTGTGATGTCACAATGGGGGAAAGGGCATTGTGATGTCACAGTGGGGGAAAAGGGCATTGTGATGTCACAATGGGCAAAAGGGCATTGTGATGTCACAATGGGGGAAAGTGCATTGTGATGTCACAGTGGGGGAAAGGGCATTGTGATGTCACAATGGGGAAAAGGGCATTGTGTTGTCACAATGGAGGAAAGGGCATTGTGATGTCACAGTGGGGGAGAGGGCATTGTGATGTCACAATGGGGGAAAGGGCATTGTGATGTCACAATGGGGAAAACTGCATTGTGATGTCACAATGGGGAAAACTGCATTGTGATGTCACAATGGGGGAACGGGCATTGTGATGTCACAATGGGGGACAGGGCATTGTGATGTCACAATTTGGGAAATGGCATTGTGATGTCACAATGGGGGAAAGGGCATTGTGATGTCACAGTGGGGGAAAAGGGCATTGTGATGTCACAATGGGCAAAAGGGCATTGTGATGTCACAATGGGGGAAAGCGCATTGTGATGTCACAATGGGGGTAGGGGCATTGTGATGTCACAATGGGGGAATGGGCATTGTGATGTCACAATGGGGAAAACTGCATTGTGATGTCACAATGGGGAACACTGTATTGTGATGTCACAATGGGGGAAAAGTGCATTGTGATGTCACAGTGGGGGAAAAGTGCATTGTGATGTCACAGTGGGGGAAAGTGCATTGTGATGTCACAGTGGGGGAAAGGGCATTGTGATGTCACAGTGGGGAAAAGGGCATTGTGTTGTCACAATGGAGGAAAGGGCATTGTGATGTCACAGTGGGGGAGAGGGCATTGTGATGTCACAATGGGGGAAAGGGCATTGTGATGACACAATGGGGGAAAGGGCATTGTGATGTCACAATAGGGGAAAGGGCATTGTGATCTGACAATGGGGGAAAGGGCATTGCGATGTCACAATGGGGGATTAGGGCATTGTGATGTCACAATGGGGGAAAAGGCATTGTGATGTCTCAATGGGGAAAACGGCATTGTGATGTCACAATGGGGGAAAGGGCATTGTGATGTCACAATGGGGGAAAGTGCATTGTGATGTCACAATGGGGAAAAATGCATTGTGATGTCACAGAGGGGGAAAGTGCGTTGTGATGTCACAGTGGGGGAAAGGGCATTGTGATGTCACAATGGGGGAAAAGGCATTGTGTTGTCACAATGGGGGAAAGGGCATTGTGATGTCACAATAGGGGAAAGGGCATTGTGATGTCACAATGTGGGAAAAGTGCATTGTGATGTCACAGTGGGGGAAAAGTGCATTGTGATGTCACAGTGGGGAAAATGCATTGTGATGTCACAACGGGGGAAAGGGCATTGTGATGTCACAATGGGGAAAAGGGCATTGTGATGTCACAATGGGGAAAAGGGCATTGTGATGTCACAATGGGGGAAAAGGGCATTGTGATGTCACAATGGGGAAAACTGCATTGTGATGTCACAATGGGGAAAACTACATTGTGATGTCACAATGGGGGAAAGGGCATTGTGATGTCACAATGGGGGAAAGTGCATTGTGATGTCACAATGGGGAAAACTGCATTGTGATGTCACAATGGGGGAACAGGCATTGTGATGTCACAATGGGGGAAAGGGCATTGAGATGTCACAGGGGGGAAAGGGCATTGTGATGTCACAATGGGGGAAACGGCATTGTGAAGTCACAATTAGGAAAAGGGCATTGTGGTGTCACAATTGGGGATATGGAATTGTGATGTCACAATGGGGGAAAGGGCATTGTGATGTCACAATGGGGAAAACTGCATTGTGATGTCACAATGGGGAAAACTGCATTGTGATGTCACAATGGGGGAACGGGCATTGTGATGTCACAATGTTGTAAAGGGCATTGTGATGTCACAATGGGGGAAAGAGCATTGTGATGTCACAATGGGGGAAAGGGCATTGTGATGTCACAATGGGGGAAAAGGGCATTGTGATATCACAATGGGGGAAAAGGCATTGTGATGTCTCAATGGGGGAAACGGCATTGTGATGTCACAATGGGGGAAAGGGCATTGTGATATCACAATGGAGAAAAGTGCATTGTGATGTCACAGAGTGGGAAAGTGCGTTGTGATGTCACAGTGGGGGAAAGAGCATTGTGATGTCACAATGGGGGAAAGGGCATTGTGATGTCACAATAGGGGAAAGGGCATTGTGATGTCACAATGTGGGAAAAGTGCATTGTTATGTCATAGTGGGGGAAAAGTGCATTGTGATGTCACAGTTGGGAAAATGCATTGTGATGTCACAATGGGGGAAAGGGCATTGTGATGTCACAATGGGGAAAAGGGCATTGTGATGTCACAATGGGGAAAAGGGCATTGTGATGTCACAATGGGGGAAAAGGGCATTGTGATGTCACAATGGGGAAAACTGCATTGTGATGTCACAATGGGGAAAACTACATTGTGATGTCACAATGGGGGGAAGGGCATTGTGATGTCACAATGGGGGAAAGGGCATTGTGATGTCACAGTGGGGGAAAAGGGCATTGTGATGTCACAATGGGCAAAAGGGCATTGTGATGTCACAATGGGGGAAAGTGCATTGTGATGTCACAGCGGGGGAAAGGGCATTGTGATGTCACAATGGGGAAAAGGGCATTGTGTTGTCACAATGGAGGAAAGGGCATTGTGATGTCACAGTGGGGGAGAGGGCATTGTGATGTCACAATGGGGGAAAGGGCATTGTGATGTCACAATGGGGAAAACTGCATTGTGATGTCACAATGGGGAAAACTGCATTGTGATGTCACAATGGGGGAACGGGCATTGTGATGTCACAATGGGGGACAGGGCATTGTGATGTCACAATTTGGGAAATGGCATTGTGATGTCACAATGGGGGAAAGGGCATTGTGATGTCACAGTGGGGGAAAAGGGCATTGTGATGTCACAATGGGCAAAAGGGCATTGTGATGTCACAATGGGGGAAAGGGCATTGTGATGTCACAATGGGGGTAGGGGCATTGTGATGTCACAATGGGGGAATGGGCATTGTGATGTCACAATGGGGAAAACTGCATTGTGATGTCACAATGGGGAACACTGTATTGTGATGTCACAATGGGGGAAAAGTGCATTGTGATGTCACAGTGGGGGAAAGTGCATTGTGATGTCACAGTGGGGGAAAGGGCATTGTGATGTCACAGTGGGGAAAAGGGCATTGTGTTGTCACAATGGAGGAAAGGGCATTGTGATGTCACAGTGGGGGTGAGGGCATTGTGATGTCACAATGGGGGAAAGGGCATTGTGATGTCACAATGGGGGAAAGGGCATTGTGATGTCACAATAGGGGAAAGGGCATTGTGATCTGACAATGGGGGAAAGGGCATTGCGATGTCACAATGGGGTATTAGGGCATTGTGATGTCACAATGGGGGAAAAGGCATTGTGATGTCTCAATGGGGAAAACGGCATTGTGATGTCACAATGGGGGAAAGGGCATTGTGATGTCACAATGGGGGAAAGTGCATTGTGATGTCACAATGGGGAAAAATGCATTGTGATGTCACAGAGGGGGAAAGTGCGTTGTGATGTCACAGTGGGGGAAAGGGCATTGTGATGTCACAATGGGGGAAAAGGCATTGTGTTGTCACAATGGGGGAAAGGGCATTGTGATGTCACAATAGGGGAAAGGGCATTGTGATGTCACAATGTGGGAAAAGTGCATTGTGATGTCACAGTGGGGGAAAAGTGCATTGTGATGTCACAGTGGGGAAAATGCATTGTGATGTCACAACGGGGGAAAGGGCATTGTGATGTCACAATGGGGAAAAGGGCATTGTGATGTCACAATGGGGAAAAGGGCATTGTGATGTCACAATGGGGGAAAAGGGCATTGTGATGTCACAATGGGGAAAACTGCATTGTGATGTCACAATGGGGAAAACTACATTGTGATGTCACAATGGGGGAAAGGGCATTGTGATGTCACAATGGGGGAAAGTGCATTGTGATGTCACAATGGGGAAAACTGCATTGTGATGTCACAATGGGGGAACAGGCATTGTGATGTCACAATGGGGGAAAGGGCATTGAGATGTCACAGGGGGGAAAGGGCATTGTGATGTCACAATGGGGGAAACGGCATTGTGAAGTCACAATGAGGAAAAGGGCATTGTGGTGTCACAATTGGGGATATGGAATTGTGATGTCACAATGGGGGAAAGGGCATTGTGATGTCACAATGGGGAAAACTGCATTGTGATGTCACAATGGGGAAAACTGCATTGTGATGTCACAATGGGGGAACGGGCATTGTGATGTCACAATGTTGTAAAGGGCATTGTGATGTCACAATGGGGGAAAGAGCATTGTGATGTCACAATGGGGGAAAGGGCATTGTGATGTCACAATGGGGGAAAAGGGCATTGTGATATCACAATGGGGGAAAAGGCATTGTGATGTCTCAATGGGGGAAACGGCATTGTGATGTCACAATGGGGGAAAGGGCATTGTGATGTCACAATGGAGAAAAGTGCATTGTGATGTCACAGAGTGGGAAAGTGCGTTGTGATGTCACAGTGGGGGAAAGGGCATTGTGATGTCACAATGGGGGAAAGGGCATTGTGTTGTCACAATGGGGGAAAGGGCATTGTGATGTCACAATAGGGGAAAGGGCATTGTGATGTCACAATGGGGGAAAAGGGCATTGTGATGTCACAATGGGGAAAACTGCATTGTGATGTCACAATGGGGGAAAGGGCATTGTGATGTCACAATGGGGAAAAGGGCATTGTGATGTCACAATGGGGAAAAGGGCATTGTGATGTCACAATGGGGGAAAAGGGCATTGTGATGTCACAATGGGGAAAACTGCATTGTGATGTCACAATGGGGAAAACTACATTGTGATGTCACAATGGGGGGAAGGGCATTGTGATGTCACAATGGGGGAAAGTGCATTGTGATGTCACAGTGGGGGAAAGGGCATTGTGATGTCACAATGGGGAAAAGGGCATTGTGTTGTCACAATGGAGGAAAGGGCATTGTGATGTCACAGTGGGGGAGAGGGCATTGTGATGTCACAATGGGGGAAAAGGGCATTGTGATGTCACAATGGGGAAAACTGCATTGTGATGTCACAATGGGGAAAACTACATTGTGATGTCACAATGGGGGGAAGGGCATTGTGATGTCACAATGGGGGAAAGTGCATTGTGATGTCACAGTGGGGGAAAGGGCATTGTGATGTCACAATGGGGAAAAGGGCATTGTGTTGTCACAATGGAGGAAAGGGCATTGTGATGTCACAGTGGGGGAGAGGGCATTGTGATGTCACAATGGGGGAAAGGGCATTGTGATGTCACAATGGGGAAAACTGCATTGTGATGTCACAATGGGGAAAACTGCATTGTGATGTCACAATGGGGGAACGGGCATTGTGATGTCACAATGGGGGACAGGGCATTGTGATGTCACAATGGGGGAAATGGCATTGTGATGTCACAATGGGGGAAAGGGCATTGTGATGTCACAGTGGGGGAAAAGGGCATTGTGATGTCACAATGGGCAAAAGGGCATTGTGATGTCACAATGGGGG
This sequence comes from Eleutherodactylus coqui, assembly GCA_035609135.1. NCBI lineage: Eukaryota > Metazoa > Chordata > Amphibia > Anura > Eleutherodactylidae > Eleutherodactylus > Eleutherodactylus coqui. The sequence goes on along the minus strand of CM069412.1, from coordinate 175,139,147 downwards.
AAAGGGCATTGTGATGTCACAATGGGGGTAGGGGCATTGTGATGTCACAATGGGGGAATGGGCATTGTGATGTCACAATGGGGAAAACTGCATTGTGATGTCACAATGGGGAACACTGTATTGTGATGTCACAATGGGGGAAAAGTGCATTGTGATGTCACAGTGGGGGAAAAGTGCATTGTGATGTCACAGTGGGGGAAAGTGCATTGTGATGTCACAGTGGGGGAAAGGGCATTGTGATGTCACAGTGGGGAAAAGGGCATTGTGTTGTCACAATGGAGGAAAGGGCATTGTGATGTCACAGTGGGGGAGAGGGCATTGTGATGTCACAATGGGGGAAAGGGCATTGTGATGTCACAATGGGGGAAAGGGCATTGTGATGTCACAATAGGGGAAAGGTCATTGTGATCTGACAATGGGGGAAAGGGCATTGTGATGTCACAATGGGGGAAAAGGGCATTGTGATGTCACAATGGGGGAAAAGGCATTGTGATGTCTCAATGGGGAAAACGGCATTGTGATGTCACAATGGGGGAAAGGGCATTGTGATGTCACAATGGGGGAAAGTGCATTGTGATGTCACAATGGGGAAAAATGCATTGTGATGTCACAGAGGGGGAAAGTGCATTGTGATGTCACAGTGGGGGAAAGGGCATTGTGATGTCACAATGGGGGAAAAGGCATTGTGTTGTCACAATGGGGGAAAGGGCATTGTGATGTCACAATAGGGGAAAGGGCATTGTGATGTCACAATGGGGGAAAAGTGCATTGTGATGTCACAGTGGGGGAAAAGTGCATTGTGATGTCACAGTGGGGAAAATGCATTGTGATGTCACAACGGGGGAAAGGGCATTGTGATGTCACAATGGGGAAAAGGGCATTGTGATGTCACAATGGGGAAAAGGGCATTGTAATGTCACAATGGGAAAAAGGGCATTGTGATGTCACAATGGGGGAAAAGGGCATTGTGATGTCACAATGGGGAAAACTGCATTGTGATGTCACAATGGGGAAAACTACATTGTGATGTCACAATGGGGGAAAGGGCATTGTGATGTCACAATGGGGGAAAGTGCATTGTGATGTCACAATGGGGAAAACTGCATTGTGATGTCACAATGGGGGAACAGGCATTGTGATGTCACAATGGGGAAAGGGCATTGAGATGTCACAGGGGGGAAAGGGCATTGTGATGTCACAATGGGGGAAATGGCATTGTGAAGTCACAATGAGGAAAAGGGCATTGTGATGTCACAATTGGGGATATGGAATTGTGATGTCACAATGGGGGAAAGGGCATTGTGATGTCACAATGGGGGTAAGGGCATTGTGATGTCACAATGGGGGAAAGGGCATTGTGATGCCACAATAGGGGAAAGGGCATTGTGATGTCACAGTGGGGGAAAAGGGCATTGTGATGTCACAACGGGCAAAAGGGCATTGTGATGTCACAATGGGGGAAAGGGCATTGTGATGTCACAATGGGGGTCGGGGCATTGTGATGTCACAATGGGGGAATGGGCATTGTGATGTCACAATGGGGAAAACTGCATTGTGATGTCACAATGGGGAACACTGTATTGTGATGTCACAATGGGGGAAAAGTGCATTGTGATGTCACAGTGGGGAAAAGTGCATTGTGATGTCACAGTGGGGGAAAGTGCATTGTGATGTCACAGTGGGGGAAAGGGCATTGTGATGTCACAATATGGGAAAGGGCATTGTGATGTCACAGTGGGGGAAAAGGGCATTGTGATGTCACAACGGGCAAAAGGGCATTGTGATGTCACAATGGGGGAAGGGGAATTGTGATGTCACAATGGGGGTCGGGGCATTGTGATGTCACAATGGGGGAATGGGCATTGTGATGTCACAATGGGGAAAACTGCATTGTGATGTCACAATGGGGAACACTGTATTGTGATGTCACAATGGGGGAAAAGTGCATTGTGATGTCACAGTGGGGAAAAGTGCATTGTGATGTCACAGTGGGGGAAAGTGCATTGTGATGTCACAGTGGGGGAAAGGGCATTGTGATGTCACAGTGGGGAAAAGGGCATTGTGTTGTCACAATGGAGGAAAGGGCATTGTGATGTCACAGTGGGGGAGAGGGCATTGTGATGTCACAATGGGGGAAAGGGCATTGTGATGTCACAATGGGGGAAAGGGCATTGTGATGTCACAATAGGGGAAAGGGCATTGTGATGTCACAATGGGGGAAAAGGGCATTGTGATGTCACAATGGGGGAAAAGGCATTGTGATGTCTCAATGGGGAAAACGGCATTGTGATGTCACAATGGGGGAAAGGGCATTGTGATGTCACAATGGGGGAAAGTGCATTGTGATGTCACAATGGGGAAAAATGCATTGTGATGTCACAGAGGGGGAAAGTGCGTTGTGATGTCACAGTGGGGGAAAGGGCATTGTGATGTCACAATGGGGGAAAAATCATTGTGTTGTCACAATGGGGGAAAGGGCATTGTGATGTCACAATAGGGGAAAAGGCATTGTGATGTCACAATGGGGGAAAAGTGCATTGTGATGTCACAGTGGGGGAAAAGTGCATTGTGATGTCACAGTGGGGAAAATGCATTGTGATGTCACAGCGGGGGAAAGGGCATTGTGATGTCACAATGGGGAAAAGGGCATTGTGATGTCACAATGGGGAAAAGGGCATTGTAATGTCACAATGGGGAAAAGGGCATTGTGATGTCACAATAGGGGGAAAGGGCATTGTGATGTCACAATGGGGAAAACTGCATTGTGATGTCACAATGGGGAAAACTACATTGTGATGTCACAATGGGGGAAAGGGCATTGTGATGTCACAATGGGGGAAAGTGCATTGTGATGTCACAATGGGGAAAACTGCATTGTGAAGTCACAATGAGGAAAAGGGCATTGTGATGTCACAATTGGGGAAATGGAATTGTGATGTCACAATGGGGGAAAGGGCATTGTGATGTCACAATGGGGGTAAGGGCATTGTGATGTCACAATGGGGGAAAGGGCATTGTGATGCCACAATAGGGGAAAGGGCATTGTGATGTCACAATGGGGGAAAGGGCATTGTGATGTCACAGTGGGGGAAAAGTGCATTGTGATGTCGCAGTGGGGGAAAGTGCATTGTGATGTCACAGTGGGGTAAAGGGCATTGTGATGTCACAATGGGGGAAAGGGCATTGTGTTGTCACAATGGGGGAAAGGGCATTGTGATGTCACAATAGGGGAAAGGGCAATGTGATGTCACAATGGGGGAAAAGGGCATTGTGATGTCACAGTGGGGGAAAAGTGCATTGTGATGTCACAGTGGGGGAAAATGCATTGTTATGTCACAATGGTGGAAAAGTGCATTGTGATGTCACAGTGGGAGAAAAGTGCATTGTGATGTCACAGTGGGGGAAAATGCATTGTTATGTCACAGTGGGGGAAAGTGCATTGTGATGTCACAATCGGTGAAAGGGCATTGTGATGTCACAATGGGGGAACGGGCATTGTGATGTCACAATGGGGGAAAGGGCATTGTGATGTCACAATGGGGGAAAGGGCATTGTGATGTCACAATGGGGAAAACTGCACTGTGATGTCACAATGGGGAAAACTGCATTATGATGTCACAATGGGGGAAAGGGCATTGTGATGTCACAATGGGGAAAACTGCACTGTGATGTCACAATGAGGAAAACTGCATTGTGATGTCATAATGGGGGAAAGGGCATTGTGATGCCACAATAGGGGAAAGGGCATTGTGATGTCACAATGGGGGAAAGGGCATTGTGATGTCACAGTGGGGAAAAAGTGCATTGTGATGTCACAGTGGGGGAAAGTGCATTCTGATGTCACAGTGGGGTTAGGGCATTGTGATGTCACAATGGGGGAAAGGGCATTGTGTTGTCACAATGGAGGAAAGGGCATTGTGATGTCACAATGAGGGAGAGGGCATTGTGATGTCACAATGGGGGAAAAGTGCATTGTGATGTCACAGTGGGGGAAAAGTGCATTGTGATGTCACAGTGGGGGAAAATGCATGGTTATATCACAATGGGGGAAAAGTGCATTGTGATGTCACAGTGGGGGGAAAGTGCATTGTGATGTCACAGTGGGGGAAAATGAATTGTTATGTCACAGTGGGGGAAAGTACATTGTGATGTCACAATGGGGGAACAGGCATTGTGATGTCACAAAGGGGGAAAGGGCATTGTGATGTCACAATGGGGAAAAGGGCATTGTGATGTCACAATGGGGAAAACTGCATTGTGATGTCACAATGGGGAAAACTGCATTGTGATGTCACAATGGGGGAACAGGCATTGTGATGTCACAATGGGGGAAAGGGCATTGTGATGTCACAATGGGGGAAAGGGCATTGTGATGTCACAATGGGGGAAAGGGCATTGTGATGTCACAATGGTGGAAAGGGCATTGTGATGTCACAATGAGGAAAAGGGCATTGTGATGTCACAATGTGGAAAATGGAATTCTGATGTCACAATGGGGGAAAGGGCATTGTGATGTCGCAATGGGGAAAATGGAATTGTGATGTCACAATGGGGGAAAGGGCATTGTGATGTCACAATGGGGGAAAAGGGCATTGTGATGTCACAATGGGGGAAAAGGGCATTGTTATGTCACAATGGGGGAAACTGCATTGTGATATCACAATGGGGGAAAGGGCTTTGTGATGTCACAATGGGGGAAAGTTCATTGTGATGTCACAATGGGGAAAGGGCATTGTGATGTCACAATGGGGGAAAAGTGCATTGTGATGTCACAATGGGGGAAAAGTGCATTGTGATGTCACAATGGGGGAAAAGTGCATTGTGATGTCACAGCGGGGGAAAGTGCATTGTGATGCCACAGTGGGGAAAAGGGCATTGTGTTGTCACAATGGAGGAAAGGGCACTGTGATGTCACAGTGGGAGAGAGGGCATTGTGATGTCACAATGGGGGAAAGGGCATTGTGATGTCACAATGGGGGAAAGGGCATTGTGATGTCACAATGGGGAAAACAGCATTGTGATGTCACAATGGGGAAAAACTGCATTGTGATGTCACAATGGGGGAACGGGCATTGTGATGTCACAATGTTGTAAAGGGCATTGTGATGTCACAATGGGGAAAAGGGCATTGTGATGTCACAATGGGGGAAAGGGCATTGTGATGTCACAATGGGGGAAAAGGGCATTGTGATATCACAATGGGGGAAAAGGCATTGTGATGTCTCAATGGGGGAAAAGGCATTGTGATGTCACAATGGGGGAAAGGGCATTGTGATGTCACAATGGGGAAAAGTGCATTGTGATGTCACAGAGTGGGAAAGTGCGTTGTGATGTCACAGTGCGGGAAAGGGCATTGTGATGTCACAATGGGGGAAAGGGCATTGTGTTGTCACAATGGGGGAAAGGGCATTGTGATGTCACAATAGGGGAAAGGGCATTGTGATGTCACAATGTGGGAAAAGTGCATTGTTATGTCATAGTGGGGGAAAAGTGCATTGTGATGTCACAGTGGGGAAAATGCATTGTGATGTCACAATGGGGGAAAGGGCATTGTGATGTCACAATGGGGAAAAGGGCATTGTGATGTCACAATGGGGGAAAAGGGCATTGTGATGTCACAATGGGGAAAACTGCATTGTGATGTCACAATGGGGAAAACTACATTGTGATGTCACAATGGGGGGAAGGGCATTGTGTTGTCACAATGGAGGAAAGGGCATTGTGATGTCACAGTGGGAGAGAGGGCATTGTGATGTCACAATGGGGGAAAGGGCATTGTGATGTCACAATGGGGGAAAGGGCATTGTGATGTCACAATGGGGGAAAGGGCATTGTGATGTCACAATGGGGAAAACAGCATTGTGATGTCACAATGGGGAAAACTGCATTGTGATATCACAATGGGGGAACGGGCATTGTGATGTCACAATGTTGTAAAGGGCATTGTGATGTCACAATGGGGGAAAGGGCATTGTGATGTCACAATGGGGGAAAGGGCATTGTGATGTCACAATGGGGGAAAAGGGCATTGTGATATCACAATGGGGGAAAAGGCATTGTGATGTCTCAATGGGGGAAACGGCATTGTGATGTCACAATGGGGGAAAGGGCATTGTGATGTCACAATGGAGAAAAGTGCATTGTGATGTCACAGAGTGGGAAAGTGCGTTGTGATGTCACAGTGGGGGAAAGAGCATTGTGATGTCACAATGGGGGAAAGGGCATTGTGTTGTCACAATGAAGGAAAGGGCATTGTGATGTCACAATAGCGGAAAGGGCATTGTGATGTCACAATGTGGGAAAAGTGCATTGTTATGTCATAGTGGGGGAAAAGTGCATTGTGATGTCACAGTGGGGAAAATGCATTGTGATGTCACAATGGGGGAAAGGGCATTGTGATGTCACAATGGGGAAAAGGGCATTGTGATGTCACAATGGGGAAAAGGGCATTGTGATGTCACAATGGGGGAAAAGGGCATTGTGATGTCACAATGGGGAAAACTGCATTGTGATGTCACAATGGGGAAAACTACATTGTGATGTCACAATGGGGGAAAGGGCATTGTGATGTCACAGTGGGGGAAAAGGGCATTGTGATGTCACAATGGGCAAAAGGGCATTGTGATGTCACAATGGGGGAAAGTGCATTGTGATGTCACAGTGGGGGAAAGGGCATTGTGATGTCACAATGGGGAAAAGGGCATTGTGTTGTCACAATGGAGGAAAGGGCATTGTGATGTCACAGTGGGGGAGAGGGCATTGTGATGTCACAATGGGGGAAAGGGCATTGTGATGTCACAATGGGGAAAACTGCATTGTGATGTCACAATGGGGAAAACTGCATTGTGATGTCACAATGGGGGAACGGGCATTGTGATGTCACAATGGGGGACAGGGCATTGTGATGTCACAATGGGGGAAAGGGCATTGTGATGTCACAGTGGGGGAAAAGGGCATTGTGATGTCACAATGGGCAAAAGGGCATTGTGATGTCACAATAGGGGAAAGGGCATTGTGATCTGACAATGGGGGTAGGGGCATTGTGATGTCACAATGGGGGAATGGGCATTGTGATGTCACAATGGGGAAAACTGCATTGTGATGTCACAATGGGTAACACTGTATTGTGATGTCACAAGGGGGGAAAAGTGCATTGTGATGTCACAGTGGGGGAAAAGTGCATTGTGATGTCACAGTGGGGGAAAGTGCATTGTGATGTCACAGTGGGGGAAAGGGCATTGTGATGTCACAGTGGGGAAAAGGGCATTGTGTTGTCACAATGGAGGAAAGGGCATTGTGATGTCACAGTGGGGGAGAGGGCATTGTGATGTCACAATGGGGGAAAGGGCATTGTGATGTCACAATGGGGGAAAGGGCATTGTGATGTCACAATAGGGGAAAGGGCATTGTGATCTGACAATGGGGGAAAGGGCATTGCGATGTCACAATGGGGGAAAAGGGCATTGTGATGTCACAATGGGGGAAAAGGCATTGTGATGTCTCAATGGGGAAAACGGCATTGTGATGTCACAATGGGGGAAAGGGCATTGTGATGTCACAATGGGGGAAAGTGCATTGTGATGTCACAATGGGGAAAAATGCATTGTGATGTCACAGAGGGGGAAAGTGCGTTGTGATATCACAGTGGGGGAAAGGGCATTGTGATGTCACAATGGGGGAAAAGGCATTGTGTTGTCACAATGGGGGAAAGGGCATTGTGATGTCACAATAGGGGAAAGGGCATTGTGATGTCACAATGGGGGAAAAGTGCATTGTGATGTCACAGTGGGGGAAAAGTGCATTGTGATGTCACAGTGGGGAAAATGCATTGTGATGTCACAACGGGGGAAAGGGCATTGTGATGTCACAATGGGGAAAAGGGCATTGTGATGTCACAATGGGGAAAAGGGCATTGTGATGTCACAATGGGGGAAAAGGGCATTGTGATGTCACAATGGGGAAAACTGCATTGTGATGTCACAATGGGGAAAACTATATTGTGATGTCACAATGGGGGAAAGGGCATTGAGATGTCACAGGGGGGAAAGGGCATTGTGATGTCACAATGGGGGGAAACGGCATTGTGAAGTCACAATGAGGAAAAGGGCATTGTGATGTCACAATTCGGGATATGGAATTGTGATGTCACAATGGGGGAAAGGGCATTGTGATGTCACAATGGGGAAAACAGCATTGTGATTTCACAATGGGGAAAACTGCATTGTGATGTCACAATGGGGGAACGGGCATTGTGATGTCACAATGTTGTAAAGGGCATTGTGATGTCACAATGGGGGAAAGGGCATTGTGATGTCACAATGGGGGAAAGGGCATTGTGATGTCACAATGGGGGAAAAGGGCATTGTGATATCACAATGGGGGAAAAGGCATTGTGATGTCTCAATGGGGGAAACGGCATTGTGATGTCACAATGGGGGAAAGGGCATTGTGATGTCACAATGGAGAAAAGTGCATTGTGATGTCACAGAGTGGGAAAGTGCGTTGTGATGTCACAGTGGGGGAAAGGGCATTGTGATGTCACAATGGGGGAAAGGGCATTGTGTTGTCACAATGGGGGAAAGGGCATTGTGATGTCACAATAGGGGAAAGGGCATTGTGATGTCACAATGTGGGAAAAGTGCATTGTTATGTCATAGTGGGGTAAAAGTGCATTGTGATGTCACAGTGGGGAAAATGCATTGTGATGTCACAATGGGGGAAAGGGCATTGTGATGTCACAATGGGGAAAAGGGCATTGTGATGTCACAATGGGGAAAAGGGCATTGTGATGTCACAATGGGGGAAAAGGGCATTGTGATGTCACAATGGGGAAAACTGCATTGTGATGTCACAATGGGGAAAACTACATTGTGATGTCACAATGGGGGGAAGGGCATTGTGATGTCACAATGGGGGAAAGGGCATTGTGATGTCACAGTGGGGGAAAAGGGCATTGTGATGTCACAATGGGCAAAAGGGCATTGTGATGTCACAATGGGGGAAACTGCATTGTGATGTCACAGTGGGGGAAAGGGCATTGTGATGTCACAATGGGGAAAAGGGCATTGTGTTGTCACAATGGAGGAAAGGGCATTGTGATGTCACAGTGGGGGAGAGGGCATTGTGATGTCACAATGGGGGAAAGGGCATTGTGATGTCACAATGGGGAAAACTGCATTGTGATGTCACAATGGGGAAAACTGCATTGTGATGTCACAATGGGGGAACGGGCATTGTGATGTCACAATGGGGGACAGGGCATTGTGATGTCACAATGGGGGAAATGGCATTGTGATGTCACAATGGGGGAAAGGGCATTGTGATGTCACAGTGGGGGAAAAGGGCATTGTGATGTCACAATGGGCAAAAGGGCATTGTGATGTCACAATGGGGGAAAGGGCATTGTGATGTCACAATGGGGGTAGGGGCATTGTGATGTCACAATGGGGGAATGGGCATTGTGATGTCACAATGGGGAAAACTGCATTGTGATGTCACAATGGGGAACACTGTATTGTGATGTCACAATGGGGGAAAAGTGCATTGTGATGTCACAGTGGGGGAAAAGTGCATTGTGATGTCACAGTGGGGGAAAGTGCATTGTGATGTCACAGTGGGGGAAAGGGCATTGTGATGTCACAGTGGGGAAAAGGGCATTGTGTTGTCACAATGGAGGAAAGGGCATTGTGATGTCACAGTGGGGGAGAGGGCATTGTGATGTCACAATGGGGGAAAGGGCATTGTGATGTCACAATGGGGGAAAGGGCATTGTGATGTCACAATAGGGGAAAGGGCATTGTGATCTGACAATGGGGGAAAGGGCATTGTGATGTCACAATGGGGGAAAAGGGCATTGTGATGTCACAATGGGGGAAAAGGCATTGTGATGTCTCAATGGGGAAAACGGCATTGTGATGTCACAATGGGGGAAAGGGCATTGTGATGTCACAATGGGGGAAAGTGCATTGTGATGTCACAATGGGGAAAAATGCATTGTGATGTCACAGAGGGGGAAAGTGCATTGTGATGTCACAGTGGGGGAAAGGGCATTGTGATGTCACAATGGGGGAAAAGGCATTGTGTTGTCACAATGGGGGAAAGGGCATTGTGATGTCACAATAGGGGAAAGGGCATTGTGATGTCACAATGGGGGAAAAGTGCATTGTGATGTCACAGTGGGGGAAAAGTGCATTGTGATGTCACAGTGGGGAAAATGCATTGTGATGTCACAACGGGGGAAAGGGCATTGTGATGTCACAATGGGGAAAAGGGCATTGTGATGTCACAATGGGGAAAAGGCCATTGTAATGTCACAATGGGGAAAAGGGCATTGTGATGTCACAATGGGGGAAAAGGGCATTGTGATGTCACAATGGGGAAAACTGCATTGTGATGTCACAATGGGGAAAACTACATTGTGATGTCACAATGGGGGAAAGGGCATTGTGATGTCACAATGGGGGAAAGTGCATTGTGATGTCACAATGGGGAAAACTGCATTGTGATGTCACAATGGGGGAACAGGCATTGTGATGTCACAATGGGGGAAAGGGCATTGAGATGTCACAGGGGGGAAAGGGCATTGTGATGTCACAATGGGGGAAAGGGCATTGTGATGTCACAATTGGGGATATGGAATTGTGATGTCACAATGGGGGAAAGGGCATTGTGATGTCACAATGGGGGTAAGGGCATTGTGATGTCACAATGGGGGAAAGGGCATTGTGATGCCACAATAGGGGAAAGGGCATTGTGATGTCACAGTGGGGGAAAAGGGCATTGTGATGTCACAACGGGCAAAAGGGCATTGTGATGTCACAATGGGGGTCGGGGCATTGTGATGTCACAATGGGGGAATGGGCATTGTGATGTCACAATGGGGAAAACTGCATTGTGATGTCACAATGGGGAACACTGTATTGTGATGTCACAATGGGGGAAAAGTGCATTGTGATGTCACAGTGGGGAAAAGTGCATTGTGATGTCACAGTGGGGGAAAGTGCATTGTGATGTCACAGTGGGGGAAAGGGCATTGTGATGTCACAATAGGGGAAAGGGCATTGTGATGTCACAGTGGGGGAAAAGGGCATTGTGATGTCACAACGGGCAAAAGGGCATTGTGATGTCGCAATGGGGGAAGGGGAATTGTGATGTCACAATGGGGGTCGGGGCATTGTGATGTCACAATGGGGGAATGGGCATTGTGATGTCACAATGGGGAAAACTGCATTGTGATGTCACAATGGGGAACACTGTATTGTGATGTCACAAATGGGGGAAAAGTGCATTGTGATGTCACAGTGGGGAAAAGTGCATTGTGATGTCACAGTGGGGGAAAGTGCATTGTGATGTCACAGTGGGGGAAAGGGCATTGTGATGTCACAGTGGGGAAAAGGGCATTGTGTTGTCACAATGGAGGAAAGGGCATTGTGATGTCACAGTGGGGGAGAGGGCATTGTGATGTCACAATGGGGGAAAGGGCATTGTGATGTCACAATGGGGGAAAGGGCATTGTGATGTCACAATAGGGGAAAGGGCATTGTGATGTCACAATGGGGGAAAGGGCATTGTGATGTCACAATGGGGGAAAAGGGCATTGTGATGTCACAATGGGGGAAAAGGCATTGTGATGTCTCAATGGGGAAAACGGCATTGTGATGTCACAATGGGGGAAAGGGCATTGTGAAGTCACAATGGGGGAAAGTGCATTGTGATGTCACAATGGGGAAAAATGCATTGTGATGTCACAGAGGGGGAAAGTGCGTTGTGATGTCACAGTGGGGGAAAGGGCATTGTGATGTCACAATGGGGGAAAAATCATTGTGTTGTCACAATGGGGGAAAGGGCATTGTGATGTCACAATAGGGGAAAAGGCATTGTGAAGTCACAATGGGGGAAAAGTGCATTGTGATGTCACAGTGGGGGAAAAGTGCATTGTGATGTCACAGTGGGGAAAATGCATTGTGATGTCACAGCGGGGGAAAGGGCATTGTGATGTCACAATGGGGAAAAGGGCATTGTGATGTCACAATGGGGAAAAGGGCATTGTAATGTCACAATGGGGAAAAGGGCATTGTGATGTCACAATGGGGGAAAAGGGCATTGTGATGTCACAATGGGGAAAACTGCATTGTGATGTCACAATGGGGAAAACTACATTGTGATGTCACAATGGGGGAAAGGGCATTGTGATGTCACAATGGGGGAAAGTGCATTGTGATGTCACAATGGGGAAAACTGCATTGTGAAGTCACAATGAGGAAAAGGGCATTGTGATGTCACAATTGGGGAAATGGAATTGTGATGTCACAATGGGGGAAAGGGCATTGTGATGTCACAATGGGGGTAAGGGCATTGTGATGTCACAATGGGGGAAAGGGCATTGTGATGCCACAATAGGGGAAAGGGCATTGTGATGTCACAATGGGGGAAAGGGCATTGTGATGTCACAGTGGGGGAAAAGTGCATTGTGATGTCACAGTGGGGGAAAGTGCATTGTGATGTCACAGTGGGGTAAAGGGCATTGTGATGTCACAATGGGGGAAAGGGCATTGTGTTGTCACAATGGGGGAAAGGGCATTGTGATGTCACAATAGGGGAAAGGGCAATGTGATGTCACAATGGGGGAAAAGGGCATTGTGATGTCACAGTGGGGGAAAAGTGCATTGTGATGTCACAGTGGGGGAAAATGCATTGTTATGTCACAATGGTGGAAAAGTGCATTGTGATGTCACAGTGGGAGAAAAGTGCATTGTGATGTCACAGTGGGGGAAAATGCATTGTTATGTCACAGTGGGGGAAAGTGCATTGTGATGTCACAATCGGTGAAAGGGCATTGTGATGTCACAATGGGGGAACGGGCATTGTGATGTCACAATGGGGGAAAGGGCATTGTGATGTCACAATGGGGGAAAGGGCATTGTGATGTCACAATGGGGAAAACTGCACTGTGATGTCACAATGGGGAAAACTGCATTATGATGTCACAATGGGGGAACGGGCATTGTGATGTCACAATGGGGGAAAGGGCATTGTGATGTCACAATGGGGGAAAGGGCATTGTGATGTCACAATGGGGAAAACTGCACTGTGATGTCACAATGAGGAAAACTGCATTGTGATGTCATAATGGGGGAAAGGGCATTGTGATGCCACAATAGGGGAAAGGGCATTGTGATATCACAATGGGGGAAAGGGCATTGTGATGTCACAGTGGGGAAAAAGTGCATTGTGATGTCACAGTGGGGGAAAGTGCATTCTGATGTCACAGTGGGGTTAGGGCATTGTGATGTCACAATGGGGGAAAGGGCATTGTGTTGTCACAATGGAGGAAAGGGCATTGTGATGTCACAATGAGGGAGAGGGCATTGTGATGTCACAATGGGGGAAAAGTGCATTGTGATGTCACAGTGGGGGAAAAGTGCATTGTGATGTCACAGTGGGGGAAAATGCATGGTTATATCACAATGGGGGAAAAGTGCATTGTGATGTCACAGTGGGGGAAAAGTGCATTGTGATGTCACAGTGGGGGAAAATGAATTGTTATGTCACAGTGGGGGAAAGTACATTGTGATGTCACAATGGGGGAACAGGCATTGTGATGTCACAAAGGGGGAAAGGGCATTGTGATGTCACAATGGGGAAAAGGGCATTGTGATGTCACAATGGGGAAAACTGCATTGTGATGTCACAATGGGGAAAACTGCATTGTGATGTCACAATGGGGGAACAGGCATTGTGATGTCACAATGGGGGAAAGGGCATTGTGATGTCGCAATGAGGGAAAGGGCATTGTGATGTTCTAATGGTGGAAAGGGCATTGTGATGTCACAATGAGGAAAAGGGCATTGTGATGTCACAATGGGGAAAATGGAATTGTGATGTCACAATGGGGGAAAGGGCATTGTGATGTCACAATGGGGAAAATGGAATTGTGATGTCACAATGGGGGAAAGGGCATTGTGATGTCACAATGGGGGAAAGGGCATTGTGATGTCACAATGGGGGAAAAGGGCATTGTGATATCACAATGGGGGAAAGGGCTTTGTGATGTCACAATGGAGGAAAGTGCATTGTGATGTCACAATGGGGGAAAGGGCATTGTGATGTCACAATGGGGGAAAAGTGCATTGTGATGTCACAATGGGGGGAAAGTGCATTGTGATGTCACAATGGGGGAAAAGTGCATTGTGATGTCACAATGGGGGAAAAGTGCATTGTGATGTCACAGTGGGGGAAAGTGCATTGTGATGTCACAGTGGGGGAAAGTGCATTGTGATGTCACAGTGGGGAAAAGGGCATTGTGATGTCACAATGGGGAAAAGGGCATTGTGTTGTCACAATGGAGGAAAGGGCATTGTGATGTCACAGTGGGGGAGAGGGCATTGTGATGTCACAATGGGGGAAAGGGCATTGTGATGTCACAATGGGGGAAAGGGCATTGTGAAGTCACAATGGGGGAAACTGCATTGTGATGTCACAATGGGGGAACGGGCATTGTGATGTCACAATGGGGGACAGGGCATTGTAATGTCACAATGGGGGAAATGGCATTGTGATGTCACAATGGGGGAATGGGCATTGTGATGTCACAGTGGGGGGAAAGGGCATTGTGATGTCACAATGGGGAAAGGGCATTGTGATGTCACAATGGGGTAGGGCATTGTGATGTCACAATGCGGGTAGGGGCATTGTGATGTCACAATGGGGGAATGGGCATTGTGATGTCACAATGTTGGAAAGGGCATTGTGATGTCACAATGGGGGAAAGGGCATTGTGATGTCACAATGGGGGAAAGGGCATTGTGATGTCACAATGGGGGAAAAGGGCATTGTGATGTCACAATGGGGGAAAAGGCATTGTGATGTCTCAATGGGGGAAACGGCATTGTGATGTCACAATGGGGGAAAGGGCATTGTGATGTCACAGTGGGGGAAAAGTGCATTGTGATGTCACAGTGGGGGAAAAGGGCATTGTGATGTCACAATGGGGGAAAAGGGCATTGTGATGTCACAATGGGGGAAAAGTGCATTGTGATGTCACAGTGGGGGAAAAGTGCATTGTGATGTCACAGTGGGGGAAAATGCATTGTTATGTCACAATGGGGGAAAAGTGCATTGTAATGTCAAAGTGGGGGAAAAGTGCATTGCGATGTCACAGTGGGGGAAAATGCATTGTGATGTCACAGTGGGGGAAAGGGCATTGTGATGTCACAATGGGGGAAAGGGCATTGTGATGTCACAATGGGGAACACTGTATTGTGATGTCACAATGGGGGAACGGGCATTGTGATGTCACAATGGGGGAAACGGCATTGTGATGTCACAATGGGGAAAACTGCATTGTGATGTCACAATGGGGGAACAGGCATTGTGATGTCACAATGGGGGAAAGGGCAATGTGATGTCACAATGGGGGAAAGGGCATTGTGATGTCACAATGGTGGAAAGGGCATTGTGATGTCACAATGAGGAAAAGGGCATTGTGATGTCACAATGGGGAAAATGGAATTGTGATGTCACAATGGGGAAAATGGAATTGTGATGTCACAATGGGGGAAAGGGCATTGTGATGTCTCAATGGGGGAAAAGGGTATTGTGATGTCACAATGGGGGAAAAGGGCATTGTGATGTCACAATGGGGGAAACAGCATTGTGATGTCACAATGGGGGAAAGGGCTTTGTGATGTCACAATGGGGGAAAGTGCATTGTGATGGCACAATCGGGGAAAGGTCATTGTGATGTCACAATGGGGGAAAAGTGCATTGTGATGTCACAATGGGGGAAAAGTGCATTGTGATGTCACAATGGGGGAAAAGTGCATTGTGATGTCACAGTGGGGGAAAAGTGCATTGTGATGTCACAGTGGGGTAAAGTGCATTGTGATGCCACAGTGGGGAAAAGGGCATTGTGTTGTCACAATGGAGGAAAGGGCATTGTGATGTCACAGTGGGAGAGAGGGCATTGTGATGTCACAATTGGGGAAAAGTGCATTGTGATGTCACAATGGGGGGAAAGTGCATTGTGATGTCACAATGGGGGAAAAGTGCATTGTGATGTCACAGTGGGGGAAAAGTGCATTGTGATGTCACAGTGGGGGAAAGTGCATTGTGATATCACAGTGGGGAAAAGGGCATTGTGATGTCACAATGGGGAAAAGGGCATTGTGTTGTCACAATGGAGGAAAGGGCATTGTGATGTGACAGTGGGGGAGAGGGCATTGTGATGTCACAATGGGGGTAAAGGGCATTGTGATGTCACAATGGGGAAAGGGCATTGTGATGTCACAATGGGGAAAACTGCATTGTGATGTCACAATGGGGGAAACTGCATTGTGATGTCACAATGGGGGAACGGGCATTGTGATGTCACAATTGGGGACAGGGCATTGTGATGTCACAATGGGGGAAATGGCATTGTGATGTCACAATGGGGGAAAGGGCATTGTGATGTCACAGTGGGGGAAAAGGGCATTATGATGTCACAATGGGCAAAAGGGCATTGTGATGTCACAATGGGGAAAGGGCATTGTGATGTCACAATGGGGGTAGGGGCATTGTGATGTCACAATGGGGGAATGGGCATTGTGATGTCACAATGTTGGAAAGGGCATTGTGATGTCACAATGGGGAAAGGGCATTGTGATGTCACAATGGGGAAAGGGCATTGTGATGTCACAATGGGGGAAAAGGGCATTGTGATGTCACAATGGGGGAAAAGGCATTGTGATGTCTCAATGGGGGAAACAGCATTGTGATGTCACAGTGGGGGAAAAGTGCATTGTGATGTCACAGTGGGGGAAAAGTGCATTGTGATGTCACAATGGGGGAAAAGGGCATTGTGATGTCACAATGGGGGAAAAGTGCATTGTGATGTCACAGTGGGGGAAAAGTGCATTGTGATGTCACAGTGGGGGAAAATGCATTGTTATGTCACAATGGGGGAAAAGTGCATTGTGATGTCAAAGTGGGGGAAAAGTGCATTGTGATGTCACAGTGGGGGAAAATGCATTGTTATTTCACAGTGGGGAAAAGTACATTGTGATGTCACAATGGGGGAAAGGGCATTGTGATGTCACAATGGGGAAACCTGCATTGTGATGTCACAATGGGGAACACTGTATTGTGATGTCACAATGGGGGAACGGGCATTGTGATGTCACAATGGGGGAAAGGGCATTGTGATGTCACAATGGGGAAAACTGCATTGTGATGTCACAATGGGGGAACAGGCATTGTGATGTCACAATGGGGGAAAGGGCATTGTGATGTCACAATGGGGGAAAGGGCATTGTGATGTCACAATGGTGGAAAGGGCATTGTGATGTCACAATGAGGAAAAGGGCATTGTGATGTCACAATGGGGAAAATGGAATTGTGATGTCACAATGGGGGAAAGGGCATTGTGATGTCACAATGGGGAAAATGGAATTGTGATGTCACAATGGGGGAAAGGGCATTGCGATGTCTCAATGGGGGAAAAGGGTATTGTGATGTCACAATGGGGGAAAAGGGCATTGTGCTGTCACAATGGGGGAAAGGGCTTTGTGATGTCACAATGGGGGAAAGTGCATTGTGATGTCACAATCGGGGAAAGGTCATTGTGATGTCACAATGGGGAAAAGTGCATTGTGATGTCACAATGGGGGAAAAGTGCATTGTGATGTCACAATGGGGGAAAAGTGCATTGTGATGTCACAGTGGGGGAAAAGTGCATTGTGATGTCACAGTGGGGGAAAGTGCATTGTGATGCACAGTGGGGAAAAGGGCATTGTGATGTCACAATGGGGAAAAGGGCATTGTGTTGTCACAATGGAGGAAAGGGCATTGTGATGTCACAGTGGGAGAGAGGGCATTGTGATGTCACAATGGGGGAATGGGCATTGTGATGTCACAATGGGGAAAACTGCATTGTGATGTCACAATGGGGGAACGGGCATTGTGATGTCACAATGTTGGAAAGGGCATTGTGATGTCACAATGGGGGAAAGGGCATTGTGATGTCACAGTGGGGAAAAGGGCATTGTGATGTCACAATGGGGAAAAGGGCATTGTGTTGTCACAATGGAGGAAAGGGCATTGTGATGTCACAGTGGGAGAGAGGGCATTGTGATGTCACAATGGGGGAAAGGGCATTGTGTTGTCACAATGGAGGAAAGGGCATTGTGATGTCACAGTGGAGAGAGGGCATTGTGATGTCACAATGGGGGAAAGGGCATTGTGATGTCACAATGGGGAAAACTGCATTGTGATGTCACAATGGGGGAACGGGCATTGTGATGTCACAATGTTGGAAAGGGCATTGTGATGTCACAATGGGGGAAAGGGCATTGTGATGTCACAATGGGGAAAGGGCATTGTGATGTCACAATGGGGGAAAAGGGCATTGTGATGTCACAATGGGGGAAAAGGCATTGTGATGTCTCAATGGGGAAAACGGCATTGTGATGTCACAATGGGGGAAAGGGCATTGTGATGTCACAATGGGGAAAAATGCATTGTGATGTCACAGAGGGGGAAAGTGCGTTGTGATGTCACAGTGGGGGAAATGGCATTGTGATGTCACAATGGGGGAAAAGGCATTGTGTTGTCACAATGGGGGAAAGGGCATTGTGATGTCACAATAGGGGAAAGGGCATTGTGATGTCACAATGGGGGACAAGTGCATTGTGATGTCACAGTGGGGGAAAAGTGCATTGTGATGTCACAGTGGGGAAAATGCATTGTGATGTCACAATGGGGGAAAGGGCATTGTGATGTCACAATGGGGGAAAGGGCATTGTGATGTCACAATGGGGAAAAGGGCATTGTAATGTCACAATGGGGAAAAGGGCATTGTGATGTCACAATGGGGGAAAAGGGCATTGTGATGTCATAATGGGGAAAACTGCATTGTGATGTCACAATGGGGAAAACTACATTGTGATGTCACAATGGGGGAAAGGGCATTGTGATGTCACAATGGGGGCAAGTGCATTGTGATGTCACAATGGGGAAAACTGCATTGTGATGTCACAATGGGGGAACAGGCATTGTGATGTCACAATGGGGAAAAGGGCATTGAGATGTCACAGTGGGGGAAAGGGCATTGTGATGTCACAATGGGGGAAACGGCATTGTGAAGTCACAATGAGGAAAAGGGCATTGTGATGTCGCAATGGGGAAATGGAATTGTGATGTCACAATGGGGGAAAGGGCATTGTGATGTCACAATGGGGGTAAGGGCATTGTGATGTCACAATGGGGGAAAGGGCATTGTGATGCCAAAATAGGGGAAAAGGCATTGTGATGTCACAAAGGGGGAAAGGGGATTGTGATGTCACAGTGGGGGAAAAGTGCATTGTGATGTCACAGTGGGGGAAAGTGCGTTGTGATGTCACAGTGGGGTAAAGGGCATTGTGATGTCACAATGGGGGAAAGGGCATTGTGTTGTCACAATGGGGGAAAGGGCATTGTGATGTCACAATAGGGGAAAGGGCAATGTGATGTCACAATGGGGGAAAAGTGCATTGTGATGTCACAGTGGGGGAAAATGCATTGTTATGTCACAATGGTGGAAAAGTGCATTGTGATGTGACAGTGGGAGAAAAGTGCATTGTGATGTCACAGTGGGGGAAAATGCATTGTTATGTCACAGTGGGGGAAAGTGCGTTGTGATGTCACAATCGGTGAAAGGGCATTGTGATGTCACAATGGGGAAAACTGCATTGTGATGTCACAATGGGGAAAACTGCATTGTGATGTCACAATGGGGGAACAGGCATTGTGATGTCACAATGGGGGAAAGGGCATTGTGATGTCACAATGGGGGAAAGGGCATTGTGATGTCACAATGGTGGAAAGGGCATTGTGATGTCACAATGAGGAAAAGGGCATTGTGATGTCACAATGGGGAAAATGGAATTCTGATGTCACAATGGGGGAAAGGGCATTGTGATGTCACAATGGGGAAAATGGAATTGTGATGTCACAATGGGGGAAAGGGCATTGTGATGTCACAATGGGGGAAAAGGGCATTGTGATGTCACAATGGGGGAAAAGGGCATTGTTATGTCACAATGGGGGAAACGGCATTGTGATATCACAATGGGGGAAAGGGCTTTGTGATGTCACAATGGGGGAAAGTTCATTGTGATGTCACAATGGGGAAAGGGCATTGTGATGTCACAATGGGGGAAAAGTGCATTGTGATGTCACAATGGGGGAAAAGTGCATTGTGATGTCACAATGGGGGAAAAGTGCATTGTGATGTCACAGTGGGGGAAAAGTGCATTGTGATGTCACAGCGGGGGAAAGTGCATTGTGATGCCACAGTGGGGAAAAGGGCATTGTGTTGTCACAATGGAGGAAAGGGCACTGTGATGTCACAGTGGGAGAGAGGGCATTGTGATGTGACAATGGGGGAAAGGGCATTGTGATGTCACAATGGGGGAAAGGGCATTGTGATGTCACAATGGGGAAAACAGCATTGTGATGTCACAATGGGGAAAACTGCATTGTGATGTCACAATGGGGGAACGGGCATTGTGATGTCACAATGTTGTAAAGGGCATTGTGATGTCACAATGGGGAAAAGGGCATTGTGATGTCACAATGGGGGAAAGGGCATTGTGATGTCACAATAGGGGAAAAGGGCATTGTGATATCACAATGGGGGAAAAGGCATTGTGATGTCTCAATGGGGGAAAAGGCATTGTGATGTCACAATGGGGGAAAGGGCATTGTGATGTCACAATGGGGAAAAGTGCATTGTGATGTCACAGAGTGGGAAAGTGCGTTGTGATGTCACAGTGCGGGAAAGGGCATTGTGATGTCACAATGGGGGAAAGGGCATTGTGTTGTCACAATGGGGGAAAGGGCATTGTGATGTCACAATAGGGGAAAGGGCATTGTGCTGTCACAATGTGGGAAAAGTGCATTGTTATGTCATAGTGGGGGAAAAGTGCATTGTGATGTCACAGTGGGGAAAATGCATTGTGATGTCACAATGGGGGAAAGGGCATTGTGATGTCACAATGGGGAAAAGGGCATTGTGATGTCACAATGGGGGAAAAGGGCATTGTGATGTCACAATGGGGAAAACTGCATTGTGATGTCACAATGGGGAAAACTACATTGTGATGTCACAATGGGGGGAAGGGCATTGTGATGTCACAATGGGGGAAAGGGCATTGTGATGTCACAGTGGGGGAAAAGGGCATTGTGATGTCACAATGTTCAAAAGGGCATTGTGATGTCACAATGGGGGAAAGTGCATTGTGATGTCACAGTGGGGGAAAGGGCATTGTGATGTCACAATGGGGAAAAGGGCATTGTGTTGTCACAATGGAGGAAAGGGCATTGTGATGTCACAGTGGGGGAGAGGGCATTGTGATGTCACAATGGGGGAAAGGGCATTGTGATGTCACAATGGGGGAAAGGGCATTGTGATGTAACA
Source organism: Eleutherodactylus coqui (assembly GCA_035609135.1). NCBI lineage: Eukaryota > Metazoa > Chordata > Amphibia > Anura > Eleutherodactylidae > Eleutherodactylus > Eleutherodactylus coqui. Next base: position 175,117,711 of record CM069412.1, on the reverse strand, counting down.
ATGGGGAAAACTGCATTGTGATGTCACAATGGGGAAAACTGCATTGTGATGTCACAATGGGGGAACGGGCATTGTGATGTCACAATGGGGGACAGGGCATTGTGATGTCACAATGGGGGAAATGGCATTGTGATGTCACAATGGGGGAAAGGGCACTGTGATGTCACAGTGGGGGAAAAGGGCATTGTGATGTCACAATGGGCAAAAGGGCATTGTGATGTCACAATGGGGGAAAGGGCATTGTGATGTCACAATGGGGGTAGGGGCATTGTGATGTCACAATGGGGGAATGGGCATTGTGATGTCACAATGGGGAAAACTGCATTGTGATGTCACAATGGGGAACACTGTGTTGTGATGTCACAATGGGGGAAAAGTGCATTGTGATGTCACAGTGGGGGAAAAGTGCATTGTGATGTCACAGTGGGGGAAAGGGCATTGTGATGTCACAATGGGGAAAAGGGCATTGTCTTGTCACAATGGAGGAAAGGGCATTGTGATGTCACAATGGGGGAACAGGCATTGTGATGTCACAATGGGGGAAAGGGCAATGTGATGTCACAATGGGGGAAAGGGCATTGTGATGTCACAATGGTGGAAAGGGCATTGTGATGTCACAATGAGGAAAAGGGCATTGTGATGTCACAATGGGGAAAATGGAATTGTGATGTCACAATGGGGGAAAGGGCATTGTGATGTCACAATGGGGAAAATGGAATTGTGATGTCACAATGGGGGAAAGGGCATTGTGATGTCTCAATGGGGGAAAAGGGTATTGTGATGTCACAATGGGGGAAAAGGGCATTGTGATGTCACAATGGGGGAAACAGCATTGTGATGTCACAATGGGGGAAAGGGCTTTGTGATGTCACAATGGGGGAAAGTGCATTGTGATGGCACAATCGGGGAAAGGTCATTGTGATGTCACAATGGGGGAAAAGTGCATTGTGATGTCACAATGGGGGAAAAGTGCATTGTGATGTCACAATGGGGGAAAAGTGCATTGTGATGTCACAGTGGGGGAAAAGTGCATTGTGATGCCACAGTGGGGAAAAGGGCATTGTGTTGTCACAATGGAGGAAAGGGCATTGTGATGTCACAGTGGGAGAGAGGGCATTGTGATGTCACAATTGGGGAAAAGTGCATTGTGATGTCACAATGGGGGGAAAGTGCATTGTGATGTCACAATGGGGGAAAAGTGCATTGTGATGTCACAGTGGGGGAAAAGTGCATTGTGATGTCACAGTGGGGGAAAGTGCATTGTGATATCACAGTGGGGAAAAGGGCATTGTGATGTCACAATGGGGAAAAGGGCATTGTGTTGTCACAATGGAGGAAAGGGCATTGTGATGTGACAGTGGGGGAGAGGGCATTGTGATGTCACAATGGGGGAAAGGGCATTGTGATGTCACAATGGGGGAAAGGGCATTGTGATGTCACAATGGGGAAAACTGCATTGTGATGTCACAATGGGGGAAACTGCATTGTGATGTCACAATGGGGGAACGGGCATTGTGATGTCACAATTGGGGACAGGGCATTGTGATGTCACAATGGGGGAAATGGCATTGTGATGTCACAATGGGGGAAAGGGCATTGTGATGTCACAGTGGGGGAAAAGGGCATTATGATGTCACAATGGGCAAAAGGGCATTGTGATGTCACAATGGGGAAAGGGCATTGTGATGTCACAATGGGGGTAGGGGCATTGTGATGTCACAATGGGGGAATGGGCATTGTGATGTCACAATGTTGGAAAGGGCATTGTGATGTCACAATGGGGGAAAGGGCATTGTGATGTCACAATGGGGGAAAGGGCATTGTGATGTCACAATGGGGGAAAAGGGCATTGTGATGTCACAATGGGGGAAAAGGCATTGTGATGTCTCAATGGGGGAAACAGCATTGTGATGTCACAGTGGGGGAAAAGTGCATTGTGATGTCACAGTGGGGGAAAAGTGCATTGTGATGTCACAATGGGGGAAAAGGGCATTGTGATGTCACAATGGGGGAAAAGTGCATTGTGATGTCACAGTGGGGGAAAAGTGCATTGTGATGTCACAGTGGGGGAAAATGCATTGTTATGTCACAATGGGGGAAAAGTGCATTGTGATGTCAAAGTGGGGGAAAAGTGCATTGTGATGTCACAGTGGGGGAAAATGCATTGTTATTTCACAGTGGGGAAAAGTACATTGTGATGTCACAATGGGGGAAAGGGCATTGTGATGTCACAATGGGGAAAACTGCATTGTGATGTCACAATGGGGAACACTGTATTGTGATGTCACAATGGGGGAACGGGCATTGTGATGTCACAATGGGGGAAAGGGCATTGTGATGTCACAATGGGGAAAACTGCATTGTGATGTCACAATGGGGGAACAGGCATTGTGATGTCACAATGGGGGAAAGGGCATTGTGATGTCACAATGGGGGAAAGGGCATTGTGATGTCACAATGGTGGAAAGGGCATTGTGATGTCACAATGAGGAAAAGGGCATTGTGATGTCACAATGGGGAAAATGGAATTGTGATGTCACAATGGGGGAAAGGGCATTGTGATGTCACAATGGGGAAAATGGAATTGTGATGTCACAATGGGGGAAAGGGCATTGCGATGTCTCAATGGGGGAAAAGGGTATTGTGATGTCACAATGGGGGAAAAGGGCATTGTGCTGTCACAATGGGGGAAAGGGCTTTGTGATGTCACAATGGGGGAAAGTGCATTGTGATGTCACAATCGGGGAAAGGTCATTGTGATGTCACAATGGGGGAAAAGTGCATTGTGATGTCACAATGGGGGAAAAGTGCATTGTGATGTCACAATGGGGGAAAAGTGCATTGTGATGTCACAGTGGGGGAAAAGTGCATTGTGATGTCACAGTGGGGGAAAGTGCATTGTGATGCCACAGTGGGGAAAAGGGCATTGTGATGTCACAATGGGGAAAAGGGCATTGTGTTGTCACAATGGAGGAAAGGGCATTGTGATGTCACAGTGGGAGAGAGGGCATTGTGATGTCACAATGGGGGAATGGGCATTGTGATGTCACAATGGGGGAAAGGGCATTGTGATGTCACAATGGGGAAAACTGCATTGTGATGTCACAATGGGGGAACGGGCATTGTGATGTCACAATGTTGGAAAGGGCATTGTGATGTCACAATGGGGGAAAGGGCATTGTGATGTCACAATGGGGAAAGGGCATTGTGATGTCACAATGGGGGAAAAGGGCATTGTGATGTCACAATGGGGGAAAAGGCATTGTGATGTCTCAATGGGGAAAACGGCATTGTGATGTCACAATGGGGGAAAGGGCATTGTGATGTCACAATGGGGAAAAATGCATTGTGATGTCACAGAGGGGGAAAGTGCGTTGTGATGTCACAGTGGGGGAAATGGCATTGTGATGTCACAATGGGGAAAAGGCATTGTGTTGTCACAATGGGGGAAAGGGCATTGTGATGTCACAATAGGGGAAAGGGCATTGTGATGTCACAATGGGGGACAAGTGCATTGTGATGTCACAGTGGGGGAAAAGTGCATTGTGATGTCACAGTGGGGAAAATGCATTGTGATGTCACAATGGGGGAAAGGGCATTGTGATGTCACAATGGGGGAAAGGGCATTGTGATGTCACAATGGGGAAAAGGGCATTGTAATGTCACAATGGGGAAAAGGGCATTGTGATGTCACAATGGGGGAAAAGGGCATTGTGATGTCATAATGGGGAAAACTGCATTGTGATGTCACAATGGGGAAAACTACATTGTAATGTCACAATGGGGGAAAGGGCATTGTGATGTCACAATGGGGGCAAGTGCATTGTGATGTCACAATGGGGAAAACTGCATTGTGATGTCACAATGGGGGAACAGGCATTGTGATGTCACAATGGGGAAAAGGGCATTGAGATGTCACAGTGGGGGAAAGGGCATTGTGATGTCACAATGGGGGAAACGGCATTGTGAAGTCACAATGAGGAAAAGGGCATTGTGATGTCGCAATGGGGAAATGGAATTGTGATGTCACAATGGGGGAAAGGGCATTGTGATGTCACAATGGGGGTAAGGGCATTGTGATGTCACAATGGGGGAAAGGGCATTGTGATGCCACAATAGGGGAAAAGGCATTGTGATGTCACAAAGGGGGAAAGGGGATTGTGATGTCACAGTGGGGGAAAAGTGCATTGTGATGTCACAGCGGGGGAAAGTGCGTTGTGATGTCACAGTGGGGTAAAGGGCATTGTGATGTCACAATGGGGGAAAGGGCATTGTGTTGTCACAATGGGGGAAAGGGCATTGTGATGTCACAATAGGGGAAAGGGCAATGTGATGTCACAATGGGGGAAAAGTGCATTGTGATGTCACAGTGGGGGAAAATGCATTGTTATGTCACAATGGTGGAAAAGTGCATTGTGATGTGACAGTGGGAGAAAAGTGCATTGTGATGTCACAGTGGGGGAAAATGCATTGTTATGTCACAGTGGGGGAAAGTGCGTTGTGATGTCACAATCGGTGAAAGGGCATTGTGATGTCACAATGGGGAAAACTGCATTGTGATGTCACAATGGGGAAAACTGCATTGTGATGTCACAATGGGGGAACAGGCATTGTGATGTCACAATGGGGGAAAGGGCATTGTGATGTCACAATGGGGGAAAGGGCATTGTGATGTCACAATGGTGGAAAGGGCATTGTGATGTCACAATGAGGAAAAGGGCATTGTGATGTCACAATGGGGAAAATGGAATTCTGATGTCACAATGGGGGAAAGGGCATTGTGATGTCACAATGGGGAAAATGGAATTGTGATGTCACAATGGGGGAAAGGGCATTGTGATGTCACAATGGGGGAAAAGGGCATTGTGATGTCACAATGGGGGAAAAGGGCATTGTTATGTCACAATGGGGGAAACGGCATTGTGATATCACAATGGGGGAAAGGGCTTTGTGATGTCACAATGGGGGAAAGTTCATTGTGATGTCACAATGGGGAAAGGGCATTGTGATGTCACAATGGGGGAAAAGTGCATTGTGATGTCACAATGGGGGAAAAGTGCATTGTGATGTCACAATGGGGGAAAAGTGCATTGTGATGTCACAGTGGGGGAAAAGTGCATTGTGATGTCACAGCGGGGGAAAGTGCATTGTGATGCCACAGTGGGGAAAAGGGCATTGTGTTGTCACAATGGAGGAAAGGGCACTGTGATGTCACAGTGGGAGAGAGGGCATTGTGATGTGACAATGGGGGAAAGGGCATTGTGATGTCACAATGGGGGAAAGGGCATTGTGATGTCACAATGGGGAAAACAGCATTGTGATGTCACAATGGGGAAAACTGCATTGTGATGTCACAATGGGGGAACGGGCATTGTGATGTCACAATGTTGTAAAGGGCATTGTGATGTCACAATGGGGAAAAGGGCATTGTGATGTCACAATGGGGGAAAGGGCATTGTGATGTCACAATAGGGGAAAAGGGCATTGTGATATCACAATGGGGGAAAAGACATTGTGATGTCTCAATGGGGGAAAAGGCATTGTGATGTCACAATGGGGGAAAAGGGTATTGTGATGTCACAATGGGGAAAAGTGCATTGTGATGTCACAGAGTGGGAAAGTGCGTTGTGATGTCACAGTGCGGGAAAGGGCATTGTGATGTCACAATGGGGGAAAGGGCATTGTGTTGTCACAATGGGGGAAAGGGCATTGTGATGTCACAATAGGGGAAAGGGCATTGTGCTGTCACAATGTGGGAAAAGTGCATTGTTATGTCATAGTGGGGGAAAAGTGCATTGTGATGTCACAGTGGGGAAAATGCATTGTGATGTCACAATGGGGGAAAGGGCATTGTGATGTCACAATGGGGAAAAGGGCATTGTGATGTCACAATGGGGGAAAAGGGCATTGTGATGTCACAATGGGGAAAACTGCATTGTGATGTCACAATGGGGAAAACTACATTGTGATGTCACAATGGGGGGAAGGGCATTGTGATGTCACAATGGGGGAAAGGGCATTGTGATGTCACAGTGGGGGAAAAGGGCATTGTGATGTCACAATGTTCAAAAGGGCATTGTGATGTCACAATGGGGGAAAGTGCATTGTGATGTCACAGTGGGGGAAAGGGCATTGTGATGTCACAATGGGGAAAAGGGCATTGTGTTGTCACAATGGAGGAAAGGGCATTGTGATGTCACAGTGGGGGAGAGGGCATTGTGATGTCACAATGGGGGAAAGGGCATTGTGATGTCACAATGGGGGAAAGGGCATTGTGATGTAACAATGGGGAAAACTGCATTGTGATGTCACAATGGGGAAAACTGCATTGTGATGTCACAATGGGGGAACGGGCATTGTGATGTCACAATGGGGGACAGGGCATTGTGATGTCACAATGGGGGAAATGGCATTGTGATGTCACAATGGGGGAAAGGGCACTGTGATGTCACAGTGGGGGAAAAGGGCATTGTGATGTCACAATGGGCAAAAGGGCATTGTGATGTCACAATGGGGGAAAGGGCATTGTGATGTCACAATGGGGGTAGGGGCATTGTGATGTCACAATGGGGGAATGGGCATTGTGATGTCACAATGGGGAAAACTGCATTGTGATGTCACAATGGGGAACACTGTGTTGTGATGTCACAATGGGGGAAAAGTGCATTGTGATGTCACAGTGGGGGAAAAGTGCATTGTGATGTCACAGTGGGGGAAAGGGCATTGTGATGTCACAATGGGGAAAAGGGCATTGTCTTGTCACAATGGAGGAAAGGGCATTGTGATGTCACAGTGGGGGAGAGGGCATTGTGATGTCACAATGGGGGAAAGGGCATTGTGATGTCACAGTGGGGGAAAAGGGCATTGTGATGTCACAATGGGGGAAAGGGCATTGTGATGTCACAATAGGGGAAAGGGCATTGTGATGTCACAATGGGGGAAAGGGCATTGTGATGTCACAATGGAGGAAAAGGGCATTGTGATGTCACAATGGGGGAAAAGGCATTGTGATGTCTCAATGGGGAAAACGGCATTGTGATGTCACAATGGGGGAAAGGGCATTGTGATGTCACAATGGGGGAAAGTGCATTGTGATGTCACAATGGGGAAAAATGCATTGTGATGTCACAGAGGGGGAAAGTGCGTTGTGATGTCACAGTGGGGGAAAGGGCATTGTGATGTCACAATGGGGGAAAAGGCATTGTGTTGTCACAATGGGGGAAAGGGCATTGTGATGTCACAATAGGGGAAAGGGCATTGTGATGTCACAATGGGGGAAAAGTGCATTGTGATGTCACAGTGGGGGAAAAGTGCATTGTGATGTCACAGTGGGGAAAATGCATTGTGATGTCACAACGGGGGAAAGGGCATTGTGATGTCACAATGGGGAAAAGGGCATTGTGATGTCACAATGGGGAAAAGGGCATTGTAATGTCACAATGGGGAAAAGGGCATTGTGATGTCACAATGGGGGAAAAGGGCATTGTGATGTCACAATGGGGAAATGGAATTGTGATGTCACAATGGGGGAAAGGGCATTGTGATGTCACAATGGGGTTAAGGGCATTGTGATGTCACAATGGGGGAAAGGGCATTGTGATGCCACAATAGGGGAAAGGGCATTGTGATGTCACAATGGGGGAAAGGGCATTGTGATGTCACAGTGGGGGAAAAGTGCATTGTGATGTCACAGAGGGGGAAAGTGCATTGTGATGTCACAGTGGGGTAAAGGGCATTGTGATGTCACAATGGGGGAAAGGGCATTGTGATGTCACAATGGGGGAAAGGGCATTGTGATGTCACAATGGGGGAAAGTGCATTGTGATGTCACAATGGGGGAAAACTGCATTGTGATGTCACAATGGGGGAAAGGGCATTGAGATGTCACAGTGGGGGAAAGGGCATTGTGATGTCACAATGGGGGAAACGGCATTGTGAAGTCACAATGAGGAAAAGGGTATTGTGATGTCACAATGGGGAAATGGAATTGTGATGTCACAATGGGGGAAAGGGCATTGTGATGTTACAATGGGGGTAAGGGATTGTGATGTCACAATGGGGGAAAGGGTATTGTGATGCCACAATAGGGGAAAGGGCATTGTGATGTCACAATGGGGGAAAGGGCATTGTGATGTCACAGTGGGGGAAAAGTGCATTGTGATGTCACAGTGGGGGAAAGTGCATTGTGATGTCACAGTGGGGTAAAGGGCATTGTGATGTCACAATGGGGGAAAGGGCATTGTGTTGTCACAATGGGGGAAAGGGCATTGTGATGTCACAATAGGGGAAAGGGCAATGTGATGTCACAATGGGGTAAAAGTGCATTGTGATGTCACAGTGGGGGAAAAGTGCATTGTGATGTCACAGTGGGGGGAAATGCATTGTTGTGTCACAATGGTGGAAAAGTGCATTGTGATGTCACAGTGGGAGAAAAGTGCATTGTGATGTCACAGTGGGGGAAAATGCATTGTTATGTCACAGTGGGGGAAAGTGCATTGTGATGTCACAATCGGTGAAAGGGCATTGTGATGTCACAATGGGGGAACGGGCATTGTGATGTCACAATGGGGGAAAGGGCATTGCGATGTCTCAATGGGGGAAAAGGGTATTGTGATGTCACAATGGGGGAAAAGGGCATTGTGCTGTCACAATGGGGGAAAGGGCTTTGTGATGTCACAATGGGGGAAAGTGCATTGTGATGTCACAATCGGGGAAAGGTCATTGTGATGTCACAATGGGGGAAAAGTGCATTGTGATGTCACAATGGGGGAAAAGTGCATTGTGATGTCACAATGGGGGAAAAGTGCATTGTGATGTCACAGTGGGGGAAAAGTGCATTGTGATGTCACAGTGGGGGAAAGTGCATTGTGATGCCACAGTGGGGAAAAGGGCATTGTGATGTCACAATGGGGAAAAGGGCATTGTGTTGTCACAATGGAGGAAAGGGCATTGTGATGTCACAGTGGGAGAGAGGGCATTGTGATGTCACAATGGGGGAATGGGCATTGTGATGTCACAATGGGGGAAAGGGCATTGTGATGTCACAATGGGGAAAACTGCATTGTGATGTCACAATGGGGGAACGGGCATTGTGATGTCACAATGTTGGAAAGGGCATTGTGATGTCACAATGGGGGAAAGGGCATTGTGATGTCACAATGGGGAAAGGGCATTGTGATGTCACAATGGGGGAAAAGGGCATTGTGATGTCACAATGGGGGAAAAGGCATTGTGATGTCTCAATGGGGAAAACGGCATTGTGATGTCACAATGGGGGAAAGGGCATTGTGATGTCACAATGGGGAAAAATGCATTGTGATGTCACAGAGGGGGAAAGTGCGTTGTGATGTCACAGTGGGGGAAATGGCATTGTGATGTCACAATGGGGGAAAAGGCATTGTGTTGTCACAATGGGGGAAAGGGCATTGTGATGTCACAATAGGGGAAAGGGCATTGTGATGTCACAATGGGGGACAAGTGCATTGTGATATCACAGTGGGGGAAAAGTGCATTGTGATGTCACAGTGGGGAAAATGCATTGTGATGTCACAATGGGGGAAAGGGCATTGTGATGTCACAATGGGGAAAAGGGCATTGTGATGTCACAATGGGGAAAAGGGCATTGTAATGTCACAATGGGGAAAAGGGCATTGTGATGTCACAATGGGGGAAAAGGGCATTGTGATGTCACAATGGGGAAAACTGCATTGTGATGTCACAATGGGGAAAACTACATTGTGATGTCACAATGGGGGAAAGGGCATTGTGATGTCACAATGGGGGCAAGTGCATTGTGATGTCACAATGGGGAAAACTGCATTGTGATGTCACAATGGGGGAACAGGCATTGTGATGTCACAATGGGGAAAAGGCATTGAGATGTCACAGTGGGGGAAAGGGCATTGTGATGTCACAATGGGGGAAACGGCATTGTGAAGTCACAATGAGGAAAAGGGCATTGTGATGTCGCAATGGGGAAATGGAATTGTGATGTCACAATGGGGGAAAGGGCATTGTGATGTCACAATGGGGGTAAGGGCATTGTGATGTCAAAGTGGGGGAAAAGTGCATTGTGATGTCACAGTGGGGGAAAGTGCATTGTGATGTCACAGTGGGGTAAAGGGCATTGTGATGTCACAATGGGGGAAAGGGCATTGTGTTGTCACAATGGGGGAAAGGGCATTGTGATGTCACAATAGGGGAAAGGGCAATGTGATGTCACAATGGGGGAAAAGTGCATTGTGATGTCACAGTGGGGGAAAAGTGCATTGTGATGTCACAGTGGGGGGAAATGCATTGTTGTGTCACAATGGTGGAAAAGTGCATTGTGATGTCACAGTGGGAGAAAAGTGCATTGTGATGTCACAGTGGGGGAAAATGCATTGTTATGTCACAGTGGGGGAAAGTGCATTGTGATGTCACAATCGGTGAAAGGGCATTGTGATGTCACAATGGGGGAACGGGCATTGTGATGTCACAATGGGGGAAAGGGCATTGCGATGTCTCAATGGGGGAAAAGGGTATTGTGATGTCACAATGGGGGAAAAGGGCATTGTGCTGTCACAATGGGGGAAAGGGCTTTGTGATGTCACAATGGGGGAAAGTGCATTGTGATGTCACAATCGGGGAAAGGTCATTGTGATGTCACAATGGGGGAAAAGTGCATTGTGATGTCACAATGGGGGAAAAGTGCATTGTGATGTCACAATGGGGGAAAAGTGCATTGTGATGTCACAGTGGGGGAAAAGTGCATTGTGATGTCACAGTGGGGGAAAGTGCATTGTGATGCCACAGTGGGGAAAAGGGCTTTGTGATGTCACAATGGGGAAAAGGGCATTGTGTTGTCACAATGGAGGAAAGGGCATTGTGATGTCACAGTGGGAGAGAGGGCATTGTGATGTCACAATGGGGGAATGGGCATTGTGATGTCACAATGGGGGAAAGGGCATTGTGATGTCACAATGGGGAAAACTGCATTGTGATGTCACAATGGGGGAACGGGCATTGTGATGTCACAATGTTGGAAAGGGCATTGTGATGTCACAATGGGGGAAAGGGCATTGTGATGTCACAATGGGGAAAGGGCATTGTGATGTCACAATGGGGGAAAAGGGCATTGTGATGTCACAATGGGGGAAAAGGCATTGTGATGTCTCAATGGGGAAAACGGCATTGTGATGTCACAATGGGGGAAAGGGCATTGTGATGTCACAATGGGGAAAAATGCATTGTGATGTCACAGAGGGGGAAAGTGCGTTGTGATGTCACAGTGGGGGAAATGGCATTGTGATGTCACAATGGGGGAAAAGGCATTGTGTTGTCACAATGGGGGAAAGGGCATTGTGATGTCACAATAGGGGAAAGGGCATTGTGATGTCACAATGGGGGACAAGTGCATTGTGATGTCACAGTGGGGGAAAAGTGCATTGTGATGTCACAGTGGGGAAAATGCATTGTGATGTCACAATGGGGGAAAGGGCATTGTGATGTCACAATGGGGAAAAGGGCATTGTGATGTCACAATGGGGAAAAGGGCATTGTAATGTCACAATGGGGAAAAGGGCATTGTGATGTCACAATGGGGGAAAAGGGCATTGTGATGTCACAATGGGGAAAACTGCATTGTGATGTCACAATGGGGAAAACTACATTGTGATGTCACAATGGGGGAAAGGGCATTGTGATGTCACAATGGGGGCAAGTGGATTGTGATGTCACAATGGGGAAAACTGCATTGTGATATCACAATGGGGGAACAGGCATTGTGATGTCACAATGGGGAAAAGGCATTGAGATGTCACAGTGGGGGAAAGGGCATTGTGATGTCACAATGGGGGAAACGGCATTGTGAAGTCACAATGAGGAAAAGGGCATTGTGATGTCGCAATGGGGAAATGGAATTGTGATGTCACAATGGGGGAAAGGGCATTGTGATGTCACAATGGGGGTAAGGGCATTGTGATGTCACAATGGGGGAAAGGGCATTGTGATGCCACAATAGGGGAAAAGGCATTGTGATGTCACAAAGGGGGAAAGGGGATTGTGATGTCACAGTGGGGGAAAGTGCATTGTGATGTCACAGTGGGGTAAAGGGCATTGTGATGTCACAATGGGGGAAAGGGCATTGTGTTGTCACAATGGGGGAAAGGGCATTGTGATGTCACAATAGGGGAAAGGGCAATGTGATGTCACAATGGGGGAAAAGTGCATTGTGATGTCACAGTGGGGGAAAAGTGCATTGTGATGTCACAGTGGGGGAAAATGCATTGTTATGTCACAATGGTGGAAAAGTGCATTGTGATGTGACAGTGGGAGAAAAGTGCATTGTGATGTCACAGTGGGGGAAAATGCATTGTTATGTCACAGTGGGGGAAAGTGCGTTGTGATGTCACAATCGGTGAAAGGGCATTGTGATGTCACAATGGGGAAAACTGCATTGTGATGTCACAATGGGGAAAACTGCATTGTGATGTCACAATGGGGGAACAGGCATTGTGATGTCACAATGGGGGAAAGGGCATTGTGATGTCACAATGGGGGAAAGGGCATTGTGATGTCACAATGGTGGAAAGGGCATTGTGATGTCACAATGAGGAAAAGGGCATTGTGATGTCACAATGGGGAAAATGGAATTCTGATGTCACAATGGGGGAAAGGGCATTGTGATGTCACAATGGGGGAAAGGGCATTGTGATGTCACAATGGGGGAAAAGGGCATTGTGATGTCACAATGGGGGAAAAGGGCATTGTTATGTCACAATGGGGGAAACGGCATTGTGATATCACAATGGGGGAAAGGGCTTTGTGATGTCACAATGGGGGAAAGTTCATTGTGATGTCACAATGGGGAAAGGGCATTGTGATGTCACAATGGGGGAAAAGTGCATTGTGATGTCACAATGGGGGAAAAGTGCATTGTGATGTCACAATGGGGGAAAAGTGCATTGTGATGTCACAGTGGGGGAAAAGTGCATTGTGATGTCACAGCGGGGGAAAGTGCATTGTGATGCCACAGTGGGGAAAAGGGCATTGTGTTGTCACAATGGAGGAAAGGGCACTGTGATGTCACAGTGGGAGAGAGGGCATTGTGATGTCACAATGGGGGAAAGGGCATTGTGATGTCACAATGGGGGAAAGGGCATTGTGATGTCACAATGGGGAAAACAGCATTGTGATGTCACAATGGGGAAAACTGCATTGTGATGTCACAATGGGGGAACGGGCATTGTGATGTCACAATGTTGTAAAGGGCATTGTGATGTCACAATGGGGAAAAGGGCATTGTGATGTCACAATGGGGGAAAGGGCATTGTGATGTCACAATGGGGGAAAAGGGCATTGTGATATCACAATGGGGGAAAAGGCATTGTGATGTCTCAATGGGGGAAAAGGCATTGTGATGTCACAATGGGGGAAAGGGCATTATGATGTCACAATGGGGAAAAGTGCATTGTGATGTCACAGAGTGGGAAAGTGCGTTGTGATGTCACAGTGTGGGAAAGGGCATTGTGATGTCACAATGGGGGAAAGGGCATTGTGTTGTCACAATGGGGGAAAGGGCATTGTGATGTCACAATAGGGGAAAGGGCATTGTGCTGTCACAATGTGGGAAAAGTGCATTGTTATGTCATAGTGGGGGAAAAGTGCATTGTGATGTCACAGTGGGGAAAATGCATTGTGATGTCACAATGGGGGAAAGGGCATTGTGATGTCACAATGGGGAAAAGGGCATTGTGATGTCACAATGGGGGAAAAGGGCATTGTGATGTCACAATGGGGAAAACTGCATTGTGATGTCACAATGGGGAAAACTACATTGTGATGTCACAATGGGGGGAAGGGCATTGTGATGTCACAATGGGGGAAAGGGCATTGTGATGTCACAGTGGGGGAAAAGGGCATTGTGATGTCACAATGTTCAAAAGGGCATTGTGATGTCACAATGGGGGAAAGTGCATTGTGATGTCACAGTGGGGGAAAGGGCATTGTGATGTCACAATGGGGAAAAGGGCATTGTGTTGTCACAATGGAGGAAAGGGCATTGTGATGTCACAGTGGGGGAGAGGGCATTGTGATGTCACAATGGGGGAAAGGGCATTGTGATGTCACAATGGGGGAAAGGGCATTGTGATGTAACAATGGGGAAAACTGCATTGTGATGTCACAATGGGGAAAACTGCATTGTGATGTCACAATGGGGGAACGGGCATTGTGATGTCACAATGGGGGACAGGGCATTGTGATGTCACAATGGGGGAAATGGCATTGTGATGTCACAATGGGGGAAAGGGCATTGTGATGTCACAGTGGGGGAAAAGGGCATTGTGATGTCACAATGGGCAAAAGGGCATTGTGATGTCACAATGGGGGAAAGGGCATTGTGATGTCACAATGGGGGTAGGGGCATTGTGATGTCACAATGGGGGAATGGGCATTGTGATGTCACAATGGGGAAAACTGCATTGTGATGTCACAATGGGGAACACTGTGTTGTGATGTCACAATGGGGGAAAAGTGCATTGTGATGTCACAGTGGGGGAAAAGTGCATTGTGATGTCACAGTGGGGGAAAGGGCATTGTGATGTCACAATGGGGAAAAGGGCATTGTCTTGTCACAATGGAGGAAAGGGCATTGTGATGTCACAGTGGGGGAGAGGGCATTGTGATGTCACAATGGGGGAAAGGGCATTGTGATGTCACAATGGGGGAAAGGGCATTGTGATGTCACAATGGGGAAAACTGCATTGTGATGTCACAATGGGGAAAACTGCATTGTGATGTCACAATGGGGGAAAGGGCATTGTGATGTCACAATGGGGGACAGGGCATTGTGATGTCACAATGGGGGAAATGGCATTGTGATGTCACAATGGGGGAAAGGGCATTGTGATGTCACAGTGGGGGCAAAGGGCATTGTGATGTCACAGTGGGGGAAAGGGCATTGTGATGTCACAATAGGGGAAAGGGCATTGTGATGTCACAATGGAGGAAAGGGCATTGTGATGTCACAATGGAGGAAAAGGGCATTGTGATGTCACAATGGGGGAAAAGGCATTGTGATGTCTCAATGGGGAAAACGGCATTGTGATGTCACAATGGGGGAAAGGTCATTGTGATGTCACAATGGGGGAAAGTGCATTGTGATGTCACAATGGGGAAAAATGCATTGTGATGTCACAGAGGGGGAAAGTGCGTTGTGATGTCACAGTGGGGTAAAGGGCATTGTGATGTCACAATGGGGGAAAAGGCATTGTGTTGTCACAATGGGGGAAAGGGCATTGTGATGTCACAATAGGGGAAAGGGCATTGTGATGTCACAATGGGGGAAAAGTGCATTGTGATGTCACAGTGGGGGAAAAGTGCATTGTGATGTCACAGTGGGGAAAATGCATTGTGATGTCACAACGGGGGAAAGGGCATTGTGATGTCACAATGGGGAAAAGGGCATTGTGATGTCACAATGGGGAAAAGGGCATTGTAATGTCACAATGGGGAAAAGGGCATTGTGATGTCACAATGGGGGAAAAGGGCATTGTGATGTCACAATGGGGAAAAGGGCATTGTGATGTCACAATGGGGGAAAGGGCATTGTGATGTCACAATGGGGGAAAGGGCATTGTGATGTCACAATGGGGTTAAGGGCATTGTGATGTCACAATAGGGGAAAGGGCATTGTGATGTCACAATGGGGGAAAGGGCATTGTGATGTCACAGTGGGGGAAAAGTGCATTGTGATGTCACAGAGGGGGAAAGTGCATTGTGATGTCACAGTGGGGTAAAGGGCATTGTGATGTCACAGTGGGGTAAAGGGCATTGTGATGTCACAATGGGGGAAAGGGCATTGTGATGTCACAATGGGGGAAAGGGCATTGTGATGTCACAATGGGGGAAAGTGCATTGTGATGTCACAATGGGGGAAAACTGCATTGTGATGTCACAATGGGGGAAAGGGCATTGAGATGTCACAGTGGGGGAAAGGGCATTGTGATGTCACAATGGGGGAAACGGCATTGTGAAGTCACAATGAGGAAAAGGGTATTGTGATGTCACAATGGGGAAATGGAATTGTGATGTCACAATGGGGGAAAGGGCATTGTGATGTTACAATGGGGGTAAGGGATTGTGATGTCACAATGGGGGAAAGGGTATTGTGATGCCACAATAGGGGAAAGGGCATTGTGATGTCACAATGGGGGAAAGGGCATTGTGATGTCACAGTGGGGGAAAAGTGCATTGTGATGTCACAGTGGGGGAAAGTGCATTGTGATGTCACAATGGGGGAAAGGGCATTGTGTTGTCACAATGGGGGAAAGGGCATTGTGATGTCACAATAGGGGAAAGGGCAATGTGATGTCACACTGGGGGAAAAGTGCATTGTGATGTCACAGTGGGGGAAAAGTGCATTGTGATGTCACAGTGGGGGGAAATGCATTGTTGTGTCACAATGGTGGAAAAGTGCATTGTGATGTCACAGTGGGAGAAAAGTGCATTGTGATGTCACAGTGGGGGAAAATGCATTGTTATGTCACAGTGGGGGAAAGTGCATTGTGATGTCACAATCGGTGAAAGGGCATTGTGATGTCACAATGGGGGAACGGGCATTGTGATGTCACAATGGGGGAAAGGGCATTGTGATGTCACAATCGGGGAAAGGGCATTGTGTTGTCACAATGGGGGAAAGGGCATTGTGATGTCACAATAGGGGAAAGGGCATTGTGATGTCACAATGTGGGAAAAGTGCATTGTTATGTCATAGTGGGGGAAAAGTGCATTGTGATGTCACAGTGGGGAAAATGCATTGTGATGTCACAATGGGGGAAAGGGCATTGTGATGTCACAATGGGGAAAAGGGCATTGTGATGTCACAATGGGGAAAAGGGCATTGTGATGTCACAATGGGGGAAAAGGGCATTGTGATGTCACAATGGGGAAAACTGCATTGTGATGTCACAATGGGGAAAACTACATTGTGATGTCACAATGGGGGGAAGTGCATTGTGATGTCACAATGGGGGAAAGGGCATTGTGATGTCACAGTGTGGGAAAAGGGCATTGTGATGTCACAATGGGCAAAAGGGCATTGTGATGTCACAATGGGGGAAAGTGCATTGTGATGTCACAGTGGGGGAAAGGGCATTGTGATGTCACAATGAGGAAAAGGGCATTGTGTTGTCACAATGGAGGAAAGGGCATTGTGATGTCACAGTGGGGGAGAGGGCATTGTGATGTCACAATGGGGGAAAGGGCATTGTGATGTCACAATGGGAGAAAGGGCATTGTGATGTCACAATGGGGAAAACTGCATTGTGATGTCACAATGGGGAAAACTGCATTGTGATTTCACAATGGGGGAACGGGCATTGTGATGTCACAATGGGGGACAGGGCATTGTGATGTCACAATGGGGGAAATGGCATTGTGATGTCACAATGGGGGAAAGGGCATTGTGATGTCACAGTGGGGGAAAAGGTCATTGTGATGTCACAATGGGCAAAAGGGCATTGTGATGTCACAAA
Organism: Eleutherodactylus coqui; assembly: GCA_035609135.1. NCBI lineage: Eukaryota > Metazoa > Chordata > Amphibia > Anura > Eleutherodactylidae > Eleutherodactylus > Eleutherodactylus coqui. The sequence goes on along the minus strand of CM069412.1, from coordinate 175,100,195 downwards.
GTGGGAAAGGGCATTGTGATGTCACAATGGGGGTAGGGGCATTGTGATGTCGCAATGGGGGAATGGGCATTGTGATGTCACAATGGGGAACACTGTATTGTGATGTCACAATGGGGGAAAAGTGCATTGTGATGTCACAGTGGGGGAAAAGTGCATTGTGATGTCACAGTGGGGGAAAGTGCATTGTGATGTCACAGTGGGGGAAAGGGCATTGTGATGTCACAGTGGGGAAAAGGGCATTGTGTTGTCACAATGGAGGAGAGGGCATTGTGATGTCACAGTGGGGGAGAGGGCATTGTGATGTCACAATGGGGGAAAGGGCATTGTGATGTCACAATGGGGGAAAGGGCATTGTGATGTCACAATAGGGGAAAGGGCATTGTGATGTCACAATGGGGGAAAGGGCATTGTGATGTCACAATGGGAGAAAAGGGCATTGTGATGTCACAATGGGGGAAAAGGCATTGTGATGTCTCAATGGGGAAAACGGCATTGTGATGTCACAGTGGGGGAAAGGGCATTGTGATGTCACAATGGGGGAAAGTGCATTGTGATGTCACAGAGGGGGAAAGTGCGTTGTGATGTCACAGTGGGGGAAAGGGCATTGTGATGTCACAGTGGGGGAAAAGGGCATTGTGATGTCACAATGGGCAAAAGGGCATTGTGATGTCACAATGGGGGAAAGGGCATTGTGATGTCACAATGGGGGTAGGGGCATTGTGATGTCACAATGGGGGAATGGGCATTGTGATGTCACAATGGGGAAAACTGCATTGTGATGTCACAATGGGGAACACTGTGTTGTGATGTCACAATGGGGGAAAAGTGCATTGTGATGTCACAGTGGGGGAAAAGTGCATTGTGATGTCACAGTGGGGGAAAGGGCATTGTGATGTCACAATGGGGAAAAGGGCATTGTCTTGTCACAATGGAGGAAAGGGCATTGTGATGTCACAGTGGGGGAGAGGGCATTGTGATGTCACAATGGGGGAAAGGGCATTGTGATGTCACAATGGGGGAAAGGGCATTGTGATGTCACAATGGGGAAAACTGCATTGTGATGTCACAATGGGGGAAAGGGCATTGTGATGTCACAATGGGGGACAGGGCATTGTGATGTCACAATGGGGGAAATGGCATTGTGATGTCACAATGGGGGAAAGGGCATTGTGATATCACAATGGGGGAAAGGGCATTGTGATGTCACAATGGAGGAAAAGGGCATTGTGATGTCACAATGGGGGAAAAGGCATTGTGATGTCTCAATGGGGAAAACGGCATTGTGATGTCACAATGGGGGAAAGGGCATTGTGATGTCACAATGGGGGAAAGTGCATTGTGATGTCACAATGGGGAAAAATGCATTGTGATGTCACAGAGGGGGAAAGTGCGTTGTGATGTCACAGTGGGGGAAAGGGCATTGTGATGTCACAATGGGGGAAAAGGCATTGTGTTGTCACAATGGGGGAAAGGGCATTGTGATGTCACAATAGGGGAAAGGGCATTGTGATGTCACAATGGGGGAAAAGTGCATTGTGATGTCACAGTGGGGGAAAAGTGCATTGTGATGTCACAGTGGGGAAAATGCATTGTGATGTCACAACGGGGGAAAGGGCATTGTGATGTCACAATGGGGAAAAGGGCATTGTGATGTCACAATGGGGAAAAGGGCATTGTAATGTCACAATGGGGAAAAGGGCATTGTGATGTCACAATGGGGGAAAAGGGCATTGTGATGTCACAATGGGGAAATGGAATTGTGATGTCACAATGGGGGAAAGGGCATTGTGATGTCACAATGGGGTTAAGGGCATTGTGATGTCACAATGGGGGAAAGGGCATTGTGATGCCACAATAGGGGAAAGGGCATTGTGATGTCACAATGGGGGAAAGGGCATTGTGATGTCACAGTGGGGGAAAAGTGCATTGTGATGTCACAGAGGGGGAAAGTGCATTGTGATGTCACAGTGGGGTAAAGGGCATTGTGATGTCACAATGGGGGAAAGGGCATTGTGATGTCACAATGGGGGAAAGGGCATTGTGATGTCACAATGGGGGAAAGTGCATTGTGATGTCACAATGGGGGAAAACTGCATTGTGATGTCACAATGGGGGAAAGGGCATTGAGATGTCACAGTGGGGGAAAGGGCATTGTGATGTCACAATGGGGGAAACGGCATTGTGAAGTCACAATGAGGAAAAGGGTATTGTGATGTCACAATGGGGAAATGGAATTGTGATGTCACAATGGGGGAAAGGGCATTGTGATGTTACAATGGGGGTAAGGGATTGTGATGTCACAATGGGGGAAAGGGTATTGTGATGCCACAATAGGGGAAAGGGCATTGTGATGTCACAATGGGGGAAAGGGCATTGTGATGTCACAGTGGGGGAAAAGTGCATTGTGATGTCACAGTGGGGGAAAGTGCATTGTGATGTCACAGTGGGGTAAAGGGCATTGTGATGTCACAATGGGGGAAAGGGCATTGTGTTGTCACAATGGGGGAAAGGGCATTGTGATGTCACAGAGGGGGAAAGTGCGTTGTGATGTCACAGTGGGGGAAAGTGCATTGTGATGTCACAGTGGGGGAAAGGGCATTGTGATGTCACAGTGGGGAAAAGGGCATTGTGTTGTCACAATGGAGGAAAGGGCATTGTGATGTCACAGTGGGGGAGAGGGCATTGTGATGTCACAATGGGGGAAAGGGCATTGTGATGTCACAATGGGGGAAAGGGCATTGTGATGTCACAATAGGGGAAAGGGCATTGTGATGTCACAATGGGGGAAAGGGCATTGTGATGTCACAATGGGGGAAAAGGGCATTGTGATGTCACAATGGGGGAAAAGGCATTGTGATGTCTCAATGGGGAAAACGGCATTGTGATGTCACAGTGGGGGAAAGGGCATTGTGATGTCACAATGGGGGAAAGTGCATTGTGATGTCACAGAGGGGGAAAGTGCGTTGTGATGTCACAGTGGGGGAAAGGGCATTGTGATGTCACAGTGGGGGAAAAGGGCATTGTGATGTCACAATGGGCAAAAGGGCATTGTGATGTCACAATGGGGGAAAGGGCATTGTGATGTCACAATGGGGGTAGGGGCATTGTGATGTCACAATGGGGGAATGGGCATTGTGATGTCACAATGGGGAAAACTGCATTGTGATGTCACAATGGGGAACACTGTGTTGTGATGTCACAATGGGGGAAAAGTGCATTGTGATGTCACAGTGGGGGAAAAGTGCATTGTGATGTCACAGTGGGGGAAAGGGCATTGTGATGTCACAATGGGGAAAAGGGCATTGTCTTGTCACAATGGAGGAAAGGGCATTGTGATGTCACAGTGGGGGAGAGGGCATTGTGATGTCACAATGGGGGAAAGGGCATTGTGATGTCACAATGGGGGAAAGGGCATTGTGATGTCACAATGGGGAAAACTGCATTGTGATGTCACAATGGGGAAAACTGCATTGTGATGTCACAATGGGGGAAAGGGCATTGTGATGTCACAATGGGGGACAGGGCATTGTGATGTCACAATGGGGGAAATGGCATTGTGATGTCACAATGGGGGAAAGGGCATTGTGATATCACAATGGGGGAAAGGGCATTGTGATGTCACAATGGAGGAAAAGGGCATTGTGATGTCACAATGGGGGAAAAGGCATTGTGATGTCTCAATGGGGAAAACGGCATTGTGATGTCACAATGGGGGAAAGGGCATTGTGATGTCACAATGGGGGAAAGTGCATTGTGATGTCACAATGGGGAAAAATGCATTGTGATGTCACAGAGGGGGAAAGTGCGTTGTGATGTCACAGTGGGGGAAAGGGCATTGTGATGTCACAATGGGGGAAAAGGCATTGTGTTGTCACAATGGGGGAAAGGGCATTGTGATGTCACAATAGGGGAAAGGGCATTGTGATGTCACAATGGGGGAAAAGTGCATTGTGATGTCACAGTGGGGGAAAAGTGCATTGTGATGTCACAGTGGGGAAAATGCATTGTGATGTCACAACGGGGGAAAGGGCATTGTGATGTCACAATGGGGAAAAGGGCATTGTGATGTCACAATGGGGAAAAGGGCATTGTAATGTCACAATGGGGAAAAGGGCATTGTGATGTCACAATGGGGGAAAAGGGCATTGTGATGTCACAATGGGGAAATGGAATTGTGATGTCACAATGGGGGAAAGGGCATTGTGATGTCACAATGGGGTTAAGGGCATTGTGATGTCACAATGGGGGAAAGGGCATTGTGATGCCACAATAGGGGAAAGGGCATTGTGATGTCACAATGGGGGAAAGGGCATTGTGATGTCACAGTGGGGGAAAAGTGCATTGTGATGTCACAGAGGGGGAAAGTGCATTGTGATGTCACAGTGGGGTAAAGGGCATTGTGATGTCACAATGGGGGAAAGGGCATTGTGATGTCACAATGGGGGAAAGGGCATTGTGATGTCACAATGGGGGAAAGTGCATTGTGATGTCACAATGGGGGAAAACTGCATTGTGATGTCACAATGGGGGAAAGGGCATTGAGATGTCACAGTGGGGGAAAGGGCATTGTGATGTCACAATGGGGGAAACGGCATTGTGAAGTCACAATGAGGAAAAGGGTATTGTGATGTCACAATGGGGAAATGGAATTGTGATGTCACAATGGGGGAAAGGGCATTGTGATGTTACAATGGGGGTAAGGGATTGTGATGTCACAATGGGGGAAAGGGTATTGTGATGCCACAATAGGGGAAAGGGCATTGTGATGTCACAATGGGGGAAAGGGCATTGTGATGTCACAGTGGGGGAAAAGTGCATTGTGATGTCACAGTGGGGGAAAGTGCATTGTGATGTCACAGTGGGGTAAAGGGCATTGTGATGTCACAATGGGGGAAAGGGCATTGTGTTGTCACAATGGGGGAAAGGGCATTGTGATGTCACAATAGGGGAAAGGGCAATGTGATGTCACAATGGGGGAAAGGTGCATTGTGATGTCACAGTGGGGGAAAAGTGCATTGTGATGTCACAGTGGGGGGAAATGCATTGTTGTGTCACAGTGGGGGAAAGTGCATTGTGATGTCACAATCGGTGAAAGGGCATTGTGATGTCACAATGGGGGAACGGGCATTGTGATGTCACAATGGGGGAAAGGGCATTGTGTTGTCACAATGGGGGAAAGGGCATTGTGATGTCACAATAGGGGAAAGGGCATTGTGATGTCACAATGTGGGAAAAGTGCATTGTTATGTCATAGTGGGGGAAAAGTGCATTGTGATGTCACAGTGGGGAAAATGCATTGTGATGTCACAATGGGGGAAAGGGCATTGTGATGTCACAATGGGGAAAAGGGCATTGTGATGTCACAATGGGGAAAAGGGCATTGTGATGTCACAATGGGGGAAAAGGGCATTGTGATGTCACAATGGGGAAAACTGCATTGTGATGTCACAATGGGGAAAACTACATTGTGATGTCACAATGGGGGGAAGTGCATTGTGATGTCACAATGGGGGAAAGGGCATTGTGATGTCACAGTGGGGGAAAAGGGCATTGTGATGTCACAATGGGCAAAAGGGCATTGTGATGTCACAATGGGGGAAAGTGCATTGTGATGTCACAGTGGGGGAAAGGGCATTGTGATGTCACAATGGGGAAAAGGGCATTGTGTTGTCACAATGGAGGAAAGGGCATTGTGATGTCACAGTGGGGGAGAGGGCATTGTGATGTCACAATGGGGGAAAGGGCATTGTGATGTCACAATGGGAGAAAGGGCATTGTGATGTCACAATGGGGAAAACTGCATTGTGATGTCACAATGGGGAAACTGCATTGTGATTTCACAATGGGGGAACGGGCATTGTGATGTCACAATGGGGGACAGGGCATTGTGATGTCACAATGGGGGAAATGGCATTGTGATGTCACAATGGGGGAAAGGGCATTGTGATGTCACAGTGGGGGAAAAGGGCATTGTGATGTCACAATGGGCAAAAGGGCATTGTGATGTCACAAAGGGGGAAAGGGCATTGTGATGTCACAATGGGGGTAGGGGCATTGTGATGTCACAATGGGGGAATGGGCATTGTGATGTCACAATGGGGAAAAGGGCATTGTAATGTCACAATGGGGAAAAGGGCATTGTGATGTCACAATGGGGGAAAAGGGCATTGTGATGTCACAATGGGGAAATGGAATTGTGATGTCACAATGGGGGAAAGGGCATTGTGATGTCACAATGGGGTTAAGGGCATTGTGATGTCACAATGGGGGAAAGGGCATTGTGATGCCACAATAGGGGAAAGGGCATTGTGATGTCACAATGGGGGAAAGGGCATTGTGATGTCACAGTGGGGGAAAAGTGCATTGTGATGTCACAGAGGGGGAAAGTGCATTGTGATGTCACAGTGGGGTAAAGGGCATTGTGATGTCACAATGGGGGAAAAGGCATTGTGATGTCACAATGGGGGAAAGGGCATTGTGATGTCACAATGGGGGAAAGTGCATTGTGATGTCACAATGGGGGAAAACTGCATTGTGATGTCACAATGGGGGAAAGGGCATTGAGATGTCACAGTGGGGGAAAGGGCATTGTGATGTCACAATGGGGGAAACGGCATTGTGAAGTCACAATGAGGAAAAGGGTATTGTGATGTCACAATGGGGAAATGGAATTGTGATGTCACAATGGGGGAAAGGGCATTGTGATGTTACAATGGGGGTAAGGGATTGTGATGTCACAATGGGGGAAAGGGTATTGTGATGCCACAATAGGGGAAAGGGCATTGTGATGTCACAATGGGGGAAAGGGCATTGTGATGTCACAGTGGGGGAAAAGTGCATTGTGATGTCACAGTGGGGGAAAGTGCATTGTGATGTCACAGTGGGGTAAAGGGCATTGTGATGTCACAATGGGGGAAAGGGCATTGTGTTGTCACAATGGGGGAAAGGGCATTGTGATGTCACAATAGGGGAAAGGGCAATGTGATGTCACAATGGGGGAAAAGTGCATTGTGATGTCACAGTGGGGGAAAAGTGCATTGTGATGTCACAGTGGGGGGAAATGCATTGTTGTGTCACAGTGGGGGAAAGTGCATTGTGATGTCACAATCGGTGAAAGGGCATTGTGATGTCACAATGGGGGAACGGGCATTGTGATGTCACAATGGGGGAAAGGGCATTGTGTTGTCACAATGGGGGAAAGGGCATTGTGATGTCACAATAGGGGAAAGGGCATTGTGATGTCACAATGTGGGAAAAGTGCATTGTTATGTCATAGTGGGGGAAAAGTGCATTGTGATGTCACAGTGGGGAAAATGCATTGTGATGTCACAATGGGGGAAAGGGCATTGTGATGTCACAATGGGGAAAAGGGCATTGTGATGTCACAATGGGGAAAAGGGCATTGTGATGTCACAATGGGGGAAAAGGGCATTGTGATGTCACAATGGGGAAAACTGCATTGTGATGTCACAATGGGGAAAACTACATTGTGATGTCACAATGGGGGGAAGTGCATTGTGATGTCACAATGGGGGAAAGGGCATTGTGATGTCACAGTGGGGGAAAAGGGCATTGTGATGTCACAATGGGCAAAAGGGCATTGTGATGTCACAATGGGGGAAAGTGCATTGTGATGTCACAGTGGGGGAAAGGGCATTGTGATGTCACAATGGGGAAAAGGGCATTGTGTTGTCACAATGGAGGAAAGGGCATTGTGATGTCACAGTGGGGGAGAGGGCATTGTGATGTCACAATGGGGGAAAGGGCATTGTGATGTCACAATGGGAGAAAGGGCATTGTGATGTCACAATGGGGAAAACTGCATTGTGATGTCACAATGGGGAAACTGCATTGTGATTTCACAATGGGGGAACGGGCATTGTGATGTCACAATGGGGGACAGGGCATTGTGATGTCACAATGGGGGAAATGGCATTGTGATGTCACAATGGGGGAAAGGGCATTGTGATGTCACAGTGGGGGAAAAGGGCATTGTGATGTCACAATGGGCAAAAGGGCATTGTGATGTCACAAAGGGGGAAAGGGCATTGTGATGTCACAATGGGGGTAGGGGCATTGTGATGTCACAATGGGGGAATGGGCATTGTGATGTCACAATGGGGAACACTGTATTGTGATGTCACAATGGGGGAAAAGTGCATTGTGATGTCACAGTGGGGGAAAAGTGCATTGTGATGTCACAGTGGGGGAAAGTGCATTGTGATGTCACAGTGGGGGAAAGGGCATTGTGATGTCACAGTGGGGAAAAGGGCATTGTGTTGTCACAATGAAGGAAAGGGCATTGTGATGTCACAGTGGGGGAGAGGGCATTGTGATGTCACAATGGGGGAAAGGGCATTGTGATGTCACAATGGGGGAAAGGGCATTGTGATGTCACAATAGGGGAAAGGGCATTGTGATGTCACAATGGGGGAAAGGGCATTGTGATGTCACAATGGGGGAAAAGGGCATTGTGATGTCACAATGGGGGAAAAGGCATTGTGATGTCTCAATGGGGAAAACGGCATTGTGATGTCACAGTGGGGGAAAGGGCATTGTGATGTCACAATGGGGGAAAGTGCATTGTGATGTCACAGAGGGGGAAAGTGCGTTGTGATGTCACAGTGGGGGAAAGGGCATTGTGATGTCACAATGGGGGAAAAGGCATTGTGTTGTCACAATGGGGGAAAGGGCATTGTGATGTCACAATAGGGGAAAGGGCATTGTGATGTCACAATGGGGGAAAAGTGCATTGTGATGTCACAGTCGGGGAAAAGTGCATTGTGATGTCACAGTGGGGAAAATGCATTGTGATGTCACAACGGGGGAAAGGGCATTGTAATGTCACAATGGGGAAAAGGGCATTGTGAGGTCACAATGGGGAAAAGGGCATTGTAATGTCACAATGGGGAAAAGGGCATTGTGATGTCACAATGGGGGAAAAGGGCATTGTGATGTCACAATGGGGAAAACTGCATTGTGATGTCACAATGGGGAAAACTACATTGTGATGTCACAATGGGGGAAAGGGCATTGTGATGTCACAATGGGGGAAAGTGCATTGTGATGTCACAATGGGGAAAACTGCATTGTGATGTCACAATGGGGGAACAGGCATTGTGATGTCACAATGGGGGAAAGGGCATTGAGATGTCACAGTGGGGGAAAGGGCATTGTGATGTCACAATGGGGGAAACGGCATTGTGAAGTCACAATGAGGAAAAGGGCATTGTGATGTCACAATTGGGGAAATGGAATTGTGATATCACAATGGGGGAAAGGGCATTGTGATGTCACAATGGGGGTAAGGGCATTGTGATGTCACAATGGGGGAAAGGGCATTGTGATGCCACAATAGGGGAAAGGGCATTGTGATGTCACAGTGGGGGAAAAGGGCATTGTGATGTCACAATGGGCAAAAGGGCATTGTGATGTCACAATGGGGGAAAGGGCATTGTGATGTCACAATGGGGATAGGGGCATTGTGATGTCACAATGGGGGAATGGGCATTGTGATGTCACAATGGGGAAAACTGCATTGTGATGTCACAATGGGGAACACTGTATTGTGATGTCACAATGGGGGAAAAGTGCATTGTGATGTCACAGTGGGGAAAAGTGCATTGTGATGTCACAGTGGGGGAAAGTGCATTGTGATGTCACAGTGGGGGAAAGGGCATTGTGATGTCACAGTGGGGAAAAGGGCATTGTGTTGTCACAATGGAGGAAAGGGCATTGTGATGTCACAGTGGGGGAGAGGGCATTGTGATGTCACAATGGGGGAAAGGGCATTGTGATGTCACAATGGGGGAAAGGGCATTGTGATGTCACAATAGGGGAAAGGGCATTGTGATGTCACAATGGGGGAAAGGGCATTGTGATGTCACAATAGGGGAAAAGGGCATTGTGATGTCACAATGGGGGAAAAGGCATTGTGATGTCTCAATGGGGAAAACGGCATTGTGATGTCACAATGGGGGAAAGGGCATTGTGATGTCACAATGGGGGAAAGTGCATTGTGATGTCACAATGGGGAAAAATGCATTGTGATGTCACAGAGGGGGAAAGTGCGTTGTGATGTCACAGTGGGGGAAAGGGCATTGTTATGTCACAATGGGGGAAAAGGCATTGTGTTGTCACAATGGGGGAAAGGGCATTGTGATGTCACAATAGGGGAAAGGGCATTGTGATGTCACAATGGGGGAAAAGTGCATTGTGATGTCACAGTGGGGGAAAAGTGCATTGTGATGTCACAGTGGGAAAAATGCATTGTGATGTCACAACGGGGGAAAGGGCATTGTGATGTCACAATGGGGAAAAGGGCATTGTGATGTCACAATGGGGAAAAGGGCATTGTAATGTCACAATGGGGAAAAGGGCATTGTGATGTCATAATGGGGGAAAAGGGCATTGTGATGTCACAATGGGGAAAACTGCATTGTGATGTCACAATGGGGAAAACTACATTGTGATGTCACAATGGGGGAAAGGGCATTGTGATGTCACAATGGGGGAAAGTGCATTGTGATGTCACAATGGGGAAAACTGCATTGTGATGTCACAATGGGGGAACAGGCATTGTGATGCCACAATAGGGGAAAGGGCATTGTGATGTCACAGTGGGGGAAAAGGGCATTGTGATGTCACAATGGGCAAAAGGGCATTGTGATGTCACAATGGGGGAAAGGGCATTGTGATGTCACAATGGGGATTGGGGCATTGTGATGTCACAATGGGGGAATGGGCATTGTGATGTCACAATGGGGAAAACTGCATTGTGATGTCACAATGGGGAACACTGTATTGTGATGTCACAATGGGGGAAAAGTGCATTGTGATGTCACAGTGGGGAAAAGTGCATTGTGATGTCACAGTGGGGGAAAGTGCATTGTGATGTCACAGTGGGGGAAAGGGCATTGTGATGTCACAGTGGGGAAAAGGGCATTGTGTTGTCACAATGGAGGAAAGGGCATTGTGATGTCACAGTGGGGAAGAGGGCATTGTGATGTCACAATGGGGGAAAGGGCATTGTGATGTTACAATGGGGGAAAGGGCATTGTGATGTCACAATAGGGGAAAGGGCATTGTGATGTCACAATGGGGGAAAGGGCATTGTGATGTCACAATGGGGGAAAAGGGCATTGTGATGTCACAATGGGGGAAAAGGCATTGTGATGTCTCAATGGGGAAAACGGCATTGTGATGTCACAATGGGGGAAAGGGCATTGTGATGTCACAATGGGGGAAAGTGCATTGTGATGTCACAATGGGGAAAAATGCATTGTGATGTCACAGAGGGGGAAAGTGCGTTGTGATGTCACAGTGGGGGAAAGGGCATTGTGATGTCACAATGGGGGAAAAGGCATTGTGTTGTCACAATGGGGGAAAGGGCATTGTGATGTCACAATAGTGGAAAGGGCATTGTGATGTCACAATGGGGGAAAAGTGCATTGTGATGTCACAGTGGGGGAAAAGTGCATTGTGATGTCACAGTGGGAAAAATGCATTGTGATGTCACAACGGGGGAAAGGGCATTGTGATGTCACAATGGGGAAAAGGGCATTGTGATGTCACAATGGGGAAAAGGGCATTGTAATGTCACAATGGGGAAAAGGGCATTGTGATGTCACAATGGGGGAAAGTGCATTGTGATGTCACAATGGGGAAAACTGCATTGTGATGTCACAATGGGGGAACAGGCATTGTGATGTCACAATGGGGGAACAGGCATTGTGATGTCACAATGGGGGAAAGGGCATTGAGATGTCACAGTGGGGCAAAGGGCATTGTGATGTCACAATGGGGGAAACGGCATTGTGAAGTCACATTGAGGAAAAGGGCATTGTGATGTCACAATTGGGGAAATGGAATTGTGATGTCACAATGGGGGAAAGGGCATTGTGATGTCACAATGGGGGTAAGGGCATTGTGATGTCACAATGGGGGAAAGGGCATTGTGATGCCACAATAGGGGAAAGGGCATTGTGATGTCCCAATGGGGGAAAGGGCATTGTGATGTCACAGTGGGGGAAAAGTGCATTGTGATGTCACAGTGGGGGAAAGTGCATTGTGATGTCACAGTGGGGTAAAGGGCATTGTGATGTCACAATGGGGGAAAGGGCATTGTGTTGTCACAATGGGGGAAAGGGCATTGTGATGTCACAATAGGGGAAAGGGCAATGTGATGTCACAATGGGGGAAAAGTGCATTGTGATGTCACAGTGGGGGAAAAGTGCATTGTGATGTCACAGTGGGGGGAAATGCATTGTTGTGTCACAATGGTGGAAAAGTGCATTGTGATGTCACAGTGGGAGAAAAGTGCATTGTGATGTCACAGTGGGGGAAAATGCATTGTTATGTCACAGTGGGGGAAAGTGCATTGTGATGTCACAATCGGTGAAAGGGCATTGTGATGTCACAATGGGGGAACGGGCATTGTGATGTCACAATGGGGGAAAGGGCATTGTGATGTCACAATGGGGGAAAGGGCATTGTGTTGTCACAATGGGGGAAAGGGCATTGTGATGTCACAATAGGGGAAAGGGCATTGTGATGTCACAATGTGGGAAAAGTGCATTGTTATGTCATAGTGGGGGAAAAGTGCATTGTGATGTCACAGTGGGGAAAATGCATTGTGATGTCACAATGGGGGAAAGGGCATTGTGATGTCACAATGGGGAAAAGGGCATTGTGATGTCACAATGGGGAAAAGGGCATTGTGATGTCACAATGGGGGAAAAGGGCATTGTGATGTCACAATGGGGAAAACTGCATTGTGATGTCACAATGGGGAAAACTACATTGTGATGTCACAGTGGGGGAAAAGGGCATTGTGATGTCACAATGGGCAAAAGGGCATTGTGATGTCACAATGGGGGAAAGTGCATTGTGATGTCACAGTGGGGGAAAGGGCATTGTGATGTCACAATGGGGAAAAGGGCATTGTGTTGTCACAATGGAGGAAAGGGCATTGTGATGTCACAGTGGGGGAGAGGGCATTGTGATGTCACAATGGGGGAAAGGGCATTGTGATGTCACAATGGGAGAAAGGGCATTGTGATGTCACAATGGGGAAAACTGCATTGTGATGTCACAATGGGGGAAAGGGCATTGTGATGTCACAATGGGGATAGGGGCATTGTGATGTCACAATGGGGGAATGGGCATTGTGATGTCACAATGGGGAAAACTGCATTGTGATGTCACAATGGGGAACACTCTATTGTGATGTCACAATGGTGGAAAAGTGCATTGTGATGTCACAGTGGGGAAAAGTGCATTGTGATGTCACAGTGGGGGAAAGTGCATTGTGATGTCACAGTGGGGGAAAGGGCATTGTGATGTCACAGTGGGGAAAAGGGCATTGTGTTGTCACAATGGAGGAAAGGGCATTGTGATGTCACAGTGGGGGAGAGGGCATTGTGATGTCACAATGGGGGAAAGGGCATTGTGATGTCACAATGGGGGAAAGGGCATTGTGATGTCACAATAGGGGAAAGGGCATTGTGATGTCACAATGGGGGAAAGGGCATTGTGATGTCACAATGGGGGAAAAGGGCATTGTGATGTCACAATGGGGGAAAAGGCATTGTGATGTCTCAATGGGGAAAACGGCATTGTGATGTCACAATGGGGGAAAGGGCATTGTGATGTCACAATGGGGGAAAGTGCATTGTGATGTCACAATGGGGAAAAATGCATTGTGATGTCACAGAGGGGGAAAGTGCGTTGTGATGTCACAGTGGGGGAAAGGGCATTGTGATGTCACAATGGGGGAAAAGGCATTGTGTTGTCACAATGGGGGAAAGGGCATTGTGATGTCACAATAGGGGAAAGGGCATTGTGATGTCACAATGGGGGAAAAGTGCATTGTGATGTCACAGTGGGGGAAAAGTGCATTGTGATGTCACAGTGGGAAAAATGCATTGTGATGTCACAACGGGGGAAAGGGCATTGTGATGTCACAATGGGGAAAAGGGCATTGTGATGTTACAATGGGGAAAAGGGCATTGTAATGTCACAATGGGGAAAAGGGCATTGTGATGTCATAATGGGGGAAAAGGGCATTGTGATGTCACAATGGGGAAAACTGCATTGTGATGTCACAATGGGGAAAACTACATTGTGATGTCACAATGGGGGAAAGGGCATTGTGATGTCACAATGGGGGAAAGTGCATTGTGATGTCACAATGGGGAAAACTGCATTGTGATGTCACAATGGGGGAACAGGCATTGTGATGTCACAATGGGGGAAAGGGCATTGAGATGTCACAGTGGGGGAAAGGGCATTGTGATGTCACAATGGGGGAAACGGCATTGTGAAGTCACAATGAGGAAAAGGGCATTGTGATGTCACAATTGGGGAAATGGAATTGTGATGTCACAATGGGGGAAAGGGCATTGTGATGTCACAATGGGGGTAAGGGCATTGTGATGTCACAATGGGGGAAAGGGCATTGTGATGCCACAACAGGGGAAAGGGCATTGTGATGTCCCAATGGGGGAAAGGGCATTGTGATGTCACAGTGGGGGAAAAGTGCATTGTGATGTCACAGTGGGGGAAAGTGCATTGTGATGTCACAGTGGGGTAAAGGGCATTGTGATGTCACAATGGGGGAAAGGGCATTGTGTTGTCACAATGGGGGAAAGGGCATTGTGATGTCACAAAAGGGGAAAGGGCAATGTGATGTCACAATGGGGGAAAGGGCATTGTGATGTCACAATGGGGAAAAGGGCATTGTGTTGTCACAATGGAGGAAAGGGCATTGTGATGTCACAGTGGGGGAGAGGGCATTGTGATGTCACAATGGGGGAAAGGGCATTGTGATGTCACAATGGGAGAAAGGGCATTGTGATGTCACAATGGGGAAAACTGCATTGTGATGTCACAATGGGGGAAAGGGCATTGTGATGTCACAATGGGGATAGGGGCATTGTGATGTCACAATGGGGGAATGGGCATTGTGATGTCACAATGGGGAAAACTGCATTGTGATGTCACAATGGGGAACACTCTATTGTGATGTCACAATGGTGGAAAAGTGCATTGTGATGTCACAGTGGGGAAAAGTGCATTGTGATGTCACAGTGGGGGAAAGTGCATTGTGATGTCACAGTGGGGGAAAGGGCATTGTGATGTCACAGTGGGGAAAAGGGCATTGTGTTGTCACAATGGAGGAAAGGGCATTGTGATGTCACAGTGGGGGAGAGGGCATTGTGATGTCACAATGGGGGAAAGGGCATTGTGATGTCACAATGGGAGAAAGGGCATTGTGATGTCACAATAGGGGAAAGGGCATTGTGATGTCACAATGGGGGAAAGGGCATTGTGATGTCACAATGGGGGAAAAGGGCATTGTGATGTCACAATGGGGGAAAAGGCATTGTGATGTCTCAATGGGGAAAACGGCATTGTGATGTCACAATGGGGGAAAGGGCATTGTGATGTCACAATGGGGGAAAGTGCATTGTGATGTCACAATGGGAAAAAATGCATTGTGATGTCACAGAGGGGGAAAGTGCGTTGTGATGTCACAGTGGGGGAAAGGGCATTGTGATGTCACAATGGGGGAAAAGGCATTGTGTTGTCACAATGGGGGAAAGGGCATTGTGATGTCACAATAGGGGAAAGGGCATTGTGATGTCACAATGGGGGAAAAGTGCATTGTGATGTCACAGTGGGGGAAAAGTGCATTGTGATGTCACAGTGGGAAAAATGCATTGTGATGTCACAACGGGGGAAAGGGCATTTGTGATGTCACAATGGGGAAAAGGGCATTGTGATGTTACAATGGGGAAAAGGGCATTGTAATGTCACAATGGGGAAAAGGGCATTGTGATGTCATAATGGGGGAAAAGGGCATTGTGATGTCACAATGGGGAAAACTGCATTGTGATGTCACAATGGGGAAAACTACATTGTGATGTCACAATGGGGGAAAGGGCATTGTGATGTCACAATGGGGGAAAGTGCATTGTGATGTCACAATGGGGAAAACTGCATTGTGATGTCACAATGGGGGAACAGGCATTGTGATGTCACAATGGGGGAAAGGGCATTGAGATGTCACAGTGGGGGAAAGGGCATTGTGATGTCACAATGGGGGAAACGGCATTGTGAAGTCACAATGAGGAAAAGGGCATTGTGATGTCACAATTGGGGAAATGGAATTGTGATGTCACAATGGGGGAAAGGGCATTGTGATGTCACAATGGGGGTAAGGGCATTGTGATGTCACAATGGGGAAAAGGGCATTGTGATGCCACAACAGGGGAAAGGGCATTGTGATGTCCCAATGGGGGAAAGGGCATTGTGATGTCACAGTGGGGGAAAAGTGCATTGTGATGTCACAGTGGGGGAAAGTGCATTGTGATGTCACAGTGGGGTAAAGGGCATTGTGATGTCACAATGGGGGAAAGGGCATTGTGTTGTCACAATGGGGGAAAGGGCATTGTGATGTCACAATAGGGGAAAGGGCAATGTGATGTCACAATGGGGGAAAAGTGCATTGTGATGTCACAGTGGGGGAAAAGTGCATTGTGATGTCACAGTGGGGGGAAATGCATTGTTGTGTCACAATGGTGGAAAAGTGCATTGTGATGTCACAGTGGGAGAAAAGTGCATTGTGATGTCACAGTGGGGGAAAATGCATTGTTATGTCACAGTGGGGGAAAGTGCATTGTGATGTCACAATCGGTGAAAGGGCATTGTGATGTCACAATGGGGGAACGGGCATTGTGATGTCACAATGGGGGAAAGGGCATTGTGATGTCACAATGGGGGAAAGGGCATTGTGTTGTCACAATGGGGGAAAGGGCATTGTGATGTCACAATAGGGGAAAGGGCATTGTGATGTCACAATGTGGGAAAAGTGCATTGTTATGTCATAGTGGGGGAAAAGTGCATTGTGATGTCACAGTGGGGAAAATGCATTGTGATGTCACAATGGGGGAAAGGGCATTGTGATGTCACAATGGGGAAAAGGGCATTGTTATGTCATAGTGGGGGAAAAGTGCATTGTGATGTCACAGTGGGGAAAATGCATTGTGATGTCACAATGGGGGAAAGGGCATTGTGATGTCACAATGGGGGAAAGTGCATTGTGATGTCACAATGGGGAAAACTGCATTGTGATGTCACAATGGGGGAACAGGCATTGTGATGTCACAATGGGGGAAAGGGCATTGAGATGTCACAGTGGGGGAAAGGGCATTGTGATGTCACAATGGGGGAAACGGCATTGTGAAGTCACAATGAGGAAAAGGGCATTGTGATGTCACAATTGGGGAAATGGAATTGTGATGTCACAATGGGGGAAAGGGCATTGTGATGTCACAATGGGGGTAAGGGCATTGTGATGTCACAATGGGGGAAAGGGCATTGTGATGCCACAATAGGGGAAAGGGCATTGTGATGTCCCAATGGGGGAAAGGGCATTGTGATGTCACAGTGGGGGAAAAGTGCATTGTGATGTCACAGTGGGGGAAAGTGCATTGTGATGTCACAGTGGGGTAAAGGGCATTGTGATGTCACAATGGGGGAAAGGGCATTGTGTTGTCACAATGGGGGAAAGGGCATTGTGATGTCACAATAGGGGAAAGGGCAATGTGATGTCACAATGGGGGAAAAGTGCATTGTGATGTCACAGTGGGGGAAAAGTGCATTGTGATGTCACAGTGGGGGGAAATGCATTGTTGTGTCACAATGGTGGAAAAGTGCATTGTGATGTCACAGTGGGAGAAAAGTGCATTGTGATGTCACAGTGGGGGAAAATGCATTGTTATGTCACAGTGGGGGAAAGTGCATTGTGATGTCACAATCGGTGAAAGGGCATTGTGATGTCACAATGGGGGAAGGGGCATTGTGATGTCACAATGGGGGAAAGGGCATTGTGATGTCACAATGGGGGAAAGGGCATTGTGTTGTCACAATGGGGGAAAGGGCATTGTGATGTCACAATAGGGGAAAGGGCATTGTGATGTCACAATGTGGGAAAAGTGCATTGTTATGTCATAGTGGGGGAAAAGTGCATTGTGATGTCACAGTGGGGAAAATGCATTGTGATGTCACAATGGGGGAAAGGGCATTGTGATGTCACAATGGGGAAAAGGGCATTGTGATGTCACAATGGGGAAAAGGGCATTGTGATGTCACAATGGGGGAAAAGGGCATTGTGATGTCACAATGGGGAAAACTGCATTGTGATGTCACAATGGGGAAAACTACATTGTGATGTCACAATGGGGGGAAGGGCATTGTGATGTCACAATGGGGGAAAGGGCATTGTGATGTCACAGTGGGGGAAAAGGGCATTGTGATGTCACAATGGGCAAAGGGCATTGTGATGTCACAATGGGGGAAAGTGCATTGTGATGTCACAGAGGGGGAAAGGGCATTGTGATGTCACAATGGGGAAAAGGGCATTGTGTTGTCACAATGGAGGAAAGGGCATTGTGATGTCACAGTGGGGGAGAGGGCATTGTGATGTCACAATGGGGGAAAGGGCATTGTGATGTCACAATGGGAGAAAGGGCATTGTGATGTCACAATGGGGAAAACTGCATTGTGATGTCACAATGGGGAAAACTGCATTGTGATGTCACAATGGGGGAAAGGGCATTGTGATGTCACAATGGGGATAGGGGCATTGTGATGTCACAATGGGGGAAAGGGCAATGTGATGTCACAATGGGGGAAAAGTGCATTGTGATGTCACAGTGGGGGAAAAGTGCATTGTGATGTCACAGTGGGGGGAAATGCATTGTTGTGTCACAATGGTGGAAAAGTGCATTGTGATGTCACAGTGGGAGAAAAGTGCATTGTGATGTCACAGTGGGGGAAAATGCATTGTTATGTCACAGTGGGGGAAAGTGCATTGTGATGTCACAATCGGTGAAAGGGCATTGTGATGTCACAATGGGGGAACGGGCATTGTGATGTCACAATGGGGGAAAGGGCATTGTGATGTCACAATGGGGGAAAGGGCATTGTGTTGTCACAATGGGGGAAAGGGCATTGTGATGTCACAATAGGGGAAAGGGCATTGTGATGTCACAATGTGGGAAAAGTGCATTGTTATGTCATAGTGGGGGAAAAGTGCATTGTGATGTCACAGTGGGGAAAATGCATTGTGATGTCACAATGGGGGAAAGGGCATTGTGATGTCACAATGGGGAAAAGGGCATTGTGATGTCACAATGGGGAAAAGGGCATTGTGATGTCACAATGGGGGAAAAGGGCATTGTGATGTCACAATGGGGAAAACTGCATTGTGATGTCACAATGGGGAAAACTACATTGTGATGTCACAATGGGGGGAAGGGCATTGTGATGTCACAATGGGGGAAAGGGCATTGTGATGTCACAGTGGGGGAAAAGGGCATTGTGATGTCACAATGGGCAAAAGGGCATTGTGATGTCACAATGGGGGAAAGTGCATTGTGATGTCACAGTGGGGGAAAGGGCATTGTGATGTCACAATGGGGAAAAGGGCATTGTGTTGTCACAATGGAGGAAAGGGCATTGTGATGTCACAGTGGGGGAGAGGGCATTGTGATGTCACAATGGGGGAAAGGGCATTGTGATGTCACAATGGGAGAAAGGGCATTGTGATGTCACAATGGGGAAAACTGCATTGTGATGTCACAATGGGGGAAAGGGCATTGTGATGTCACAATGGGGATAGGGGCATTGTGATGTCACAATGGGGGAATGGGCATTGTGATGTCACAATGGGGAAAACTGCATTGTGATGTCACAATGGGGAACACTGTATTGTGATGTCACAATGGTGGAAAAGTGCATTGTGATGTCACAGTGGGGGAAAGTGCATTGTGATGTCACAGTGGGGGAAAGGGCATTGTGATGTCACAGTGGGGAAAAGGGCATTGTGTTGTCACAATGGAGGAAAGGGCATTGTGATGTCACAGTGGGGGAGAGGGCATTGTGATGTCACAATGGGGGAAAGGGCATTGTGATGTCACAATGGGGGAAAGGGCATTGTGATGTCACAATAGGGGAAAGGGCATTGTGATGTCACAATGGGGGAAAGGGCATTGTGATGTCACAATGGGGGAAAAGGGCATTGTGATGTCACAATGGGGGAAAAGGCATTGTGATGTCTCAATGGGGAAAACGGCATTGTGATGTCACAATGGGGGAAAGGGCATTGTGATGTCACAATGGGGGAAAGTGCATTGTGATGTCACAATGGGGAAAAATGCATTGTGATGTCACAATGGGGGAAAGTGCGTTGTGATGTCACAGTGGGGGAAAGGGCATTGTGATGTCACAATGGGGGAAAAGGCATTGTGTTGTCACAATGGGGGAAAGGGCATTGTGATGTCACAATAGGGGAAAGGGCATTGTGATGTCACAATGGGGGAAAAGTGCATTGTGATGTCACAGTGGGGGAAAAGTGCATTGTGATGTCACAGTGGGAAAAATGCATTGTGATGTCACAACGGGGGAAAGGGCATTGTGATGTCACAATGGGGAAAATGGCATTGTGATGTTACAATGGGGAAAAGGGCATTGTAATGTCACAATGGGGAAAAGGGCATTGTAATGTCATAATGGGGGAAAAGGGCATTGTGATGTCACAATGGGGAAAACTGCATTGTGATGTCACAATGGGGAAAACTACATTGTGATGTCACAATGGGGGAAAGGGCATTGTGATGTCACAATGGGGGAAAGTGCATTGTGATGTCACAATGGGGAAAACTGCATTGTGATGTCACAATGGGGGAACAGGCATTGTGATGTCACAATGGGGGAAAGGGCATTGAGATGTCACAGTGGGGGAAAGGGCATTGTGATGTCACAATGGGGGAAACGGCATTGTGAAGTCACAATGAGGAAAAGGGCATTGTGATGTCACAATTGGGGAAATGGAATTGTGATGTCACAATGGGGGAAAGGGCATTGTGATGTAACAATGGGGGTAAGGGCATTGTGATGTCACAATGGGGGAAAGGGCATTGTGATGCCACAACAGGGGAAAGGGCATTGTGATGTCCCAATGGGGGAAAGGGCATTGTGATGTCACAGTGGGGGAAAAGTGCATTGTGATGTCACAGTGGGGGAAAGTGCATTGTGATGTCACAGTGGGGTAAAGGGCATTGTGATGTCACAATGGGGGAAAGGGCATTGTGATGTCACAATGGGGGAAAGGGCATTGTGATGTCACAATAGGGGAAAGGGCATTGTGATGTCACAATGGGGGAAAGGGCATTGTGATGTCACAATGGGGGAAAAGGGCATTGTGATGTCACAATGGGGGAAAAGGCATTGTGATGTCTCAATGGGGAAAACGGCATTGTGATGTCACAATGGGGGAAAGGGCATTGTGATGTCACAATGGGGGAAAGTGCATTGTGATGTCACAATGGGGAAAAATGCATTGTGATGTCACAGAGGGGGAAAGTGCGTTGTGATGTCACAGTGGGGGAAAGGGCATTGTGATGTCACAATGGGGGAAAAGGCATTGTGTTGTCACAATGGGGGAAAGGGCATTGTGATGTCACAATAGGGGAAAGGGCATTGTGATGTCACAATGGGGGAAAAGTGCATTGTGATGTCACAGTGGGGGAAAAGTGCATTGTGATGTCACAGTGGGAAAAATGCATTGTGATGTCACAACGGGGGAAAGGGCATTTGTGATGTCACAATGGGGAAAAGGGCATTGTGATGTTACAATGGGGAAAAGGGCATTGTAATGTCACAATGGGAAAAGGGCATTGTGATGTCATAATGGGGGAAAAGGGCATTGTGATGTCACAATGGGGAAAACTGCATTGTGATGTCACAATGGGGAAAACTACATTGTGATGTCACAATGGGGGAAAGGGCATTGTGATGTCACAATGGGGGAAAGTGCATTGTGATGTCACAATGGGGAAAACTGCATTGTGATGTCACAATGGGTGAACAGGCATTGTGATGTCACAATGGGGGAAAGGGCATTGAGATGTCACAGTGGGGGAAAGGGCATTGTGATGTCACAATAGGGGAAAGGGCATTGTGATGTCACAATGTGGGAAAAGTGCATTGTTATGTCATAGTGGGGGAAAAGTGCATTGTGATGTCACAGTGGGGAAAATGCATTGTGATGTCACAATGGGGGAAAGGGCATTGTGATGTCACAATGGGGAAAAGGGCATTGTGATGTCACAATGGGGAAAAGGGCATTGTGATGTCACAATGGGGGAAAAGGGCATTGTGATGTCACAATGGGGAAAACTGCATTGTGATGTCACAATGGGGAAAACTACATTGTGATGTCACAATGGGGGGAAGGGCATTGTGATGTCACAATGGGGGAAAGGGCATTGTGATGTCACAGTGGGGGAAAAGGGCATTGTGATGTCACAATGGGCAAAGGGCATTGTGATGTCACAATGGGGGAAAGTGCATTGTGATGTCACAGTGGGGGAAAGGGCATTGTGATGTCACAATGGGGAAAAGGGCATTGTGTTGTCACAATGGAGGAAAGGGCATTGTGATGTCACAGTGGGGGAGAGGGCATTGTGATGTCACAATGGGGGAAAGGGCATTGTGATGTCACAATGGGAGAAAGGGCATTGTGATGTCACAATGGGGAAAACTGCATTGTGATGTCACAATGGGGAAAACTGCATTGTGATGTCACAATGGGGGAAAGGGCATTGTGATGTCACAATGGGGATAGGGGCATTGTGATGTCACAATGGGGGAAAGGGCAATGTGATGTCACAATGGGGGAAAAGTGCATTGTGATGTCACAGTGGGGGAAAAGTGCATTGTGATGTCACAGTGGGGGGAAATGCATTGTTGTGTCACAATGGTGGAAAAGTGCATTGTGATGTCACAGTGGGAGAAAAGTGCATTGTGATGTCACAGTGGGGGAAAATGCATTGTTATGTCACAGTGGGGGAAAGTGCATTGTGATGTCACAATCGGTGAAAGGGCATTGTGATGTCACAATGGGGGAACGGGCATTGTGATGTCACAATGGGGGAAAGGGCATTGTGATGTCACAATGGGGGAAAGGGCATTGTGTTGTCACAATGGGGGAAAGGGCATTGTGATGTCACAATAGGGGAAAGGGCATTGTGATGTCACAATGTGGGAAAAGTGCATTGTTATGTCATAGTGGGGGAAAAGTGCATTGTGATGTCACAGTGGGGAAAATGCATTGTGATGTCACAATGGGGGAAAGGGCATTGTGATGTCACAATGGGGAAAAGGGCATTGTGATGTCACAATGGGGAAAAGGGCATTGTGATGTCACAATGGGGGAAAAGGGCATTGTGATGTCACAATGGGGAAAACTGCATTGTGATGTCACAATGGGGAAAACTACATTGTGATGTCACAATGGGGGGAAGGGCATTGTGATGTCACAATGGGGGAAAGGGCATTGTGATGTCACAGTGGGGGAAAAGGGCATTGTGATGTCACAATGGGCAAAAGGGCATTGCGATGTCACAATGGGGGAAAGTGCATTGTGATGTCACAGTGGGGGAAAGGGCATTGTGATGTCACAATGGGGAAAAGGGCATTGTGTTGTCACAATGGAGGAAAGGGCATTGTGATGTCACAGTGGGGGAGAGGGCATTGTGATGTCACAATGGGGGAAAGGGCATTGTGATGTCACAATGGGAGAAAGGGCATTGTGATGTCACAATGGGGAAAACTGCATTGTGATGTCACAATGGGGGAAAGGGCATTGTGATGTCACAATGGGGATAGGGGCATTGTGATGTCACAATGGGGGAATGGGCATTGTGATGTCACAATGGGGAAAACTGCATTGTGATGTCACAATGGGGAACACTGTATTGTGATGTCACAATGGTGGAAAAGTGCATTGTGATGTCACAGTGGGGGAAAGTGCATTGTGATGTCACAGTGGGGGAAAGGGCATTGTGATGTCACAGTGGGGAAAAGGGCATTGTGTTGTCACAATGGAGGAAAGGGCATTGTGATGTCACAGTGGGGGAGAGGGCATTGTGATGTCACAATGGGGGAAAGGGCATTGTGATGTCACAATGGGGGAAAGGGCATTGTGATGTCACAATAGGGGAAAGGGCATTGTGATGTCACAATGGGGGAAAGGGCATTGTGATGTCACAATGGGGGAAAAGGGCATTGTGATGTCACAATGGGGGAAAAGGCATTGTGATGTCTCAATGGGGAAAACGGCATTGTGATGTCACAATGGGGGAAAGGGCATTGTGATGTCACAATGGGGGAAAGTGCATTGTGATGTCACAATGGGGAAAAATGCATTGTGATGTCACAATGGGGGAAAGTGCGTTGTGATGTCACAGTGGGGGAAAGGGCATTGTGATGTCACAATGGGGGAAAAGGCATTGTGTTGTCACAATGGGGGAAAGGGCATTGTGATGTCACAATAGGGGAAAGGGCATTGTGATGTCACAGTGGGAGAAAAGTGCATTGTGATGTCACAGTGGGGGAAAATGCATTGTTATGTCACAGTGGGGGAAAGTGCATTGTGATGTCACAATCGGTGAAAGGGCATTGTGATGTCACAATGGGGGAAGGGGCATTGTGATGTCACAATGTGGGAAAGGGCATTGTGATGTCACAATGGGGGAAAGGGCATTGTGTTGTCACAATGGGGGAAAGGGCATTGTGATGTCACAATAGGGGAAAGGGCATTGTGATGTCACAATGTGGGAAAAGTGCATTGTTATGTCATAGTGGGGGAAAAGTGCATTGTGATGTCACAGTGGGGAAAATGCATTGTGATGTCACAATGGGGGAAAGGGCATTGTGATGTCACAATGGGGAAAAGGGCATTGTGATGTCACAATGGGGAAAAGGGCATTGTGATGTCACAATGGGGGAAAAGGGCATTGTGATGTCACAATGGGGAAAACTGCATTGTGATGTCACAATGGGGAAAACTACATTGTGATGTCACAATGGGGGGAAGGGCATTGTGATGTCACAATGGGGGAAAGGGCATTGTGATGTCACAGTGGGGGAAAAGGGCATTGTGATGTCACAATGGGCAAAGGGCATTGTGATGTTACAATGGGGGAAAGTGCATTGTGATGTCACAGTGGGGGAAAGGGCATTGTGATGTCACAATGGGGAAAAGGGCATTGTGTTGTCACAATGGAGGAAAGGGCATTGTGATGTCACAGTGGGGGAGAGGGCATTGTGATGTCACAATGGGGGAAAGGGCATTGTGATGTCACAATGGGAGAAAGGGCATTGTGATGTCACAATGGGGAAAACTGCATTGTGATGTCACAATGGGGAAAACTGCATTGTGATGTCACAATGGGGGAAAGGGCATTGTGATGTCACAATGGGGATAGGGGCATTGTGATGTCACAATGGGGGAAAGGGCAATGTGATGTCACAATGGGGGAAAAGTGCATTGTGATGTCACAGTGGGGGAAAAGTGCATTGTGATGTCACAGTGGGGGGAAATGCATTGTTGTGTCACAATGGTGGAAAAGTGCATTGTGATGTCACAGTGGGAGAAAAGTGCATTGTGATGTCACAGTGGGGGAAAATGCATTGTTATGTCACAGTGGGGGAAAGTGCATTGTGATGTCACAATCGGTGAAAGGGCATTGTGATGTCACAATGGGGGAACGGGCATTGTGATGTCACAATGGGGGAAAGGGCATTGTGATGTCACAATGGGGGAAAGGGCATTGTGTTGTCACAATGGGGGAAAGGGCATTGTGATGTCACAATAGGGGAAAGGGCATTGTGATGTCACAATGTGGGAAAAGTGCATTGTTATGTCATAGTGGGGGAAAAGTGCATTGTGATGTCACAGTGGGGAAAATGCATTGTGATGTCACAATGGGGGAAAGGGCATTGTGATGTCACAATGGGGAAAAGGGCATTGTGATGTCACAATGGGGAAAAGGGCATTGTGATGTCACAATGGGGGAAAAGGGCATTGTGATGTCACAATGGGGAAAACTGCATTGTGATGTCACAATGGGGAAAACTACATTGTGATGTCACAATGGGGGGAAGGGCATTGTGATGTCACAATGGGGGAAAGGGCATTGTGATGTCACAGTGGGGGAAAAGGGCATTGTGATGTCACAATGGGCAAAAGGGCATTGTGATGTCACAATGGGGGAAAGTGCATTGTGATGTCACAGTGGGGGAAAGGGCATTGTGATGTCACAATGGGGAAAAGGGCATTGTGTTGTCACAATGGAGGAAAGGGCATTGTGATGTCACAGTGGGGGAGAGGGCATTGTGATGTCACAATGGGGGAAAGGGCATTGTGATGTCACAATGGGAGAAAGGGCATTGTGATGTCACAATGGGGAAAACTGCATTGTGATGTCACAATGGGGGAAAGGGCATTGTGATGTCACAATGGGGATAGGGGCATTGTGATGTCACAATGGGGGAATGGGCATTGTGATGTCACAATGGGGAAAACTGCATTGTGATGTCACAATGGGGAACACTGTATTGTGATGTCACAATGGTGGAAAAGTGCATTGTGATGTCACAGTGGGGGAAAGTGCATTGTGATGTCACAGTGGGGGAAAGGGCATTGTGATGTCACAGTGGGGAAAAGGGCATTGTGTTGTCACAATGGAGGAAAGGGCATTGTGATGTCACAGTGGGGGAGAGGGCATTGTGATGTCACAATGGGGGAAAGGGCATTGTGATGTCACAATGGGGGAAAGGGCATTGTGATGTCACAATAGGGGAAAGGGCATTGTGATGTCACAATGGGGGAAAGGGCATTGTGATGTCACAATGGGGGAAAAGGGCATTGTGATGTCACAATGGGGGAAAAGGCATTGTGATGTCTCAATGGGGAAAACGGCATTGTGATGTCACAATGGGGGAAAGGGCATTGTGATGTCACAATGGGGGAAAGTGCATTGTGATGTCACAATGGGGAAAAATGCATTGTGATGTCACAATGGGGGAAAGTGCGTTGTGATGTCACAGTGGGGGAAAGGGCATTGTGATGTCACAATGGGGGAAAAGGCATTGTGTTGTCACAATGGGGGAAAGGGCATTGTGATGTCACAATAGGGGAAAGGGCATTGTGATGTCACAATGGGGGAAAAGTGCATTGTGATGTCACAGTGGGGGAAAAGTGCATTGTGATGTCACAGTGGGAAAAATGCATTGTGATGTCACAACGGGGGAAAGGGCATTGTGATGTCACAATGGGGAAAATGGCATTGTGATGTTACAATGGGGAAAAGGGCATTGTAATGTCACAATGGGGAAAAGGGCATTGTGATGTCATAATGGGGGAAAAGGGCATTGTGATGTCACAATGGGGAAAACTGCATTGTGATGTCACAATGGGGAAAACTACATTGTGATGTCACAATGGGGGAAAGGGCATTGTGATGTCACAATGGGGGAAAGTGCATTGTGATGTCACAATGGGGAAAACTGCATTGTGATGTCACAATGGGGGAACAGGCATTGTGATGTCACAATGGGGGAAAGGGCATTGAGATGTCACAGTGGGGGAAAGGGCATTGTGATGTCACAATGGGGGAAACGGCATTGTGAAGTCACAATGAGGAAAAGGGCATTGTGATGTCACAATTGGGGAAATGGAATTGTGATGTCACAATGGGGGAAAGGGCATTGTGATGTAACAATGGGGGTAAGGGCATTGTGATGTCACAATGGGGGAAAGGGCATTGTGATGCCACAACAGGGGAAAGGGCATTGTGATGTCCCAATGGGGGAAAGGGCATTGTGATGTCACAGTGGGGGAAAAGTGCATTGTGATGTCACAGTGGGGGAAAGTGCATTGTGATGTCACAGTGGGGTAAAGGGCATTGTGATGTCACAATGGGGGAAAGGGCATTGTGATGTCACAATGGGGGAAAGGGCATTGTGATGTCACAATAGGGGAAAGGGCATTGTGATGTCACAATGGGGGAAAGGGCATTGTGATGTCACAATGGGGGAAAAGGGCATTGTGATGTCACAATGGGGGAAAAGGCATTGTGATGTCTCAATGGGGAAAACGGCATTGTGATGTCACAATGGGGGAAAGGGCATTGTGATGTCACAATGGGGGAAAGTGCATTGTGATGTCACAATGGGGAAAAATGCATTGTGATGTCACAGAGGGGGAAAGTGCGTTGTGATGTCACAGTGGGGGAAAGGGCATTGTGATGTCACAATGGGGGAAAAGGCATTGTGTTGTCACAATGGGGGAAAGGGCATTGTGATGTCACAATAGGGGAAAGGGCATTGTGATGTCACAATGGGGGAAAAGTGCATTGTGATGTCACAGTGGGGGAAAAGTGCATTGTGATGTCACAGTGGGAAAAATGCATTGTGATGTCACAACGGGGGAAAGGGCATTTGTGATGTCACAATGGGGAAAAGGGCATTGTGATGTTACAATGGGGAAAAGGGCATTGTAATGTCACAATGGGAAAAGGGCATTGTGATGTCATAATGGGGGAAAAGGGCATTGTGATGTCACAATGGGGAAAACTGCATTGTGATGTCACAATGGGGAAAACTACATTGTGATGTCACAATGGGGGAAAGGGCATTGTGATGTCACAATGGGGGAAAGTGCATTGTGATGTCACAATGGGGAAAACTGCATTGTGATGTCACAATGGGTGAACAGGCATTGTGATGTCACAATGGGGGAAAGGGCATTGAGATGTCACAGTGGGGGAAAGGGCATTGTGATGTCACAATAGGGGAAAGGGCATTGTGATGTCACAATGTGGGAAAAGTGCATTGTTATGTCATAGTGGGGGAAAAGTGCATTGTGATGTCACAGTGGGGAAAATGCATTGTGATGTCACAATGGGGGAAAGGGCATTGTGATGTCACAATGGGGAA
Organism: Eleutherodactylus coqui; assembly: GCA_035609135.1. NCBI lineage: Eukaryota > Metazoa > Chordata > Amphibia > Anura > Eleutherodactylidae > Eleutherodactylus > Eleutherodactylus coqui. Next base: position 175,071,344 of record CM069412.1, on the reverse strand, counting down.
AAGGGCATTGTGATGTCACAATGGGGAAAAGGGCATTGTGATGTCACAATGGGGGAAAAGGGCATTGTGATGTCACAATGGGGAAAACTGCATTGTGATGTCACAATGGGGAAAACTACATTGTGATGTCACAATGGGGGGAAGGGCATTGTGATGTCACAATGGGGGAAAGGGCATTGTGATGTCACAGTGGGGGAAAAGGGCATTGTGATGTCACAATGGGCAAAGGGCATTGTGATGTCACAATGGGGGAAAGTGCATTGTGATGTCACAGTGGGGGAAAGGGCATTGTGATGTCACAATGGGGAAAAGGGCATTGTGTTGTCACAATGGAGGAAAGGGCATTGTGATGTCACAGTGGGGGAGAGGGCATTGTGATGTCACAATGGGGGAAAGGGCATTGTGATGTCACAATGGGAGAAAGGGCATTGTGATGTCACAATGGGGAAAACTGCATTGTGATGTCACAATGGGGAAAACTGCATTGTGATGTCACAATGGGGGAAAGGGCATTGTGATGTCACAATGGGGATAGGGGCATTGAGATGTCACAATGGGGGAAAGAGCAATGTGATGTCACAATGGGGGAAAAGTGCATTGTGATGTCACAGTGGGGGAAAAGTGCATTGTGATGTCACAGTGGGGGGAAATGCATTGTTGTGTCACAATGGTGGAAAAGTGCATTGTGATGTCACAGTGGGAGAAAAGTGCATTGTGATGTCACAGTGGGGGAAAATGCATTGTTATGTCACAGTGGGGGAAAGTGCATTGTGATGTCACAATCGGTGAAAGGGCATTGTGATGTCACAATGGGGGAACGGGCATTGTGATGTCACAATGGGGGAAAGGGCATTGTGATGTCACAATGGGGGAAAGGGCATTGTGTTGTCACAATGGGGGAAAGGGCATTGTGATGTCACAATAGGGGAAAGGGCATTGTGATGTCACAATGTGGGAAAAGTGCATTGTTATGTCATAGTGGGGGAAAAGTGCATTGTGATGTCACAGTGGGGAAAATGCATTGTGATGTCACAATGGGGGAAAGGGCATTGTGATGTCACAATGGGGAAAAGGGCATTGTGATGTCACAATGGGGAAAAGGGCATTGTGATGTCACAATGGGGGAAAAGGGCATTGTGATGTCACAATGGGGAAAACTGCATTGTGATGTCACAATGGGGAAAACTACATTGTGATGTCACAATGGGGGGAAGGGCATTGTGATGTCACAATGGGGGAAAGGGCATTGTGATGTCACAGTGGGGGAAAAGGGCATTGTGATGTCACAATGGGCAAAAGGGCAATGTGATGTCACAATGGGGGAAAGTGCATTGTGATGTCACAGTGGGGGAAAGGGCATTGTGATGTCACAATGGGGAAAAGGGCATTGTGTTGTCACAATGGAGGAAAGGGCATTGTGATGTCACAGTGGGGGAGAGGGCATTGTGATGTCACAATGGGGGAAAGGGCATTGTGATGTCACAATGGGAGAAAGGGCATTGTGATGTCACAATGGGGAAAACTGCATTGTGATGTCACAATGGGGGAAAGGGCATTGTGATGTCACAATGGGGATAGGGGCATTGTGATGTCACAATGGGGGAATGGGCATTGTGATGTCACAATGGGGAAAACTGCATTGTGATGTCACAATGGGGAACACTGTATTGTGATGTCACAATGGTGGAAAAGTGCATTGTGATGTCACAGTGGGGGAAAGTGCATTGTGATGTCACAGTGGGGGAAAGGGCATTGTGATGTCACAGTGGGGAAAAGGGCATTGTGTTGTCACAATGGAGGAAAGGGCATTGTGATGTCACAGTGGGGGAGAGGGCATTGTGATGTCACAATGGGGGAAAGGGCATTGTGATGTCACAATGGGGGAAAGGGCATTGTGATGTCACAATAGGGGAAAGGGCATTGTGATGTCACAATGGGGGAAAGGGCATTGTGATGTCACAATGGGGGAAAAGGGCATTGTGATGTCACAATGGGGGAAAAGGCATTGTGATGTCTCAATGGGGAAAACGGCATTGTGATGTCACAATGGGGGAAAGGGCATTGTGATGTCACAATGGGGGAAAGTGCATTGTGATGTCACAATGGGGAAAAATGCATTGTGATGTCACAGAGGGGGAAAGTGCGTTGTGATGTCACAGTGGGGGAAAGGGCATTGTGATGTCACAATGGGGGAAAAGGCATTGTGTTGTCACAATGGGGGAAAGGGCATTGTGATGTCACAATAGGGGAAAGGGCATTGTGATGTCACAATGGGGGAAAAGTGCATTGTGATGTCACAGTGGGGGAAAAGTGCATTGTGATGTCACAGTGGGAAAAATGCATTGTGATGTCACAACGGGGGAAAGGGCATTTGTGATGTCACAATGGGGAAAAGGGCATTGTGATGTTACAATGGGGAAAAGGGCATTGTAATGTCACAATGGGAAAAGGGCATTGTGATGTCATAATGGGGGAAAAGGGCATTGTGATGTCACAATGGGGAAAACTGCATTGTGATGTCACAATGGGGAAAACTACATTGTGATGTCACAATGGGGGAAAGGGCATTGTGATGTCACAATGGGGGAAAGTGCATTGTGATGTCACAATGGGGAAAACTGCATTGTGATGTCACAATGGGTGAACAGGCATTGTGATGTCACAATGGGGGAAAGGGCATTGAGATGTCACAGTGGGGGAAAGGGCATTGTGATGTCACAATAGGGGAAAGGGCATTGTGATGTCACAATGTGGGAAAAGTGCATTGTTATGTCATAGTGGGGGAAAAGTGCATTGTGATGTCACAGTGGGGAAAATGCATTGTGATGTCACAATGGGGGAAAGGGCATTGTGATGTCACAATGGGGAAAAGGGCATTGTGATGTCACAATGGGGAAAAGGGCATTGTGATGTCACAATGGGGGAAAAGGGCATTGTGATGTCACAATGGGGAAAACTGCATTGTGATGTCACAATGGGGAAAACTACATTGTGATGTCACAATGGGGGGAAGGGCATTGTGATGTCACAATGGGGGAAAGGGCATTGTGATGTCACAGTGGGGGAAAAGGGCATTGTGATGTCACAATGGGCAAAGGGCATTGTGATGTCACAATGGGGGAAAGTGCATTGTGATGTCACAGTGGGGGAAAGGGCATTGTGATGTCACAATGGGGAAAAGGGCATTGTGTTGTCACAATGGAGGAAAGGGCATTGTGATGTCACAGTGGGGGAGAGGGCATTGTGATGTCACAATGGGGGAAAGGGCATTGTGATGTCACAATGGGAGAAAGGGCATTGTGATGTCACAATGGGGAAAACTGCATTGTGATGTCACAATGGGGAAAACTGCATTGTGATGTCACAATGGGGGAAAGGGCATTGTGATGTCACAATGGGGATAGGGGCATTGAGATGTCACAATGGGGGAAAGAGCAATGTGATGTCACAATGGGGGAAAAGTGCATTGTGATGTCACAGTGGGGGAAAAGTGCATTGTGATGTCACAGTGGGGGGAAATGCATTGTTGTGTCACAATGGTGGAAAAGTGCATTGTGATGTCACAGTGGGAGAAAAGTGCATTGTGATGTCACAGTGGGGGAAAATGCATTGTTATGTCACAGTGGGGGAAAGTGCATTGTGATGTCACAATCGGTGAAAGGGCATTGTGATGTCACAATGGGGGAACGGGCATTGTGATGTCACAATGGGGGAAAGGGCATTGTGATGTCACAATGGGGGAAAGGGCATTGTGTTGTCACAATGGGGGAAAGGGCATTGTGATGTCACAATAGGGGAAAGGGCATTGTGATGTCACAATGTGGGAAAAGTGCATTGTTATGTCATAGTGGGGGAAAAGTGCATTGTGATGTCACAGTGGGGAAAATGCATTGTGATGTCACAATGGGGGAAAGGGCATTGTGATGTCACAATGGGGAAAAGGGCATTGTGATGTCACAATGGGGAAAAGGGCATTGTGATGTCACAATGGGGGAAAAGGGCATTGTGATGTCACAATGGGGAAAACTGCATTGTGATGTCACAATGGGGAAAACTACATTGTGATGTCACAATGGGGGGAAGGGCATTGTGATGTCACAATGGGGGAAAGGGCATTGTGATGTCACAGTGGGGGAAAAGGGCATTGTGATGTCACAATGGGCAAAAGGGCAATGTGATGTCACAATGGGGGAAAGTGCATTGTGATGTCACAGTGGGGGAAAGGGCATTGTGATGTCACAATGGGGAAAAGGGCATTGTGTTGTCACAATGGAGGAAAGGGCATTGTGATGTCACAGTGGGGGAGAGGGCATTGTGATGTCACAATGGGGGAAAGGGCATTGTGATGTCACAATGGGAGAAAGGGCATTGTGATGTCACAATGGGGAAAACTGCATTGTGATGTCACAATGGGGGAAAGGGCATTGTGATGTCACAATGGGGATAGGGGCATTGTGATGTCACAATGGGGGAATGGGCATTGTGATGTCACAATGGGGAAAACTGCATTGTGATGTCACAATGGGGAACACTGTATTGTGATGTCACAATGGTGGAAAAGTGCATTGTGATGTCACAGTGGGGGAAAGTGCATTGTGATGTCACAGTGGGGGAAAGGGCATTGTGATGTCACAGTGGGGAAAAGGGCATTGTGTTGTCACAATGGAGGAAAGGGCATTGTGATGTCACAGTGGGGGAGAGGGCATTGTGATGTCACAATGGGGGAAAGGGCATTGTGATGTCACAATGGGGGAAAGGGCATTGTGATGTCACAATAGGGGAAAGGGCATTGTGATGTCACAATGGGGGAAAGGGCATTGTGATGTCACAATGGGGGAAAAGGGCATTGTGATGTCACAATGGGGGAAAAGGCATTGTGATGTCTCAATGGGGAAAACGGCATTGTGATGTCACAATGGGGGAAAGGGCATTGTGATGTCACAATGGGGGAAAGTGCATTGTGATGTCACAATGGGGAAAAATGCATTGTGATGTCACAATGGGGGAAAGTGCGTTGTGATGTCACAGTGGGGGAAAGGGCATTGTGATGTCACAATGGGGGAAAAGGCATTGTGTTGTCACAATGGGGGAAAGGGCATTGTGATGTCACAATAGGGGAAAGGGCATTGTGATGTCACAATGGGGGAAAAGTGCATTGTGATGTCACAGTGGGGGAAAAGTGCATTGTGATGTCACAGTGGGAAAAATGCATTGTGATGTCACAACGGGGGAAAGGGCATTGTGATGTCACAATGGGGAAAATGGCATTGTGATGTTACAATGGGGAAAAGGGCATTGTAATGTCACAATGGGGAAAAGGGCATTGTGATGTCATAATGGGGGAAAAGGGCATTGTGATGTCACAATGGGGAAAACTGCATTGTGATGTCACAATGGGGAAAACTACATTGTGATGTCACAATGGGGGAAAGGGCATTGTGATGTCACAATGGGGGAAAGTGCATTGTGATGTCACAATGGGGAAAACTGCATTGTGATGTCACAATGGGGGAACAGGCATTGTGATGTCACAATGGGGGAAAGGGCATTGAGATGTCACAGTGGGGGAAAGGGCATTGTGATGTCACAATGGGGGAAACGGCATTGTGAAGTCACAATGAGGAAAAGGGCATTGTGATGTCACAATTGGGGAAATGGAATTGTGATGTCACAATGGGGGAAAGGGCATTGTGATGTAACAATGGGGGTAAGGGCATTGTGATGTCACAATGGGGGAAAGGGCATTGTGATGCCACAACAGGGGAAAGGGCATTGTGATGTCCCAATGGGGGAAAGGGCATTGTGATGTCACAGTGGGGGAAAAGTGCATTGTGATGTCACAGTGGGGGAAAGTGCATTGTGATGTCACAGTGGGGTAAAGGGCATTGTGATGTCACAATGGGGGAAAGGGCATTGTGATGTCACAATGGGGGAAAGGGCATTGTGATGTCACAATAGGGGAAAGGGCATTGTGATGTCACAATGGGGGAAAGGGCATTGTGATGTCACAATGGGGGAAAAGGGCATTGTGATGTCACAATGGGGGAAAAGGCATTGTGATGTCTCAATGGGGAAAACGGCATTGTGATGTCACAATGGGGGAAAGGGCATTGTGATGTCACAATGGGGGAAAGTGCATTGTGATGTCACAATGGGGAAAAATGCATTGTGATGTCACAGAGGGGGAAAGTGCGTTGTGATGTCACAGTGGGGGAAAGGGCATTGTGATGTCACAATGGGGGAAAAGGCATTGTGTTGTCACAATGGGGGAAAGGGCATTGTGATGTCACAATAGGGGGAAGGGCATTGTGATGTCACAATGGGGGAAAAGTGCATTGTGATGTCACAGTGGGGGAAAAGTGCATTGTGATGTCACAGTGGGAAAAATGCATTGTGATGTCACAACGGGGGAAAGGGCATTTGTGATGTCACAATGGGGAAAAGGGCATTGTGATGTTACAATGGGGAAAAGGGCATTGTAATGTCACAATGGGAAAAGGGCATTGTGATGTCATAATGGGGGAAAAGGGCATTGTGATGTCACAATGGGGAAAACTGCATTGTGATGTCACAATGGGGAAAACTACATTGTGATGTCACAATGGGGGAAAGGGCATTGTGATGTCACAATGGGGGAAAGTGCATTGTGATGTCACAATGGGGAAAACTGCATTGTGATGTCACAATGGGTGAACAGGCATTGTGATGTCACAATGGGGGAAAGGGCATTGAGATGTCACAGTGGGGGAAAGGGCATTGTGATGTCACAATGGGGGAAACGGCATTGTGAAGTCACAATGAGGAAAAGGGCATTGTGATGTCACAATTGGGGAAATGGAATTGTGATGTCACAATGGGGGAAAGGGCATTGTGATGTCACAATGGGGGTAAGGGCATTGTGATGTCACAATGGGGGAAAGGGCATTGTGATGCCACAACAGGGGAAAGGGCATTGTGATGTCCCAATGGGGGAAAGGGCATTGTGATGTCACAGTGGGGGAAAAGTGCATTGTGATGTCACAGTGGGGGAAAGTGCATTGTGATGTCACAGTGGGGTAAAGGGCATTGTGATGTCACAATGGGGGAAAGGGCATTGTGTTGTCACAATGGGGGAAAGGGCATTGTGATGTCACAATAGGGGAAAGGGCAATGTGATGTCACAATGGGGGAAAAGTGCATTGTGATGTCACAGTGGGGGAAAAGTGCATTGTGATGTCACAGTGGGGGGAAATGCATTGTTGTGTCACAATGGTGGAAAAGTGCATTGTGATGTCACAGTGGGAGAAAAGTGCATTGTGATGTCACAGTGGGGGAAAATGCATTGTTATGTCACAGTGGGGGAAAGTGCATTGTGATGTCACAATCGGTGAAAGGGCATTGTGATGTCACAATGGGGGAACGGGCATTGTGATGTCACAATGGGGGAAAGGGCATTGTGATGTCACAATGGGGGAAAGGGCATTGTGTTGTCACAATGGGGGAAAGGGCATTGTGATGTCACAATAGGGGAAAGGGCATTGTGATGTCACAATGTTGGAAAAGTGCATTGTTATGTCATAGTGGGGGAAAAGTGCATTGTGATGTCACAGTGGGGAAAATGCATTGTGATGTCACAATGGGGGAAAGGGCATTGTGATGTCACAATGGGGAAAAGGGCATTGTTATGTCATAGTGGGGGAAAAGTGCATTGTGATGTCACAGTGGGGAAAATGCATTGTGATGTCACAATGGGGGAAAGGGCATTGTGATGTCACAATGGGGGAAAGTGCATTGTGATGTCACAATGGGGAAAACTGCATTGTGATGTCACAATGGGGGAACAGGCATTGTGATGTCACAATGGGGGAAAGGGCATTGAGATGTCACAGTGGGGGAAAGGGCATTGTGATGTCACAATGGGGGAAACGGCATTGTGAAGTCACAATGAGGAAAAGGGCATTGTGATGTCACAATTGGGGAAATGGAATTGTGATGTCACAATGGGGGAAAGGGCATTGTGATGTCACAATGGGGGTAAGGGCATTGTGATGTCACAATGGGGGAAAGGGCATTGTGATGCCACAATAGGGGAAAGGGCATTGTGATGTCCCAATGGGGGAAAGGGCATTGTGATGTCACAGTGGGGGAAAAGTGCATTGTGATGTCACAGTGGGGGAAAGTGCATTGTGATGTCACAGTGGGGTAAAGGGCATTGTGATGTCACAATGGGGGAAAGGGCATTGTGTTGTCACAATGGGGGAAAGGGCATTGTGATGTCACAATAGGGGAAAGGGCAATGTGATGTCACAATGGGGGAAAAGTGCATTGTGATGTCACAGTGGGGGAAAAGTGCATTGTGATGTCACAGTGGGGGGAAATGCATTGTTGTGTCACAATGGTGGAAAAGTGCATTGTGATGTCACAGTGGGAGAAAAGTGCATTGTGATGTCACAGTGGGGGAAAATGCATTGTTATGTCACAGTGGGGGAAAGTGCATTGTGATGTCACAATCGGTGAAAGGGCATTGTGATGTCACAATGGGGGAAGGGGCATTGTGATGTCACAATGGGGGAAAGGGCATTGTGATGTCACAATGGGGGAAAGGGCATTGTGTTGTCACAATGGGGGAAAGGGCATTGTGATGTCACAATAGGGGAAAGGGCATTGTGATGTCACAATGTGGGAAAAGTGCATTGTTATGTCATAGTGGGGGAAAAGTGCATTGTGATGTCACAGTGGGGAAAATGCATTGTGATGTCACAATGGGGGAAAGGGCATTGTGATGTCACAATGGGGAAAAGGGCATTGTGATGTCACAATGGGGAAAAGGGCATTGTGATGTCACAATGGGGGAAAAGGGCATTGTGATGTCACAATGGGGAAAACTGCATTGTGATGTCACAATGGGGAAAACTACATTGTGATGTCACAATGGGGGGAAGGGCATTGTGATGTCACAATGGGGGAAAGGGCATTGTGATGTCACAGTGGGGGAAAAGGGCATTGTGATGTCACAATGGGCAAAGGGCATTGTGATGTCACAATGGGGGAAAGGGCATTGTGATGTCACAGTGGGGGAAAGGGCATTGTGATGTCACAATGGGGAAAAGGGCATTGTGTTGTCACAATGGAGGAAAGGGCATTGTGATGTCACAGTGGGGGAGAGGGCATTGTGATGTCACAATGGGGGAAAGGGCATTGTGATGTCACAATGGGAGAAAGGGCATTGTGATGTCACAATGGGGAAAACTGCATTGTGATGAAACAATGGGGAAAACTGCATTGTGATGTCACAATGGGGGAAAGGGCATTGTGATGTCACAATGGGGATAGGGGCATTGTGATGTCACAATGGGGGAAAGGGCAATGTGATGTCACAATGGGGGAAAAGTGCATTGTGATGTCACAGTGGGGGAAAAGTGCATTGTGATGTCACAGTGGGGGGAAATGCATTGTTGTGTCACAATGGTGGAAAAGTGCATTGTGATGTCACAGTGGGAGAAAAGTGCATTGTGATGTCACAGTGGGGGAAAATGCATTGTTATGTCACAGTGGGGGAAAGTGCATTGTGATGTCACAATCGGTGAAAGGGCATTGTGATGTCACAATGGGGGAACGGGCATTGTGATGTCACAATGGGGGAAAGGGCATTGTGATGTCACAATGGGGGAAAGGGCATTGTGTTGTCACAATGGGGGAAAGGGCATTGTGATGTCACAATAGGGGAAAGGGCATTGTGATGTCACAATGTGGGAAAAGTGCATTGTTATGTCATAGTGGGGGAAAAGTGCATTGTGATGTCACAGTGGGGAAAATGCATTGTGATGTCACAAGGGGGAAAGGGCATTGTGATGTCACAATGGGGAAAAGGGCATTGTGATGTCACAATGGGGAAAAGGGCATTGTGATGTCACAATGGGGGAAAAGGGCATTGTGATGTCACAATGGGGAAAACTGCATTGTGATGTCACAATGGGGAAAACTACATTGTGATGTCACAATGGGGGGAAGGGCATTGTGATGTCACAATGGGGGAAAGGGCATTGTGATGTCACAGTGGGGGAAAAGGGCATTGTGATGTCACAATGGGCAAAAGGGCATTGTGATGTCACAATGGGGGAAAGTGCATTGTGATGTCACAGTGGGGGAAAGGGCATTGTGATGTCACAATGGGGAAAAGGGCATTGTGTTGTCACAATGGAGGAAAGGGCATTGTGATGTCACAGTGGGGGAGAGGGCATTGTGATGTCACAATGGGGGAAAGGGCATTGTGATGTCACAATGGGAGAAAGGGCATTGTGATGTCACAATGGGGAAAACTGCATTGTGATGTCACAATGGGGGAAAGGGCATTGTGATGTCACAATGGGGATAGGGGCATTGTGATGTCACAATGGGGGAATGGGCATTGTGATGTCACAATGGGGAAAACTGCATTGTGATGTCACAATGGGGAACACTGTATTGTGATGTCACAATGGTGGAAAAGTGCATTGTGATGTCACAGTGGGGGAAAGTGCATTGTGATGTCACAGTGGGGGAAAGGGCATTGTGATGTCACAGTGGGGAAAAGGGCATTGTGTTGTCACAATGGAGGAAAGGGCATTGTGATGTCACAGTGGGGGAGAGGGCATTGTGATGTCACAATGGGGGAAAGGGCATTGTGATGTCACAATGGGGGAAAGGGCATTGTGATGTCACAATAGGGGAAAGGGCATTGTGATGTCACAATGGGGGAAAGGGCATTGTGATGTCACAATGGGGGAAAAGGGCATTGTGATGTCACAATGGGGGAAAAGGCATTGTGATGTCTCAATGGGGAAAACGGCATTGTGATGTCACAATGGGGGAAAGGGCATTGTGATGTCACAATGGGGGAAAGTGCATTGTGATGTCACAATGGGGAAAAATGCATTGTGATGTCACAGAGGGGGAAAGTGCGTTGTGATGTCACAGTGGGGGAAAGGGCATTGTGATGTCACAATGGGGGAAAAGGCATTGTGTTGTCACAATGGGGGAAAGGGCATTGTGATGTCACAATAGGGGAAAGGGCATTGTGATGTCACAATGGGGGAAAAGTGCATTGTGATGTCACAGTGGGGGAAAAGTGCATTGTGATGTCACAGTGGGAAAAATGCATTGTGATGTCACAACGGGGGAAAGGGCATTGTGATGTCACAATGGGGAAAATGGCATTGTGATGTTACAATGGGGAAAAGGGCATTGTAATGTCACAATGGGGAAAAGGGCATTGTGATGTCATAATGGGGGAAAAGGGCATTGTGATGTCACAATGGGGAAAACTGCATTGTGATGTCACAATGGGGAAAACTACATTGTGATGTCACAATGGGGGAAAGGGCATTGTGATGTCACAATGGGGGAAAGTGCATTGTGATGTCACAATGGGGAAAACTGCATTGTGATGTCACAATGGGGGAACAGGCATTGTGATGTCACAATGGGGGAAAGGGCATTGAGATGTCACAGTGGGGGAAAGGGCATTGTGATGTCACAATGGGGGAAACGGCATTGTGAAGTCACAATGAGGAAAAGGGCATTGTGATGTCACAATTGGGGAAATGGAATTGTGATGTCACAATGGGGGAAAGGGCATTGTGATGTAACAATGGGGGTAAGGGCATTGTGATGTCACAATGGGGGAAAGGGCATTGTGATGCCACAACAGGGGAAAGGGCATTGTGATGTCCCAATGGGGGAAAGGGCATTGTGATGTCACAGTGGGGGAAAAGTGCATTGTGATGTCACAGTGGGGGAAAGTGCATTGTGATGTCACAGTGGGGTAAAGGGCATTGTGATGTCACAATGGGGGAAAGGGCATTGTGTTGTCACAATGGGGGAAAGGGCATTGTGATGTCACAATAGGGGAAAGGGCAATGTGATGTCACAATGGGGGAAAAGTGCATTGTGATGTCACAGTGGGGGAAAAGTGCATTGTGATGTCACAGTGGGGGGAAATGCATTGTTGTGTCACAATGGTGGAAAAGTGCATTGTGATGTCACAGTGGGAGAAAAGTGCATTGTGATGTCACAGTGGGGGAAAATGCATTGTTATGTCACAGTGGGGGAAAGTGCATTGTGATGTCACAATCGGTGAAAGGGCATTGTGATGTCACAATGGGGGAACGGGCATTGTGATGTCACAATGGGGGAAAGGGCATTGTGATGTCACAATGGGGGAAAGGGCATTGTGTTGTCACAATGGGGGAAAGGGCATTGTGATGTCACAATAGGGGAAAGGGCATTGTGATGTCACAATGTGGGAAAAGTGCATTGTTATGTCATAGTGGGGGAAAAGTGCATTGTGATGTCACAGTGGGGAAAATGCATTGTGATGTCACAATGGGGGAAAGGGCATTGTGATGTCACAATGGGGAAAAGGGCATTGTTATGTCATAGTGGGGGAAAAGTGCATTGTGATGTCACAGTGGGGAAAATGCATTGTGATGTCACAATGGGGGAAAGGGCATTGTGATGTCACAATGGGGGAAAGTGCATTGTGATGTCACAATGGGGAAAACTGCATTGTGATGTCACAATGGGGGAACAGGCATTGTGATGTCACAATGGGGGAAAGGGCATTGAGATGTCACAGTGGGGGAAAGGGCATTGTGATGTCACAATGGGGGAAACGGCATTGTGAAGTCACAATGAGGAAAAGGGCATTGTGATGTCACAATTGGGGAAATGGAATTGTGATGTCACAATGGGGGAAAGGGCATTGTGATGTCACAATGGGGGTAAGGGCATTGTGATGTCACAATGGGGGAAAGGGCATTGTGATGCCACAATAGGGGAAAGGGCATTGTGATGTCCCAATGGGGGAAAGGGCATTGTGATGTCACAGTGGGGGAAAAGTGCATTGTGATGTCACAGTGGGGGAAAGTGCATTGTGATGTCACAGTGGGGTAAAGGGCATTGTGATGTCACAATGGGGGAAAGGGCATTGTGTTGTCACAATGGGGGAAAGGGCATTGTGATGTCACAATAGGGGAAAGGGCAATGTGATGTCACAATGGGGGAAAAGTGCATTGTGATGTCACAGTGGGGGAAAAGTGCATTGTGATGTCACAGTGGGGGGAAATGCATTGTTGTGTCACAATGGTGGAAAAGTGCATTGTGATGTCACAGTGGGGGAAAGTGCATTGTGATGTCACAGTGGGGGAAAGGGCATTGTGATGTCACAGTGGGGAAAAGGGCATTGTGTTGTCACAATGGAGGAAAGGGCATTGTGATGTCACAGTGGGGGAGAGGGCATTGTGATGTCACAATGGGGGAAAGGGCATTGTGATGTCACAATGGGGGAAAGGGCATTGTGATGTCACAATAGGGGAAAGGGCATTGTGATGTCACAATGGGGGAAAGGGCATTGTGATGTCACAATGGGGGAAAAGGGCATTGTGATGTCACAATGGGGGAAAAGGCATTGTGATGTCTCAATGGGGAAAACGGCATTGTGATGTCACAATGGGGGAAAGGGCATTGTGATGTCACAATGGGGGAAAGTGCATTGTGATGTCACAATGGGGAAAAATGCATTGTGATGTCACAGAGGGGGAAAGTGCGTTGTGATGTCACAGTGGGGGAAAGGGCATTGTGATGTCACAATGGGGGAAAAGGCATTGTGTTGTCACAATGGGGGAAAGGGCATTGTGATGTCACAATAGGGGAAAGGGCATTGTGATGTCACAATGGGGGAAAAGTGCATTGTGATGTCACAGTGGGGGAAAAGTGCATTGTGATGTCACAGTGGGAAAAATGCATTGTGATGTCACAACGGGGGAAAGGGCATTGTGATGTCACAATGGGGAAAATGGCATTGTGATGTTACAATGGGGAAAAGGGCATTGTAATGTCACAATGGGGAAAAGGGCATTGTGATGTCATAATGGGGGAAAAGGGCATTGTGATGTCACAATGGGGAAAACTGCATTGTGATGTCACAATGGGGAAAACTACATTGTGATGTCACAATGGGGGAAAGGGCATTGTGATGTCACAATGGGGGAAAGTGCATTGTGATGTCACAATGGGGAAAACTGCATTGTGATGTCACAATGGGGGAACAGGCATTGTGATGTCACAATGGGGGAAAGGGCATTGAGATGTCACAGTGGGGGAAAGGGCATTGTGATGTCACAATGGGGGAAACGGCATTGTGAAGTCACAATGAGGAAAAGGGCATTGTGATGTCACAATTGGGGAAATGGAATTGTGATGTCACAATGGGGGAAAGGGCATTGTGATGTCACAATGGGGGTAAGGGCATTGTGATGTCACAATGGGGGAAAGGGCATTGTGATGCCACAACAGGGGAAAGGGCATTGTGATGTCCCAATGGGGGAAAGGGCATTGTGATGTCACAGTGGGGGAAAAGTGCATTGTGATGTCACAGTGGGGGAAAGTGCATTGTGATGTCACAGTGGGGTAAAGGGCATTGTGATGTCACAATGGGGGAAAGGGCATTGTGTTGTCACAATGGGGGAAAGGGCATTGTGATGTCCCAATAGGGGAAAGGGCAATGTGATGTCACAATGGGGGAAAAGTGCATTGTGATGTCACAGTGGGGGAAAAGTGCATTGTGATGTCACAGTGGGGGGAAATGCATTGTTGTGTCACAATGGTGGAAAAGTGCATTGTGATGTCACAGTGGGAGAAAAGTGCATTGTGATGTCACAGTGGGGGAAAATGCATTGTTATGTCACAGTGGGGGAAAGTGCATTGTGATGTCACAATCGGTGAAAGGGCATTGTGATGTCACAATGGGGGAACGGGCATTGTGATGTCACAATGGGGGAAAGGGCATTGTGATGTCACAATGGGGGAAAGGGCATTTTGTTGTCACAATGGGGGAAAGGGCATTGTGATGTCACAATAGGGGAAAGGGCATTGTGATGTCACAATGTGGGAAAAGTGCATTGTTATGTCATAGTGGGGGAAAAGTGCATTGTGATGTCACAGTGGGGAAAATGCATTGTGATGTCACAATGGGGGAAAGGGCATTGTGATGTCACAATGGGGAAAAGGGCATTGTTATGTCATAGTGGGGGAAAAGTGCATTGTGATGTCACAGTGGGGAAAATGCATTGTGATGTCACAATGGGGGAAAGGGCATTGTGATGTCACAATGGGGGAAAGTGCATTGTGATGTCACAATGGGGAAAACTGCATTGTGATGTCACAATGGGGGAACAGGCATTGTGATGTCACAATGGGGGAAAGGGCATTGAGATGTCACAGTGGGGGAAAGGGCATTGTGATGTCACAATGGGGGAAACGGCATTGTGAAGTCACAATGAGGAAAAGGGCATTGTGATGTCACAATTGGGGAAATGGAATTGTGATGTCACAATGGGGGAAAGGGCATTGTGATGTCACAATGGGGGAAAGTGCATTGTGATGTCACAATGGGGAAAAATGCATTGTGATGTCACAATGGGGGAAAGTGCGTTGTGATGTCACAGTGGGGGAAAGGGCATTGTGATGTCACAATGGGGGAAAAGGCATTGTGTTGTCACAATGGGGGAAAGGGCATTGTGATGTCACAATAGAGGAAAGGGCATTGTGATGTCACAATGGGGGAAAAGTGCATTGTGATGTCACAGTGGGGGAAAAGTGCATTGTGATGTCACAGTGGGAAAAATGCATTGTGATGTCACAACGGGGGAAAGGGCATTGTGATGTCACAATGGGGAAAATGGCATTGTGATGTTACAATGGGGAAAAGGGCATTGTAATGTCACAATGGGGAAAAGGGCATTGTGATGTCATAATGGGGGAAAAGGGCATTGTGATGTCACAATGGGGAAAACTGCATTGTGATGTCACAATGGGGAAAACTACATTGTGATGTCACAATGGGGGAAAGGGCATTGTGATGTCACAATGGGGGAAAGTGCATTGTGATGTCACAATGGGGAAAACTGCATTGTGATGTCACAATGGGGGAACAGGCATTGTGATGTCACAATGGGGGAAAGGGCATTGAGATGTCACAGTGGGGGAAAGGGCATTGTGATGTCACAATGGGGGAAACGGCATTGTGAAGTCACAATGAGGAAAAGGGCATTGTGATGTCACAATTGGGGAAATGGAATTGTGATGTCACAATGGGGGAAAGGGCATTGTGATGTAACAATGGGGGTAAGGGCATTGTGATGTCACAATGGGGGAAAGGGCATTGTGATGCCACAACAGGGGAAAGGGCATTGTGATGTCCCAATGGGGGAAAGGGCATTGTGATGTCACAGTGGGGGAAAAGTGCATTGTGATGTCACAGTGGGGGAAAGTGCATTGTGATGTCACAGTGGGGTAAAGGGCATTGTGATGTCACAATGGGGGAAAGGGCATTGTGTTGTCACAATGGGGGAAAGGGCATTGTGATGTCACAATAGGGGAAAGGGCAATGTGATGTCACAATGGGGGAAAAGTGCATTGTGATGTCACAGTGGGGGAAAAGTGCATTGTGATGTCACAGTGGGGGGAAATGCATTGTTGTGTCACAATGGTGGAAAAGTGCATTGTGATGTCACAGTGGGAGAAAAGTGCATTGTGATGTCACAGTGGGGGAAAATGCATTGTTATGTCACAGTGGGGGAAAGTGCATTGTGATGTCACAATCGGTGAAAGGGCATTGTGATGTCACAATGGGGGAACGGGCATTGTGATGTCACAATGGGGGAAAGGGCATTGTGATGTCACAATGGGGGAAAGGGCATTGTGTTGTCACAATGGGGGAAAGGGCATTGTGATGTCACAATAGGGGAAAGGGCATTGTGATGTCACAATGTGGGAAAAGTGCATTGTTATGTCATAGTGGGGGAAAAGTGCATTGTGATGTCACAGTGGGGAAAATGCATTGTGATGTCACAATGGGGGAAAGGGCATTGTGATGTCACAATGGGGAAAAGGGCATTGTTATGTCATAGTGGGGGAAAAGTGCATTGTGATGTCACAGTGGGGAAAATGCATTGTGATGTCACAATGGGGGAAAGGGCATTGTGATGTCACAATGGGGGAAAGTGCATTGTGATGTCACAATGGGGAAAACTGCATTGTGATGTCACAATGGGGGAACAGGCATTGTGATGTCACAATGGGGGAAAGGGCATTGAGATGTCACAGTGGGGGAAAGGGCATTGTGATGTCACAATGGGGGAAACGGCATTGTGAAGTCACAATGAGGAAAAGGGCATTGTGATGTCACAATTGGGGAAATGGAATTGTGATGTCACAATGGGGGAAAGGGCATTGTGATGTCACAATGGGGGTAAGGGCATTGTGATGTCACAATGGGGGAAAGGGCATTGTGATGCCACAATAGGGGAAAGGGCATTGTGATGTCCCAATGGGGGAAAGGGCATTGTGATGTCACAGTGGGGGAAAAGTGCATTGTGATGTCACAGTGGGGGAAAGTGCATTGTGATGTCACAGTGGGGTAAAGGGCATTGTGATGTCACAATGGGGGAAAGGGCATTGTGTTGTCACAATGGGGGAAAGGGCATTGTGATGTCACAATAGGGGAAAGGGCAATGTGATGTCACAATGGGGGAAAAGTGCATTGTGATGTCACAGTGGGGGAAAAGTGCATTGTGATGTCACAGTGGGGGGAAATGCATTGTTGTGTCACAATGGTGGAAAAGTGCATTGTGATGTCACAGTGGGGGAAAGTGCATTGTGATGTCACAGTGGGGGAAAGGGCATTGTGATGTCACAGTGGGGAAAAGGGCATTGTGTTGTCACAATGGAGGAAAGGGCATTGTGATGTCACAGTGGGGGAGAGGGCATTGTGATGTCACAATGGGGGAAAGGGCATTGTGATGTCACAATGGGGGAAAGGGCATTGTGATGTCACAATAGGGGAAAGGGCATTGTGATGTCACAATGGGGGAAAGGGCATTGTGATGTCACAATGGGGGAAAAGGGCATTGTGATGTCACAATGGGGGAAAAGGCATTGTGATGTCTCAATGGGGAAAACGGCATTGTGATGTCACAATGGGGGAAAGGGCATTGTGATGTCACAATGGGGGAAAGTGCATTGTGATGTCACAATGGGGAAAAATGCATTGTGATGTCACAGAGGGGGAAAGTGCGTTGTGATGTCACAGTGGGGGAAAGGGCATTGTGATGTCACAATGGGGGAAAAGGCATTGTGTTGTCACAATGGGGGAAAGGGCATTGTGATGTCACAATAGGGGAAAGGGCATTGTGATGTCACAATGGGGGAAAAGTGCATTGTGATGTCACAGTGGGGGAAAAGTGCATTGTGATGTCACAGTGGGAAAAATGCATTGTGATGTCACAACGGGGGAAAGGGCATTGTGATGTCACAATGGGGAAAATGGCATTGTGATGTTACAATGGGGAAAAGGGCATTGTAATGTCACAATGGGGAAAAGGGCATTGTGATGTCATAATGGGGGAAAAGGGCATTGTGATGTCACAATGGGGAAAACTGCATTGTGATGTCACAATGGGGAAAACTACATTGTGATGTCACAATGGGGGAAAGGGCATTGTGATGTCACAATGGGGGAAAGTGCATTGTGATGTCACAATGGGGAAAACTGCATTGTGATGTCACAATGGGGGAACAGGCATTGTGATGTCACAATGGGGGAAAGGGCATTGAGATGTCACAGTGGGGGAAAGGGCATTGTGATGTCACAATGGGGGAAACGGCATTGTGAAGTCACAATGAGGAAAAGGGCATTGTGATGTCACAATTGGGGAAATGGAATTGTGATGTCACAATGGGGGAAAGGGCATTGTGATGTCACAATGGGGGTAAGGGCATTGTGATGTCACAATGGGGGAAAGGGCATTGTGATGCCACAACAGGGGAAAGGGCATTGTGATGTCCCAATGGGGGAAAGGGCATTGTGATGTCACAGTGGGGGAAAAGTGCATTGTGATGTCACAGTGGGGGAAAGTGCATTGTGATGTCACAGTGGGGTAAAGGGCATTGTGATGTCACAATGGGGGAAAGGGCATTGTGTTGTCACAATGGGGGAAAGGGCATTGTGATGTCCCAATAGGGGAAAGGGCAATGTGATGTCACAATGGGGGAAAAGTGCATTGTGATGTCACAGTGGGGGAAAAGTGCATTGTGATGTCACAGTGGGGGGAAATGCATTGTTGTGTCACAATGGTGGAAAAGTGCATTGTGATGTCACAGTGGGAGAAAAGTGCATTGTGATGTCACAGTGGGGGAAAATGCATTGTTATGTCACAGTGGGGGAAAGTGCATTGTGATGTCACAATCGGTGAAAGGGCATTGTGATGTCACAATGGGGGAACGGGCATTGTGATGTCACAATGGGGGAAAGGGCATTGTGATGTCACAATGGGGGAAAGGGCATTTTGTTGTCACAATGGGGGAAAGGGCATTGTGATGTCACAATAGGGGAAAGGGCATTGTGATGTCACAATGTGGGAAAAGTGCATTGTTATGTCATAGTGGGGGAAAAGTGCATTGTGATGTCACAGTGGGGAAAATGCATTGTGATGTCACAATGGGGGAAAGGGCATTGTGATGTCACAATGGGGAAAAGGGCATTGTTATGTCATAGTGGGGGAAAAGTGCATTGTGATGTCACAGTGGGGAAAATGCATTGTGATGTCACAATGGGGGAAAGGGCATTGTGATGTCACAATGGGGGAAAGTGCATTGTGATGTCACAATGGGGAAAACTGCATTGTGATGTCACAATGGGGGAACAGGCATTGTGATGTCACAATGGGGGAAAGGGCATTGAGATGTCACAGTGGGGGAAAGGGCATTGTGATGTCACAATGGGGGAAACGGCATTGTGAAGTCACAATGAGGAAAAGGGCATTGTGATGTCACAATTGGGGAAATGGAATTGTGATGTCACAATGGGGGAAAGGGCATTGTGATGTCACAATGGGGGTAAGGGCATTGTGATGTCACAATGGTGGAAAGGGCATTGTGATGCCACAATAGGGGAAAGGGCATTGTGATGTCCCAATGGGGGAAAGGGCATTGTGATGTCACAGTGGGGGAAAAGTGCATTGTGATGTCACAGTGGGGGAAAGTGCATTGTGATGTCACAGTGGGGTAAAGGGCATTGTGATGTCACAATGGGGGAAAGGGCATTGTGTTGTCACAATGGGGGAAAGGGCATTGTGATGTCACAATAGGGGAAAGGGCAATGTGATGTCACAATGGGGGAAAAGTGCATTGTGATGTCACAGTGGGGGAAAAGTGCATTGTGATGTCACAGTGGGGGGAAATGCATTGTTGTGTCACAATGGTGGAAAAGTGCATTGTGATGTCACAGTGGGAGAAAAGTGCATTGTGATGTCACAGTGGGGGAAAATGCATTGTTATGTCACAGTGGGGGAAAGTGCATTGTGATGTCACAATCGGTGAAAGGGCATTGTGATGTCACAATGGGGGAAGGGGCATTGTGATGTCACAATGGGGGAAAGGGCATTGTGATGTCACAATGGGGGAAAGGGCATTGTGTTGTCACAATGGGGGAAAGGGCATTGTGATGTCACAATAGGGGAAAGGGCATTGTGATGTCACAATGTGGGAAAAGTGCATTGTTATGTCATAGTGGGGGAAAAGTGCATTGTGATGTCACAGTGGGGAAAATGCATTGTGATGTCACAATGGGGGAAAGGGCATTGTGATGTCACAATGGGGAAAAGGGCATTGTGATGTCACAATGGTGAAAAGGGCATTGTGATGTCACAATGGGGGAAAAGGGCATTGTGATGTCACAATGGGGAAAACTGCATTGTGATGTCACAATGGGGAAAACTACATTGTGATGTCACAATGGGGGGAAGGACATTGTGATGTCACAATGGGGGAAAGGGCATTGTGATGTCACAGTGGGGGAAAAGGGCATTGTGATGTCACAATGGGCAAAGGGCATTGTGATGTCACAATGGGGGAAAGTGCATTGTGATGTCACAGTGGGGGAAAGGGCATTGTGATGTCACAATGGGGAAAAGGGCATTATGTTGTCACAATGGAGGAAAGGGCATTGTGATGTCACAGTGGGGGAGAGGGCATTGTGATGTCTCAATGGGGGAAAGGGCATTGTGATGTCACAATGGGAGAAAGGGCATTGTGATGTCACAATGGGGAAAACTGCATTGTGATGTCACAATGGGGAAAACTGCATTGTGATGTCACAATGGGGGAAAGGGCATTGTGATGTCACAATGGGGATAGGGGCATTGTGATGTCACAATGGGGGAAAGGGCAATGTGATGTCACAATGGGGGAAAAGTGCATTGTGATGTCACAGTGGGGGAAAAGTGCATTGTGATGTCACAGTGGGGGGAAATGCATTGTTGTGTCACAATGGTGGAAAAGTGCATTGTGATGTCACAGTGGGAGAAAAGTGCATTGTGATGTCACAGTGGGGGAAAATGCATTGTTATGTCACAGTGGGGGAAAGTGCATTGTGATGTCACAATCGGTGAAAGGGCATTGTGATGTCACAATGGGGGAACGGGCATTGTGATGTCACAATGGGGGAAAGGGCATTGTGATGTCACAATGGGGGAAAGGGCATTGTGTTGTCACAATGGGGGAAAGGGCATTGTGATGTCACAATAGGGGAAAGGGCATTGTGATGTCACAATGTGGGAAAAGTGCATTGTTATGTCATAGTGGGGGAAAAGTGCATTGTGATGTCACAGTGGGGAAAATGCATTGTGATGTCACAATGGGGGAAAGGGCATTGTGATGTCACAATGGGGAAAAGGGCATTGTGATGTCACAATGGGGAAAAGGGCATTGTGATGTCACAATGGGGGAAAAGGGCATTGTGATGTCACAATGGGGAAAACTGCATTGTGATGTCACAATGGGGAAAACTACATTGTGATGTCACAATGGGGGGAAGGGCATTGTGATGTCACAATGGGGGAAAGGGCATTGTGATGTCACAGTGGGGAAAAGGGCATTGTGATGTCACAATGGGCAAAAGGGCATTGTGATGTCACAATGGGGGAAAGTGCATTGTGATGTCACAGTGGGGGAAAGGGCATTGTGATGTCACAATGGGGAAAAGGGCATTGTGTTGTCACAATGGAGGAAAGGGCATTGTGATGTCACAGTGGGGGAGAGGGCATTGTGATGTCACAATGGGGGAAAGGGCATTGTGATGTCACAATGGGAGAAAGGGCATTGTGATGTCACAATGGGGAAAACTGCATTGTGATGTCACAATGGGGGAAAGGGCATTGTGATGTCACAATGGGGATAGGGGCATTGTGATGTCACAATGGGGGAATGGGCATTGTGATGTCACAATGGGGAAAACTGCATTGTGATGTCACAATGGGGAACACTGTATTGTGATGTCACAATGGTGGAAAAGTGCATTGTGATGTCACAGTGGGGAAAAGTGCATTGTGATGTCACAGTGGGGGAAAGTGCATTGTGATGTCACAGTGGGGGAAAGGGCATTGTGATGTCACAGTGGGGAAAAGGGCATTGTGTTGTCACAATGGAGGAAAGGGCATTGTGATGTCACAGTGGGGGAGAGGGCATTGTGATGTCACAATGGGGGAAAGGGCATTGTGATGTCACAATGGGGGAAAGGGCATTGTGATGTCACAATAGGGGAAAGGGCATTGTGATGTCACAATGGGGGAAAGGGCATTGTGATGTCACAAGGGGGGAAAAGGGCATTGTGATGTCACAGTGGGGGAAAAGTGCATTGTGATGTCACAGTGGGAAAAATGCATTGTGATGTCACAACGGGGGAAAGGGCATTGTGATGTCACAATGGGGAAAAGGGCATTGTGATGTTACAATGGGGAAAAGGGCATTGTAATGTCACAATGGGGAAAAGGGCATTGTGATGTCATAATGGGGGAAAAGGGCATTGTGATGTCACAATGGGGAAAACTGCATTGTGATGTCACAATGGGGAAAACTACATTGTGATGTCACAATGGGGGAAAGGGCATTGTGATGTCACAATGGGGGAAAGTGCATTGTGATGTCACAATGGGGAAAACTGCATTGTGATGTCACAATGGGGGAACAGGCATTGTGATGTCACAATGGGGGAAAGGGCATTGAGATGTCACAGTGGGGGAAAGGGCATTGTGATGTCACAATGGGGGAAACGGCATTGTGAAGTCACAATGAGGAAAAGGGCATTGTGATGTCACAATTGGGGAAATGGAATTGTGATGTCACAATGGGGGAAAGGGCATTGTGATGTCACAATGGGGGTAAGGGCATTGTGATGTCACAATGGGGGAAAGGGCATTGTGATGCCACAATAGGGGAAAGGGCATTGTGATGTCCCAATGGGGGAAAGGGCATTGTGATGTCACAGTGGGGGAAAAGTGCATTGTGATGTCACAGCGGGGGAAAGTGCATTGTGATGTCACAGTGGGGTAAAGGGCATTGTGTTCTCACAATGGGGGAAAGGGCATTGTGATGTCACAATAGGGGAAAGGGCATTGTGATGTCACAATGTGGGAAAAGTGCATTGTTATGTCATAGTGGGGGAAAAGTGCATTGTGATGTCACAGTGGGGAAAATGCATTGTGATGTCACAATGGGGGAAAGGGCATTGTGATGTCACAATGGGGAAAAGGGCATTGTTATGTCATAGTGGGGGAAAAGTGCATTGTGATGTCACAGTGGGGAAAATGCATTGTGATGTCACAATGGGGGAAAGGGCATTGTGATGTCACAATGGGGGAAAGTGCATTGTGATGTCACAATGGGGAAAACTGCATTGTGATGTCACAATGGGGGAACAGGCATTGTGATGTCACAATGGGGGAAAGGGCATTGAGATGTCACAGTGGGGGAAAGGGCATTGTGATGTCACAATGGGGGAAACGGCATTGTGAAGTCACAATGAGGAAAAGGGCATTGTGATGTCACAATTGGGGAAATGGAATTGTGATGTCACAATGGGGGAAAGGGCATTGTGATGTCACAATGGGGGTAAGGGCATTGTGATGTCACAATGGGGGAAAGGGCATTGTGATGCCACAATAGGGGAAAGGGCATTGTGATGTCCCAATGGGGGAAAGGGCATTGTGATGTCACAGTGGGGGAAAAGTGCATTGTGATGTCACAGTGGGGGAAAGTGCATTGTGATGTCACAGTGGGGTAAAGGGCATTGTGATGTCACAATGGGGGAAAGGGCAGTGTGTTGTCACAATGGGGGAAAGGGCATTGTGATGTCACAATAGGGGAAAGGGCAATGTGATGTCACAATGGGGGAAAAGTGCATTGTGATGTCACAGTGGGGGAAAAGTGCATTGTGATGTCACAGTGGGGGGAAATGCATTGTTGTGTCACAGTGGTGGAAAAGTGCATTGTGATGTCACAGTGGGAGAAAAGTGCATTGTGATGTCACAGTGGGGGAAAATGCATTGTTATGTCACAGTGGGGGAAGTGCATTGTGATGTCACAATCGGTGAAAGGGCATTGTGATGTCACAATGGGGGAAGGGGCATTGTGATGTCACAATGGGGGAAAGGGCATTGTGATGTCACAATGGGGGAAAGGGCATTGTGTTGTCACAATGGGGGAAAGGGCATTGTGATGTCACAATAGGGGAAAGGGCATTGTGATGTCACAATGTGGGAAAAGTGCATTGTTATGTCATAGTGGGGGAAAAGTGCATTGTGATGTCACAGTGGGGAAAATGCATTGTGATGTCACAATGGGGGAAAGGGCATTGTGATGTCACAATGGGGAAAAGGGCATTGTGATGTCACAATGGGGAAAAGGGCATTGTGATGTCACAATGGGGGAAAAGGGCATTGTGATGTCACAATGGGGAAAACTGCATTGTGATGTCACAATGGGGAAAACTACATTGTGATGTCACAATGGGG
The DNA here is from genome assembly GCA_035609135.1 of Eleutherodactylus coqui. Lineage (NCBI taxonomy): Eukaryota > Metazoa > Chordata > Amphibia > Anura > Eleutherodactylidae > Eleutherodactylus > Eleutherodactylus coqui. Next base: position 175,046,478 of record CM069412.1, on the reverse strand, counting down.
GGAAGGGCATTGTGATGTCACAATGGGGGAAAGGGCATTGTGATGTCACAGTGGGGGAAAAGGGCATTGTGATGTCACAATGGGCAAAAGGGCATTGTGATGTCACAATGGGGGAAAGTGCATTGTGATGTCACAGTGGGGGAAAGGGCATTGTGATGTCACAATGGGGAAAAGGGCATTGTGATGTCACAATGGAGGAAAGGGCATTGTGATGTCACAGTGGGGGAGAGGGCATTGTGATGTCACAATGGGGGAAAGGGCATTGTGATGTCACAATGGGAGAAAGGGCATTGTGATGTCACAATAGGGAAAACTGCATTGTGATGTCACAATGGGGGAAAGGGCATTGTGATGTCACAATGGGGATAGGGGCATTGTGATGTCACAATGGGGGAATGGGCATTGTGATGTCACAATGGGGAAAACTGCATTGTGATGTCACAATGGGGAACACTGTATTGTGATGTCACAATGGTGGAAAAGTGCATTGTGATGTCACAGTGGGGAAAAGTGCATTGTGATGTCACAGTCGGGGAAAGTGCATTGTGATGTCACAGAGGGGGAAAGGGCATTGTGATGTCACAGTGGGGAAAAGGGCATTGTGTTGTCACAATGGAGGAAAGGGCATTGTGATGTCACAGTGGGGGAGAGGGCATTGTGATGTCACAATGGGGGAAAGGGCATTGTGATGTCACAATGGGGGAAAGGGCATTGTGATGTCACAATAGGGGAAAGGGCATTGTGATGTCACAATGGGGGAAAGGGCATTGTGATGTCACAATGGGGGAAAAGGGCATTGTGATGTCACAGTGGGGGAAAAGTGCATTGTGATGTCACAGTGGGAAAAATGCATTGTGATGTCACAACGGGGGAAAGGGCATTGTGATGTCACAATGGGGAAAAGGGCATTGTGATGTTACAATGGGGAAAAGGGCATTGTAATGTCACAATGGGGAAAAGGGCATTGTGATGTCATAATGGGGGAAAAGGGCATTGTGATGTCACAATGGGGAAAACTGCATTGTGATGTCACAATGGGGAAAACTACATTGTGATGTCACAATGGGGGAAAGGGCATTGTGATGTCACAATGGGGGAAAGTGCATTGTGATGTCACAATGGGGAAAACTGCATTGTGATGTCACAATGGGGGAACAGGCATTGTGATGTCACAATGGGGGAAACGGCATTGTGAAGTCACAATGAGGAAAAGGGCATTGTGATGTCACAATTGGGGAAATGGAATTGTGATGTCACAATGGGGGAAAGGGCATTGTGATGTCACAATGGGGGTAAGGGCATTGTGATGTCACAATGGGGGAAAGGGCATTGTGATGCCACAATAGGGGAAAGGGCATTGTGATGTCCCAATGGGGGAAAGGGCATTGTGATGTCACAGTGGGGGAAAAGTGCATTGTGATGTCACAGTGGGGGAAAGTGCATTGTGATGTCACAGTGGGGTAAAGGGCATTGTGATGTCACAATGGGGGAAAGGGCATTGTGTTGTCACAATGGGGGAAAGGGCATTGTGATGTCACAATAGGGGAAAGGGCAATGTGATGTCACAATGGGGGAAAAGTGCATTGTGATGTCACAGTGGGGGAAAAGTGCATTGTGATGTCACAGTGGGGGGAAATGCATTGTTGTGTCACAATGGTGGAAAAGTGCATTGTGATGTCACAGTGGGAGAAAAGTGCATTGTGATGTCACAGTGGGGGAAAATGCATTGTTTTGTCACAGTGGGGGAAAGTGCATTGTGATGTCACAATCGGTGAAAGGGCATTGTGATGTCACAATGGGGGAACGGGCATTGTGATGTCACAATGGGGGAAAGGGCATTGTGATGTCACAATGGGGGAAAGGGCATTGTGTTGTCACAATGGGGGAAAGGGCATTGTGATGTCACAATAGGGGAAAGGGCATTGTGATGTCACAATGTGGGAAAAGTGCATTGTTATGTCATAGTGGGGGAAAAGTGCATTGTGATGTCACAGTGGGGAAAATGCATTGTGATGTCACAATGGGGGAAAGGGCATTGTGATGTCACAATGGGGAAAAGGGCATTGTTATGTCATAGTGGGGGAAAAGTGCATTGTGATGTCACAGTGGGGAAAATGCATTGTGATGTCACAATGGGGGAAAGGGCATTGTGATGTCACAATGGGGGAAAGTGCATTGTGATGTCACAATGGGGAAAACTGCATTGTGATGTCACAATGGGGGAACAGGCATTGTGATGTCACAATGGGGGAAAGGGCATTGAGATGTCACAGTGGGGGAAAGGGCATTGTGATGTCACAATGGGGGAAACGGCATTGTGAAGTCACAATGAGGAAAAGGGCATTGTGATGTCACAATTGGGGAAATGGAATTGTGATGTCACAATGGGGGAAAGGGCATTGTGATGTCACAATGGGGGTAAGGGCATTGTGATGTCACAATGGGGGAAAGGGCATTGTGATGCCAGAATAGGGGAAAGGGCATTGTGATGTCCCAATGGGGGAAAGGGCATTGTGATGTCACAGTGGGGGAAAAGTGCATTGTGATGTCACAGTGGGGGAAAGTGCATTGTGATGTCACAGTGGGGTAAAGGGCATTGTGATGTCACAATGGGGGAAAGGGCATTGTGTTGTCACAATGGGGGAAAGGGCATTGTGATGTCACAATAGGGGAAAGTGCATTGTGATGTCACAATCGGTGAAAGGGCATTGTGATGTCACAATGGGGGAAGGGGCATTGTGATGTCACAATGGGGGAAAGGGCATTGTGATGTCACAATGGGGGAAAGGGCATTGTGTTGTCACAATGGGGGAAAGGGCATTGTGATGTCACAATAGGGGAAAGGGCATTGTGATGTCACAATGTGGGAAAAGTGCATTGTTATGTCATAGTGGGGGAAAAGTGCATTGTGATGTCACAGTGGGGAAAATGCATTGTGATGTCACAATGGGGGAAAGGGCATTGTGATGTCACAATGGGGAAAAGGGCATTGTGATGTCACAATGGGGAAAAGGGCATTGTGATGTCACAATGGGGGAAAAGGGCATTGTGATGTCACAATGGGGAAAACTGCATTGTGATGTCACAATGGGGAAAACTACATTGTGATGTCACAATGGGGGGAAGGGCATTGTGATGTCACAATGGGGGAAAGGGCATTGTGATGTCACAGTGGGGGAAAAGGGCATTGTGATGTCACAATGGGCAAAAGGGCATTGTGATGTCACAATGGGGGAAAGTGCATTGTGATGTCACAGTGGGGGAAAGGGCATTGTGATGTCACAATGGGGAAAAGGGCATTGTGTTGTCACAATGGAGGAAAGGGCATTGTGATGTCACAGTGGGGGAGAGGGCATTGTGATGTCACAATGGGGGAAAGGGCATTGTGATGTCACAATGGGAGAAAGGGCATTGTGATGTCACAATGGGGAAAACTGCATTGTGATGTCACAATGGGGAAAACTGCATTGTGATGTCACAATGGGGGAAAGGGCATTGTGATGTCACAATGGGGATAGGGGCATTGTGATGTCACAATGGGGGAATGGGCATTGTGATGTCACAATGGGGAAAACTGCATTGTGATGTCACAATGGGGAACACTGTATTGTGATGTCACAATGGTGGAAAAGTGCATTGTGATGTCACAGTGGGGAAAAGTGCATTGTGATGTCACAGTGGGGGAAAGTGCATTGTGATGTCACAGTGGGGGAAAGGGCATTGTGATGTCACAGTGGGGAAAAGGGCATTGTGTTGTCACAATGGAGGAAAGGGCATTGTGATGTCACAGTGGGGGAGAGGGCATTGTGATTTCACAATGGGGGAAAGGGCATTGTGATGTCACAATGGGGGAAAGGGCATTGTGATGTCACAATAGGGGAAAGGGCATTGTGATGTCACAATGGGGGAAAGGGCATTGTGATGTCACAACGGGGGAAAAGGGCATTGTGATGTCACAATGGGGGAAAAGGCATTGTGCTGTCTCAATGGGGAAAACGGCATTGTGATGTCACAATGGGGGAAAGGGCATTGTGATGTCACAATGGGGGAAAGTGCATTGTGATGTCACAATGGGGAAAAATGCATTGTGATGTCACAGAGGGGGAAAGTGCGTTGTGATGTCACAGTGGGGGAAAGGGCATTGTGATGTCACAATGGGGGAAAAGGCATTGTGTTGTCACAATGGGGGAAAGGGCATTGTGATGTCACAATAGGGGAAAGGGCATTGTGATGTCACAATGGGGGAAAAGTGCATTGTGATGTCACAGTGGGGGAGAAGTGCATTGTGATCTCACAGTGGGAAAAATGCATTGTGATGTCACAACGGGGGAAAGGGCATTGTGATGTCACAATGGGGAAAAGGGCATTGTGATGTCACAATGGGGAAAAGGGCATTGTAATGTCACAATGGGGAAAAGGGCATTGTGATGTCATAATGGGGGAAAAGGGCATTGTGATGTCACAAAGGGGAAAACTGCATTGTGATGTCACAATGGGGAAAACTACATTGTGATGTCACAATGGGGGAAAGGGCATTGTGATGTCACAATGGGGGAAAATGCATTGTGATGTCACAATGGGGAAAACTGCATTGTGATGTCACAATGGGGGAACAGGCATTGTGATGTCACAATGGGGGAAAGGGCATTGAGATGTCACAGTGGGGGAAAGGGCATTGTGATGTCACAATGGGGGAAACGGCATTGTGAAGTCACAATGAGGAAAAGGGCATTGTGATGTCACAATGGGGGAAAGGGCATTGTGATGCCACAATAGGGGAAAGGACATTGTGATGTCCCAATGGGGTAAAGGGCATTGTGATGTCACAGTGGGGGAAAAGTGCATTGTGATGTCACAGTGGGGGAAAGTGCATTGTGATGTCACAGTGGGGTAAAGGGCATTGTGATGTCACAATGGGGGAAAGGGCATTGTGTTGTCACAATGGGGGAAAGGGCATTGTGATGTCACAATAGGGGAAAGGGCAATGTGATGTCACAATGGGGGAAAAGTGCATTGTGATGTCACAGTGGGGGAAAAGTGCATTGTGATGTCACAGTGGAGGAAAATGCATTGTTATGTCACAATGGTGGAAAAGTGCATTGTGATGTCACAGTGGGAGAAAAGTGCATTGTGATGTCACAGTGGGGGAAAATGCATTGTTATGTCACAGTGGGGGAAAGTGCATTGTGATGTCACAGTGGGGGAGAAGTGCATTGTGATCTCACAGTGGGAAAAATGCATTGTGATGTCACAACGGGGGAAAGGGCATTGTGATGTCACAATGGGGAAAAGGGCATTGTGATGTCACAATGGGGAAAAGGGCATTGTAATGTCACAATGGGGAAAAGGGCATTGTGATGTCATAATGGGGGAAAAGGGCATTGTGATGTCACAATGGGGAAAACTGCATTGTGATGTCACAATGGGGAAAACTACATTGTGATGTCACAATGGGGGAAAGGGCATTGTGATGTCACAATGGGGGAAAATGCATTGTGATGTCACAATGGGGAAAACTGCATTGTGATGTCACAATGGGGGAACAGGCATTGTGATGTCACAATGGGGGAAAGGGCATTGAGATGTCACAGTGGGGGAAAGGGCATTGTGATGTCACAATGGGGGAAACGGCATTGTGAAGTCACAATGAGGAAAAGGGCATTGTGATGTCACAATGGGGGAAAGGGCATTGTGATGCCACAATAGGGGAAAGGACATTGTGATGTCCCAATGGGGTAAAGGGCATTGTGATGTCACAGTGGGGGAAAAGTGCATTGTGATGTCACAGTGGGGGAAAGTGCATTGTGATGTCACAGTGGGGTAAAGGGCATTGTGATGTCACAATGGGGGAAAGGGCATTGTGTTGTCACAATGGGGGAAAGGGCATTGTGATGTCACAATAGGGGAAAGGGCAATGTGATGTCACAATGGGGGAAAAGTGCATTGTGATGTCACAGTGGGGGAAAAGTGCATTGTGATGTCACAGTGGAGGAAAATGCATTGTTATGTCACAATGGTGGAAAAGTGCATTGTGATGTCACAGTGGGAGAAAAGTGCATTGTGATGTCACAGTGGGGGAAAATGCATTGTTATGTCACAGTGGGGGAAAGTGCATTGTGATGTCACAATCGGTGAAAGGGCATTGTGATGTCACAATGGGGGAACGGGCATTGTGATGTCACAATGGGGGAAAGGGCATTGTGATGTCACAATGGGGGGAAAGGGCATTGTGATGTCACAATGGGGAAAACTGCACTGTGATGTCACAATGGGGAAAACTGCATTATGATGTCACAATGGGGGAACGGGCATTGTGATGTCACAATGGGGGAAAGGGCATTGTGATGTCACAATGGGGGAAAGGGCATTGTGATGTCACAATGGGGAAAACTGCACTGTGATGTCACAATGGGGGTAAGGGCATTGTGATGTCACAATGGGGGAAAGGGCATTGTGATGCCAGAATAGGGGAAAGGGCATTGTGATGTCCCAATGGGGGAAAGGGCATTGTGATGTCACAGTGGGGGAAAAGTGCATTGTGATGTCACAGTGGGGGAAAGTGCATTGTGATGTCACAGTGGGGTAAAGGGCATTGTGATGTCACAATGGGGGAAAGGGCATTGTGTTGTCACAATGGGGGAAAGGGCATTGTGATGTCACAATAGGGGAAAGTGCATTGTGATGTCACAATCGGTGAAAGGGCATTGTGATGTCACAATGGGGGAAGGGGCATTGTGATGTCACAATGGGGGAAAGGGCATTGTGATGTCACAATGGGGGAAAGGGCATTGTGTTGTCACAATGGGGGAAAGGGCATTGTGATGTCACAATAGGGGAAAGGGCATTGTGATGTCACAATGTGGGAAAAGTGCATTGTTATGTCATAGTGGGGGAAAAGTGCATTGTGATGTCACAGTGGGGAAAATGCATTGTGATGTCACAATGGGGGAAAGGGCATTGTGATGTCACAATGGGGGAAAGGGCATTGTGATGCCAGAATAGGGGAAAGGGCATTGTGATGTCCCAATGGGGGAAAGGGCATTGTGATGTCACAGTGGGGGAAAAGTGCATTGTGATGTCACAGTGGGGGAAAGTGCATTGTGATGTCACAGTGGGGTAAAGGGCATTGTGATGTCACAATGGGGGAAAGGGCATTGTGTTGTCACAATGGGGGAAAGGGCATTGTGATGTCACAATAGGGGAAAGTGCATTGTGATGTCACAATCGGTGAAAGGGCATTGTGATGTCACAATGGAGGAAAGGGCATTGTGATGTCACAGTGGGGGAGAGGGCATTGTGATGTCACAATGGGGGAAAGGGCATTGTGATGTCACAATGGGAGAAAGGGCATTGTGATGTCACAATAGGGAAAACTGCATTGTGATGTCACAATGGGGGAAAGGGCATTGTGATGTCACAATGGGGATAGGGGCATTGTGATGTCACAATGGGGGAATGGGCATTGTGATGTCACAATGGGGAAAACTGCATTGTGATGTCACAATGGGGAACACTGTATTGTGATGTCACAATGGTGGAAAAGTGCATTGTGATGTCACAGTGGGGAAAAGTGCATTGTGATGTCACAGTCGGGGAAAGTGCATTGTGATGTCACAGTGGGGGAAAGGGCATTGTGATGTCACAGTGGGGAAAAGGGCATTGTGTTGTCACAATGGAGGAAAGGGCATTGTGATGTCACAGTGGGGGAGAGGGCATTGTGATGTCACAATGGGGGAAAGGGCATTGTGATGTCACAATGGGGGAAAGGGCATTGTGATGTCACAATAGGGGAAAGGGCATTGTGATGTCACAATGGGGGAAAGGGCATTGTGATGTCACAATGGGGGAAAAGGGCATTGTGATGTCACAGTGGGGGAAAAGTGCATTGTGATGTCACAGTGGGAAAAATGCATTGTGATGTCACATCGGGGGAAAGGGCATTGTGATGTCACAATGGGGAAAAGGGCATTGTGATGTTACAATGGGGAAAAGGGCATTGTAATGTCACAATGGGGAAAAGGGCATTGTGATGTCATAATGGGGGAAAAGGGCATTGTGATGTCACAATGGGGAAAACTGCATTGTGATGTCACAATGGGGAAAACTACATTGTGATGTCACAATGGGGGAAAGGGCATTGTGATGTCACAATGGGGGAAAGTGCATTGTGATGTCACAATGGGGAAAACTGCATTGTGATGTCACAATGGGGGAACAGGCATTGTGATGTCACAATGGGGGAAACGGCATTGTGAAGTCACAATGAGGAAAAGGGCATTGTGATGTCACAATTGGGGAAATGGAATTGTGATGTCACAATGGGGGAAAGGGCATTGTGATGTCACAATGGGGGTAAGGGCATTGTGATGTCACAATGGGGGAAAGGGCATTGTGATGCCACAATAGGGGAAAGGGCATTGTGATGTCCCAATGGGGGAAAGGGCATTGTGATGTCACAGTGGGGGAAAAGTGCATTGTGATGTCACAGTGGGGGAAAGTGCATTGTGATGTCACAGTGGGGTAAAGGGCATTGTGATGTCACAATGGGGGAAAGGGCATTGTGTTGTCACAATGGGGGAAAGGGCATTGTGATGTCACAATAGGGGAAAGGGCAATGTGATGTCACAATGGGGGAAAAGTGCATTGTGATGTCACAGTGGGGGAAAAGTGCATTGTGATGTCACAGTGGGGGGAAATGCATTGTTGTGTCACAATGGTGGAAAAGTGCATTGTGATGTCACAGTGGGAGAAAAGTGCATTGTGATGTCACAGTGGGGGAAAATGCATTGTTTTGTCACAGTGGGGGAAAGTGCATTGTGATGTCACAATCGGTGAAAGGGCATTGTGATGTCACAATGGGGGAACGGGCATTGTGATGTCACAATGGGGGAAAGGGCATTGTGATGTCACAATGGGGGAAAGGGCATTGTGTTGTCACAATGGGGGAAAGGGCATTGTGATGTCACAATAGGGGAAAGGGCATTGTGATGTCACAATGTGGGAAAAGTGCATTGTTATGTCATAGTGGGGGAAAAGTGCATTGTGATGTCACAGTGGGGAAAATGCATTGTGATGTCACAATGGGGGAAAGGGCATTGTGATGTCACAATGGGGAAAAGGGCATTGTTATGTCATAGTGGGGGAAAAGTGCATTGTGATGTCACAGTGGGGAAAATGCATTGTGATGTCACAATGGGGAAAGGGCATTGTGATGTCACAATGGGGGAAAGTGCATTGTGATGTCACAATGGGGAAAACTGCATTGTGATGTCACAATGGGGGAACAGGCATTGTGATGTCACAATGGGGGAAAGGGCATTGAGATGTCACAGTGGGGGAAAGGGCATTGTGATGTCACAATGGGGGAAACTGCATTGTGAAGTCACAATGAGGAAAAGGGCATTGTGATGTCACAATTGGGGAAATGGAATTGTGATGTCACAATGGGGGAAAGGGCATTGTGATGTCACAATGGGGGTAAGGGCATTGTGATGTCACAATGGGGGAAAGGGCATTGTGATGCCAGAATAGGGGAAAGGGCATTGTGATGTCCCAATGGGGGAAAGGGCATTGTGATGTCACAGTGGGGGAAAAGTGCATTGTGATGTCACAGTGGGGGAAAGTGCATTGTGATGTCACAGTGGGGTAAAGGGCATTGTGATGTCACAATGGGGGAAAGGGCATTGTGTTGTCACAATGGGGGAAAGGGCATTGTGATGTCACAATAGGGGAAAGTGCATTGTGATGTCACAATCGGTGAAAGGGCATTGTGATGTCACAATGGGGGAAGGGGCATTGTGATGTCACAATGGGGGAAAGGGCATTGTGATGTCACAATGGGGGAAAGGGCATTGTGTTGTCACAATGGGGGAAAGGGCATTGTGATGTCACAATAGGGGAAAGGGCATTGTGATGTCACAATGTGGGAAAAGTGCATTGTTATGTCATAGTGGGGGAAAAGTGCATTGTGATGTCACAGTGGGGAAAATGCATTGTGATGTCACAATGGGGGAAAGGGCATTGTGATGTCACAATGGGGAAAAGGGCATTGTGATGTCACAATGGGGAAAAGGGCATTGTGATGTCACAATGGGGGAAAAGGGCATTGTGATGTCACAATGGGGAAAACTGCATTGTGATGTCACAATGGGGAAAACTACATTGTGATGTCACAATGGGGGGAAGGGCATTGTGATGTCACAATGGGGGAAAGGGCATTGTGATGTCACAGTGGGGGAAAAGGGCATTGTGATGTCACAATGGGCAAAAGGGCATTGTGATGTCACAATGGGGGAAAGTGCATTGTGATGTCACAGTGGGGGAAAGGGCATTGTGATGTCACAATGGGGAAAAGGGCATTGTGTTGTCACAATGGAGGAAAGGGCATTGTGATGTCACAGTGGGGGAGAGGGCATTGTGATGTCACAATGGGGGAAAGGGCATTGTGATGTCACAATGGGAGAAAGGGCATTGTGATGTCACAATGGGGAAAACTGCATTGTGATGTCACAATGGGGAAAACTGCATTGTGATGTCACAATGGGGGAAAGGGCATTGTGATGTCACAATGGGGATAGGGGCATTGTGATGTCACAATGGGGGAATGGGCATTGTGATGTCACAATGGGGAAAACTGCATTGTGATGTCACAATGGGGAACACTGTATTGTGATGTCACAATGGTGGAAAAGTGCATTGTGATGTCACAGTGGGGAAAAGTGCATTGTGATGTCACAGTGGGGGAAAGTGCATTGTGATGTCACAGTGGGGGAAAGGGCATTGTGATGTCACAGTGGGGAAAAGGGCATTGTGTTGTCACAATGGAGGAAAGGGCATTGTGATGTCACAGTGGGGGAGAGGGCATTGTGATTTCACAATGGGGGAAAGGGCATTGTGATGTCACAATGGGGGAAAGGGCATTGTGATGTCACAATAGGGGAAAGGGCATTGTGATGTCACAATGGGGGAAAGGGCATTGTGATGTCACAACGGGGGAAAAGGGCATTGTGATGTCACAATGGGGGAAAAGGCATTGTGCTGTCTCAATGGGGAAAACGGCATTGTGATGTCACAATGGGGGAAAGGGCATTGTGATGTCACAATGGGGGAAAGTGCATTGTGATGTCACAATGGGGAAAAATGCATTGTGATGTCACAGAGGGGGAAAGTGCGTTGTGATGTCACAGTGGGGGAAAGGGCATTGTGATGTCACAATGGGGGAAAAGGCATTGTGTTGTCACAATGGGGGAAAGGGCATTGTGATGTCACAATAGGGGAAAGGGCATTGTGATGTCACAATGGGGGAAAAGTGCATTGTGATGTCACAGTGGGGGAGAAGTGCATTGTGATCTCACAGTGGGAAAAATGCATTGTGATGTCACAACGGGGGAAAGGGCATTGTGATGTCACAATGGGGAAAAGGGCATTGTGATGTCACAATGGGGAAAAGGGCATTGTAATGTCACAATGGGGAAAAGGGCATTGTGATGTCATAATGGGGGAAAAGGGCATTGTGATGTCACAAAGGGGAAAACTGCATTGTGATGTCACAATGGGGAAAACTACATTGTGATGTCACAATGGGGGAAAGGGCATTGTGATGTCACAATGGGGGAAAATGCATTGTGATGTCACAATGGGGAAAACTGCATTGTGATGTCACAATGGGGGAACAGGCATTGTGATGTCACAATGGGGGAAAGGGCATTGAGATGTCACAGTGGGGGAAAGGGCATTGTGATGTCACAATGGGGGAAACGGCATTGTGAAGTCACAATGAGGAAAAGGGCATTGTGATGTCACAATGGGGGAAAGGGCATTGTGATGCCACAATAGGGGAAAGGACATTGTGATGTCCCAATGGGGTAAAGGGCATTGTGATGTCACAGTGGGGGAAAAGTGCATTGTGATGTCACAGTGGGGGAAAGTGCATTGTGATGTCACAGTGGGGTAAAGGGCATTGTGATGTCACAATGGGGGAAAGGGCATTGTGTTGTCACAATGGGGGAAAGGGCATTGTGATGTCACAATAGGGGAAAGGGCAATGTGATGTCACAATGGGGGAAAAGTGCATTGTGATGTCACAGTGGGGGAAAAGTGCATTGTGATGTCACAGTGGAGGAAAATGCATTGTTATGTCACAATGGTGGAAAAGTGCATTGTGATGTCACAGTGGGAGAAAAGTGCATTGTGATGTCACAGTGGGGGAAAATGCATTGTTATGTCACAGTGGGGGAAAGTGCATTGTGATGTCACAATCGGTGAAAGGGCATTGTGATGTCACAATGGGGGAACGGGCATTGTGATGTCACAATGGGGGAAAGGGCATTGTGATGTCACAATGGGGGGAAAGGGCATTGTGATGTCACAATGGGGAAAACTGCACTGTGATGTCACAATGGGGAAAACTGCATTATGATGTCACAATGGGGGAACGGGCATTGTGATGTCACAATGGGGGAAAGGGCATTGTGATGTCACAATGGGGGAAAGGGCATTGTGATGTCACAATGGGGAAAACTGCACTGTGATGTCACAATGGGGGTAAGGGCATTGTGATGTCACAATGGGGGAAAGGGCATTGTGATGCCAGAATAGGGGAAAGGGCATTGTGATGTCCCAATGGGGGAAAGGGCATTGTGATGTCACAGTGGGGGAAAAGTGCATTGTGATGTCACAGTGGGGGAAAGTGCATTGTGATGTCACAGTGGGGTAAAGGGCATTGTGATGTCACAATGGGGGAAAGGGCATTGTGTTGTCACAATGGGGGAAAGGGCATTGTGATGTCACAATAGGGGAAAGTGCATTGTGATGTCACAATCGGTGAAAGGGCATTGTGATGTCACAATGGGGGAAGGGGCATTGTGATGTCACAATGGGGGAAAGGGCATTGTGATGTCACAATGGGGGAAAGGGCATTGTGTTGTCACAATGGGGGAAAGGGCATTGTGATGTCACAATAGGGGAAAGGGCATTGTGATGTCACAATGTGGGAAAAGTGCATTGTTATGTCATAGTGGGGGAAAAGTGCATTGTGATGTCACAGTGGGGAAAATGCATTGTGATGTCACAATGGGGGAAAGGGCATTGTGATGTCACAATGGGGAAAAGGGCATTGTGATGTCACAATGGGGAAAAGGGCATTGTGATGTCACAATGGGGGAAAAGGGCATTGTGATGTCACAATGGGGAAAACTGCATTGTGATGTCACAATGGGGAAAACTACATTGTGATGTCACAATGGGGGGAAGGGCATTGTGATGTCACAATGGGGGAAAGGGCATTGTGATGTCACAGTGGGGGAAAAGGGCATTGTGATGTCACAATGGGCAAAAGGGCATTGTGATGTCACAATGGGGGAAAGTGCATTGTGATGTCACAGTGGGGGAAAGGGCATTGTGATGTCACAATGGGGAAAAGGGCATTGTGTTGTCACAATGGAGGAAAGGGCATTGTGATGTCACAGTGGGGGAGAGGGCATTGTGATGTCACAATGGGGGAAAGGGCATTGTGATGTCACAATGGGAGAAAGGGCATTGTGATGTCACAATGGGGAAAACTGCATTGTGATGTCACAATGGGGAAAACTGCATTGTGATGTCACAATGGGGGAAAGGGCATTGTGATGTCACAATGGGGATAGGGGCATTGTGATGTCACAATGGGGGAATGGGCATTGTGATGTCACAATGGGGAAAACTGCATTGTGATGTCACAATGGGGAACACTGTATTGTGATGTCACAATGGTGGAAAAGTGCATTGTGATGTCACAGTGGGGAAAAGTGCATTGTGATGTCACAGTGGGGGAAAGTGCATTGTGATGTCACAGTGGGGGAAAGGGCATTGTGATGTCACAGTGGGGAAAAGGGCATTGTGTTGTCACAATGGAGGAAAGGGCATTGTGATGTCACAGTGGGGGAGAGGGCATTGTGATTTCACAATGGGGGAAAGGGCATTGTGATGTCACAATGGGGGAAAGGGCATTGTGATGTCACAATAGGGGAAAGGGCATTGTGATGTCACAATGGGGGAAAGGGCATTGTGATGTCACAACGGGGGAAAAGGGCATTGTGATGTCACAATGGGGGAAAAGGCATTGTGCTGTCTCAATGGGGAAAACGGCATTGTGATGTCACAATGGGGGAAAGGGCATTGTGATGTCACAATGGGGGAAAGTGCATTGTGATGTCACAATGGGGAAAAATGCATTGTGATGTCACAGAGGGGGAAAGTGCGTTGTGATGTCACAGTGGGGGAAAGGGCATTGTGATGTCACAATGGGGGAAAAGGCATTGTGTTGTCACAATGGGGGAAAGGGCATTGTGATGTCACAATAGGGGAAAGGGCATTGTGATGTCACAATGGGGGAAAAGTGCATTGTGATGTCACAGTGGGGGAGAAGTGCATTGTGATCTCACAGTGGGAAAAATGCATTGTGATGTCACAACGGGGGAAAGGGCATTGTGATGTCACAATGGGGAAAAGGGCATTGTGATGTCACAATGGGGAAAAGGGCATTGTAATGTCACAATGGGGAAAAGGGCATTGTGATGTCATAATGGGGGAAAAGGGCATTGTGATGTCACAATGGGGAAAACTGCATTGTGATGTCACAATGGGGAAAACTACATTGTGATGTCACAATGGGGGAAAGGGCATTGTGATGTCACAATGGGGGAAAATGCATTGTGATGTCACAATGGGGAAAACTGCATTGTGATGTCACAATGGGGGAACAGGCATTGTGATGTCACAATGGGGGAAAGGGCATTGAGATGTCACAGTGGGGGAAAGGGCATTGTGATGTCACAATGGGGGAAACGGCATTGTGAAGTCACAATGAGGAAAAGGGCATTGTGATGTCACAATGGGGGAAAGGGCATTGTGATGCCACAATAGGGGAAAGGACATTGTGATGTCCCAATGGGGTAAAGGGCATTGTGATGTCACAGTGGGGGAAAAGTGCATTGTGATGTCACAGTGGGGGAAAGTGCATTGTGATGTCACAGTGGGGTAAAGGGCATTGTGATGTCACAATGGGGGAAAGGGCATTGTGTTGTCACAATGGGGGAAAGGGCATTGTGATGTCACAATAGGGGAAAGGGCAATGTGATGTCACAATGGGGGAAAAGTGCATTGTGATGTCACAGTGGGGGAAAAGTGCATTGTGATGTCACAGTGGAGGAAAATGCATTGTTATGTCACAATGGTGGAAAAGTGCATTGTGATGTCACAGTGGGAGAAAAGTGCATTGTGATGTCACAGTGGGGGAAAATGCATTGTTATGTCACAGTGGGGGAAAGTGCATTGTGATGTCACAATCGGTGAAAGGGCATTGTGATGTCACAATGGGGGAACGGGCATTGTGATGTCACAATGGGGGAAAGGGCATTGTGATGTCACAATGGGGGGAAAGGGCATTGTGATGTCACAATGGGGAAAACTGCACTGTGATGTCACAATGGGGAAAACTGCATTATGATGTCACAATGGGGGAACGGGCATTGTGATGTCACAATGGGGGAAAGGGCATTGTGATGTCACAATGGGGGAAAGGGCATTGTGATGTCACAATGGGGAAAACTGCACTGTGATGTCACAATGGGGGTAAGGGCATTGTGATGTCACAATGGGGGAAAGGGCATTGTGATGCCAGAATAGGGGAAAGGGCATTGTGATGTCCCAATGGGGGAAAGGGCATTGTGATGTCACAGTGGGGGAAAAGTGCATTGTGATGTCACAGTGGGGGAAAGTGCATTGTGATGTCACAGTGGGGTAAAGGGCATTGTGATGTCACAATGGGGGAAAGGGCATTGTGTTGTCACAATGGGGGAAAGGGCATTGTGATGTCACAATAGGGGAAAGTGCATTGTGATGTCACAATCGGTGAAAGGGCATTGTGATGTCACAATGGGGGAAGGGGCATTGTGATGTCACAATGGGGGAAAGGGCATTGTGATGTCACAATGGGGGAAAGGGCATTGTGTTGTCACAATGGGGGAAAGGGCATTGTGATGTCACAATAGGGGAAAGGGCATTGTGATGTCACAATGTGGGAAAAGTGCATTGTTATGTCATAGTGGGGGAAAAGTGCATTGTGATGTCACAGTGGGGAAAATGCATTGTGATGTCACAATGGGGGAAAGGGCATTGTGATGTCACAATGGGGAAAAGGGCATTGTGATGTCACAATGGGGAAAAGGGCATTGTGATGTCACAATGGGGGAAAAGGGCATTGTGATGTCACAATGGGGAAAACTGCATTGTGATGTCACAATGGGGAAAACTACATTGTGATGTCACAATGGGGGGAAGGGCATTGTGATGTCACAATGGGGGAAAGGGCATTGTGATGTCACAGTGGGGGAAAAGGGCATTGTGATGTCACAATGGGCAAAAGGGCATTGTGATGTCACAATGGGGGAAAGTGCATTGTGATGTCACAGTGGGGGAAAGGGCATTGTGATGTCACAATGGGGAAAAGGGCATTGTGTTGTCACAATGGAGGAAAGGGCATTGTGATGTCACAGTGGGGGAGAGGGCATTGTGATGTCACAATGGGGGAAAGGGCATTGTGATGTCACAATGGGAGAAAGGGCATTGTGATGTCACAATGGGGAAAACTGCATTGTGATGTCACAATGGGGAAAACTGCATTGTGATGTCACAATGGGGGAAAGGGCATTGTGATGTCACAATGGGGATAGGGGCATTGTGATGTCACAATGGGGGAATGGGCATTGTGATGTCACAATGGGGAAAACTGCATTGTGATGTCACAATGGGGAACACTGTATTGTGATGTCACAATGGTGGAAAAGTGCATTGTGATGTCACAGTGGGGAAAAGTGCATTGTGATGTCACAGTGGGGGAAAGTGCATTGTGATGTCACAGTGGGGGAAAGGGCATTGTGATGTCACAGTGGGGAAAAGGGCATTGTGTTGTCACAATGGAGGAAAGGGCATTGTGATGTCACAGTGGGGGAGAGGGCATTGTGATTTCACAATGGGGGAAAGGGCATTGTGATGTCACAATGGGGGAAAGGGCATTGTGATGTCACAATAGGGGAAAGGGCATTGTGATGTCACAATGGGGGAAAGGCCATTGTGATGTCACAACGGGGGAAAAGGGCATTGTGATGTCACAATGGGGGAAAAGGCATTGTGCTGTCTCAATGGGGAAAACGGCATTGTGATGTCACAATGGGGGAAAGGGCATTGTGATGTCACAATGGGGGAAAGTGCATTGTGATGTCACAATGGGGAAAAATGCATTGTGATGTCACAGAGGGGGAAAGTGCGTTGTGATGTCACAGTGGGGGAAAGGGCATTGTGATGTCACAATGGGGGAAAAGGCATTGTGTTGTCACAATGGGGGAAAGGGCATTGTGATGTCACAATAGGGGAAAGGGCATTGTGATGTCACAATGGGGGAAAAGTGCATTGTGATGTCACAGTGGGGGAGAAGTGCATTGTGATCTCACAGTGGGAAAAATGCATTGTGATGTCACAACGGGGGAAAGGGCATTGTGATGTCACAATGGGGAAAAGGGCATTGTGATGTCACAATGGGGAAAAGGGCATTGTAATGTCACAATGGGGAAAAGGGCATTGTGATGTCATAATGGGGGAAAAGGGCATTGTGATGTCACAATGGGGAAAACTGCATTGTGATGTCACAATGGGGAAAACTACATTGTGATGTCACAATGGGGGAAAGGGCATTGTGATGTCACAATGGGGGAAAATGCATTGTGATGTCACAATGGGGAAAACTGCATTGTGATGTCACAATGGGGGAACAGGCATTGTGATGTCACAATGGGGGAAAGGGCATTGAGATGTCACAGTGGGGGAAAGGGCATTGTGATGTCACAATGGGGGAAACGGCATTGTGAAGTCACAATGAGGAAAAGGGCATTGTGATGTCACAATGGGGGAAAGGGCATTGTGATGCCACAATAGGGGAAAGGACATTGTGATGTCCCAATGGGGTAAAGGGCATTGTGATGTCACAGTGGGGGAAAAGTGCATTGTGATGTCACAGTGGGGGAAAGTGCATTGTGATGTCACAGTGGGGTAAAGGGCATTGTGATGTCACAATGGGGGAAAGGGCATTGTGTTGTCACAATGGGGGAAAGGGCATTGTGATGTCACAATAGGGGAAAGGGCAATGTGATGTCACAATGGGGGAAAAGTGCATTGTGATGTCACAGTGGGGGAAAAGTGCATTGTGATGTCACAGTGGAGGAAAATGCATTGTTATGTCACAATGGTGGAAAAGTGCATTGTGATGTCACAGTGGGAGAAAAGTGCATTGTGATGTCACAGTGGGGGAAAATGCATTGTTATGTCACAGTGGGGGAAAGTGCATTGTGATGTCACAATCGGTGAAAGGGCATTGTGATGTCACAATGGGGGAACGGGCATTGTGATGTCACAATGGGGGAAAGGGCATTGTGATGTCACAATGGGGGGAAAGGGCATTGTGATGTCACAATGGGGAAAACTGCACTGTGATGTCACAATGGGGAAAACTGCATTATGATGTCACAATGGGGGAACGGGCATTGTGATGTCACAATGGGGGAAAGGGCATTGTGATGTCACAATGGGGGAAAGGGCATTGTGATGTCACAATGGGGAAAACTGCACTGTGATGTCACAATGGGGAAAACTGCATTGTGATGTCATAATGGGGGAAAGGGCATTGGGATGTCACAATGGGGGAAAGGGCATTGTGATGTCACAATGAGGAAAAGGGCATTGTGATGTCATAATGGGGAAATGGAATTGTGTGTTGTCACAATGGGGGAAAGGGCATTGTGATGTCACAATGGGGGAAAGGGCATTGTGATGTCACAATGGGGGTAAGTGCATTGTGATGTCACAATGGGGGAAAGGGCATTGTGATGCCACAATAGGGAAAAGGGCATTGTGATGTCACAATGGGGGAAATGGCATTGTGATGTCACAGTGGGGAAAAAGTGCATTGTGATGTCACAGTGGGGGAACGTGCATTCTGATGTCACAGTGGGGTTAGGGCATTGTGATGTCACAATGGGGGAAAGGGCATTGTGTTGTCAAAATGGAGGAAAGGGCATTGTGATGTCACAATGAGGGAGAGGGCATTGTGATGTCACAATGGGGGAAAAGTGCATTGTGATGTCACAGTGGGGGAAAAGTGCATTGTGATGTCACAGTGGGGGAAAATGAATTGTTATGTCACAGTGGGGGAAAGTACATTGTGATGTCACAATGGGGGAACAGGCATTGTGATGTCACAAAGGGGGAAAGGGCATTGTGATGTCACAATGGGGAAAAGGGCATTGTGATGTCACAATGGGGAAAACGGCATTGTGATGTCACAATGGGGAAAACTGCATTGTGATGTCACAATGGGGGAACAGGCATTGTGATGTCACAATGGGGGAAAGGGCATTGTGATGTCGCAATGGGGGAAAGGGCATTGTGATGTTCTAATGGTGGAAAGGGCATTGTGATGTCACAATGAGGAAAAGGGCATTGTGATGTCACAATGGGGAAAATGGAATTGTGATATCACAATGGGGGAGAGGGCATTGTGATGTCACAATGGGGAAAATGGAATTGTGATGTCACAATGGGGGAAAGGGCATTGTGATGTCACAATGGGGGAAAAGGGCATTGTGATGTCACAATGGGGGAAAAGTGCATTGTGATGTCACAGTGGGGGAAAAGTGCATTGTGATGTCACAGTGGGGGAAAGTGCATTGTGATGTCACAGTGGGGAAAAGGGCATTGTGATGTCACAATGGGGAAAAGGGCATTGTTATGTCACAATGGGGGAAACGGCATTGTGATATCACAATGGGGGAAAGGGCTTTGTGATGTCACAATGGGGGAAAGTGCATTGTGATGTCACAATGGGGGAAAGGGCATTGTCATGTCACAATGGGGGAAAAGTGCATTGTGATGTCACAATGGGGGGAAAGTGCATTGTGATGTCACAATGGGGGAAAAGTGCATTGTGATGTCACAGTGGGGGAAAAGTGCATTGTGATGTCACAGTGGGGGAAAGTGCATTGTGATGTCACAGTGGGGAAAAGGGCATTGTGATGTCACAATGGGGAAAAGGGCATTGTGTTGTCACAATGGTGGAAAGGGCATTGTGATGTCACAGTGGGGGAGAGGGCATTGTGATGTCACAATGGGGGAAAGGGCATTGTGATGTCACAATGGGGGAAAGGGCATTGTGATGTCACAATGGGGAAAACTGCATTGTGATGTCACAATGGGGGAAACTACATTGTGATGTCACAATGGGGGAACGGGCATTGTGATGTCACAATGGGGGACAGGGCATTGTGATGTCACAATGGGGGAAATGGCATTGTGATGTCACAATGGGGGAATGGGCATTGTGATGTCACAATGGGCAAAAGGGCATTGTGATGTCACAATGGGAAAAGGGCATTGTGATGTCACAATGGGGGTAGGGGCATTGTGATGTCACAATGGGGGAATGGGCATTGTGATGTCACAATGTTGGAAAGGGCATTGTGATGTCACAATGGGGGAAAGGGCATTGTGATGTCACAATCGGTGAAAGGGCATTGTGATGTCACAATGGGGGAACGGGCATTGTGATGTCACAATGGGGGAAAGGGCATTGTGATGTCACAATGGGGGAAAGGGCATTGTGATGTCACAATGGGGAAAACTGCACTGTGATGTCACAATGGGGAAAACTGCATTATGATGTCACAATGGGGGAACGGGCATTGTGATGTCGCAATGGGGGAAAGGGCATTGTGAGGTCACAATGGGGGAAAGGGCATTGTGATGTCACAATGGGGAAAACTGCACTGTGATGTCACAATGGGGAAAACTGCATTGTGATGTCATAATGGGGGAAAGGGCATTGTGATGTCACAATGGGGGAAAGGGCATTGTGATGTCACAATGAGGAAAAGGGCATTGTGATGTCATAATGGGGAAATGGAATTGTGTGTTGTCACAATGGGGGAAAGGGCATTGTGATGTCACAATGGGGGAAAGGGCATTGTGATGTCACAATGGGGGTAAGTGCATTGTGATGTCACAATGGGGGAACGGGCATTGTGATGCCACAATAGGGGAAAGGGCATTGTGATGTCACAATGGGGGAAAGGGCATTGTGATGTCACAGTGGGGAAAAAGTGCATTGTGATGTCACAGTGGGGGAAAGTGCATTCTGATGTCACAGTGGGGTTAGGGCATTGTGATGTCACAATGGGGGAAAGGGCATTGTGTTGTCACAATGGAGGAAAGGGCATTGTGATGTCACAATGAGGGAGAGGGCATTGTGATGTCACAATGGGGGAAAAGTGCATTGTGATGTCACAGTGGGGGAAAAGTGCATTGTGATGTCACAGTGGGGGAAAATGCATGGTTATATCACAATGGTGGAAAAGTGCATTGTGATGTCACAGTGGGGGAAAAGTGCATTGTGATGTCACAGTGGGGGAAAATGAATTGTTATGTCACAGTGGGGGAAAGTACATTGTGATGTCACAATGGGGGAACAGGCATTGTGATGTCACAAAGGGGGAAAGGGCATTGTGATGTCACAATGGGGAAAAGGGCATTGTGATGTCACAATGGGGAAAACTGCATTGTGATGTCACAATGGGGAAAACTGCATTGTGATGTCACAATGGGGGAACAGGCATTGTGATGTCACAATGGGGGAAAGGGCATTGTGATGTCACAATGGGGGAAAGGGCATTGTGATGTTCTAATGGTGGAAAGGGCATTGTGATGTCACAATGAGGAAAAGGGCATTGTGATGTCACAATGGGGAAAATGGAATTGTGATGTCACAATGGGGGAAAGGGCATTGTGATGTCACAATGGGGAAAATGGAATTGTGATGTCACAATGGGGGAAAGGGCATTGTGATGTCACAATGGGGGAAAAGGGCATTGTGATGTCACAATGGGGGAAAAGGGCATTGTTATGTCACAATGGGGGAAACGGCATTGTGATATCACAATGGGGGAAAGGGCTTTGTGATGTCACAATGGGGGAAAGTGCATTGTGATGTCACAATGGGGGAAAGGGCATTGTCATGTCACAATGGGGGAAAAGTGCATTGTGATGTCACAATGGGGGGAAAGTGCATTGTGATGTCACAATGGGGGAAAAGTGCATTGTGATGTCACAGTGGGGGAAAAGTGCATTGTGATGTCACAGTGGGGGAAAGTGCATTGTGATGTCACAGTGGGGAAAAGGGCATTGTGATGTCACAATGGGGAAAAGGGCATTGTGTTGTCACAATGGTGGAAAGGGCATTGTGATGTCACAGTGGGGGAGAGGGCATTGTGATGTCACAATGGGGGAAAGGGCATTGTGATGTCACAATGGGGGAAAGGGCATTGTGATGTCACAATGGGGAAAACTGCATTGTGATGTCACAATGGGGGAAACTGCATTGTGATGTCACAATGGGGGAACGGGCATTGTGATGTCACAATGGGGGACAGGGCATTGTGATGTCACAATGGGGGAAATGGCATTGTGATGTCACAATGGGGGAATGGGCATTGTGATGTCACAGTGGGGGAAAAGGGCATTATGATGTCACAATGGGCAAAAGGGCATTGTGATGTCACAATGGGGAAAGGGCATTGTGATGTCACAATGGGGGTAGGGGCATTGTGATGTCACAATGGGGGAATGGGCATTGTGATGTCACAATGTTGGAAAGGGCATTGTAATGTCACAATGGGGGAAAGGGCATTGTGATGTCACAATGGGGGAAAGGGCATTGTGATGTCACAATGGGGGAAAAGGGCATTGTGATGTCACAATGGGGGAAAAGGCATTGTGATGTCTCAATGGGGGAAACGGCATTGTGATGTCACAATGGGGGAAAGGGCATTGTGATGTCACAGTGGGGGAAAAGTGCATTGTGATGTCACAGTGGGGGAAAAGTGCATTGTGATGTCACAATGGGGGAAAAGGGCATTGTGATGTCACAATGGGGGAAAAGTGCATTGTGATGTCACAGTGGGGGAAAAGTGCATTGTGATGTCACAGTGGGGGAAAATGCATTGTTATGTCACAATGGGGGAAAAGTGCATTGTGATGCCACAATAGGGGAAAGGGCATTGTGATGTCACAATGGGGGAAAGGGCATTGTGATGTCACAGTGGGGAAAAAGTGCATTGTGATGTCACAGTGGGGGAAAGTGCATTCTGATGTCACAGTGGGGTTAGGGCATTGTGATGTCACAATGGGGGAAAGGGCATTGTGTTGTCACAATGGAGGAAAGGGCATTGTGATGTCACAATGAGGGAGAGGGCATTGTGATGTCACAATGGGGGAAAAGTGCATTGTGATGTCACAGTGGGGGAAAAGTGCATTGTGATGTCACAGTGGGGGAAAATGCATGGTTATATCACAATGGTGGAAAAGTGCATTGTGATGTCACAGTGGGGGAAAAGTGCATTGTGATGTCACAGTGGGGGAAAATGAATTGTTATGTCACAGTGGGGGAAAGTACATTGTGATGTCACAATGGGGGAACAGGCATTGTGATGTCACAAAGGGGGAAAGGGCATTGTGATGTCACAATGGGGAAAAGGGCATTGTGATGTCACAATGGGGAAAACTGCATTGTGATGTCACAATGGGGAAAACTGCATTGTGATGTCACAATGGGGGAACAGGCATTGTGATGTCACAATGGGGGAAAGGGCATTGTGATGTCACAATGGGGGAAAGGGCATTGTGATGTTCTAATGGTGGAAAGGGCATTGTGATGTCACAATGAGGAAAAGGGCATTGTGATGTCACAATGGGGAAAATGGAATTGTGATGTCACAATGGGGGAAAGGGCATTGTGATGTCACAATGGGGAAAATGGAATTGTGATGTCACAATGGGGGAAAGGGCATTGTGATGTCACAATGGGGGAAAAGGGCATTGTGATGTCACAATGGGGGAAAAGGGCATTGTTATGTCACAATGGGGGAAACGGCATTGTGATATCACAATGGGGGAAAGGGCTTTGTGATGTCACAATGGGGGAAAGTGCATTGTGATGTCACAATGGGGGAAAGGGCATTGTCATGTCACAATGGGGGAAAAGTGCATTGTGATGTCACAATGGGGGGAAAGTGCATTGTGATGTCACAATGGGGGAAAAGTGCATTGTGATGTCACAGTGGGGGAAAAGTGCATTGTGATGTCACAGTGGGGGAAAGTGCATTGTGATGTCACAGTGGGGAAAAGGGCATTGTGATGTCACAATGGGGAAAAGGGCATTGTGTTGTCACAATGGTGGAAAGGGCATTGTGATGTCACAGTGGGGGAGAGGGCATTGTGATGTCACAATGGGGGAAAGGGCATTGTGATGTCACAATGGGGGAAAGGGCATTGTGATGTCACAATGGGGAAAACTGCATTGTGATGTCACAATGGGGGAAACTGCATTGTGATGTCACAATGGGGGAACGGGCATTGTGATGTCACAATGGGGGACAGGGCATTGTGATGTCACAATGGGGGAAATGGCATTGTGATGTCACAATGGGGGAATGGGCATTGTGATGTCACAGTGGGGGAAAAGGGCATTATGATGTCACAATGGGCAAAAGGGCATTGTGATGTCACAATGGGGAAAGGGCATTGTGATGTCACAATGGGGGTAGGGGCATTGTGATGTCACAATGGGGGAATGGGCATTGTGATGTCACAATGTTGGAAAGGGCATTGTAATGTCACAATGGGGGAAAGGGCATTGTGATGTCACAATGGGGGAAAGGGCATTGTGATGTCACAATGGGGGAAAAGGGCATTGTGATGTCACAATGGGGGAAAAGGCATTGTGATGTCTCAATGGGGGAAACGGCATTGTGATGTCACAATGGGGGAAAGGGCATTGTGATGTCACAGTGGGGGAAAAGTGCATTGTGATGTCACAGTGGGGGAAAAGTGCATTGTGATGTCACAATGGGGGAAAAGGGCATTGTGATGTCACAATGGGGGAAAAGTGCATTGTGATGTCACAGTGGGGGAAAAGTGCATTGTGATGTCACAGTGGGGGAAAATGCATTGTTATGTCACAATGGGGGAAAAGTGCATTGTGATGTCAAAGTGGGGGAAAGGTGCATTGTGATGTCACAGTGGGGGAAAATGCATTGTGATGTCACAGTGGGGGAAAGTACATTGTGATGTCACAATGGGGGAAAGGGCATTGTGATGTCACAATGGGGAAAACTGCATTGTGATGTCACAAGGGGGAACACTGTATTGTGATGTCACAATGGGGGAACGGGCATTGTGATGTCACAATGGGGGAAAGGGCATTGTGATGTCACAATGGGGAAAACTGCATTGTGATGTCACAATGGGGGAACAGGCATTGTGATGTCACAATGGGGGAAAGGGCATTGTGATGTCACAATGGGGGAAAGGGCATTGTGATGTCACAATAGTGGAAAGGGCATTGTGATGTCACAATGAGGAAAAGGGCATTGTGATGTCACAATGGGGAAAATGGAATTGTGATGTCACAATGGGGGAAAGGGCATTGTGATGTCACAATGGGGAAAATGGAATTGTGATGTCACAATGGGGGAAAGGGCATTGTGATGTCTCAATGGGGGAAATGGGTATTGTGATGTCACAATGGGGGAAAAGGGCATTGTGATGTCACAATGGGGGAAACAGCATTGTGATGTCACAATGGGGGAAAGGGCTTTGTGATGTCACAATGGGGGAAAGTGCATTGTGATGTCACAATCGGGGAAAGGTCATTGTGATGTCACAATGGGGGAAAAGTGCATTGTGATGTCACAATGGGGAAAAAGTGCATTGTGATGTCACAGTGGGGGAAAAGTGCATTGTGATGTCACAGTGGGGGAAAGTGCATTGTGATGCCACAGTGGGGAAAAGGGCATTGTGATGTCACAATGGGGAAAAGGGCATTGTGTTGTCACAATGGAGGAAAGGGCATTGTGATGTCACAGTGGGAGAGAGGGCATTGTGATGTCACAATGTGGGAAAAGTGTATTGTGATGTCACAATGGGGGGAAAGTGCATTGTGATGTCACAATGGGGGAAAAGTGCATTGTGATGTCACAGTGGGGGAAAAGTGCATTGTGATGTCACAGTGGGGGAAAGTGCATTGTGATATCACAGTGGGGAAAAGGGCATTGTGATGTCACAATGGGGAAAAGGGCATTGTGTTGTCACAATGGAGGAAAGGGCATTGTGATGTCACAGTGGGGGAGAGGGCATTGTGATGTCACAATGGGGGAAAGGGCATTGTGATGTCACAATGGGGGAAAGGGCATTGTGATGTCACAATGGGGAAAACTGCATTGTGATGTCACAATGGAGGAAACTGCATTGTGATGTCACAATGGGGGAACGGGCATTGTGATGTCACAATGGTGGACAGGGCATTGTGATGTCACAATGGGGGAAATGGCATTGTGATGTCACAATGGGGGAAAGGGCATTGTGATGTCACAGTGGGGGAAAAGGGCATTATGATGTCACAATGGGCAAAAGGCCATTGTGATGTCACAATGGGGAAAGGGCATTGTGATGTCACAATGGGGGTAGGGGCATTGTGATGTCACAATGGGGGAATGGGCATTGTGATGTCACAATGTTGGAAAGGGCATTGTGATGTCACAATGGGGGAAAGGGCATTGTGATGTCACAATGGGGGAAAGGGCATTGTGATGTCACAATGGGGGAAAGGGCATTGTGACATCACAATGGGGGAAAAGGGCATTGTGATGTCACAATGGGGGAAAAGGCATTGTGATGTCTCAATGGGGGAAACGGCATTGTGATGTCACAGTGGGGGAAAAGTGCATTGTGATGTCACAGTGGGGGAAAAGTGCATTGTGATGTCACAGTGGGGGAAAAGTGCATTGTGATGTCACAATGGGGGAAAAGGGCATTGTGATGTCACAGTGGGGGAAAAGTGCATTGTGATGTCACAGTGGGGGAAAATGCATTGTTATGTCACAATCGGGGAAAAGTGCATTGTGATGTCAAAGTGGGGGAAAAGTGCATTGTGATGTCAAAGTGGGGGAAAAGTGCATTGTGATGTCACAGTGGGGGAAAATGCATTGTTATGTCACAGTGGGGGAAAGTACATTGTGATGTCACAATGGGGGAAAGGGCATTGTGATGTCACAATGGGGAAAACTGCATTGTGATGTCACAATGGGGAACACTGTATTGTGATGTCACAATGAGGGAACGGGCATTGTGATGTCACAATGGGGGAAAGGGCATTGTGATGTCACAATGGGGAAAACTGCATTGTGATGTCACAATGGGGGAACAGGCATTGTGATGTCACAATGGGGGAAAGGGCATTGTGATGTCACAATGGGGGAAAGGGCATTGTGATGTCACAATGGTGGAAAGGGCATTGTGATGTCACAATGAGGAAAAGGGCATTGTGATGTCACAATGGGGAAAATGGAATTGTGATGTCACAATGGGGGAAAGGGCATTGTGATGTCACAATGGGGAAAATGGAATTGTGATGTCACAATGGGGGAAAGGGCATTGTGATGTCTCAATGGGGGAAAAGGGTATTGTGATGTCACAATGGGGGAAAAGGGCATTGTGCTGTCACAATGGGGGAAAGGGCTTTGTGATGTCACAATGGGGGAAAGTGCATTGTGATGTCACAATCGGGGAAAGGTCATTGTGATGTCACACTGGGGGAAAAGTGCATTGTGATGTCACAATGGGGGAAAAGTGCATTGTGATGTCACAATGGGGGAAAAGTGCATTGTGATGTCACAGTGGGGGAAAAGTGCATTGTGATGTCACAGTGGGGGAAAGTGCATTGTGATGCCACAGTGGGGAAAAGGGCATTGTGATGTCACAATGGGGAAAAGGGCATTGTGTTGTCACAATGGAGGAAAGGGCATTGTGATGTCACAGTGGGGGAGAGGGCATTGTGATGTCACAATGGGGGAAAGGGCATTGTGATGTCACAATGGGGAAAACTGCATTGTGATGTCACAATGGGGAAAACTGCATTGTGATGTCACAATGGGCAAAAGGCCATTGTGATGTCTCAATGGGGAAAGGGCATTGTGATGTCACAATGGGGGTAGGGGCATTGTGATGTCACAATGGGGGAATGGGCATTGTGATGTCACAATGTTGGAAAGGGCATTGTGATGTCACAATGGGGGAAAGGGCATTGTGATGTCACAATGGGGGAAAGGGCATTGTGATGTCACAATGGGGGAAAAGGGCATTGTGATGTCACAATGGGGGAAAAGGCATTGTGATGTCTCAATGGGGGAAACGGCATTGTGATGTCACAGTGGGGGAAAAGTGCATTGTGATGTCACAGTGGGGGAAAAGTGCATTGTGATGTCACAGTGGGGGAAAAGTGCATTGTGATGTCACAATGGGGGAAAAGGGCATTGTAATGTCACAGTGGGGGAAAAGTGCATTGTGATGTCACAGTGGGGGAAAATGCATTGTTATGTCACAATCGGGGAAAAGTGCATTGTGATGTCAAATTGGGGGAAAAGTGCATTGTGATGTCAAAGTGGGGTAAAAGTGCATTGTGATGTCACAGTGGGGAAAACTACATTGTGATGTCACAATGGGGGAAAGGGCATTGTGATGTCACAATGGGGGAAAGTGCATTGTGATGTCACAATGGGGGAAACTACATTGTGATGTCACAATGGGGGAACGGGCATTGTGATGTCACAATGGGGGACAGGGCATTGTGATGTCACAATGGGGGAAATGGCATTGTGATGTCACAATGGGGGAATGGGCATTGTGATGTCACAATGGGCAAAAGGGCATTGTGATGTCACAATGGGAAAAGGGCATTGTGATGTCACAATGGGGGTAGGGGCATTGTGATGTCACAATGGGGGAATGGGCATTGTGATGTCACAATGTTGGAAAGGGCATTGTGATGTCACAATGGGGGAAAGGGCATTGTGATGTCACAATCGGTGAAAGGGCATTGTGATGTCACAATGGGGGAACGGGCATTGTGATGTCACAATGGGGGAAAGGGCATTGTGATGTCACAATGGGGGAAAGGGCATTGTGATGTCACAATGGGGAAAACTGCACTGTGATGTCACAATGGGGAAAACTGCATTATGATGTCACAATGGGGGAACGGGCATTGTGATGTCGCAATGGGGGAAAGGGCATTGTGAGGTCACAATGGGGGAAAGGGCATTGTGATGTCACAATGGGGAAAACTGCACTGTGATGTCACAATGGGGAAAACTGCATTGTGATGTCATAATGGGGGAAAGGGCATTGTGATGTCACAATGGGGGAAAGGGCATTGTGATGTCACAATGAGGAAAAGGGCATTGTGATGTCATAATGGGGAAATGGAATTGTGTGTTGTCACAATGGGGGAAAGGGCATTGTGATGTCACAATGGGGGAAAGGGCATTGTGATGTCACAATGGGGGTAAGTGCATTGTGATGTCACAATGGGGGAACGGGCATTGTGATGCCACAATGGGGGAAAGGGCATTGTGATGTCACAGTGGGGGAAAAGGGCATTATGATGTCACAATGGGCAAAAGGCCATTGTGATGTCACAATGGGGAAAGGGCATTGTGATGTCACAATGGGGGTAGGGGCATTGTGATGTCACAATGGGGGAATGGGCATTGTGATGTCACAATGTTGGAAAGGGCATTGTGATGTCACAATGGGGGAAAGGGCATTGTGATGTCACAATGGGGGAAAGGGCATTGTGATGTCACAATGGGGGAAAGGGCATTGTGACGTCACAATGGGGGAAAAGGGCATTGTAATGTCACAATGGGGGAAAAGGCATTGTGATGTCTCAATGGGGGAAACGGCATTGTGATGTCACAGTGGGGGAAAAGTGCATTGTGATGTCACAGTGGGGGAAAAGTGCATTGTGATGTCACAGTGGGGGAAAAGTGCATTGTGATGTCACAATGGGGGAAAAGGGCATTGTGATGTCACAGTGGGGGAAAAGTGCATTGTGATGTCACAGTGGGGGAAAATGCATTGTTATGTCACAATCGGGGAAAAGTGCATTGTGATGTCAAAGTGGGGGAAAAGTGCATTGTGATGTCAAAGTGGGGGAAAAGTGCATTGTGATGTCACAGTGGGGGAAAATGCATTGTTATGTCACAGTGGGGGAAAGTACATTGTGATGTCACAATGGGGGAAAGGGCATTGTGATGTCACAATGGGGAAAACTGCATTGTGATGTCACAATGGGGAACACTGTATTGTGATGTCACAATGAGGGAACGGGCATTGTGATGTCACAATGGGGGAAAGGGCATTGTGATGTCACAATGGGGAAAACTGCATTGTGATGTCACAATGGGGGAACAGGCATTGTGATGTCACAATGGGGGAAAGGGCATTGTGATGTCACAATGGGGGAAAGGGCATTGTGATGTCACAATGGTGGAAAGGGCATTGTGATGTCACAATGAGGAAAAGGGCATTGTGATGTCACAATGGGGAAAATGGAATTGTGATGTCACAATGGGGGAAAGGGCATTGTGATGTCACAATGGGGAAAATGGAATTGTGATGTCACAATGGGGGAAAGGGCATTGTGATGTCTCAATGGGGGAAAAGGGTATTGTGATGTCACAATGGGGGAAAAGGGCATTGTGCTGTCACAATGGGGGAAAGGGCTTTGTGATGTCACAATGGGGGAAAGTGCATTGTGATGTCACAATCGGGGAAAGGTCATTGTGATGTCACACTGGGGGAAAAGTGCATTGTGATGTCACAATGGGGGAAAAGTGCATTGTGATGTCACAATGGGGGAAAAGTGCATTGTGATGTCACAGTGGGGGAAAAGTGCATTGTGATGTCACAGTGGGGGAAAGTGCATTGTTATGCCACAGTGGGGAAAAGGGCATTGTGATGTCACAATGGGGAAAAGGGCATTGTGTTGTCACAATGGAGGAAAGGGCATTGTGATGTCACAGTGGGGGAGAGGGCATTGTGATGTCACAATGGGGGAAAGGGCATTGTGATGTCACAATGGGGAAAACTGCATTGTGATGTCACAATGGGGAAAACTGCATTGTGATGTCACAATGGGCAAAAGGCCATTGTGATGTCTCAATGGGGAAAGGGCATTGTGATGTCACAATGGGGGTAGGGGCATTGTGATGTCACAATGGGGGAATGGGCATTGTGATGTCACAATGTTGGAAAGGGCATTGTGATGTCACAATGGGGGAAAGGGCATTGTGATGTCACAATGGGGGAAAGGGCATTGTGATGTCACAATGGGGGAAAAGGGCATTGTGATGTCACAATGGGGGAAAAGGCATTGTGATGTCTCAATGGGGGAAACGGCATTGTGATGTCACAGTGGGGGAAAAGTGCATTGTGATGTCACAGTGGGGGAAAAGTGCATTGTGATGTCACAGTGGGGGAAAAGTGCATTGTGATGTCACAATGGGGGAAAAGGGCATTGTAATGTCACAGTGGGGGAAAAGTGCATTGTGATGTCACAGTGGGGGAAAATGCATTGTTATGTCACAATCGGGGAAAAGTGCATTGTGATGTCAAATTGGGGGAAAAGTGCATTGTGATGTCAAAGTGGGGTAAAAGTGCATTGTGATGTCACAGTGGGGAAAACTACATTGTGATGTCACAATGGGGGAAAGGGCATTGTGATGTCACAATGGGGGAAAGTGCATTGTGATGTCACAATGGGGGAAACTACATTGTGATGTCACAATGGGGGAACGGGCATTGTGATGTCACAATGGGGGACAGGGCATTGTGATGTCACAATGGGGGAAATGGCATTGTGATGTCACAATGGGGGAATGGGCATTGTGATGTCACAATGGGCAAAAGGGCATTGTGATGTCACAATGGGAAAAGGGCATTGTGATGTCACAATGGGGGTAGGGGCATTGTGATGTCACAATGGGGGAATGGGCATTGTGATGTCACAATGTTGGAAAGGGCATTGTGATGTCACAATGGGGGAAAGGGCATTGTGATGTCACAATCGGTGAAAGGGCATTGTGATGTCACAATGGGGGAACGGGCATTGTGATGTCACAATGGGGGAAAGGGCATTGTGATGTCACAATGGGGGAAAGGGCATTGTGATGTCACAATGGGGAAAACTGCACTGTGATGTCACAATGGGGAAAACTGCATTATGATGTCACAATGGGGGAACGGGCATTGTGATGTCGCAATGGGGGAAAGGGCATTGTGAGGTCACAATGGGGGAAAGGGCATTGTGATGTCACAATGGGGAAAACTGCACTGTGATGTCACAATGGGGAAAACTGCATTGTGATGTCATAATGGGGGAAAGGGCATTGTGATGTCACAATGGGGGAAAGGGCATTGTGATGTCACAATGAGGAAAAGGGCATTGTGATGTCATAATGGGGAAATGGAATTGTGTGTTGTCACAATGGGGGAAAGGGCATTGTGATGTCACAATGGGGGAAAGGGCATTGTGATGTCACAATGGGGTAAAGGGCATTGTGATGTCACAGTGGGGGAAAAGTGCATTGTGATGTCACAGTGGGGGAAAGTGCATTGTGATGTCACAGTGGGGTAAAGGGCATTGTGATGTCACAATGGGGGAAAGGGCATTGTGTTGTCACAATGGGGGAAAGGGCATTGTGATGTCACAATAGGGGAAAGGGCAATGTGATGTCACAATGGGGGAAAAGTGCATTGTGATGTCACAGTGGGGGAAAAGTGCATTGTGATGTCACAGTGGAGGAAAATGCATTGTTATGTCACAATGGTGGAAAAGTGCATTGTGATGTCACAGTGGGAGAAAAGTGCATTGTGATGTCACAGTGGGGGAAAATGCATTGTTATGTCACAGTGGGGGAAAGTGCATTGTGATGTCACAATCGGTGAAAGGGCATTGTGATGTCACAATGGGGGAACGGGCATTGTGATGTCACAATGGGGGAAAGGGCATTGTGATGTCACAATGGGGGGAAAGGGCATTGTGATGTCACAATGGGGAAAACTGCACTGTGATGTCACAATGGGGAAAACTGCATTATGATGTCACAATGGGGGAACGGGCATTGTGATGTCACAATGGGGGAAAGGGCATTGTGATGTCACAATGGGGGAAAGGGCATTGTGATGTCACAATGGGGAAAACTGCACTGTGATGTCACAATGGGGGTAAGGGCATTGTGATGTCACAATGGGGGAAAGGGCATTGTGATGCCAGAATAGGGGAAAGGGCATTGTGATGTCCCAATGGGGGAAAGGGCATTGTGATGTCACAGTGGGGGAAAAGTGCATTGTGATGTCACAGTGGGGGAAAGTGCATTGTGATGTCACAGTGGGGTAAAGGGCATTGTGATGTCACAATGGGGGAAAGGGCATTGTGTTGTCACAATGGGGGAAAGGGCATTGTGATGTCACAATAGGGGAAAGTGCATTGTGATGTCACAATCGGTGAAAGGGCATTGTGATGTCACAATGGGGGAAGGGGCATTGTGATGTCACAATGGGGGAAAGGGCATTGTGATGTCACAATGGGGGAAAGGGCATTGTGTTGTCACAATGGGGGAAAGGGCATTGTGATGTCACAATAGGGGAAAGGGCATTGTGATGTCACAATGTGGGAAAAGTGCATTGTTATGTCATAGTGGGGGAAAAGTGCATTGTGATGTCACAGTGGGGAAAATGCATTGTGATGTCACAATGGGGGAAAGGGCATTGTGATGTCACAATGGGGAAAAGGGCATTGTGATGTCACAATGGGGAAAAGGGCATTGTGATGTCACAATGGGGGAAAAGGGCATTGTGATGTCACAATGGGGAAAACTGCATTGTGATGTCACAATGGGGAAAACTACATTGTGATGTCACAATGGGGGGAAGGGCATTGTGATGTCACAATGGGGGAAAGGGCATTGTGATGTCACAGTGGGGGAAAAGGGCATTGTGATGTCACAATGGGCAAAAGGGCATTGTGATGTCACAATGGGGGAAAGTGCATTGTGATGTCACAGTGGGGGAAAGGGCATTGTGATGTCACAATGGGGAAAAGGGCATTGTGTTGTCACAATGGAGGAAAGGGCATTGTGATGTCACAGTGGGGGAGAGGGCATTGTGATGTCACAATGGGGGAAAGGGCATTGTGATGTCACAATGGGAGAAAGGGCATTGTGATGTCACAATGGGGAAAACTGCATTGTGATGTCACAATGGGGAAAACTGCATTGTGATGTCACAATGGGGGAAAGGGCATTGTGATGTCACAATGGGGATAGGGGCATTGTGATGTCACAATGGGGGAATGGGCATTGTGATGTCACAATGGGGAAAACTGCATTGTGATGTCACAATGGGGAACACTGTATTGTGATGTCACAATGGTGGAAAAGTGCATTGTGATGTCACAGTGGGGAAAAGTGCATTGTGATGTCACAGTGGGGGAAAGTGCATTGTGATGTCACAGTGGGGGAAAGGGCATTGTGATGTCACAGTGGGGAAAAGGGCATTGTGTTGTCACAATGGAGGAAAGGGCATTGTGATGTCACAGTGGGGGAGAGGGCATTGTGATTTCACAATGGGGGAAAGGGCATTGTGATGTCACAATGGGGGAAAGGGCATTGTGATGTCACAATAGGGGAAAGGGCATTGTGATGTCACAATGGGGGAAAGGCCATTGTGATGTCACAACGGGGGAAAAGGGCATTGTGATGTCACAATGGGGGAAAAGGCATTGTGCTGTCTCAATGGGGAAAACGGCATTGTGATGTCACAATGGGGGAAAGGGCATTGTGATGTCACAATGGGGGAAAGTGCATTGTGATGTCACAATGGGGAAAAATGCATTGTGATGTCACAGAGGGGGAAAGTGCGTTGTGATGTCACAGTGGGGGAAAGGGCATTGTGATGTCACAATGGGGGAAAAGGCATTGTGTTGTCACAATGGGGGAAAGGGCATTGTGATGTCACAATAGGGGAAAGGGCATTGTGATGTCACAATGGGGGAAAAGTGCATTGTGATGTCACAGTGGGGGAGAAGTGCATTGTGATCTCACAGTGGGAAAAATGCATTGTGATGTCACAACGGGGGAAAGGGCATTGTGATGTCACAATGGGGAAAAGGGCATTGTGATGTCACAATGGGGAAAAGGGCATTGTAATGTCACAATGGGGAAAAGGGCATTGTGATGTCATAATGGGGGAAAAGGGCATTGTGATGTCACAATGGGGAAAACTGCATTGTGATGTCACAATGGGGAAAACTACATTGTGATGTCACAATGGGGGAAAGGGCATTGTGATGTCACAATGGGGGAAAATGCATTGTGATGTCACAATGGGGAAAACTGCATTGTGATGTCACAATGGGGGAACAGGCATTGTGATGTCACAATGGGGGAAAGGGCATTGAGATGTCACAGTGGGGGAAAGGGCATTGTGATGTCACAATGGGGGAAACGGCATTGTGAAGTCACAATGAGGAAAAGGGCATTGTGATGTCACAATGGGGGAAAGGGCATTGTGATGCCACAATAGGGGAAAGGACATTGTGATGTCCCAATGGGGTAAAGGGCATTGTGATGTCACAGTGGGGGAAAAGTGCATTGTGATGTCACAGTGGGGGAAAGTGCATTGTGATGTCACAGTGGGGTAAAGGGCATTGTGATGTCACAATGGGGGAAAGGGCATTGTGTTGTCACAATGGGGGAAAGGGCATTGTGATGTCACAATAGGGGAAAGGGCAATGTGATGTCACAATGGGGGAAAAGTGCATTGTGATGTCACAGTGGGGGAAAAGTGCATTGTGATGTCACAGTGGAGGAAAATGCATTGTTATGTCACAATGGTGGAAAAGTGCATTGTGATGTCACAGTGGGAGAAAAGTGCATTGTGATGTCACAGTGGGGGAAAATGCATTGTTATGTCACAGTGGGGGAAAGTGCATTGTGATGTCACAATCGGTGAAAGGGCATTGTGATGTCACAATGGGGGAACGGGCATTGTGATGTCACAATGGGGGAAAGGGCATTGTGATGTCACAATGGGGGGAAAGGGCATTGTGATGTCACAATGGGGAAAACTGCACTGTGATGTCACAATGGGGAAAACTGCATTATGATGTCACAATGGGGGAACGGGCATTGTGATGTCACAATGGGGGAAAGGGCATTGTGATGTCACAATGGGGGAAAGGGCATTGTGATGTCACAATGGGGAAAACTGCACTGTGATGTCACAATGGGGAAAACTGCATTGTGATGTCATAATGGGGGAAAGGGCATTGGGATGTCACAATGGGGGAAAGGGCATTGTGATGTCACAATGAGGAAAAGGGCATTGTGATGTCATAATGGGGAAATGGAATTGTGTGTTGTCACAATGGGGGAAAGGGCATTGTGATGTCACAATGGGGGAAAGGGCATTGTGATGTCACAATGGGGGTAAGTGCATTGTGATGTCACAATGGGGGAAAGGGCATTGTGATGCCACAATAGGGAAAAGGGCATTGTGATGTCACAATGGGGGAAATGGCATTGTGATGTCACAGTGGGGAAAAAGTGCATTGTGATGTCACAGTGGGGGAACGTGCATTCTGATGTCACAGTGGGGTTAGGGCATTGTGATGTCACAATGGGGGAAAGGGCATTGTGTTGTCAAAATGGAGGAAAGGGCATTGTGATGTCACAATGAGGGAGAGGGCATTGTGATGTCACAATGGGGGAAAAGTGCATTGTGATGTCACAGTGGGGGAAAAGTGCATTGTGATGTCACAGTGGGGGAAAATGAATTGTTATGTCACAGTGGGGGAAAGTACATTGTGATGTCACAATGGGGGAACAGGCATTGTGATGTCACAAAGGGGGAAAGGGCATTGTGATGTCACAATGGGGAAAAGGGCATTGTGATGTCACAATGGGGAAAACGGCATTGTGATGTCACAATGGGGAAAACTGCATTGTGATGTCACAATGGGGGAACAGGCATTGTGATGTCACAATGGGGGAAAGGGCATTGTGATGTCGCAATGGGGGAAAGGGCATTGTGATGTTCTAATGGTGGAAAGGGCATTGTGATGTCACAATGAGGAAAAGGGCATTGTGATGTCACAATGGGGAAAATGGAATTGTGATATCACAATGGGGGAGAGGGCATTGTGATGTCACAATGGGGAAAATGGAATTGTGATGTCACAATGGGGGAAAGGGCATTGTGATGTCACAATGGGGGAAAAGGGCATTGTGATGTCACAATGGGGGAAAAGTGCATTGTGATGTCACAGTGGGGGAAAAGTGCATTGTGATGTCACAGTGGGGGAAAGTGCATTGTGATGTCACAGTGGGGAAAAGGGCATTGTGATGTCACAATGGGGAAAAGGGCATTGTTATGTCACAATGGGGGAAACGGCATTGTGATATCACAATGGGGGAAAGGGCTTTGTGATGTCACAATGGGGGAAAGTGCATTGTGATGTCACAATGGGGGAAAGGGCATTGTCATGTCACAATGGGGGAAAAGTGCATTGTGATGTCACAATGGGGGGAAAGTGCATTGTGATGTCACAATGGGGGAAAAGTGCATTGTGATGTCACAGTGGGGGAAAAGTGCATTGTGATGTCACAGTGGGGGAAAGTGCATTGTGATGTCACAGTGGGGAAAAGGGCATTGTGATGTCACAATGGGGAAAAGGGCATTGTGTTGTCACAATGGTGGAAAGGGCATTGTGATGTCACAGTGGGGGAGAGGGCATTGTGATGTCACAATGGGGGAAAGGGCATTGTGATGTCACAATGGGGGAAAGGGCATTGTGATGTCACAATGGGGAAAACTGCATTGTGATGTCACAATGGGGGAAACTACATTGTGATGTCACAATGGGGGAACGGGCATTGTGATGTCACAATGGGGGACAGGGCATTGTGATGTCACAATGGGGGAAATGGCATTGTGATGTCACAATGGGGGAATGGGCATTGTGATGTCACAATGGGCAAAAGGGCATTGTGATGTCACAATGGGAAAAGGGCATTGTGATGTCACAATGGGGGTAGGGGCATTGTGATGTCACAATGGGGGAATGGGCATTGTGATGTCACAATGTTGGAAAGGGCATTGTGATGTCACAATGGGGGAAAGGGCATTGTGATGTCACAATCGGTGAAAGGGCATTGTGATGTCACAATGGGGGAACGGGCATTGTGATGTCACAATGGGGGAAAGGGCATTGTGATGTCACAATGGGGGAAAGGGCATTGTGATGTCACAATGGGGAAAACTGCACTGTGATGTCACAATGGGGAAAACTGCATTATGATGTCACAATGGGGGAACGGGCATTGTGATGTCGCAATGGGGGAAAGGGCATTGTGAGGTCACAATGGGGGAAAGGGCATTGTGATGTCACAATGGGGAAAACTGCACTGTGATGTCACAATGGGGAAAACTGCATTGTGATGTCATAATGGGGGAAAGGGCATTGTGATGTCACAATGGGGGAAAGGGCATTGTGATGTCACAATGAGGAAAAGGGCATTGTGATGTCATAATGGGGAAATGGAATTGTGTGTTGTCACAATGGGGGAAAGGGCATTGTGATGTCACAATGGGGGAAAGGGCATTGTGATGTCACAATGGGGGTAAGTGCATTGTGATGTCACAATGGGGGAACGGGCATTGTGATGCCACAATAGGGGAAAGGGCATTGTGATGTCACAATGGGGGAAAGGGCATTGTGATGTCACAGTGGGGAAAAAGTGCATTGTGATGTCACAGTGGGGGAAAGTGCATTCTGATGTCACAGTGGGGTTAGGGCATTGTGATGTCACAATGGGGGAAAGGGCATTGTGTTGTCACAATGGAGGAAAGGGCATTGTGATGTCACAATGAGGGAGAGGGCATTGTGATGTCACAATGGGGGAAAAGTGCATTGTGATGTCACAGTGGGGGAAAAGTGCATTGTGATGTCACAGTGGGGGAAAATGCATGGTTATATCACAATGGTGGAAAAGTGCATTGTGATGTCACAGTGGGGGAAAAGTGCATTGTGATGTCACAGTGGGGGAAAATGAATTGTTATGTCACAGTGGGGGAAAGTACATTGTGATGTCACAATGGGGGAACAGGCATTGTGATGTCACAAAGGGGGAAAGGGCATTGTGATGTCACAATGGGGAAAAGGGCATTGTGATGTCACAATGGGGAAAACTGCATTGTGATGTCACAATGGGGAAAACTGCATTGTGATGTCACAATGGGGGAACAGGCATTGTGATGTCACAATGGGGGAAAGGGCATTGTGATGTCACAATGGGGGAAAGGGCATTGTGATGTTCTAATGGTGGAAAGGGCATTGTGATGTCACAATGAGGAAAAGGGCATTGTGATGTCACAATGGGGAAAATGGAATTGTGATGTCACAATGGGGGAAAGGGCATTGTGATGTCACAATGGGGAAAATGGAATTGTGATGTCACAATGGGCGAAAGGGCATTGTGATGTCACAATGGGGGAAAAGGGCATTGTGATGTCACAATGGGGGAAAAGGGCATTGTTATGTCACAATGGGGGAAACGGCATTGTGATATCACAATGGGGGAAAGGGCTTTGTGATGTCACAATGGGGGAAAGTGCATTGTGATGTCACAATGGGGGAAAGGGCATTGTCATGTCACAATGGGGGAAAAGTGCATTGTGATGTCACAATGGGGGGAAAGTGCATTGTGATGTCACAATGGGGGAAAAGTGCATTGTGATGTCACAGTGGGGGAAAAGTGCATTGTGATGTCACAGTGGGGGAAAGTGCATTGTGATGTCACAGTGGGGAAAAGGGCATTGTGATGTCACAATGGGGAAAAGGGCATTGTGTTGTCACAATGGTGGAAAGGGCATTGTGATGTCACAGTGGGGGAGAGGGCATTGTGATGTCACAATGGGGGAAAGGGCATTGTGATGTCACAATGGGGGAAAGGGCATTGTGATGTGACAATGGGGAAAACTGCATTGTGATGTCACAATGGGGGAAACTGCATTGTGATGTCACAATGGGGGAACGGGCATTGTGATGTCACAATGGGGGACAGGGCATTGTGATGTCACAATGGGGGAAATGGCATTGTGATGTCACAATGGGGGAATGGGCATTGTGATGTCACAGTGGGGGAAAAGGGCATTATGATGTCACAATGGGCAAAAGGGCATTGTGATGTCACAATGGGGAAAGGGCATTGTGATGTCACAATGGGGGTAGGGGCATTGTGATGTCACAATGGGGGAATGGGCATTGTGATGTCACAATGTTGGAAAGGGCATTGTAATGTCACAATGGGGGAAAGGGCATTGTGATGTCACAATGGGGGAAAGGGCATTGTGATGTCACAATGGGGGAAAAGGGCATTGTGATGTCACAATGGGGGAAAAGGCATTGTGATGTCTCAATGGGGGAAACGGCATTGTGATGTCACAATGGGGGAAAGGGCATTGTGATGTCACAGTGGGGGAAAAGTGCATTGTGATGTCACAGTGGGGGAAAAGTGCATTGTGATGTCACAATGGGGGAAAAGGGCATTGTGATGTCACAATGGGGGAAAAGTGCATTGTGATGTCACAGTGGGGGAAAAGTGCATTGTGATGTCACAGTGGGGGAAAATGCATTGTTATGTCACAATGGGGGAAAAGTGCATTGTGATGTCAAAGTGGGGGAAAGGTGCATTGTGATGTCACAGTGGGGGAAAATGCATTGTGATGTCACAGTGGGGGAAAGTACATTGTGATGTCACAATGGGGGAAAGGGCATTGTGATGTCACAATGGGGAAAACTGCATTGTGATGTCACAAGGGGGAACACTGTATTGTGATGTCACAATGGGGGAACGGGCATTGTGATGTCACAATGGGGGAAAGGGCATTGTGATGTCACAATGGGGAAAACTGCATTGTGATGTCACAATGGGGGAACAGGCATTGTGATGTCACAATGGGGGAAAGGGCATTGTGATGTCACAATGGGGGAAAGGGCATTGTGATGTCACAATAGTGGAAAGGGCATTGTGATGTCACAATGAGGAAAAGGGCATTGTGATGTCACAATGGGGAAAATGGAATTGTGATGTCACAATGGGGGAAAGGGCATTGTGATGTCACAATGGGGAAAATGGAATTGTGATGTCACAATGGGGGAAAGGGCATTGTGATGTCTCAATGGGGGAAATGGGTATTGTGATGTCACAATGGGGGAAAAGGGCATTGTGATGTCACAATGGGGGAAACAGCATTGTGATGTCACAATGGGGGAAAGGGCTTTGTGATGTCACAATGGGGGAAAGTGCATTGTGATGTCACAATCGGGGAAAGGTCATTGTGATGTCACAATGGGGGAAAAGTGCATTGTGATGTCACAATGGGGAAAAAGTGCATTGTGATGTCACAGTGGGGGAAAAGTGCATTGTGATGTCACAGTGGGGGAAAGTGCATTGTGATGCCACAGTGGGGAAAAGGGCATTGTGATGTCACAATGGGGAAAAGGGCATTGTGTTGTCACAATGGAGGAAAGGGCATTGTGATGTCACAGTGGGAGAGAGGGCATTGTGATGTCACAATGTGGGAAAAGTGTATTGTGATGTCACAATGGGGGGAAAGTGCATTGTGATGTCACAATGGGGGAAAAGTGCATTGTGATGTCACAGTGGGGGAAAAGTGCATTGTGATGTCACAGTGGGGGAAAGTGCATTGTGATATCACAGTGGGGAAAAGGGCATTGTGATGTCACAATGGGGAAAAGGGCATTGTGTTGTCACAATGGAGGAAAGGGCATTGTGATGTCACAGTGGGGGAGAGGGCATTGTGATGTCACAATGGGGGAAAGGGCATTGTGATGTCACAATGGGGGAAAGGGCATTGTGATGTCACAATGGGGAAAACTGCATTGTGATGTCACAATGGAGGAAACTGCATTGTGATGTCACAATGGGGGAACGGGCATTGTGATGTCACAATGGTGGACAGGGCATTGTGATGTCACAATGGGGGAAATGGCATTGTGATGTCACAATGGGGGAAAGGGCATTGTGATGTCACAGTGGGGGAAAAGGGCATTATGATGTCACAATGGGCAAAAGGCCATTGTGATGTCACAATGGGGAAAGGGCATTGTGATGTCACAATGGGGGTAGGGGCATTGTGATGTCACAATGGGGGAATGGGCATTGTGATGTCACAATGTTGGAAAGGGCATTGTGATGTCACAATGGGGGAAAGGGCATTGTGATGTCACAATGGGGGAAAGGGCATTGTGATGTCACAATGGGGGAAAGGGCATTGTGACATCACAATGGGGGAAAAGGGCATTGTGATGTCACAATGGGGGAAAAGGCATTGTGATGTCTCAATGGGGGAAACGGCATTGTGATGTCACAGTGGGGGAAAAGTGCATTGTGATGTCACAGTGGGGGAAAAGTGCATTGTGATGTCACAGTGGGGGAAAAGTGCATTGTGATGTCACAATGGGGGAAAAGGGCATTGTGATGTCACAGTGGGGGAAAAGTGCATTGTGATGTCACAGTGGGGGAAAATGCATTGTTATGTCACAATCGGGGAAAAGTGCATTGTGATGTCAAAGTGGGGGAAAAGTGCATTGTGATGTCAAAGTGGGGGAAAAGTGCATTGTGATGTCACAGTGGGGGAAAATGCATTGTTATGTCACAGTGGGGGAAAGTACATTGTGATGTCACAATGGGGGAAAGGGCATTGTGATGTCACAATGGGGAAAACTGCATTGTGATGTCACAATGGGGAACACTGTATTGTGATGTCACAATGAGGGAACGGGCATTGTGATGTCACAATGGGGGAAAGGGCATTGTGATGTCACAATGGGGAAAACTGCATTGTGATGTCACAATGGGGGAACAGGCATTG
The DNA here is from genome assembly GCA_035609135.1 of Eleutherodactylus coqui. Classification (NCBI taxonomy): domain Eukaryota; kingdom Metazoa; phylum Chordata; class Amphibia; order Anura; family Eleutherodactylidae; genus Eleutherodactylus; species Eleutherodactylus coqui. The sequence goes on along the minus strand of CM069412.1, from coordinate 175,003,545 downwards.
TGATGTCACAATGGGGGAAAGGGCATTGTGATGTCACAATGGGGGAAAGGGCATTGTGATGTCACAATGGTGGAAAGGGCATTGTGATGTCACAATGAGGAAAAGGGCATTGTGATGTCACAATGGGGAAAATGGAATTGTGATGTCACAATGGGGGAAAGGGCATTGTGATGTCACAATGGGGAAAATGGAATTGTGATGTCACAATGGGGGAAAGGGCATTGTGATGTCTCAATGGGGGAAAAGGGTATTGTGATGTCACAATGGGGGAAAAGGGCATTGTGCTGTCACAATGGGGGAAAGGGCTTTGTGATGTCACAATGGGGGAAAGTGCATTGTGATGTCACAATCGGGGAAAGGTCATTGTGATGTCACACTGGGGGAAAAGTGCATTGTGATGTCACAATGGGGGAAAAGTGCATTGTGATGTCACAATGGGGGAAAAGTGCATTGTGATGTCACAGTGGGGGAAAAGTGCATTGTGATGTCACAGTGGGGGAAAGTGCATTGTGATGCCACAGTGGGGAAAAGGGCATTGTGATGTCACAATGGGGAAAAGGGCATTGTGTTGTCACAATGGAGGAAAGGGCATTGTGATGTCACAGTGGGGGAGAGGGCATTGTGATGTCACAATGGGGGAAAGGGCATTGTGATGTCACAATGGGGAAAACTGCATTGTGATGTCACAATGGGGAAAACTGCATTGTGATGTCACAATGGGCAAAAGGCCATTGTGATGTCTCAATGGGGAAAGGGCATTGTGATGTCACAATGGGGGTAGGGGCATTGTGATGTCACAATGGGGGAATGGGCATTGTGATGTCACAATGTTGGAAAGGGCATTGTGATGTCACAATGGGGGAAAGGGCATTGTGATGTCACAATGGGGGAAAGGGCATTGTGATGTCACAATGGGGGAAAAGGGCATTGTGATGTCACAATGGGGGAAAAGGCATTGTGATGTCTCAATGGGGGAAACGGCATTGTGATGTCACAGTGGGGGAAAAGTGCATTGTGATGTCACAGTGGGGGAAAAGTGCATTGTGATGTCACAGTGGGGGAAAAGTGCATTGTGATGTCACAATGGGGGAAAAGGGCATTGTAATGTCACAGTGGGGGAAAAGTGCATTGTGATGTCACAGTGGGGGAAAATGCATTGTTATGTCACAATCGGGGAAAAGTGCATTGTGATGTCAAATTGGGGGAAAAGTGCATTGTGATGTCAAAGTGGGGTAAAAGTGCATTGTGATGTCACAGTGGGGAAAACTACATTGTGATGTCACAATGGGGGAAAGGGCATTGTGATGTCACAATGGGGGAAAGTGCATTGTGATGTCACAATGGGGGAAACTACATTGTGATGTCACAATGGGGGAACGGGCATTGTGATGTCACAATGGGGGACAGGGCATTGTGATGTCACAATGGGGGAAATGGCATTGTGATGTCACAATGGGGGAATGGGCATTGTGATGTCACAATGGGCAAAAGGGCATTGTGATGTCACAATGGGAAAAGGGCATTGTGATGTCACAATGGGGGTAGGGGCATTGTGATGTCACAATGGGGGAATGGGCATTGTGATGTCACAATGTTGGAAAGGGCATTGTGATGTCACAATGGGGGAAAGGGCATTGTGATGTCACAATCGGTGAAAGGGCATTGTGATGTCACAATGGGGGAACGGGCATTGTGATGTCACAATGGGGGAAAGGGCATTGTGATGTCACAATGGGGGAAAGGGCATTGTGATGTCACAATGGGGAAAACTGCACTGTGATGTCACAATGGGGAAAACTGCATTATGATGTCACAATGGGGGAACGGGCATTGTGATGTCGCAATGGGGGAAAGGGCATTGTGAGGTCACAATGGGGGAAAGGGCATTGTGATGTCACAATGGGGAAAACTGCACTGTGATGTCACAATGGGGAAAACTGCATTGTGATGTCATAATGGGGGAAAGGGCATTGTGATGTCACAATGGGGGAAAGGGCATTGTGATGTCACAATGAGGAAAAGGGCATTGTGATGTCATAATGGGGAAATGGAATTGTGTGTTGTCACAATGGGGGAAAGGGCATTGTGATGTCACAATGGGGGAAAGGGCATTGTGATGTCACAATGGGGGTAAGTGCATTGTGATGTCACAATGGGGGAACGGGCATTGTGATGCCACAATGGGGGAAAGGGCATTGTGATGTCACAGTGGGGGAAAAGGGCATTATGATGTCACAATGGGCAAAAGGCCATTGTGATGTCACAATGGGGAAAGGGCATTGTGATGTCACAATGGGGGTAGGGGCATTGTGATGTCACAATGGGGGAATGGGCATTGTGATGTCACAATGTTGGAAAGGGCATTGTGATGTCACAATGGGGGAAAGGGCATTGTGATGTCACAATGGGGGAAAGGGCATTGTGATGTCACAATGGGGGAAAGGGCATTGTGACGTCACAATGGGGGAAAAGGGCATTGTAATGTCACAATGGGGGAAAAGGCATTGTGATGTCTCAATGGGGGAAACGGCATTGTGATGTCACAGTGGGGGAAAAGTGCATTGTGATGTCACAGTGGGGGAAAAGTGCATTGTGATGTCACAGTGGGGGAAAAGTGCATTGTGATGTCACAATGGGGGAAAAGGGCATTGTGATGTCACAGTGGGGGAAAAGTGCATTGTGATGTCACAGTGGGGGAAAATGCATTGTTATGTCACAATCGGGGAAAAGTGCATTGTGATGTCAAAGTGGGGGAAAAGTGCATTGTGATGTCAAAGTGGGGGAAAAGTGCATTGTGATGTCACAGTGGGGGAAAATGCATTGTTATGTCACAGTGGGGGAAAGTACATTGTGATGTCACAATGGGGGAAAGGGCATTGTGATGTCACAATGGGGAAAACTGCATTGTGATGTCACAATGGGGAACACTGTATTGTGATGTCACAATGAGGGAACGGGCATTGTGATGTCACAATGGGGGAAAGGGCATTGTGATGTCACAATGGGGAAAACTGCATTGTGATGTCACAATGGGGGAACAGGCATTGTGATGTCACAATGGGGGAAAGGGCATTGTGATGTCACAATGGGGGAAAGGGCATTGTGATGTCACAATGGTGGAAAGGGCATTGTGATGTCACAATGAGGAAAAGGGCATTGTGATGTCACAATGGGGAAAATGGAATTGTGATGTCACAATGGGGGAAAGGGCATTGTGATGTCACAATGGGGAAAATGGAATTGTGATGTCACAATGGGGGAAAGGGCATTGTGATGTCTCAATGGGGGAAAAGGGTATTGTGATGTCACAATGGGGGAAAAGGGCATTGTGCTGTCACAATGGGGGAAAGGGCTTTGTGATGTCACAATGGGGGAAAGTGCATTGTGATGTCACAATCGGGGAAAGGTCATTGTGATGTCACACTGGGGGAAAAGTGCATTGTGATGTCACAATGGGGGAAAAGTGCATTGTGATGTCACAATGGGGGAAAAGTGCATTGTGATGTCACAGTGGGGGAAAAGTGCATTGTGATGTCACAGTGGGGGAAAGTGCATTGTTATGCCACAGTGGGGAAAAGGGCATTGTGATGTCACAATGGGGAAAAGGGCATTGTGTTGTCACAATGGAGGAAAGGGCATTGTGATGTCACAGTGGGGGAGAGGGCATTGTGATGTCACAATGGGGGAAAGGGCATTGTGATGTCACAATGGGGAAAACTGCATTGTGATGTCACAATGGGGAAAACTGCATTGTGATGTCACAATGGGCAAAAGGCCATTGTGATGTCTCAATGGGGAAAGGGCATTGTGATGTCACAATGGGGGTAGGGGCATTGTGATGTCACAATGGGGGAATGGGCATTGTGATGTCACAATGTTGGAAAGGGCATTGTGATGTCACAATGGGGGAAAGGGCATTGTGATGTCACAATGGGGGAAAGGGCATTGTGATGTCACAATGGGGGAAAAGGGCATTGTGATGTCACAATGGGGGAAAAGGCATTGTGATGTCTCAATGGGGGAAACGGCATTGTGATGTCACAGTGGGGGAAAAGTGCATTGTGATGTCACAGTGGGGGAAAAGTGCATTGTGATGTCACAGTGGGGGAAAAGTGCATTGTGATGTCACAATGGGGGAAAAGGGCATTGTAATGTCACAGTGGGGGAAAAGTGCATTGTGATGTCACAGTGGGGGAAAATGCATTGTTATGTCACAATCGGGGAAAAGTGCATTGTGATGTCAAATTGGGGGAAAAGTGCATTGTGATGTCAAAGTGGGGTAAAAGTGCATTGTGATGTCACAGTGGGGAAAACTACATTGTGATGTCACAATGGGGGAAAGGGCATTGTGATGTCACAATGGGGGAAAGTGCATTGTGATGTCACAATGGGGGAAACTACATTGTGATGTCACAATGGGGGAACGGGCATTGTGATGTCACAATGGGGGACAGGGCATTGTGATGTCACAATGGGGGAAATGGCATTGTGATGTCACAATGGGGGAATGGGCATTGTGATGTCACAATGGGCAAAAGGGCATTGTGATGTCACAATGGGAAAAGGGCATTGTGATGTCACAATGGGGGTAGGGGCATTGTGATGTCACAATGGGGGAATGGGCATTGTGATGTCACAATGTTGGAAAGGGCATTGTGATGTCACAATGGGGGAAAGGGCATTGTGATGTCACAATCGGTGAAAGGGCATTGTGATGTCACAATGGGGGAACGGGCATTGTGATGTCACAATGGGGGAAAGGGCATTGTGATGTCACAATGGGGGAAAGGGCATTGTGATGTCACAATGGGGAAAACTGCACTGTGATGTCACAATGGGGAAAACTGCATTATGATGTCACAATGGGGGAACGGGCATTGTGATGTCGCAATGGGGGAAAGGGCATTGTGAGGTCACAATGGGGGAAAGGGCATTGTGATGTCACAATGGGGAAAACTGCACTGTGATGTCACAATGGGGAAAACTGCATTGTGATGTCATAATGGGGGAAAGGGCATTGTGATGTCACAATGGGGGAAAGGGCATTGTGATGTCACAATGAGGAAAAGGGCATTGTGATGTCATAATGGGGAAATGGAATTGTGTGTTGTCACAATGGGGGAAAGGGCATTGTGATGTCACAATGGGGGAAAGGGCATTGTGATGTCACAATGGGGGTAAGTGCATTGTGATGTCACAATGGGGGAACGGGCATTGTGATGCCACAATAGGGGAAAGGGCATTGTGATGTCACAATGGGGGAAAGGGCATTGTGATGTCACAGTGGGGAAAAAGTGCATTGTGATGTCACAGTGGGGGAAAGTGCATTCTGATGTCACAGTGGGGTTAGGGCATTGTGATGTCACAATGGGGGAAAGGGCATTGTGTTGTCACAATGGAGGAAAGGGCATTGTGATGTCACAATGAGGGAGAGGGCATTGTGATGTCACAATGGGGGAAAAGTGCATTGTGATGTCACAGTGGGGGAAAAGTGCATTGTGATGTCACAGTGGGGGAAAATGCATGGTTATATCACAATGGTGGAAAAGTGCATTGTGATGTCACAGTGGGGGAAAAGTGCATTGTGATGTCACAGTGGGGGAAAATGAATTGTTATGTCACAGTGGGGGAAAGTACATTGTGATGTCACAATGGGGGAACAGGCATTGTGATGTCACAAAGGGGGAAAGGGCATTGTGATGTCACAATGGGGAAAAGGGCATTGTGATGTCACAATGGGGAAAACTGCATTGTGATGTCACAATGGGGAAAACTGCATTGTGATGTCACAATGGGGGAACAGGCATTGTGATGTCACAATGGGGGAAAGGGCATTGTGATGTCACAATGGGGGAAAGGGCATTGTGATGTTCTAATGGTGGAAAGGGCATTGTGATGTCACAATGAGGAAAAGGGCATTGTGATGTCACAATGGGGAAAATGGAATTGTGATGTCACAATGGGGGAAAGGGCATTGTGATGTCACAATGGGGAAAATGGAATTGTGATGTCACAATGGGGGAAAGGGCATTGTGATGTCACAATGGGGGAAAAGGGCATTGTGATGTCACAATGGGGGAAAAGGGCATTGTTATGTCACAATGGGGGAAACGGCATTGTGATATCACAATGGGGGAAAGGGCTTTGTGATGTCACAATGGGGGAAAGTGCATTGTGATGTCACAATGGGGGAAAGGGCATTGTCATGTCACAATGGGGGAAAAGTGCATTGTGATGTCACAATGGGGGGAAAGTGCATTGTGATGTCACAATGGGGGAAAAGTGCATTGTGATGTCACAGTGGGGGAAAAGTGCATTGTGATGTCACAGTGGGGGAAAGTGCATTGTGATGTCACAGTGGGGAAAAGGGCATTGTGATGTCACAATGGGGAAAAGGGCATTGTGTTGTCACAATGGTGGAAAGGGCATTGTGATGTCACAGTGGGGGAGAGGGCATTGTGATGTCACAATTGGGGAAAGGGCATTGTGATGTCACAATGGGGGAAAGGGCATTGTGATGTCACAATGGGGAAAACTGCATTGTGATGTCACAATGGGGGAAACTGCATTGTGATGTCACAATGGGGGAACGGGCATTGTGATGTCACAATGGGGGACAGGGCATTGTGATGTCACAATGGGGGAAATGGCATTGTGATGTCACAATGGGGGAATGGGCATTGTGATGTCACAGTGGGGGAAAAGGGCATTATGATGTCACAATGGGCAAAAGGGCATTGTGATGTCACAATGGGGAAAGGGCATTGTGATGTCACAATGGGGGTAGGGGCATTGTGATGTCACAATGGGGGAATGGGCATTGTGATGTCACAATGTTGGAAAGGGCATTGTGATGTCACAATGGGGGAAAGGGCATTGTGATGTCACAATGGGGGAAAGGGCATTGTGATGTCACAATGGGGGAAAAGGGCATTGTGATGTCACAATGGGGGAAAAGGCATTGTGATGTCTCAATGGGGGAAACGGCATTGTGATGTCACAATGGGGGAAAGGGCATTGTGATGTCACAGTGGGGGAAAAGTGCATTGTGATGTCACAGTGGGGGAAAAGTGCATTGTGATGTCACAATGGGGGAAAAGGGCATTGTGATGTCACAATGGGGGAAAAGTGCATTGTGATGTCACAGTGGGGGAAAAGTGCATTGTGATGTCACAGTGGGGGAAAATGCATTGTTATGTCACAATGGGGGAAAAGTGCATTGTGATGTCAAAGTGGGGGAAAGGTGCATTGTGATGTCACAGTGGGGGAAAATGCATTGTGATGTCACAGTGGGGGAAAGTACATTGTGATGTCACAATGGGGGAAAGGGCATTGTGATGTCACAATGGGGAAAACTGCATTGTGATGTCACAAGGGGGAACACTGTATTGTGATGTCACAATGGGGGAACGGGCATTGTGATGTCACAATGGGGGAAAGGGCATTGTGATGTCACAATGGGGAAAACTGCATTGTGATGTCACAATGGGGGAACAGGCATTGTGATGTCACAATGGGGGAAAGGGCATTGTGATGTCACAATGGGGGAAAGGGCATTGTGATGTCACAATAGTGGAAAGGGCATTGTGATGTCACAATGAGGAAAAGGGCATTGTGATGTCACAATGGGGAAAATGGAATTGTGATGTCACAATGGGGGAAAGGGCATTGTGATGTCACAATGGGGAAAATGGAATTGTGATGTCACAATGGGGGAAAGGGCATTGTGATGTCTCAATGGGGGAAATGGGTATTGTGATGTCACAATGGGGGAAAAGGGCATTGTGATGTCACAATGGGGGAAACAGCATTGTGATGTCACAATGGGGGAAAGGGCTTTGTGATGTCACAATGGGGGAAAGTGCATTGTGATGTCACAATCGGGGAAAGGTCATTGTGATGTCACAATGGGGGAAAAGTGCATTGTGATGTCACAATGGGGAAAAAGTGCATTGTGATGTCACAGTGGGGGAAAAGTGCATTGTGATGTCACAGTGGGGGAAAGTGCATTGTGATGCCACAGTGGGGAAAAGGGCATTGTGATGTCACAATGGGGAAAAGGGCATTGTGTTGTCACAATGGAGGAAAGGGCATTGTGATGTCACAGTGGGAGAGAGGGCATTGTGATGTCACAATGTGGGAAAAGTGTATTGTGATGTCACAATGGGGGGAAAGTGCATTGTGATGTCACAATGGGGGAAAAGTGCATTGTGATGTCACAGTGGGGGAAAAGTGCATTGTGATGTCACAGTGGGGGAAAGTGCATTGTGATATCACAGTGGGGAAAAGGGCATTGTGATGTCACAATGGGGAAAAGGGCATTGTGTTGTCACAATGGAGGAAAGGGCATTGTGATGTCACAGTGGGGGAGAGGGCATTGTGATGTCACAATGGGGGAAAGGGCATTGTGATGTCACAATGGGGGAAAGGGCATTGTGATGTCACAATGGGGAAAACTGCATTGTGATGTCACAATGGAGGAAACTGCATTGTGATGTCACAATGGGGGAACGGGCATTGTGATGTCACAATGGTGGACAGGGCATTGTGATGTCACAATGGGGGAAATGGCATTGTGATGTCACAATGGGGGAAAGGGCATTGTGATGTCACAGTGGGGGAAAAGGGCATTATGATGTCACAATGGGCAAAAGGCCATTGTGATGTCACAATGGGGAAAGGGCATTGTGATGTCACAATGGGGGTAGGGGCATTGTGATGTCACAATGGGGGAATGGGCATTGTGATGTCACAATGTTGGAAAGGGCATTGTGATGTCACAATGGGGGAAAGGGCATTGTGATGTCACAATGGGGGAAAGGGCATTGTGATGTCACAATGGGGGAAAGGGCATTGTGACGTCACAATGGGGGAAAAGGGCATTGTGATGTCACAATGGGGGAAAAGGCATTGTGATGTCTCAATGGGGGAAACGGCATTGTGATGTCACAGTGGGGGAAAAGTGCATTGTGATGTCACAGTGGGGGAAAAGTGCATTGTGATGTCACAGTGGGGGAAAAGTGCATTGTGATGTCACAATGGGGGAAAAGGGCATTGTGATGTCACAGTGGGGGAAAAGTGCATTGTGATGTCACAGTGGGGGAAAATGCATTGTTATGTCACAATCGGGGAAAAGTGCATTGTGATGTCAAAGTGGGGGAAAAGTGCATTGTGATGTCAAAGTGGGGGAAAAGTGCATTGTGATGTCACAGTGGGGGAAAATGCATTGTTATGTCACAGTGGGGGAAAGTACATTGTGATGTCACAATGGGGGAAAGGGCATTGTGATGTCACAATGGGGAAAACTGCATTGTGATGTCACAATGGGGAACACTGTATTGTGATGTCACAATGAGGGAACGGGCATTGTGATGTCACAATGGGGGAAAGGGCATTGTGATGTCACAATGGGGAAAACTGCATTGTGATGTCACAATGGGGGAACAGGCATTGTGATGTCACAATGGGGGAAAGGGCATTGTGATGTCACAATGGGGGAAAGGGCATTGTGATGTCACAATGGTGGAAAGGGCATTGTGATGTCACAATGAGGAAAAGGGCATTGTGATGTCACAATGGGGAAAATGGAATTGTGATGTCACAATGGGGGAAAGGGCATTGTGATGTCACAATGGGGAAAATGGAATTGTGATGTCACAATGGGGGAAAGGGCATTGTGATGTCTCAATGGGGGAAAAGGGTATTGTGATGTCACAATGGGGGAAAAGGGCATTGTGCTGTCACAATGGGGGAAAGGGCTTTGTGATGTCACAATGGGGGAAAGTGCATTGTGATGTCACAATCGGGGAAAGGTCATTGTGATGTCACACTGGGGGAAAAGTGCATTGTGATGTCACAATGGGGGAAAAGTGCATTGTGATGTCACAATGGGGGAAAAGTGCATTGTGATGTCACAGTGGGGGAAAAGTGCATTGTGATGTCACAGTGGGGGAAAGTGCATTGTGATGCCACAGTGGGGAAAAGGGCATTGTGATGTCACAATGGGGAAAAGGGCATTGTGTTGTCACAATGGAGGAAAGGGCATTGTGATGTCACAGTGGGGGAGAGGGCATTGTGATGTCACAATGGGGGAAAGGGCATTGTGATGTCACAATGGGGAAAACTGCATTGTGATGTCACAATGGGGAAAACTGCATTGTGATGTCACAATGGGCAAAAGGCCATTGTGATGTCTCAATGGGGAAAGGGCATTGTGATGTCACAATGGGGGTAGGGGCATTGTGATGTCACAATGGGGGAATGGGCATTGTGATGTCACAATGTTGGAAAGGGCATTGTGATGTCACAATGGGGGAAAGGGCATTGTGATGTCACAATGGGGGAAAGGGCATTGTGATGTCACAATGGGGGAAAAGGGCATTGTGATGTCACAATGGGGGAAAAGGCATTGTGATGTCTCAATGGGGGAAACGGCATTGTGATGTCACAGTGGGGGAAAAGTGCATTGTGATGTCACAGTGGGGGAAAAGTGCATTGTGATGTCACAGTGGGGGAAAAGTGCATTGTGATGTCACAATGGGGGAAAAGGGCATTGTAATGTCACAGTGGGGGAAAAGTGCATTGTGATGTCACAGTGGGGGAAAATGCATTGTTATGTCACAATCGGGGAAAAGTGCATTGTGATGTCAAATTGGGGGAAAAGTGCATTGTGATGTCAAAGTGGGGTAAAAGTGCATTGTGATGTCACAGTGGGGAAAACTACATTGTGATGTCACAATGGGGGAAAGGGCATTGTGATGTCACAATGGGGGAAAGTGCATTGTGATGTCACAATGGGGAAAACTGCATTGTGATGTCACAATGGGGGAACAGGCATTGTGATGTCACAATGGGGAAAAGGGCATTGAGATGGCACAGTGGGGGAAAGGGCATTGTGATGTCACAATGGGGGAAACGGCATTGTGAAGTCACAATGAGGAAAAGGGCATTGTGATGTCACAATGGGGAAATGGAATTGTGATGTCACAATGGGGGAAAGGGCATTGTGATGTCACAATGGGGGTAAGGGCATTGTGATGTCACAATGGGGGAAAGGGCATTGTGATGCCACAATAGGGGAAAAGGCATTGTGATGTCACAATGGGGGAAAGGGCATTGTGATGTCACAGTGGGGGAAAAGTGCATTGTGATGTCACAGTGGGGGAAAGTGCATTGTGATGTCACAGTGGGGTAAAGGGCATTGTGATGTCACAATGGGGGAAAGGGCATTGTGTTGTCACAATGGGGGAAAGGGCATTGTGATGTCACAATAGGGGAAAGGGCAATGTGATGTCACAATGGGGGAAAAGTGCATTGTGATGTCACAGTGGGGGAAAAGTGCATTGTGATGTCACAGTGGGGGAAAATGCATTGTTATGTCACAATGGTGGAAAAGTGCATTGTGATGTGACAGTGGGAGAAAAGTGCCTTGTGATGTCACAGTGGGGGAAAATGCATTGTTATGTCACAGTGGGGGAAAGTGCGTTGTGATGTCACAATCGGTGAAAGTTACGAGTTAGACGCATTGTAAACGATGATAAAATTGACGTTCGTCTAGACCAGATGTGCTCTAAATTTTTATCCAGAGGTTATCCTGCTAAACTAGTTGTACCACTGGTAGATAAAGCCAGACAGGTTTCACGTAATGATTTATTACAGGAGAAGGATAGGGCTGCTATTACTACATCCAGGATCCCGTTTGTGTCTACTTATAGTCCTTGTAGCAATTATATAGCAAAAATAATTCGTAGACACTGGCCATTGTTATCGAGAGGCAGTCCTGATATTCCTGAGTTCAAGAACTCTCCCCTTATGGCCTATCGCCGTGATCGGAATTTGAAGGACCAGTTGGTCCAGTCATACTTACCTGACACGACTTCTTTAACACAACGTGTTTTCTTTCCCACTAAAATGGGCAACTTCCCCTGTCTTAATTGCACGTGTTGTGGCAATATGAGCAGGGGCAGCACTTTCAACCACCCTAGGACTGGAAAAACCTATCAGATCAGACATCGGTATTCGTGCAAATCCAACTTTGTGGTATACTTAATATCATGCCCCTGTGGGCTTTATTATGTCGGTGAAACAATCCAGGAGATTCGTTCGAGAATCACCAAACACAAAAGTACCATTTGCACGGAAAGCGTACAGTTACCCATTCCGAAACACTTCCTACATGCTGGCCACAACATCAGCCAGCTTAAATTTAAGGTTATAGATCATGTCCCTGTCAATATTCGCGGTGGAGACCGCATCAAATCTCTCAAGAAAAAAGAAGCCTTTTGGATACATACTCTCGATACTTTGGCTCCCCGCGGTTTGAATCTTGAGTATAATACATTCTCTTTCCAATAACACTGTAATGTTGCTTGTACTTGATCAGCACCCTAATTGCTGTGTTTTGTATTGCAGGTGGATCTCTGAATGTAAAGTGGACCTTGAAGCCTGATTTTTCTACCAATGTTTGACCCTATATAACTTTGATTGGGGGATGTCCCCCTTTCTTTGAGTTTCTCATATATTCATAAATTTTGCGCTACTATATACGTAAATATTCCCTTTATTGGGCCAAATTGTAAAAGAATAAAATAATAAATGGTTTTTCTGAGCATTCAGCTTGGAGTGGTTGTGGTTGTGGTATCCCAATATTTTCTTCCTTTGAGAGGCTGTGTCTTATACTTACTCTAAAAGTCTATGGAGTCATTCAATTACCTGGGTAATATTTATATCGAAACCCCAGACATTTTTTAGTCTTTATTGACACACATGATGTGACCATTTAGTTTAAAAACACATGCGGACAGTGCTTTTTACTCTATCAGGATAGAGTGTATTAATACCTCAGATTCCGTTATGGGAACATTTCATTTTCTGATGCAATGTTACTGCACCTTTAAGACAATACTGTTGAATCACAGACATTATAGATACACTTGTAATCCGTATGATGGTTATGGAAAAATAAACCCCTTCTTTGGTTATTACAGCCACACCGGTATCTTGTTTTTTTGTATGTGCCTATTGCGCGCATGCAATAAGCTCAGTGATGATACTATGCATAGATCTTGGAATTCCCGTTGCGGAGCCCATGCGCTTGCACAGCATTGTGAACTCCGTTCAAAAAATTTTTTTCGCTGGCTGATTTACGTCATTGATGATGTGGGAGTCCTGCGAGACTAACTGTTCTCGCTCATGCGTAGAATATGGGAATGCACGGCCGTTTGTTTCAATGGTTGCTGGGTGACCTGCCGATTGAAGATTCACTATATAGTAAGTTTAGATTTATGATATGTGAATAAGCCCCTTTTGTTTACTACCCGTTATTTACTGACATGTGCTGATGGGGATGATTTACTCTCAAGGTCTTTCATTGATTGAAATTCAGTGCTCATGATGGGTCCCACACCTGCTGCATATTTATGTTATCACTTATGTTAATGTCTGTTCACAGTGATTGGTGGGTGTGTATATATATGGCACTCTGTTTTAAGTTGTTGTAGGCTTGACAAAGACCCGTTTTGTATAGGGTCGAAACGTCGCTAATTTTATGGCTATGAGGTGTTTATAACTGATGCTTATGCATTAAAATCTAAGCACCTAACCTGCTGCCTGACCCTGCTTCTTTTTGGACTTGACACATTGGGATTTCTGTGGATTCAATCCCTTTTTCAGGCGAGCAGCTATTTCCTTTGGAAGGGTCCCCCTATATGGTTGGTGAGTGCTGCTGTACCCCTCAGTCTTCACGTGTATACAATCGGTGAAAGGGCATTGTGATATCACAATGGGGAAAACTGCATTGTGATGTCACAATGGGGAAAACTGCATTGTGATGTCACAATGGGGGAACGGGCATTGTGATGTCACAATGGGGGAACGGGCATTGTGATGTCACAATGGGGGAACGGGCATTGTGATGTCACAATGGGGGAACGGGCATTGTGATGTCACAATGGGGGAACGGGCATTGTGATGTCACAATGGGGGAACGGGCATTGTGATGTCACAATGGGGGAACGGGCATTGTGATGTCACAATGGGGGAACGGGCATTGTGATGTCACAATGGGGGAAAGGGCATTGTGATGTCACAATGGGGGAAAGGGCATTGTGATGTCACAATGGGGGAAAGGGCATTGTGATGTCACAATGGGGGAAAGGGCATTGTGATGTCACAATGGGGGAAAGGGCATTGTGATGTCACAATGGGGGAAAGGGCATTGTGATGTCACAATGGGGGAAAGGGCATTGTGATGTCACAATGGGGGAAAGGGCATTGTGATGTCACAATGGGGGAAAGGGCATTGTGATGTCACAATGGGGGAAAGGGCATTGTGATGTCACAATGGGGGAAAGGGCATTGTGATGTCACAATGGGGGAAAGGGCATTGTGATGTCACAATGGGGGAAAGGGCATTGTGATGTCACAATGGGGGAAAGGGCATTGTGATGTCACAATGGGGGAAAGGGCATTGTGATGTCACAATGGGGGAAAGGGCATTGTGATGTCACAATGGGGGAAAGGGCATTGTGATGTCACAGTGGGGGAAAAGGGCATTGTGATGTCACAGTGGGGGAAAAGGGCATTGTGTTGCCACAGTGGGGGAAAAGGGCATTGTGTTGCCACAGTGGGGGAAAAGGGCATTGTGTTGTCACAATGGGGAAGAGGGCATTGTGTTGTCACAGTGGGGAAAAGGGCATTGTGTTGTCACAGTGGGGGAGAGGGCATTGTGATGTCACAGTGGGGGAAAGGGCATTGTGATGTCACAGTGGGGGAAAGGACATTGTGATGTCACAGTGGGGGAAAGGGCATTGTGATGTCACAGTGGGGGAAAGGGCATTGTGATGTCACAGTGGGGGAAAGGGCATTGTGATGTCACAGTGGGGGAAAGGGCATTGTGATGTCACAGTGGGGGAAAGGGCATTGTGATGTCACAATGGGGAAAACTGCATTGTGATGTCACAATGGGGAAAACTGCATTGTGATGTCACAATGGGGAAAACTGCATTGTGATGTCACAATGGGGAAAACTGCATTGTGATGTCACAATGGGGAAAAGGCCATTGTGATGTCACAATGGGGAAAAGGCCATTGTGATGTCACAATGGGGAAAAGGGCATTGTGATGTCACAGTGGGGGAAAAGGGCATTGTGATGTCACAGTGGGGGAAAAGGGCATTGTGATGTCACAGTGGGGGAAAAGGGCATTGTGATGTCACAGTGGGGGGAACGGGCATTGTGATGTCACAGTGGGGGGAACGGGCATTGTGATGTCACAGTGGGGGGAACGGGCATTGTGATGTCACAGTGGGGGAACGGGCATTGTGATGTCACAGTGGGGGAAAGGGCTTTACCCAGAAAGAAATGAGATGGGAGAAGAAGCTTTACATTTATTCCTCATACTCACCACTGATGTCAACACACTTCTTACATTGGTATTCCAAGTTCTGTAAGCCTTGCAAAAAGAAGGATTTTGGTTGTGCCTCAAACCAGTCATCTGTAGCATCAGAAATGGTGTGAAATTTCGTACCCTTGAAGTGTTTCTTCAGGTTTGGAAACAGGTGATAGTCGGAGGGAGCTAGATCTGGTGAATAAGGTGGGTGGTCAGCTAGATGGAATCCTAGCTCCACCAGTTTTGCCATGGTCGCTTGTGCAGTGTGAGCGGAGCGAAGATTCTTTTTGACAGCTTGCCGCACCTTTTGGCCTTCAGAGCTGCCTTCAATTGGTCCAAAGGTTCAATGTAATACCTTGCATTGATGATGGAATCATTTTGAAGGTAGTCCACTAGCAGCACACCCTCCTTATCCCAGAACACAGACGCCATCACCTTAGTGGCTGATTTTTGCACCCTGAATTTCTTTGGGCAAGGAAAACCACTATGCCTCCACTCTTCTGACTGCTCCTTGGTTTCAGGGTCATACAAATAAATCCAGGTCTCATCCATAGTGACCAGTCGATCCAGGAAGTCCCTATCTGTCCGGAAATGCTGACAAATGGACCATTAAAGTTTTCACTCGCATGCTTTGCTGATCTGTTGTCAAACATTTGGGGACCCACTTTGCATATAGCTTCTTCATGTTCAAATGTTCATGGAAAATGACACAAACACGTTCACGAGAAATCCCCATGATGTCTGCTATTCCTGCAGCTGAAATTGGCCGATTCTCCAGTATGAGGTTGTGCACAGCATAGACGATCTCCGGAACAACCTCTCTCGGTTGTCCAGGACGTTCCTCATCATTGGTGCTAAAGTGGATTGTTTAAATTTGGCAACCTAGTTCTTAAAGGGGTTGTCCCGTGCCGAAACGGGGTTTGTTTTTTTTCACCCCCCCCCCCCCCCGTTCGGCGCGAGACAACCCCGATGCAGGGGTTAAAAAAGAACACCGCACAGCACTTACCTGAATCCCCGCGCTCCGGTGACTTCTTACTTACCGGTTGAAGATGGCCGCCGGGATCTTCTCCCTCCGTGGACCGCAGCTCTTCTGTGCGGTCCATTGCCGATTCCAGCCTCCTGATTGGCTGGAATCGGCATGTGACGGGGCGGAGCTACACGGAGCTACACGGAGCCTCATTGAGAAAAGAAGAAGACCCGGACTGCGCAAGCGCGTCTAATTTGGCCATTAGACGGCGAAAATTAGACGGCAACCATGGAGACGAGGACGCCAGCAACGGAACAGGTAAGTGAATAACTTTTGATAACTTCTGTATGGCTCATAATTAATGCACAATGTACATTACAAAGTGCATTAATATGGCCATACAGAAGTGTATAGACCCACTTGCTTTTGCAGGACAACCCCTTTAACTGTAGAATATGAAGGGATTGCTCCCCAAATGTCTGTGACATATCACCATGAATATCCTTCGCTGACTTTCCTTGCAGAAACAAGAATTTTATTACTCATCTGCTCTCATTTGCTGTGAATATCGCCTTAGACTCCACCATTTTCTTTACCCACATGCCTAGATCACTGTTGCCATAAGCTACAAACACAAAATTTTGAAAACATATATTAGACACATAAGGCTTTCATGTTATGTAACATTCGTTACCATAGAAACAAAAAAAAAACACAAAGCAAAAGACTTATCAGCACCCCCTCGTATAAATACATTAGAGGACAATACAAGGATCTCTTCCATGACCTGTTTATACCTAAGACTGTGTTGGTAACAAGAGGGCATCCACTGCTTCTAGAAGAAAGCAGGTTTCACCACCAACACAGAAGGGGGTTCTTTACTGTAAGAGCAGTGAGACTGTGGAACTCTCTGCCTGAGGATGTGGTGATGGCAAAATCCATAAAAGAGTTTAAAGGGGTTGTCCCGCGGCAGCAAGTGGGTCTATACACTTCTGTATGGCCATATTAATGCACTTTGGAATGTACATTGTGCATTAATTATGAGCCATACAGAAGTTATAAGAAGTTTTTCACTTACCTGCTCCGTTGCTAGCGTCCTCGTTTCCATGGAGCCGACTAATTTTCTGCGTCTAATGGCCAAATTAGCCGCGCTTGCGCAGTCCGGGTCTTCTTCTTTTGTCAATGGGGCCGCTCGTGCAGGATGCCGGCTCCGTGTAGCTCCGCCCCGTGCCGATTCCAGCCAATCAGGAGGCTGGAATCGGCAATGGACCGCACAGAAGCCCTGCGGTCCACCGAGGGAGAAGATCCCGGCGGCCATCTTCAGCAGGTAAGTAAGAAGTCACCGGAGCGCGGGGATTCAGGTAAGCACTCTCCGGTGTTCTTTTTTAACCCCTGCATCGGGGTTGTCTCGCGCCAAACGGGGGGGGGGGTTGAAAAAAAAAAAACCCGTTTCGGCGCGGGACAACCCCTTTAAGAGGGGACTAGACGTCTTTCTAGAGCGATATGATATTACAGGATATATACATTAGGTGACCAGTAGGTTGTTGATCCGTGTCTACAGACAGGTAGGTACTATCAGAGGTTAATCCAGGGATTATTCTGACTGCCATTATGGAGTCGGGAAGGAATTTTTCCCTCAAAAGCTTAAACTGGCTTCTGCCTCTTGGGGTATTTGCCTTCCTCTGGATCAAGGAGGAGGTTGAAACAGGCTGATCTACATGGACATTGTGTTTATTCAGCCTAACATACTATGTCTACCCAATGGGTTGATGAGGGAAATGCAGTGGATATAGTTTATCTGGACCTTAGTAAAGCATTTGACAACGTATCTCATATTATACTTATTGAAAAAATAACCAAATATGGGATTGACAAGGCAACAAAGCTAGAAGGGATAGCTAATGCTGGGAGAGAGGGAGAGAGGGAGAGAGGGAGAGAGGGAGAGGGAATTCAAAAAGATCTAGAAAAGCTTGAACAGTGGGCAGCAACTAAGAGATTGGTATTTAACAAGGAAAAATGCAAAGTCCTACATCTGGGCAAGAAAAATGAAGAAACCACATACAGAATGGGAGGAATTGAGCTAAGCAGCAGCACATGTGAAAAAGACTAATAGATCCTGGACATGAGTCAACAATGTGATGCAGCAGCCAAAAAGGCAAACACAATTCTGGGATGTATTAAGGGAAGCATAGAGTCTAGATCACGTGAGGTCATCATCCCCTACACTGTGTCCAGTTCTGGGCACCACACTTTAAAAAAGACAGAGATAAACTGGAGCAAGTTCAGAGAAGAGTTACCAAGATGGTGAGCGGTCTGCAAATCATGTCCTATGAAGAACGATTAAAGGATCTGAGAATAATTAGCTTGCAAAAAAGAAGGCCACGAGGAAACTTAATAGCGGTCTACAAATATCTGAAGGGCTGTCACAGTGCAGGGGGATCAGCCCTATTCTCATTTGCAGAAGTAAAGACCAGAAGCAATGGGATGAAACTGAAAGGGACGAAACACAGATTAATTATTAGAAAAAACTTTCTGACTGAGGATGATCAATGTGGGAAGCAGGTTACCAAAGGAGGTGTTGAGTTCTTCTTCAATGAAAGTGTTCAAACAAAGGCTGGACAAATATCTGTCTGGGATAATTTAGTAAATCCTGCACTAAACAGGGGGTTGGACCCGATGAGCCTTTCAACTCTACCAACAGTAGAGGACCGGCAGCACATAGGATCATTCATCAAATATTAAGTGGCATCAGGAGTAAAATCCATCCAGTATTTATTGCAATAAAAAGTAAAGCAAAATCACAACAGTGACATTTCAGCCACCAGCACTGTGGCCTTTGTCAAGCTTAAACACCAACTGATGATCATGCCCATAAATATACTAATCAATTAAAATCAACCATACTCACATGTGAGAGTTAGAAGGTGTCATCCAATCCTGAATCCACGCCAGACAACTGGCGTCCCTTGGCGCTACCACGCATGTCCGGAAGTTGTAAAGCCCATCCTTCAGCTAAGGGCAATAGGAATCAATAGTTCAGTACGCTTGTGTCCCGCCGGGACCCCGGAATCTACAGCGCATGACCGGAAATAGTCTAGCCCATCCTGCAGCTAAGGGCACTAGGATTCAACTGTCTAGTGCACATGCGTCCCGCCGGGACGCCGAAAACCACCGCGCATGACCGGAAACGGTCATGCCCATACTGCAGATAAGGGCAAACAGATTCAACTACCAAATGTGCCTGCGCACAGAACAGCGTGCGATGTCAGTTACGCATGTCAGAAACTCATCATGCCACTGGTTACATACTACAGGCAGTCCATATCAAGTACTTTCTGCGCTTGCGCCGGCAGTGTCAAACAATCATCACACACCAGGTTATACAATCCAACCCACCTGTATTACAAGCCCCAATGTATCATATGTACTAAAGAGCCGTTTATGCATAGATATATAGACCAGCGTCTAAACATCATAATTACATACTATTAAATTACATAGCTACAATGGACTACAGACACATTTAGTCCAGAACAAATAATAAATCAAACAAAAATCTTAACCAAATAGCCATTTTTATTAAAGAAAGAAAAACCAAATACTCAAAGTATATATTAACTCAACATATACATCCAAAATCCAAAATTCAGAAAAACTTTATTATTCAAATCAAGAAAAAAGGCAAAAGATTTTGAAAAAGAACAAAAAATTTTTTTTTAAAAAGCAAAAAACTTTTTGGGGGATGTGCAACAGGGAACAGACACTGATTGATGATACCTCCGTATCTCTCCTGAAGAAACAAAAAAGAACAATAATTAAAAACAAATGACAAAAATGGAGACAACCATCCTCATATCCATACAGACTTATTACCTTATATCAACAATCATAATGATAACAGTACAATATTTATAAGAAAGGTAAGGCATGATCGATATTAAGGCCTTTCGGTTGGAGCGCATCTAATTCAAGGATTCTAAGGATTCTAAGGATGGGCTTTAGAACTTCCGGACATGCGCAGTAGCGCCAAGGGATGCCACTTGTCTGGCGTGGATTCACGATTGGATGACACCTTCTAACTCTCACATGTGAGTATGGTTGATTTTAATTGATTAGTATATTTATGGGCATGATCATCAGTTGGTGTTTAAGCTTGACAAAGGCCACATTGCTGGTGGCTGAAACGTCGCTGTTGTGATTTTGCTTGACTTTTTATTTCAATAAATACTGGATGGATTTTACTCCTGATGCCACTTAATATTTGATGAATGATCCTATGTGCTGCCGGTCCTCTACTGTTGCTGTTTCCCGTGTGGATCTTTGGTGTCCAGGGTCCAGACTATCGGCTTGCACGGCGAGTATTACTCAAGTGTGAAGTGTATATGTGGTGCTGCTGCCGCAACAAGTATTTGTTCCTGCCAATCCACGTGCTGCACTAGCAGCAGGCAATGGCTTTTTCTTTGCACTAATTAAAAACCTCCTGCCTATGGATACATTGCATATAAACACGTCCACCTGAGCAAACAATCCTCCACTTACCTTTATGTGTAAACGCTGCCAAAGACCCAGCTAATTGAGGAAATGGTAAGGATTTCTCACGATTATCTTTACATGTAAACACTCAACGTTTGAACAAACCACTCAATGACTTTTTTTGCTTTCAAAGCGACAATTATTGTGTGTAAATGTGCCCTAAGCCTGTTGCGTTATAAAAGACATCCATATGCTGAGCGCTGTATATATTTTGGAGGGCCAGGGCCATGAATTGTGGGGTGAAGTTGCCTGCAGGGTGGGCGGGCTAAACATCTGCACCAGGCGCTACGCCTCCTAGAACCCCGTAGAGTACTGACATCATTGACTTAGTTTGTAGTGGTATTTATGCAATGGCTAATTGATACATGGGTCAAACATTTTAACCCCCTCCCACTCTGACATACATGTATGCCACAGAGATGTGAGTTGGGTATGAAGCATGTTGGTAGCCCAGCCAGCTGTACTCCCAGCGGGTCCTGGCTGTCTGAAACAACTGATGTAGTGGCCCAAATCAGTTCTACAAAAGTAACTTGCCTTTAAATGGTGGCGCTCAGTTCATGTATTACCAGCATGGGTAAACCAATACCTAATTTGCCCTACAACAGCGCTACTATTATAATTTGCCAGGTCGCCAGTCAATTCTCATTGGTTACCGGCAGATTGAACTCGGGTTGGCTGCAAGCCAGTGGAATGACCGTTGGGAGGCAGTTAATTGTGCAGGTCTGGGGAGTGAAAAGAGAGAGGTAGGAGAGGAGTCATGTCATAGTAATAGTGAAAAGATAGTCAATGCGATTTCAGTCAGCTCAGAACAGTAAATTGTGAAAAGTTTGTCAGTAAGTCAGCTGTTAAACCAGTGAACTGTATAGTTAGTCAGTGTGACCATGTGGGTAGTTGAGAGCAGTTATACAGACAAGTGAGTGCATTAGATAGTGAAAATCTCCGGTTGTCCATCGGAGGGGTCACATGTAACACATGACTGCTACTGACATAAACAAGTTTTTTTTAAAACATTTTCTTTTTATTGATTTTCCAAACATAACAGAGAAAATGCGACATTCTGGCCGTGCAGGGCCTATAATGGTACGCGAGCATGTTATGCAAATAAAGCGTCAAGTTTCTATACCTCTAGTAAGCGTATTATTTCTCAGGAAGTATTAACTGTTGGGGGATGGGGGGGGGGTTAAGGTGGGGGAGGGTGGGATACAGGAAGTAACAAAATAAACTTGGCGAGCACAATGTCTATCTACTTAATGAGTGGAGCGAGGGGAGAGCTCCTTACGCCATATGGAAATATCCATCTGTCATGTCTTGTTAAACGTTTAATTCATTTCCGCTTCGAGGAATCCGATCCATGGCGTCTAGAGGGCTGTAAACTCATCTCTTGTTCCGGTCTCCCAGGCTATCATTTCTTCGAAGCGAAATATTTGCGCTACTCTCTCTAGTCATTGGGATATCTGTGGGGTTTGTTTTTCCCTCCAATAGAGAGGGATGAGTAACTTGGCCGCTGTTAAAAGGGTAGTGGGTAGGCTTTTATTAGAGGGTCTGAATTTGTCATTGGGCAGCCAAACCTCTTCTGGTTTGAAGGAATATGATGTGTGGCAGATTTTATTAATATGGTCTGTAACCAGCTTCCAGAAGGGTCTAATTTCCTGGCAGTCCCACCATATGTGTAGTGCGTTTCCCTTCTCTTTTTCGCATAGCCAACATTTATCCGACGTCTCAGGGTTTCTTTTAGATGTAGTTACCGGGGTTTTGTACCATCTGGCTAAAATTTTATAAGAGTTTTCCTGTTTGCGCACGCACCTAGCGAAGGCGCGTGAGTTCTTGAGTACCTGACGGGTCTCTTCTCTAGTTAGGTTCAGTCTCAGTTCCCTTTCCCATTCTCTGAGAAACCAAGGTTTCTCAGTTGATGTTTGTAGAAGAAGGCCTTTATATAGTTGTGTGATCAATTTCTTTGGGCGTGAGGGTAGCGAGGTGTATGTCTCGAGCCATATTGGGGTCTGAGTCTGCCGTAACTGGATCTCTGTAGTTTCAGCAAGGATTGATAAGAGTCCTGCCCTTCCCAGGAAGTCCAGGTCAAGGTGGGCAAATTTTGCATTGAATTGAACCTGGCTTGTGAGTTTGGGGCCATTGAGTAGGTCATGTATCGTGAGACCTTTAAGTTTGTCCCAGAATCCCTCTAGTTTTTGTGTATTGTTAGCCAGGATAGCTGGGATTAAGGCTGCAGGGGTCATCGGAGATAGTGATCCTTTCTCCGCCATCTCCAGCCTTATTCATCAGAGGGTTTTAATTGTGCTTTTTGTAATAGGGCTTAAAGGGTGGCATTTGATTAGCGGATGCCCGTCTGACCATAGCAAGGTTTGGTTGACCGCACCTAGTATGCCTCTCTCAGCTTCCATGGTAGGAGAAGTCGTCTCCAAATCTATCAGGGAGATCCACCTGGCAATGTGAATTGCTTTGTAATATGCTTTTAAGTTTGGTAGTCCGATTCCTCCTTGGGGGCGTTTTTGGACTAGGTAGGAAAATGCCAGTCGCAATTTGTGTTTATCCCAGATAAATTCTCTGAACAGTCTGTGTAATTGTGTGAAGAAAAAAATTAGGGATACCTGTGGGTACTGCATTTAGTACGTAGAAGATAGATGGTAGTATGTATGTGGATATTAAGTTCTTCCTCCCCAGCCATGAAATTAGATGAGTTAAATTGTTTGAGCTGGGATTTAATTTTTGAAATCAGGGGAATGTAGTTAGCATTGAATAGGAGGCTAGAGTTGGAGGTTAGTGATATGCCGAGGTATTTAATGTTCGAAGTTGGCCACCGGAATTCGAATTTCTTTTTTAGGTAATTTATGATGTGGAGAGGTGTGGAAATATTGAGGGCTTCTGATTTGTCAAAATTGATTTTGAAGTTGGACAGCCTGCCGAAGAGGTCAAAGGTCTCTAAGAGCGCGGGGAGCGCCTTCCTCGGGTTTGTTGTGAATACTAGTAGGTCGTCTGCGAAGGCCATGGTGGTATGAACGGAATCTCCTAGTCTAATGCCATTGATGTCTGGGTTTTGTCAAATTTTTTGGAGTAGCATTTCCATCACTAGAACGAATAGTGTGGGGGAGAGCAGGCAACCTTGTCTAGTGCAGTTTTTTATAGAGAAGGGTTTTGATAGTGTGCCGTTGATCTGTATTCTCGCCGAGGGGTCTGAATATAATGTGAGAATGACTCTAATAAGGGTCGGAGGGAAGCCAAATTTTCCAGGGCATGTTCCATGAAATCCCAACTGACCCCGTCGAAGGCCTTCTCGGCGTCAGTGGATATCAGCATCAACAGAATCTTGCTTATTTGGGCGTGG
This sequence comes from Eleutherodactylus coqui, assembly GCA_035609135.1. Lineage (NCBI taxonomy): Eukaryota > Metazoa > Chordata > Amphibia > Anura > Eleutherodactylidae > Eleutherodactylus > Eleutherodactylus coqui. The sequence goes on along the minus strand of CM069412.1, from coordinate 174,979,318 downwards.
TGTATGACGTGTATTGCTCGTGTGGTATTATGTTTCCCTTCCCTTCCTGTAACAAATCCCACTTGATCGGGTTCGATCAGTTTGGGTAGGTAGGGGGCTATTCTCTGGGCGATCAATTTCGCCCATAGTTTTATATCCGTGTTTAGTAGAGAGATAGGGCAGTAGTTACTGCATAGGGACGCATCTTTGCTTTCCTTGGGAATTAATGTGATATATGCCTCGAGGGATTACTTGGGAAGAGATGCACCAGTGAGGAGAGAATTGCAGAGTTTAATCAGGTAGGGAACAAGGGTTTTAGCGAACTTTTTGCAATACATAATTGGGAGCCCGTCTGGGCCTGGGCTTTTCCCATTGGGAATAGAGGTTAAAACTCTGGTGACCTCCTCCTCTGTGATTGGTAGCAGAATTCATGCGGCTTTGTCTTTGGATAGGCTTGGGATTTTCAAGTGGTTTAGGAATGTTAGGGTGGTGTCAGGAGTTGTGTTCGGGTCTGTCGGAAGGTTGTATAGTTTAGTGTAGTATGTTTCAAATTCTTTGGTCACTTCTTCATTAGCAGTCACCGCATTTCCTGAAGGGGTTTTTATTTTCGAAACAAAGGCTTTTTCTTTCTGTTTTTTAAATGAGCCTCGTCATCGCTTTTGAGCCTCTGTCTCCGTGAATATATATTTTGTATTTGGATGTGAGAAGTGTTTTTGCTATTTTTATGTTTAGGACTTGTTTGAGTTTATCTCTTGAGTCCCTTAGCTTTTTTAAGATGTCTTTGCTGGGTTTATCTTTATGTTGGGTTTCCAATTCAGTTATTTGGGAAAGGAGTTTGTTGGTTTCCTCGTTTCTTTGCCGTTTGACTTTGGTCCCTAATGATATTAATTCTCCTCTAGTGAAGGCTTTATGGGCCTCCCACAGTATGGGGGTAGATATCTCTTGTGAGTCATTATTTTTGAAATATTCCTCTAGTTTTTCTGTCAAGAGAGTACAATGTTCCCCACTGTTTATAAGTGTACAATTAAGGCGCCAACTCCAGTCTCTTCTCCGCAGGCTGTCCATTTTTACTGTAGTAGAGATAGGGGCGTGGTCGGACATAGTAATTGGACCTATGTCCGCTGCGCTAACTGCGTGAATATGTTTGCCCGAGATCAGGATATAATCTATTCTATGGTATGTGGAGTGTATATGGGAGAAGTACGAGTACTCTCTTACTCCTGGATTTAAAATTCTCCAGGTGTCTTGTAAGTTTAGATCTGATAAAAGGCATCTCAATCTGCGCAGCTGTTTCCTAGGGAGTGACTTAGAGCTAGAGGTAGTGTCTAGTGAGTGGTTTAGCGCCAGATTGAGGTCTCCGCCGACCACACACAGACCCACCGTGAATTTGGTGAGGACACGTGTTAGCCATGGGATTTGGTTTTTGTTTGGTGCGTATAGGTTGGCGAATGATATTTTACTCTGTGCTACTGTGCCTTTTAAAAAGATGTATCTATCTTGTGTGTCCAATTCTGTTTGCTCGAGGATATAGGGTACTTTTTTTTATCTATGGCAATTGATACCCCCCTGGAAGCCGAGGAATGTGTGCTATGAAACCATTGGTTAAATTTGAACGTGGGGAGGTAGGGGATTCGATTATGGCGGAAGTGGGTTTCTTGAAGAAACACCACTTCTGTTTTTAATTTTTTCAGTAATGCAAAGGATTGGGCTCTTTTTTGTGGGGTATTCCAGCCTCTTACGTTGAATGAGGTGATTTTAACTTCCGCCATGTTTTAGTTTCGGGGGATTCACTAATTTTTGTCGGGTCGCTTTCTCCCTCTCCATTTTGTTATGTGTGCTCTTGCCTAATAAACATACATAAAAACATTTAAGAACAATTAACACCACGTAAAGTGGCAAAGCGAGGAAATTTTAATTGTACGGGGGGGTGAGGGGGCCCTGCCTATAAAGGACCTGCGCCCGTTCCTCGGTCGGGCCCAGGAGTGGGACAGATCCCCATGGTTCCCCTCCCTCCTCGTATTGGCGGGGGGTGGTTGGGCGCTCGGACAACCACCGAGACCCCCTTAATGGATATTGCTATAATTATTGCTGGGGCCACCGGAGTGGTCCTAATTCAGTATTTGAGTAAATTAGTAACGGACCTATCTAGAACCTGGTCCCTAGGAATAAGGGATCTGATAAACTAGTTCAATAACAACAGTAACAGCATCAACAACATTGAAGGCAGTAACAGTTATATAAGAGAGGTGACCATATCGTGGGGTGGTATCGGGGTTAGACCCCGTTACCTGATCTTCTGTCCCCCGGGTGGGTTTTCTGTGGTCTCTCGGTCTTCTCTTCGGTGAGCGCTACCTGTCAAGGTGTCCAGTCAGCGAAGAATAAAGGCAGTGACAGTTGCAGGAAGAAAAAGAGGTGACTGTATTATAAGTTAGTATCGAACCTGGTATAAACTCAAGTCCCATGGGTGTGAGGTCCCCTAACCAGGTGTAGAGGCTGTTGCCTAAGCAGTGACAGTTCGGTGTCCAGTTCGTAAGTCTCTGGAGGTGGGGAGCTTATATCTTGGAATGTGGGTGGAACAACAGTAGGAGGGGGGAGGGTACTCCACAACCTGGTGTTGCTGAACGTGTACTTAAGCTCGAGTTCAATCCCCAGGGGTGGGGTGTCACTGAAGCCGGTTCAATGGCGGTGACAATAGTAGCAATAAGGTTGGTGGTCCCACTATGGTTCGGTACCTAACTGAATGTGGGTTCAAGTCCCGGCTATGTGGGAGCGCCAAAGCGCACAAGGTGACCCTTGCCTAGGTGGCAACAATTCTGTGTCTCTTTAACGAGTCCCTGTGAATAGGGTGGTTTTAGGCTGGGGTTGAGGGATAAACTGCAGTGGGGTGGGACCCCATTACCTGGTCTTTAAGTCCTGGAGAGAGGTTTCCGTGGTCCCTTGGTCATCTTCTTGATGTCTGTCACCTGTCGAGACGTCCCGCCAGCGGAGTCTGGAGTTTTATTTACCAACATCCTCAGAGGGAGGGCCGGGACGGGGGTGAAAGGAGGCAGTCACTCAGAGCGGCCTTCTACTTAGTAAGGAGGGAGCTAATTTCTATGCTCCTACCAATGGCCTTTTCTTGTGTCTCGGCGGTTTCAGGGTTCGTCCCAGTGTCCATCTTTCAGGTTTTTTCAGCGGAGGTAGCTGGTGTTGGATCTGGACGGGTAGCCACAATGGTATATCTAAGGGGGTCATCTCGACTTTCTCTCATGCTTTTCCAAGATCTTCTGGGGTTCTAATAATTATCTTTTGGCCGTCTTTATATGTGGAAAGGCCGAATAGGAAGAGCCATCTCACCGGTAGCTTTTCCATGCGCAGAGCCTCGGTCAGTGGCTTCAGTAGTCGTCTTTTTGCCAGGGTGCTAGGTGAAATGTCTTGGAATAGAAGAATAGTGTTGCTCTCGTAGATCACTTCTTTCATTTCTCTGGCACGTAGTAGGATAGCAGCGGTGTCTGTGTAACTTAGCAGTCCGCAGATTGCGTCCCTGGGTGGTTCTGATGGCGAGGGTCTGGGCCACAGGGCTCTGTGGCTGCGTTCAATAACTATTTTGTCTGCTCTTTCTTCTCCTAGTAGAGACTGGAAGATCTGTGTGGCCACTGAGTTTAGCGCCTCAGTAGCGATGGATTCTGGTAAGCCTCTAAAGTGTATGTTCTTTTGTCGGCTTCTGTTCTCCTGATCTTCTATTAGGACCATAGCTTGATTCCGGTGATCATGTTATGCCCTCATGTTTGCCTGTAGGGTTAGGTTGTGTTGTATCAATTTCTGCTGCGTGCTCTCCAAGTCCTCCATTCTATGCCCAATTTGTTTTACTTCTGATTTAATGTCCGCTAGTTCCTTCATAACTGGTGAGATGGAGTGTGCTAGTAGCTTCTTGAGGAAGGCACGAGATATCGGACCTCTATCTGTATCCTTGTTGCGTTCTGGGGTGACTAAGGCGCTATGTCAGAGTCCACTGAGATTTGTTCGGTGAAGCTTACTTGGTACGCTCTCTGTTTTTGTGCTGCTAGTGAGTTATGTTTCTTCTTTAGGTATTTGTCCATTTCTGCCTGATTTTTGCTGGGTCTTGGTGAATCTACGTGCTCCCTGTTCTTGTCCTTTCCAATTTTCACCATTTTTCTATTGGAGGCTTATTGTGTTCTGCCCCTTGTGTTATCTCTAAATAGTGCGATTTATCGTTGTCTCATCTGGTGTGTTGTTTTGTAGAAAGAGAAAATCGGGGGTCTCGGTGCTTCCCGTTACATTTTATTTGATTAAATTTCCATCTTTTCTGCTTGTTTTAGCAGCGGAATTAGTTTGGAGCTCCTCTTCAGGGAGTTCCGTAAAAATTAGAGCTAGGCTCTTTGTTTAAAACCCTTGCAGGCAGTTTGGTGTGTGAATGAGGAGAGGGGGGGTGGGGGGGTTATGCCTCTCTGTGTTGCTCTGTTAGCCTTGAGGTTTGCTGGCTTGTAGTGGGCCCCCTGGGCTGATGTGGGGGTTTCCCCCTGTGCACAGGGATCTCTCAGTCTCCCAGAAGGGCTCTGTTGCTCTTTAAGCGCAGGCCCACCCCCCTCTGATGGCTCTCACCTCTCCCCTCCGGCGCTTCTGCCTCCTCTCCTTGCCCTCAGCCTCCTGCAGACGAGCTCCGGTCACGGCTGTCTCCCGGCCGGGGATAACTACAGACTGGTGAGTAATCCAGCGGCCAGTTTCCGCTGCTACTTCCGGTCGGCCGAGGCCGGCACTTTAGCCCGGGGATCCGCCTGGTGGTGTAGGCTGCGGCGGTGTAGATGCCGCTAGGAGGCTCGGACTGGTCTCCTTTTAAAGCTCTCCTTTCTGCGGTGCCAGCGGTGCTGTTTTTAGCCCTGGATGGGGCCTCTAGTTAGCGGGGTCACTCTCCAAAGCGCTGCACACTCAGGAGCCTCTGAAATGGTGCCCGCTCCCGCTGCTGGCTAGGCCATGCCCCCCGACATAAACAAGTTAATGGAAAAGAAAGTTATTACGTTTTAAATCCTGGTAGTTGTAATTTCTTAACTGCATCACATTTAACATTCTTGCGCTAATGTAGTGCTGGGATCACGATTTAGGGTCATATGGTCCAACCCCCTGCTAAGTGCAGGAGACACTAAATCATCAAAAAGAGTTATTTATCCAGCCTTTGTTTGAACACTTCCATTGAAGGAGAACACGCCACCTCCCATGCTAACCTGTTCCACTCATTGGTCACCCTCACTGTCAGAAAGTTTTTTTTCTAATAATATCTAATTTGTGTCTCCTCCCTTTCAGTTTCATCCCATTGCTTCTAGTCTTTCCTTGTCCAGATGAGAATAGGGCTGATCCCTCTGCACTGTGACAGCCCTTCAGATATTTGTAGACAGCTACTGCTTAACCCAATTCCTTCCATTCTGTATGTGCTTTTTTCATTTTTCTTGCTCAGATGTAGGGCATTGTATTTCTCCTTGTTAAATACCATTCTGTTAGTCGCCACGCACTGTGCAAGCTTTTCTAGATCATTTTGAATACTCTCTCTCTTCCCTAGTGTTAGCTATCCCTAGTAGCTTTGTGTCGTCAGCAAATTTGATGTTTCCTATCAATTCCTTTTCAAGATCATTTATAAAAATGTTGACCAACACTGGGCCTAGGACAGATGGATGTGCAGCCATTTATGACCACTCATTGAGTACGATCACTCAGTCAGTTGTGAATCCACCTAACAGTTGCCTTGTCAATCTCATATTTGGTCTTTTTTTTTCCAATAAGTAGAGTATGAGAGTTGCTAAATGCTTTACTAAAGTGAAGATATACTTTATCCACCGCATTTCCCTGATCAGCCCAGTCGGTGACTCTGTCATAAAAGGAAATTAGATTCGTCTGGCATGACTGGTTTGTTAAAAACCCATGCTGGCTCTGGTTAATCACTTTATTTTTATTCAAGTACTTGCATACATGCTGTTTAATCATTTGTTCAAACATTTTTCCTGGTATAGGAGTCAGACTCACAGGCCTGTAGTTTTCTGGATCCACCTTCTTGTCTTTTTTAAAGACAGGGACATTTGCCCTTTTCCAATTTTTCTGGGACTTCTCCTGTTCTCCAGGAATTTTTAAATATTGTGGTGAGTGGTTCAGTAATTACCTCCGCTGTTTCCTTTAGTATCCTAGGATGTAATCCATCTGGACCTTGGGTCTTGAATTCATTTAAGTTAGCTATGTGTTCCCTCACCATCCCTCTGCTAACAGATAGCCTGCATTCTTTTATTCCCCCAATAGCACAGGAAAGATCAGTTGATGTTCCATCTACTTTCTGAGAGAAAACAGATACAAAATAGGAATTTAAAAGTTCAGCCTTCTCAACATCATGCTTAACCAATTCACCATTTTCATCTTGTAGGCATCCAATAGCATCTTTGACTTTTCTTTTGACATACCCCCAAAATCCTTTTTTATTGCTTTCAGTCTCTGTTGCAAGCCTCAATTAATTATAAGCTTTAGCTTTTCTGACACTTGCCCTACAGTTTCTGCAGACCGCATTATATTCTTCTTTAGATATTTCCTCCTCTTTCCATTTGATAAATATATTTTTCTTCATTTTTAACATGTGTGTAAGTTCTGTTCTTGCTCGAGCGAGCATTGCCTTTAGCGAGTATCTTCCCTGTTCGAGACGGAAGGTTCGGGTGCCGGCAGCGGGCACGGAGCTGCGGGGGAGAGCGGGGCGGAACGAAGGGGAGATCTCCATCTCCCTCTCTCCCTCCTGCTGACAGCCACTACTCACCGCTCCCCCGCGCCGGCACCCGAACCTTTTGTCTCGAGCGGGGGAGATACTCGCTAAAGGCAATGCTCGCTCGCGCAATTGCCTTTAGCGAGTATACTCGCTCATCTCTAATTGTTAACGATTGTGCTTTGAGAATCTGATTTCACAACATTTCCCAACCTTCTTGGCCATTTCTGTCCTTAAAACATCCAGCCATTGGATTCTTCCCTCTTTCTGAGTTCATTGAAATCTGCCTTTCTGAAATCTAACTCTGAGGTCTGAGTTTTCTCTGGTCTTCATCCCCTTTTTATCCAAAATTCAAGGATAGCATGATGACTGCCTCCTAAGGACCCAGCCACTCTTATTTCCTCCCTGTTGATAAGAAATAGGTCCAATATAGCAGATCCCCTTGTTTTCTCTTCTACCTCCTGGAAGATAAAGTTGTCAGCAAGATCGGATAAGAATTTGTTGGATCCATTACTTTTACCTGAGAGATTCCCAACAAATGTCTGGATCGGTATAATCTCCCATGATCACTAAGTTGTGCTTTTTGGAGAGCTTGGCCATCTGATGTAGAAAGAGTTCATACATATCTTCTGCTTGTCCAGGTGGCCTATAGTAAATGCCTACAATGGTGTCCTTTCTGCTCTCTTCTTGTATTCTTACCCAAACAGTTTCTACAGAACTACCATTCTCTGAAGCTGGAATCTCTGTGGAGATGAAGGTTTTCCTAACATACAACACCTCCTCCTCTTTTATTACCGGTAGGTCTCTTTCTTATAAATAAGTTGTATCCTTCAAGCCCTGTATTCCAATCATGTGTATCATCCCACCAAGTTTCTGTGATGCCTATGACATCATATTTTTCCTCCTGTGTTAGGAGCTCCAATTCTTCTTGTTTGTTTCCCATGCTCTGGACATTTGTATAAAACATTTTAGTTTGTGATCGGTGTCTCTTGCTCCTCTACTTGCTTTCTGAATTTTTTGTCTCTGTTGTTTCTTTACACTCCTAATAGCGAGGTACTTAAATATATATTTTTACCTGGCCTTTCACTTCCCTTCCCATATTGTTCTAGTTTTACTAATGAAACCACAGTAACGCCACAAAGAGGCCATTGTAGCTCTGTCGCAGACGACAGGGAGTCGCTTCAGATCACCTAAGCAGCCGCCTCTTTCACTGACACCCACCACAAGCAGCTGCAATTGGCGTTACATCCGACTACAGCTGACATGCACTGTCAATGCTGACTACGACATCAGCTAGTCCCCCTCCGACTCACTGTTGACCTCCTCATGATACAACTGGGGGGCTCCGATTGGTTGTCATGGTAATCCTGGGATGGCTGCCATTTATTCTGTCATATTAAACCCTGCCTGTTGCTTTGGGCTAACATTGGTGTATTGTCACTTTATTACATGCAAATTTTTCACATAATATGCATTTCCTAAAGGTCATTGGTTTCTATTCGGCCATTCACAGCTTCGAGAAGTGGGGAGCTCTACAAGTATCACGTTATTTCACACAGCAAACAATAAAGAGGACGTAAGGCCAGAATTGCACTTTTTGCTCATCACAAAATGCCTTTTTTTGCCTTAATAAAAGGGTTTTCAACTTTTTTAAAGTAGAACATTAAAAAAAATCTTCCGCCCCCTGGCGGTATCTCCCACAGGCCGTCTGTATCTAACGCCCCCTGTCGGTATCTCGCGCACGCATTGTGAATCTTGCACCCCCTGTCAGTATCTCGCACACACAATGTGAATCTTGCGCCCCCTGTCGGTATCTTGCGCACGCATTGTGAATCTTGCACCCCCTGTCGGTATCTCACGCACGCATTGTGAATCTTGCACCCCCTGTTGGTATCTCACGCACGCATTGTGAATCTTGCACCCCCTGTCGGTATCTCGCGCACGCATTGTGAATCTTGCACCCCCTGTTGGTATCTCACGCACGCATTGTGAATCTTGCACCCCCTGTCGGTATCTCGCGCACGCATTGTGAATCTTGCACCCCCTGTCCATAACTCGCGCACGCATTGTGAATCTTGCACCCCCTGTCCGTAACTCGCGCAAGCATTGTGAATCTTGCACCCCCTGTCCGTAACTCGCACACACATTGTGAATCTTGCGCCCCCTGTCGGTATCTCGCGCACGCATTGTGAATCTTGCACCCCCTGTCGGTATCTCACGCACGCATTGTGAATCTTGCACCCCCTGTTGGTATCTCACGCACGCATTGTGAATCTTGCACCCCCTGTCGGTATCTCGCGCACGCATTGTGAATCTTGCACCCCCTGTTGGTATCTCACGCACGCATTGTGAATCTTGCACCCCCTGTCGGTATCTCGCGCACGCATTGTGAATCTTGCACCCCCTGTCCATAACTCGCGCACGCATTGTGAATCTTGCACCCCCTGTCCGTAACTCGCGCAAGCATTGTGAATCTTGCACCCCCTGTCCATAACTCGCGCACGCATTGTGAATCTTGCACCCCCTGTCGGTATCTCACGCACGCATTGTGAATCTTGCACCCCCTGTCCGTAACTCGCGCACGCATTGTGAATCTTGCACCCCCTGTCGGTATCTCACGCACGCATTGTGAATCTTGCATCCCGTCGGTATCTCACACACACATTGTGAATCTTGCACCCCCTGTCGGTATCTCGCGCACGCATTGTGAATCTTGCACCCCGTCGGTATCTCACACACACATTGTGAATCTTGCACCCCCTGTCGGTATCTCACGCACGCATTGTGAATCTTGCACCCCCTGTCCATAACTCGCGCACGCATTGTGAATCTTGCACTCCCTGTCGGTATCTCACGCATGCATTGTGAATCTTGCACCCCCTGTCCATAACTCACGCACGCATTGTGAATCTTGCACCCCGTCGGTCTCAAGCACGCATTGCGAATCTTGCACCCCCTGTCGGTATCTCACGCACGCATTGTGAATCTTGCACCCCCTGTCGGTATCGGTATCTCACGCACGCATTGTGAATCTTGCACCCCCTGTCGGTATCTCACACACACATTGTGAATCTTGCACCCCCTGTCGGTATCTCACGCACGCATTGTGAATCTTGCACCCCCTGTCCGTAACTCGCGCACGCATTGTGAATCTTGCACCCCCTGTCGGTATCTCACGCACGCATTGTGAATCTTGCACCCCCTGTCGGTATCTCACGCACGCATTGTGAATCTTGCACCCCCTGTTGGTATCTCACGCACGCATTGTGAATCTTGCACCCCCTGTTGGTATCTCACGCACGCATTGTGAATCTTGCACCCCCTGTCGGTATCTCACGCACGCATTGTGAATCTTGCACCCCCTGTCGGTATCTCACACACACATTGTGAATCTTGCACCCCCTGTCGGTATCTCACGCACGCATTGTGAATCTTGCACCCCCTGTCCGTAACTCGCGCACGCATTGTGAATCTTGCACCCCCTGTCGGTATCTCACGCACGCATTGTGAATCTTGCATCCCCTGTCGGTATCTCACACACACATTGTGAATCTTGCACCCCCTGTCGGTATCTCACGCACGCATTGTGAATCTTGCATCCCCTGTCGGTATCTCACACACGCATTGTGAATCTTGCACCCCGTCAGTATCTCTCGCAGGCCACCTGTATCCCACGCCCCGTCGGTATCTCGCACTCGCATTGTGAATCTTGCACCCCGTCGGTATGTCGCGCACGCATTGTGAATCTTGCCCCCCCTGTCCGTAACTCGCGCACGCATTGTGAATCTTGCACCCCCTGTCGGTATCTCGCACACACATTGTGAATCTTGCACCCCGTCGGTATCTCGCGCACACATTGTGAATCTTGCACCCCCTGTCGGTATCTCGCGCACACATTGTGAATCTTGCACCCCCTGTCCGTAACTTGCGCACGCATTGTGAATCTTGCACCCCGTCGGTATCTCGCACACGCATTGTGAATCTTGCACCCTGTCGGTATCTCTTGCAGGCCGCCTGTATCTCCCGCCCCATCGGTATCTCGCACAAGCATTGTGAATCTTGCACACCCTGTCGGTATCTCCTGCAGGCCGCCTGTATCTCACGCCCCCTGTCGGTATCTCGCTCGCGCATTGTGAATCTTGCACCCCGTCGGTATCTCCTGCAGGCCGCCTGTATCTCACGCCCCGTCGGTATCTCGCTCGCGCATTGTGAATCTTGCACCCCCTGTCAGTATCCCCCGCAGACCGCCTGTATCTCACGCCCCCTGCCGGTATCTTGCACACGCATTGTGAATCTTGCACCCCCTGTCGGTATCCCCCGCAGGCCGCCTGTATCTCACGCCCCCTGTCGGTATCCCCCGCAGGCCGCCTGTATCTCACGCCCCCTGTCGGTATCCCCCGCAGGCCGCCTGTATCTCACACCCCCTGTCAGTATCCCCCGCAGGCCGCCTGTATCTCACGCCCCCTGCCGGTATCTTGCACACGCATTGTGAATCTTGCACCCCCTTGTCGGTATCCCCCGCAGGCCGCCTGTATCTCACGCCCCGTCGGCATCTCCTGCAGGCCGCCTGTATCCCACGCCCCCTGCCGGTATCTCGCTCGCGCATTGTGAATCTTGCACCCCCTTGTCGGTATCCCCCGCAGGCCGCCTGTATCTCACGCCCCGTCGGCATCTCCTGCAGGCCGCCTGTATCCCACGCCCCCTGCCGGTATCTCGCTCGCGCATTGTGAATCTTGCACCCCCTGTCAGTATCCCCCGCAGGCCGCCTGTATCTTACGCCCCCTGCCGGTATCTTGCACACGCATTGTGAATCTTGCACCCCCTGTCGGTATCCCCCGCAGGCCGCCTGTATCTCACGCCCCCTGTCGGTATCTTGCGCACGCATGAGGAATCTTTCATTCCCTGACAGCATTTCCCGCAGGCCATCAGTATCTGACGCAGGCCTCTGACGTCTCGCATCATCTTCAGCTCTCTTTCAAGCAGCATTAAGTTACTCACAGAAAAGATTTCTTAATAGAAATGTGTCTTTATTACTCCATTCTGTGCGGCCACAAAACGCATCATGAATCCTTCCCACCAGTCAGTATCTCGCGCAGGCCCTCGGTGCCTCCCGCATGCTGTTATCCGCCGTCATCCCCTTCCCCGTGTGCACACTGCCCCCTATGTATATGTGAGCGCACAACAGGGAGAGGACGGAGGGAGATGGGGAGGGCGTGAACACATCCCTGTCCTCCCCAACATGTACACGACCACTCGCTATCGGATCATACCAACTACAGGAGCACTGCGGGGGTGCCGGGATGTTCCACGTCAGCTCGTGCTGTCGTAGGCGGGCCCTGTGTGAGATGGTCACGTGAGGAGACAAGCAAGCGAGAACGTGTGTTCTTGTATTCAGCAGCCCCACCCCCTCCGCCGGCCGCCCCGCCCCGCCCCGCCTGCTGTCCCAGGCTGCGCCTCACTGTCTTGTTACTGAGGTGAGAGAGGCGGCACCGTCGAGACGGCAGGTGAGGGGCATCACGTGCGGCGGCGGGGGGCATCACGTGCGGCGGCGGGGGGGCACCGGACATACCGCGCTGATAAATCAGATTGTCAACACAGTGAAGCCTTCTCACATGGACGTCTGTACCGGAGCGCGCCCCCTCTATGTGATAGGTGTATGCTAGCAGTCTATCCGTGCATGACCGTGTATCTCAGCCTTGCCCTTTGGTATCTCGCTCTCCGTCCAGTATCTTTGGCACATTGTCTGTATCTCAGCCTTGCTGCTGGTATCTCGCGCTCGCAGTACGGTTTCTTGAGCTTGCCGGTATCTCGCGCTCGCCGTGTGTTACCTCAGCCTTGCTGGCGGTATCTCGCGCTCGCCGTGCGTTACCTCAGCCTTGCTGGCGGTATCTCGCGCTCGCCGTGCGTTACCTCAGCCTTGCTGGCGGTATCTCGCCGTGCGTTACCTCAGCCTTGCTGGCGGTATCTCGCGCTCGCCGTGCGTTACCTCAGCCTTGCTGGCGGTATCTCGCCGTGCGTTACCTCAGCCTTGCTGGCGGTATCTCGCCGTGCGTTACCTCAGCCTTGCTGGCGGTATCTCGCCGTGCGTTACCTCAGCCTTGCTGGCGGTATCTCGCCGTGCGTTACCTCAGCCTTGCTGGCGGTATCTCGCCGTGCGTTACCTCAGCCTTGCTGGCGGTATCTCGCCGTGCGTTACCTCAGCCTTGCTGGCGGTATCTCGCCGTGCGTTACCTCAGCCTTGCTGGCGGTATCTCGCCGTGCGTTACCTCAGCCTTGCTGGCGGTATCTCGCCGTGCGTTACCTCAGCCTTGCTGGCGGTATCTCGCCGTGCGTTACCTCAGCCTTGCTGGCGGTATCTCGCGCTCGCCGTGCGTTACCTCAGCCTTGCTGGCGGTATCTCGCGCTCGCCGTGCGTTACCTCAGCCTTTCTGGCGGTATCTCGCGCTCGCCGTGCGTTACCTCAGCCTTGCTGGCGGTATCTCGCGCTCGCCGTGCGTTACCTCAGCCTTTCTGGCGGTATCTCGCGCTCGCCGTGCGTTACCTCAGCCTTTCTGGCGGTATCTCGCGCTCGCCGTGCGTTACCTCAGCCTTGCTGGCGGTATCTCGCGCTCGCCGTGCGTTACCTCAGCCTTTCTGGCGGTATCTCGCGCTCGCCGTGCGTTACCTCAGCCTTGCTGCCCGTATCTCGCGCTTGGCATGCGGTTTCTTCAGCTCGCTGGTATCTTGCGCTCACTGTGTTACCTCAGCCTTGCTGCCAGTATCTCGCGCTTGGCATGCGGTTTCCTCAGCTCGCTGGTATCTTGCGCTCACTGTGTTACCTCAGCCTTGCTGCCCGTATCTCGCGCTTGGCATGCGGTTTCTTCAGCTCGCTGGTATCTTGCGCTCACTGTGTTACCTCAGCCTTGCTGCCAGTATCTTGCATGTAGATAAAGTTGACAAACTTATTCTTTAGAGTCGAAGTGTCGCCATCTTGTGTGCTGAGGAGGTATTATTGTCTGTGTATTCCTATGAATGCATAAAATACAACCGCACCATATCTGCTGCCTGAGGTCTCTCTTATAAGTATCTTGCACGTGGCGTACGTTTTTTCCGATCGGCGTGTGGTTTTTTTTTGTAATCGATCAGTTTTTATTACCACCTCAATGATTTTACAAAGAGTAACATTCCATAGCGAGTCGGTCATCAGACACTGGAGTTCGGAGCGCTTACTTACAATTACATCTTGTCATATCTTCACTGTAATGCATATTACATGGGAAAGAGTGAACGCCAGTTCTGGGAGTTCTTCTATAGGGGGGGGAGGGACATACGGGCAAGTTCAAACAAAAAGGAAACCCGGTACGCCAAGGACTCCACACAGCCGTGCCTTAATATGGCATTCCTTCTAAGAGTCAGAACGTTTTCACCAATGCCATGCTCAGACGCCGTTTGAACAGATTCCGCTAATGATGGCGGTTGTTCGCCATCGTCCAGCAATGAACAGTTTTGCTCCCAGCAGTATTGGCGTATCAATCGTTTGGTCGATGAGTTAATTTTCCATCCAGCAGTAGGAGGGCCGGGCCAGTGGGCTTTGGGACGTTTACCCCTCAGCTTGTTTAGCAGAGAAAATACTTGCGATTAGCAAACGCGACCAAAATATGTGTAAGAGCGACTCCTGCTGCTCGCATCCTCTCCAGCAGGGGGCATCAGCGACTAGGCACCAGGGTGTGAGATGGGATCTTGTCAGTCCCTTCAGATGTGCTTCATACTTGCACATCCGGTAGCTCAATCTGCCCACCCAAAAGTTTCTGTCCAGCTTTCGGTGATCTACTTCCAAATCTCCTTCCCAGTTTAGGAGCTGGCATTTCTACCCGGGCCTCAGGTTTCCTGCAGTAAGGTCGCAAAGAACCAGGTTTTGGCTTTATTAGCTTGTTGAGTTTTGGCGAGGCCCCGCACAGCGACGTCACGGGCCGGCACATGAAAGATCCGGAGCTGCGGGGCGCGGGTGAGTATGCGCTGCTCTCTGCGGGCACTCGGGCCGGGTCCCGCGGCGAGGTTTCTCGCTGCCGGATCCGACCCGGCCGTCTGCAGGCGGCCTTAGGTAACTCAATTCATTTACTAAGGACCAAAATGATTTGCTATTGTCATCAATAAATGGATTTGAGGTGTATTTTATGCCATTTTTAGACCAAGGGATTAATTTGATTCCTGGGATAAAATATTCTGGGGTGTCCATGGGAATCCTTTTTGTTATGTAGGACGTTATTTTATCGGAGGTTTGTACTAACTTATCCCAAGCCTCAATAGTTGCCTGCATAGGTAGAGAAAGGGAGGGGAAGCATGGCATTGGGTGTAAGGGACTGACATAGCGGTAGGGGGTTTGCATAAATCCTAGCAGTTAGAGGTTCAGATCCGACTAACTCTGCTTCCAGACTAGGCCAGCTGATCGAGGACTTTAAGCCAATCCTTGTCATGGTTCACAAAGTAAATGGCACAGCGATTTTCTTCAAGATTAGGAAGGTCAACTTCTCCTTGGGACTTGTGGAGAGCTATAACTGAAAGAGATATTCTAGGTGGCTTTCCAGCCCAGACATAATTGGTCACTTATTTTTGGAATTTTAACCTTATTGGCTGAGGGAGCGGTAATGGCTTGGGAAGTAATAGACTAGTTTCTGAAGGATCATCATCCAAGCCAGGGAACTTGTTTTTTATATATATCAAGTTCGCTTTGTAGATCTTTTAATAAGGGGAGGTAGTTTGTGGGGACCAAATCTGTCAGGGGGAGACTGATGTATTTTTAAATAAGGGATACTTTTTGTTTGTCACTGAAAAGGAAGTTCGTGTTGTAACTTTTTAATTCTTCACTTACATGTATACTCAAGATCTGTGATTTGGAAAAGTTTAGGCCTCATGGCCACGGGCGGGAGCCCCGCCGCGGGATTCCACGGATGTGTGCAGGTGGTCCGTCTCCTTGCATGTGGGCCGGCATGCCCCTTCCCCCCGCACATGCGCAGTGGAGACTTTTTTTTATTTTTTAAATCTCCTGCTTTCCCATTGTACCTGCAGCACACTCGGAGTGACAGTTCCGGGTGTGCCGCAGATCGGACGGCTTCTATTGGCTTCCCGAAATTCAGACTTATTTTATGTTGTCAAACGCTGGCATGTATCCCGTGGATGTGGGGATTCGATCTAATGTGTTCCGCTAAGGCCTCATGTCCACGGGGAAAATCAGGCCCGCTGCGGATTCTACATGGAGAATCTGCAGCGGGTCCCTCCTGCCCCGCGGACATGAGCACTGAAAATAGGAATTTAAAAGAATTTACCCATCCGGAGCGGTTCGGGAAAGTCTTCTCTTCCTCACGGCCGGATCTTCTTTTTCGGCCGGCGGATGAACTCGTCACGGCTGCGGCACGTCGCCGACGTGCCGCGCGCATGCGCCGGGCACATCCGCCGAGCCGAAGCAAGAAAGATGCGGCCGTGAGGAAGAGAAGACCTTCCCGGCCCACTCCGGATGGGTGAATTCTTTTAAATTCCTATTTTAGGTCTCCCGCGGATCCGGACGGCTTCCATAGGCTTCAATAGAAGCCCGCGGGAGCCGTCCCCGCGGGAGACCCGCACGAAAATGGAGCATGGTCCAGATTTTTTCATGCTCCATTTTTTTTTTTTAATCCCTTTTATTGACCATCCGCGGGTATTTATCTACCCGCGGGTGGTCAATGCATCCCTATGGGGTGCGGATCCGCGGGCAGGAGAAGAGTTAAAATCTGCTGCGGATTTTAATTCTTATTTTGCCCGTGGACATGAGGCCTAAGGGTTCTATCGCTAAAATAAAAATCAATGGGGAAAGTGGGCATCCCTGGTGAGTGCCATCTGTGCTATGAAGGATTCAGATAGTGTGCCATCAATTAGAACCCTGGCCGTAGGGAATGTGTATACAGTCCTGGTGACCGCCGTGGCCTCAAGCATCTCCCCAGGAAGTTTGCTTTGCAATATAGCCTGATTAAATGCAAGGGCCATGTGCGGTGCAAGGGTGGATGTAAATGGCTTATAGTACTTATTGGAAAAGCCATCTGACCCTGGAGATTTTTGAGATTTTAATATTTTAGTTGTCAAGTGTTTCTACTGCCAATATAGGTTCATTTAGGTATGCACTTTGGGTCTGTGAGTAAGAGGGAAGCTTCAGGTCCTGGAGGTGGGACAACATTTTTTGTGGGGTCGGCTGAGGATTGGAGCCGTCTTCTTTAAGTTATAGTCTTTCATAAAATTGGCAAAAAATCTTGGTTATCTGTTTTGTGTGGTAGACCTTTTCACCCCAGCTAGCTATGAATCAAACTTTTGCTTTTATTATTCTCTTTTTAGCTAGATTCGCCATCAGGTGGGAGGATTTATTAACTGAGGCATAATTAACTCAAGAGGATTTCTTTGCCCTATCAAAGTTTTCCATAAGGAGGGCACGCAATTCTTGTCTAAAGCAAAAGAGCTTTTCATGAGCGTCGCCTGAAGGAGAGTCCCAAAGCAACAACTCGGTGGAGGGGTGACTGTTCCGTTTTTATACATTTTAAGCCCTTTTAACTTTGAAAAAAAGAAAGTCCTGGAAAAACAGTCTTGGGATTATAGGGCGCCCCCCGGGGGGTTGGGGGGGGGCTGTGGGCTGCATAGTGCAAACACTCCAAGGTCCACAGCCAAGCTGAGCAGGGTGTGTGAATGATAAGAGGACACAGAGACTCCTGCTGGATTAATTAGTAAACTGGGTGCATACAGACCTGGGTGCATACAGACCTATGTCCAAGTGTGATACATGCGCCTAGTGGCAGCCAAGAATCCGAAATAGTGCTGACAGAGTCCCTACATGTAGGACATGCTGATGCAGAACTCCTACCTATAAGGAAAACAAAGGTCCCTTCTCCCCTGGATCGGCCTTCCAGAACAGAGGAGACCAGGAATAGGAATGCATGTGGTTTAACCCCTTAGTGACGGAGCTTTTTTGCTTTTTTCCATTTTTGTTTTTTCCTACTCCCTTTTAAAAAATCGTAGCTCCTTTATTTATCCATCGACGTCGCTGTATGAGGGCTTGTTTATTGCGGGATGAGTTGTATTTTTCAATGGCACTATTTATTGTACCATATAATTTACTGAAAAACTTTTAAAAAATTCTAAGCGGAGAGAAATGAAAAAAAAAACATTCCACCATCTTTTGGTGCGTCCTGTTTCTACGGCGCACAAACTGCAACAAAAACGACCTGATATTTGTATTCTATGGGTCAGTATGATTACTACGATACCAAACTTATATAGTATTGTTTTTGCTGTAGTACTTTAATTTTTTTTTTTAAGATATTTAATTTTTTTCAATTATTTTCTGCGGTCATTTTGTGCGCGCAATACCTTTTTGTTTTCCGTCGACGTAGTTGTGCAAGGGCTCATTTTTTGCGGGATGTCCTGTAGTTTCCAATAGTATCAATTTGGAATACATACGACTTTTTGATCGCTTTTTATTGCGTTTTTTCTGGGAGACAGGGTAACTAAAAAAAGGCATTTCTGGCGTTCTTTATTCTTTTTTTTTTTTTTTTTTTTTTTTTTGGACGACGTTCACCGTGCAGAAAAAATAATGCACTACTTTGATGGATCGGACTTTTACGGACGCGGAAATATCAAATACATATTTTTATTTTATGATTTAGATTTTTTAATAATAGATATGGCAAAAGGGGGGTGATTTAAACTTTTAGAACTTTTTTTTTTTTTTAACAATTAAAAAAACTTTATTGATTTTTTTTTTTTTTTTTTACTTTACTTTGCAGTCCCCCTGGGGGACTTTAACATGCGATGCTTTGATCGCTCCTGCAGTATGACGTAATGCTATAGCATTACGTCATACTGCTTTTTGACAGGCAGTCTATCAAGCCACCCTGTGTGGATGGCTTGATAGGCAGTCTGCTAAGGCAGCCCTGGGGCCATTCATTAGGCCCCCAGCTGCCATGACACCTGCACGGCTCCCCCGATCTCACCACGGGGGGGCCGCGCGGGATGCTGTTCGGGGGATTTAAATGCCGCTGTCAGAATTGACAGCGGCATTTAAAGGGTTAATAGCCGCGAACGGCCGAGCGCGGCTATTGCCCGCGGGTGTCAGCTGTAATAAACAGCTGGCGCCCGCGCTGTATGGAGGGAGATAGCGGCGCTACCTCCCTCCATACACGTCCTGCAACAGGACGTAGTTTTACGATAGCGCCGTCACTAAGGGGTTAATTGAAGAATGAGTTTTGTGGTAACGGCGACAGAGGGCGACGTGTAGATGGCTGCCTCTGACTCTCCTCTGGAGACCCACAGTGCACCATCAGTATTTGCCCACTGCTGAGCGGTGGCACATCTATACTCTCACACAAACAAGTATGTCTGTGACCCGATGGTTGGGGTAAGGCATCGTAGGGCACAGGTAGGGCCCTGCAGTTTGTACTCCCTTGCTGTATAACAACACATTCCGCAGGAGGATACGGTTACCTGGAAGGATGCTTAACCAGCAGCAGCACTGCTAACACTCTCAAATAGGCCCCTGCAAGACCCAATGTGCTAATGGACTTTTTTGGTCTCTGATGGGTCTTCTGTTCCACAAGTACTGGCTCTCTAGGCATTTCAGGCTGCGCTGCTGGGCCTATTGGCACTCATCCAGGAGGGAAAGTGCATGCCATATGGCACATGCCGCTCTAACTTAGAAAATGGTGTCTGCATGGTGCTCATATATCCAGTGGTCACTAGGGGGCAGAGCTGCTGCATCTGTTGGGCTAGTGATGCACAATGTTGCCTCCTCATCCTTGTCATAGAGGGTGTGAGGCTTCTAGCTGGCATTCCAAGGGTGCCATTAGTTCATTTCTCCAAGCTGATGAGCTAGTTAGATCGTACACTTACACGGGGACCACTATGGGGCCACGCTCACACATGCGGTCGACAGAACACCGCAATTTCATTTTAGTTTCCAGACTCGTGTTCATGCCTTCAGCAGCAGGTTTTAGTGCACCCCATTTTTGTGATGGGTGATAAGGAGCGCTAAATATGGTAAAATAGAGCACAGGGATAGTGAGCATCCTTTCCACACAGTCCCTGGAGCTCACAAGGCCCAGCTTAGGCTGCTTCTCAAACCGGGCTCAACAGCAATAGTAACTGGCTTTTTCTTGTAGTCCCTGGATTTTTGTTGCAGAAATGTTTCAAATTCACACCAAGTTTTTAGTCCTGTTTATGCACCAAAAGGGATAATTCACTGCGCCTCCCTTTCAGATTGAACTTTGCTAAAAGTTCACTTCAGCATAACCCCCTGGGAGCTGGTTGGTTTGCTGCACGCTAGTCCTGAACCCTGGTCTATAACACTGTCCTAAGAGCTGTAAAGGCTCCTATGGTGCGCTGTTATACTCCAGGGGGGTTGGGGAACTAATTTGGACTGAAAAAAATGTTTTGCAAAACTGCAGTTAAAGGGGTTGTCCCGCGCCGAAACGGGTTTTTTTTTTTTTTTCAATAGGTTCGGCGCGAGACAAACACAAGGGATGGGTTAAAAAAAAAACAAAACAGTTTAGTACTTACCCGAATCCCCGCGCTGCGGCGACTTCTTTCTTACCTTAGCAAGATGGCCGCCGGGATCTTCACCCACGGTGGACCGCAGGTCTTCTCCCATGGTGCACCGTGGGCTCTGTGCGGTCCATTGCCGATTCCAGCCTCCTGATTGGCTGGAATCGGCACACGTGACGGGGCGGAGCTACGAGGAGCCGCTCTCCGGCACGAGCGGCCCCATTCACCAGGGAGAAGACCGGACTGCGCAAGCGCGTCTAATCGTGCGATTAGACGCTGAAATTAGACGGCTCCATGGAGACGAGGACACCAGCAACGGAGCAGGTAAGTGAATAACTTCTGTATGGCTCATATTTAATGCACGATGTACATTACAAAGTGCATTAATATGGCCATACAGAAGTGTATAGACCCACTTGCTGCCGCGGGACAACCCCTTTAAGGGACTTCAAAAGAGAAGGCTTTAGAGACTCATTTCTGACAGCTTCAAAATGAGTGCGCAGTGCGGTCGGGCAGCAGTGAAAGCAAGTAGGACACTCTGCTGCATGGCGAGAGGTCTAACCAGTAGGAGAAGAGCGTGTGATCCTGCTGTCTAGAGGTCTGGTGAGACCACCTCTGAAGGCCTCATCTACAGCAAGACATTGATAAAATAGGACAAGTCCAAAGACAGCTGCAAAAATGGGGGAAGGTCTGGGGAACAAAGCGTATCAGGGAAGACTTCTGGATTTCTTCCTCTGAAGTTATGTGAAGGACCATGTATTTGCTGCTACAGTGAATGGCCCCCAGACCTGTGAGCCTGGTGATACAATTACTGCTGTAACAGTGGTCATGGTTGTGAGAACATGGCAAGGAATGGAGTACAGACCGGATGTTGTTCAGGCTACCACGTTCTTGTGTTGTAGTGTCCTGCTATCCTTTTAGCTCTGTGAACTGATAAAACGTGGGTGGGGGTTGTGGTGAGAGGAACGCGCTGCGCTCTTACGACTGTTCTAGAAGTTTGTAATCATGTGCGATTAGTTTTTAAATGAACAAAAGTGACAGATAAACGCGAGCCAATGTTTGTATGACAAATGAGAATCGTTCGCTTCTCATTCAGTTGCTGCAGGCATGTGTTACAGTATAGTAGTGTGCACAGGTACGCACAGCGCAGGTAGGTTACAATGCTAGTAGTGTGTACGGGTACGCACAGCGCGGGTAGGTTACAATGCTAGTAGTGTGTACGGGTACGCACGGTGTGGGACTCCCTGACCCTTCCTGGACGTAGTCCCAAAGGTGGACAGGTCTAGGCCGCCAACACTGACCCTACGCTGCCTAGTGGCAAGACGGGAAGGAACCGCCGTACCTACGCAGAAGACAAATTACTAGTACTGACAGGCTAGGCCGAAAGGCTAGACCAACATGACCGGAGAATTACAGAACACAGGCAGAGCTGGATCAAAACAAAGTAACTTCCCCTGGGGCAGGAACGCAGTCAGATACACCGGGAACGGAACGAACAACTAATAACTAGTAAAGACACAGCAGCTACTTTACTGCAGTAGCAGAACACCCGGCACAAACGGGGAATAGGTCAAAGAATGAGAGCCAGAACTCAGCAGGTCTGAGCAGCAGGACTGCTCAGGGATCACTGGAGAATAATCGGCACTCCCAGGCAGCAAGAGCTGGATCTTATAGGGAGTAGCTGATTGGCAGACAACCAGCACCCCTCTCAGACACTAGCAGGGTAATTAAAGGGGTTGTCTCGCGCCGAAACGTGTTTTTTTTTTTTTTTTTCCATAGGCCCCCCGTTCGGCGCAGGACAACCACAAGGGATGTGTTAAAAAAAAATTAAAAATACATATTACTTACCCGAATCCCCGCTCTGCGACGTCTTCATTCTTCTTTCTTCTTCCTTCACCAAGATGGCCGCCGGGATCTTCACCCATGATGCACCGCGGGTCCTTTACCATGGTGCACCGTGGGCTCTGTGCGGTCCATTGCCGATTCCAGCCTTCTGATTGGCTGGAATCGGCACACGTGATGGGGCGGAGCTACGCGATGATGCGTAGAAGGGGGCGGAGCCATAACACCGCTCGTGCCTGGACCTAGGAGAAGGGGAGAAGACCGCACAGCGCAAGCGCGTCTAAAAAAGCAAGAAGACATCAGAATTAGACGGATCCATGGAGACGGGGACGCCAGCAACGGAGCAGGTAAGTGAATAACTTCTGTATGGCTCATAATTAATGCACGATGTACATTACAAAGTGCATTAATATGGCCATACAGAAGTGCTGAACCCCACTTCTGCCGCGGGACAACCCTTTTAACCTAGACTAGAAGGCACAGGAGCTGTTAACCCTGGCTTGTCTGGAAAGAACCTACAGAAACAAGGTGTGCTGGCCAATAATTAACTATGTGCTGACTGAGACGTGACAGCATGAAAACGAATCCCACGCTTGGACTGGCTGTGCTGATTGTCGCATAGCGGATGAGAAAGACCTTTTACAGTTGAAACATTGCCTGCCTATTTCATGACTGGAACAGTAAAGTTTTGCTATATTTTTTACCACTTCTGCTGCCACAACCTGTATTTTCTTTTGGAGTCCATTCAAAAGAATGGGGTTCATATTTGTGCGTCTCGCAATGCGCGACAATTCTCGCGCGATTTTCTCGGCGGTGTGAAAGCGGCCTAATTCATATAAATGCAATACAGTTTCTGCCTTTGCCTTTTGAATTCACCCTATGTCCTACACCCACAGGCGTAACCCTTTCCTGTTTGTGACGCAGGTGGCGCTGTAACTGGATCTGGAGATGGCTACACAATTGTTTGAGGGTAAAGAACATGCATCGTCTTATCAAAAGTTTAGACTGTCTCCATCGCAAGAGATACAAGACATGATCCTCAGCTATCTGCATGAAAGAGTAAGGACGTCTCTAATTTGCTTTTTCAGGAGTGCTGTGTACTGACCCCTAGAACAGAGGAGCACATTATTTATGCCCCACAGGAAATGCCGAAAAATGTAAAAAAAAAAAAAATGTTTTACTTTTATTTTTCAGTCTCTTTTTAAAGTTGCTCCATAAATTTAAGGCTTGCATACACCTTAGTCAAAAGTCGTCCAAACACACCAATTTGTCTGACTGGACTACTTTTCTATGTGTATGGGGCATATTGAATCTTAACTCCTCCCCCCTACCTGAAGATAAACTGTTATAAAACACATGAACACTCTGCAAAACCGAGTGCATGTGTATGGGGGAGTCAGAAACTATGGCTGTATGGCCAACAAGCGTTCGGCGACAGCTATTCAAGGTATATGTGACACTAGAAAGCTCCATGTTTACAGCTAGCACAGGCTGACACGGGCTGTAGAAGTTTCCGCTCCACCTCTGCGGCTAACGACCCGCTTGTACATCTACTCTCATCACTTTAAAGAGACTGCAAGTGGCCTTCTTGTTAGTACATGGCTATGGAGGTGTTATGATCAGGTGCAAGTTCAGAGTCTCTTATTGCGACCAGCGCGGGACGATAGCTTGCACAGGGTGAAGCCAGAGGTCAGTGCACAGGTAGTGTAGTCGGGGTGAAGCCAGAGGTCGGTGCACAGGTAGTGTAGTCGGGGTGAAGCCAGAGGTCGGTGCACAGGTAGTGTAGTCGGGGTGAAGCCAGAGGTCGGTGCACAGGTAGTGTAGTCGGGGTGAAGCCAGAGGTCGGTGCACAGGTAGTGTAGTCGGGGTGAAGCCAGAGGTCGGTGCACAGGTAGTGTAGTCGGGGTGAAGCCAGAGGTCGGTGCACAGGTAGTGTAGTCGGGGTGAAGCCAGAGGTCGGTGCACAGGTAGTGTAGTCGGGGTGAAGCCAGAGGTCGGTGCACAGGTAGTGTAGTCGGGGTGAAGCCAGAGGTCGGTGCACAGGTAGTGTAGTCGGGGTGAAGCCAGAGGTCGGTGCACAGGTAGTGTAGTCGGGGTGAAGCCAGAGGTCGGTGCACAGGTAGTGTAGTCGGGGTGAAGCCAGAGGTCGGTGCACAGGTAGTGTAGTCGGGGTGAAGCCAGAGGTCGGTGCACAGGTAGTGTAGTCGGGGTGAAGCCAGAGGTCGGTGCACAGGTAGTGTAGTCGGGGTGAAGCCAGAGGTCGGTGC
Organism: Eleutherodactylus coqui; assembly: GCA_035609135.1. Taxonomy (NCBI): domain Eukaryota; kingdom Metazoa; phylum Chordata; class Amphibia; order Anura; family Eleutherodactylidae; genus Eleutherodactylus; species Eleutherodactylus coqui. Next base: position 174,954,970 of record CM069412.1, on the reverse strand, counting down.
ACAGGTAGTGTAGTCGGGGTGAAGCCAGAGGTCGGTGCACTGGTAGTGTAGTCGGGGTGAAGCCAGAGGACGGTGCACAGGTAGTGTAGTCGGGGTGAAGCCAGAGGTCGGTACACGGGTAGTATTGGTTGTGGTACAGAAGGAGGAGTCAGGTAGTGTAGTCATTGCAAGCCAGAGGTTGGTACACGGGTAGTATCAGTTGTGGTATAGAAGGAGCAGACAGGTAGTGTAGTCAGGGTAAGCCGGACGTCGGTACGCAGAAAGAGCAATTGTAGCAAGAGGAGCAGGGAGGTAGGGGGATAGCTGTCTAGGCTGAATAGCTCTCCGCCTGGAGCATGGGAGTTCCCAGGTTTGAACCCTGACAGACGGCCAGCTTGCCTGAGCTACATTTAACAGCATTTAGAGAGATGCTTTACAACAGCCTCATGGGCCCTTCACACAGATCAGGAAGTGACAGGCTAGTGTTAGTGGTCAGTGTACAGGAGGGGAGCTGTGACATCTATTGTGAATGGTGGGGTCCTGTGTTATCTACATATAGGCTTCACCTCTCAGTGTAATCCTGCCTGTGATGTCAGTGAGATGCAAACTTTCCTCTACAGATCAGGAAGCACCAGACTGGTATCAGGCTTTGTGGTCAGTGTGCAGGGATGGGGGGAGGTGAGCTGTGACATCACTTATTGTGAATGGTAGTTCTCTACAGATCAGGAAGCATCAGACTAGTATCAGGCCCTGTGCTAAGTGTGAACAAGGCAGGATTTTAGGATTGTTTTTTTTAATATAGATTCTCATGGAAAATAGAAAAAATCACTAAACTCTATTCTAAAGACGCCTACAGTTTTTTCTTGCACCACACTTTGACCTCTTTCCGTGACCTTTGGTGGATGATTTTGGTGTCATTAGATTTGTGACGTCCTCACCACCGTAAAATCATAAAATGTGAGTTTGATACATTGAGTGACCTGTCAAGCCGGGTCAAGGTTCCTATGTTAAGTCTAGTGGCGCCGCTGAGCTTCTGCCAACAGAGCCACTAGGGAGAGTCAAGCATTGTTAAGTTGTGTTCATGCCGTGTTTCCCCTACCAGGCTCAGTCCAGGTCCTTCCCAACGCGGTTCCCGCAGTCCTCTGCCAGCCATACAGGATCACTTCTTGGTTACTGGATTCATAAATCCCGCCTTCACGCAATGGCTGTGATTGGTTCTTTGAGCTCTACATTGATTGGCTGAGCCGCCAAAAGAACCAATCGCAGCCATCGCGTGGATGCGGGATATGGGAATCCCGTAACCAAGAAGTGGTGATGTATGGGCGGCCGAGGACTGAGAGAGCGACCTCGATCGAGCCTGCTGGGTAATGTATTCCTATTTTTTATTTGTTTTCTATGTAGTATGACTAGGACTTATTTGAGGGGTAGGGCTTATATTTCAAGCCTCCCCAAAAATCCCCAAAAAATCAGGATAGGGCTTATTTTCGGGGAAACACAGTATCAAATGCTTACCAGTTTGACTGTTGCCATGTGCTGAAAACCGACAGTTCAGTTATGTTGGCGTAGCAAATATCGCGTCAGTCTAGTTACTTAAATACGTAAGGGCTTATGTCCACAGGAGTGTTTCCAACGCGTAGTGTGTGTTGTTTCACTGGGTCAGTGAAAGCCACTGCAGTTTCGTTGATCTGTGCACAGTGGCGTATGGGCGCTGCGTATCGTTATGCAGGAAAAATAAATCGCAGCATGCTCTTTCTCAGCGTTTGTACGCAGCGTGAGCGCTGTACACTTTCATACACAGATATGTAGAAAAATAAGTCACACTGCGCATGTCTGCGTCCGTGTGATCTCTGTTGGCACAGCGTATGGCTGCTGAATGTGTAAAACGCTGTGAGGAGACCCGCAGGGTTCTATGTATGCAGCGGTAAGCAATTAGCCCCAACAGAAGTGTGGTTTGTTTTTTTGTTTTTTTGTTTTTTTTTTGGAATAGGTCATTTTCTGATGACACTTTCCCTTTAAGTAAACTTAGAGTCTGTTAAGGCAGCAGTCCTTGTTAAATGTTAATGCAGTCCTTAACTCTTGCTCACGACCTTAAGGTTGCGGGTTCAATCCCCGCATGGTTCAGGGAGCTGGCTCAAGGTTGACTCAGCCTTCCATCCATCCGAGGTTGGTTAAATATTTATTACCCCCCCAGTTTGTTGGGTGGTAATAAATAAATTACCTGAAATCGCTGTGGAATAAGTTGGCGCTGTACAAATAACAAGATTTATTACTATTTGGCCTGTGTGTATGTGAAGCAATTTATTCTTGCCATGGAGCCCACCATAAAACCCATGTGCCTCCGTAATGAGGTTCCGAAGCTGTAGCTCGCTCTATGAAAATGAGAAAAGAGCTTTTGACTTATGAGCTGCCAGGTAACCACACCCCTTTTTCTCTTGATAGGTTGCCGACTCCCCCATCTGTCCGGAGAAAGGGGTGCAGTTAACCCAACTACTCCTAATGATTGACCAGATGACTCTTTGCTCATTTGCATGTGGAAGGCTATACCATTAGGAGGGTACACGGTCTTGTTACAATAAGGGCGTTACAATTTGGTCTTTAGGGTGAGAGATTTCCTTTAAAGGGGTTGTCCCGCGCAGAAACGTTTTTTTTTTTTTTTTTCAATAGCCCCCCCGTCCGGCGCGAGACAAACCCGATGCAGGGATAAAAAAAAAAAAACGGGTAGTACTTACCCGAATCCCAGCGCTCCGGTGACTTCTTACTTACCTTGTGAAGATGGCCGCCGGGATCTTCACCCTCGGTGGACCGCAGGTCTTCTGTGCGGTCCATTGCCGATTCCAACCTCCTGATTGGCTGGAATCGGCACACGTGACGGGGCGGAGCTACGAGGAGCCGCTCTCTGGCACGAGCGGCCCCATTCACCAGGGAGAAGACCGGACTGCGCAAGCGCGTCTAATCAGGCGATTAGACGCTGAAGATTAGACGGCACCATGGCGACGGGGACGCTAGCAACGGAACAGGTAAGTGAATAACTTCTGTATGGCTCATATTTAATGCACGATGTATATTACAAAGTGCATTAATATGGCCATACAGAAGTGTATACCCCCACTTTGTTTCGCGGGACAACCCCTTTAAGGGCTTATTCAAGTATGTGGGCGGACCTGCATTTGTCAGTGTGTGGGTGTGCACGGCCCATGTAGCAGCGCGCTGTCCTCTGGGATACACTGCCGCATGCGCTCGGTTATACCCTAACATTTTCTTCTGGATCAGCAGGAAGTACTGGGAAGCCTTTCTATCCGTTTGCTGACCTCTCTGCCTGTCATTCTCCATCCTGCCAAGTTTTACTATTTTCTGTCGACTGGGCGTTGTTCTAGTAGTTTATCTGCTGGTCACAGTGATTAACATCCTGTACTGTTGTGTTTGCCGAGGATTTCGTGCCAGTCACTGACTACATTCATAGCCGTACTTTTTGTTTGCCTTGTCACAAGATTATGCTGCCCTGTTTAATGGCAACATAAAGGGGTTGTAAAGTACTGAAAGGCCATCAATCCTGAATGAATCTAATATCTAATCTAATAATAGGGCTTTTGGGTGGCAGCTGTTTGCTGGGTCTGTGTGTTCATACAATGAGATGATTTCTCACTTCAGTGGCCAGATTTGGTATTACAGGCCAAATTCCCATTCTCTTCAATGCGAGCTGGGCCTGCAATACCAAATCCGGCCACTGCAGTGAGAACAGAGCTGTCTGCTTGCTGCATAATCAGCTCAGTACACAATTACACTGGCCCGGTGAATCGCTAATTGGTGGGGGTCCTTGGCAATCTACTGTTGACGAGCCATCCTGCTGATAGGCCACCAATAGATAACAACCCCTTTAACTGCAGTAAGAAAAAAAAGTATTTGGGTAGATTTACTAATCTGACCTTGTCAGAAAGGGCACCAAATACATTTTTGGTGTCACATCAAATGTTAGACCCATTTATGAAGTAAATGCAACAAAAAGAATACTCCACTGTGCCTCACTTGGCATAAAGGGGCACTGTTTAGTGGGAAAGGCAACATGGCTTAAAGTAGGCTTCATTTTAGTGCTATAATTTAGAGTTAACTTGCCAACCAATGGGTGGTATAAAAGTGGAACAAAAGTGCCTAAATATTCGCAAAACGTATCGCGGTGGCTAATGCTGGATGATGTGTTTGCCGTATTTTAGACTGCTGCTCTGTTTATATGGTCTCGGACTCCCCATCCTATAAAACCCACCTTTTTTGCATCCATAAAAATCAGTTTTTCCCATCTCTAAAATCCAAAAAGCTTTATTCATGCCCTAAAACATCAAACTTGAACGCTCTACAAACAATGGGAACTCGGCGCCAAGCCACCAATATGTGGCAACACTAATCTACAAATTGTAAACGTAATGAGTCTCTCAACAAGTCCGCATGTTACTTCTATTGTACGAAGAATACAGTACAAGTCTACAACTTAGTGCCGGAGGACAACGTGGCCGACTCGTTTCCCCCAGCTTCGTTATGGAGTAATCATAGGAGTATGTTGGGGGGAGGCTCCTGTAGTGAGCCCATGGGGTGGAAGAAAGGCCCAGAAGCCTGAGGAGCAGCTTGGCTGCTACCGGACTCCAGGCCATACCAAGAATAATAGGCCTGATGGCACAGGTAGTGCATGAAGAAGATAGGCAAGGTGGAAATTGAAGAAGGACCCACATGTCCGATGGATTCAAACTTTCAATTTTTTTCTAAGTCTTGGGACACAAGATCTTACAGCATTTATCTGGCAGTCCTCTGGAATAGAAGGTGCGACCAGACCGGTGGGAAGGCAGATGCTGGGTTCTCAATGCACTCTAGATTTGGATGCCAGGTTCTGCGGTTCGATATCATGCAATTGGAACCACCACTCTGCTATTCTCCTATCTCAACTAGTGTCCCTACTGCTGCTTATTGCTGCAGGGTGCACTGAACTCTTCCAGGGCCACATAGCTTCCTTATGTAGAGCAGAAGGTCCTGGTGTCTCACAACCTATCCGAAAACAAACAGTACAACTTAAAGGGGTTGTCCCACGCCGAAACGTTTTTTTTTTTTTATTCAATAGGCGGGGGGTTCGGCGCGCGACAAACCCAAGGGATGGGTTAAAAAAAAAAAAGTTTATTACTTACCCGAATCCCCGCGCTGCGGCGACTTCTTTCTTCTTTTACCAAGATGGCCGCCGGGATCTTCACCCACGATGCACCGCGGGTCTTCTCCCATGGTGCACCGTGGGCTCTGTGCGGTCCATTGCCGATTCCAGCCTCCTGATTGGCTGGAATCGGCACACGTGATGGGGCGGAGCTACGAGGACCAGCTCTCCGTCACGAGCGGCCCCATTCACCAGGGAGAAGACCGGACTGCGCAAGCGCGTCTAAAAACGCCAGAAGACCGAATTTAGTCGGAGCCATGGAGATGAGGACGCTAGCAACAGAGCAGGTAAGTGAATAACTTCTGTATGGCTCATAATTAATGCACGATGTATATTACAAAGTGCATTAATATGGCCATACAGAAGTGTATAACCCCACTTGATTTCACGAGACAACCCCTTTAATTTAGGATTAAAGTACAGAGATGAGTGACAGAATAACAACTTGTAGCCAAACCCCACAAATTAATTGGCTCCGTTATGTACCAAACACACATAAGTGAAAGGTGGGGTTATCCGCTTACGGTTTTGTGGCTTAGTTTTAGACCCCCCGGTTCGCAGTAAAAACTTCGCTCCATGTGCAAAAAGGTATAGTAGAGCAGTAAAGTCTGGTCAGGGTACTTGACTCGATTTTGTCCATGGTGCCGGCCGCAACTCTATACTGGGAAACCCGTTTGTAATATGGGTAACTGCAGCAAACGGGACTCTGCTCCATGTTGTGTTGCAGTAACAGCTGCTCTTGTTCTGGTGGGCCTTACTTCAAGTCTTATTAACGGAACACATGCAACTCTAGAGTCTCTCTGGCGGAATTGGGAAGCACTTAGACGCCGGTGATATGCTTCCTTCAGCCCTTGTAGGGACAATGTCTACTGGACTGGCCTCTGGTCCTGTTCCATTCTTGCTCAGTGCGACACCTGGGGAAACCACGCCACACAATGGCTGCTCGCCTCCCCTCATAGCTCCCAAACCCACTGACGAAATCCTACTCTGTGCGGGAAATAACGGATCCGGACCCTCGTTACGTCGCACACCACTATCTTCCACCATAAACCTCATGTCCCAAACATAATATGGCTGCACAATTAATGGAAAATTATATCATGTAGTTACACATCACTACAATATAAAGCAAATAACATAAATAGCCGGACACACAGACTTTTGGCCGAGGTGGGTGTGCGGACACACAGACTTCTGGCCGAGGTGGGTGTGCGGACACACAGACTTCTGGCCGAGGTGGGTGTGCGGACACACAGACTTCTGGCCGAGGTGGGTGTGCGGACACACAGACTTCTGGCCGAGGTGGGTGGGCGGACACACAGACTTCTGGCCGAGGTGGGTGGGCGGACACACAGACTTCTGGCCGAGGTGGGTGGGCGGACACACAGACTTCTGGCCGAGGTGGGTGGGCGGACACACAGACTTCTGGCCGAGGTGGGTGGGCGGACACACAGACTTCTGGCCGAGGTGGGTGGGCGGACACACAGACTTCTGGCCTAGGTGGGTGGGCGGACACACAGACTTCTGGCCGAGGTGGGTGGGCGGACACACAGACTTCTGGCCGAGGTGGGTGGGCGGACACACAGACTTCTGGCCGAGGTGGGTGGGCGGACACACAGACTTCTGGCCGAGGTGGGTGGGCGGACACACAGACTTCTGGCCGAGGTGGGTGGGCGGACACACAGACTTCTGGCCGAGGTGGGTGGGCGGACACACAGACTTCTGGCCGAGGTGGGTGGGCGGACACACAGACTTCTGGCCGAGGTGGGTGGGCGGACACACAGACTTCTGGCCGAGGTGGGTGGGCGGACACACAGACTTCTGGCCGAGGTGGGTGGGCGGACACACAGACTTCTGGCCGAGGTGGGTGGGCGGACACACAGACTTCTGGCCGAGGTGGGCGGGCGGACACACAGACTTCTGGCCGAGGTGGGCGGGCGGACACACAGACTTCTGGCCGAGGTGGGCGGGCGGACACACAGACTTCTGGCGGAGGTGGGCGGGCGGACACACAGACTTCTGGCGGAGGTGGATGCAAGAGTGCACTTTGGGGGGGGACTGTGGGAGGGCATTGTGGCGGGTAACACTGGACGGGGGAACTGTGGTGGGGGGTGCACTGTGGATGGGCATGTGTGTGGTGGGGGCACTGAGGGGGTGTACTGTGGAGGGCACTGTGGGGAGGTCATTGTGGGGGGGTGCACTGTGTGGGCACTGAAGGGGGACTGGGGGGGCAGAGTGGAGGGGGCACTGAGGGGGGCATGTGTGTGGGCACTGGAGGGGGCATGTGTGTGTGGCCACTGTGAGGAGGGGGGGGGCGTGTGTGTCATGCTTGGTGCTACTTTCACTTTCATTAAGCAAAGGATCGTGATCCTGTGCTTATTGAAAGTGCTGCTACAGATCACGATCTCCTGCTACTGCTGTGACAGCTGTAGCAGGAGATTCCTTCATCTCCCCAGCATGTCCCCTCGTTACTGGACACTGGGACACTGCTGTCAGTGACGAGGGGACATGCCGGGGAGATGAAGGAATCTCCTGCTAACAGCTGTCACAGCTCTAGCAGGAGATCGCACTGCTCTCCCTGCCCTCTCATTGCTTCGACTGGAGCTGGCCGGCTGCCGGCTCCATTCAAAGCAGTGAAGCGTGCGTCTCCATGACGCTGGTCCTCCAGTCATGTGACCGGCATCATCGGGAGCGCGCACGCTGAGGAGAGAGAGGCAGCAGTGCATGATGGGAACTACCCAGTGGCGTCATCTTTAAAAAGTTCAGGCAAACTTTTTATAAGGGGAAGAAAAGGAATAAAAAGGTGAGGAAAATATCGTTTTTTATGTGAAAGGCTGTTGTATGTGATGCTTCTCCACTACAGGGCATTCATGGGGGAAAAAAAATTAGTTTGGGGGGCGGGACAACCCCTTTAAGCCCTGTTTAGATGGAAGGATCATTCAGTAAAAACTATCAAACAAGCGAAGATAATCATTCGTTTAAACCCTGGCAGATGACGATGAACGAGAATCTTGAGGTTCTCAGTCATCCAGTTTTAGCCGGCTTGGGCAGTTCTCACGCAGTTTAATTACTGATCGATCGTAGAAATGTAAAACACTAAAACAACTAGTGTGCGACAGCTACGCAATTCTCAACAAGAATTTGTGGAGTTTAAGCAGTCTGCACGAGCACAGACCAGCATGATGACGTCATCGGCACGTTCACTTCAAACAGTCTGCACGAGCACAGACCAGCGTGATGACGTCACCGGCACGTTCACTCCAAACAGTCTGCACGAGCATAGACCAGCATGATGACGTCATCGGCACGTTCACTCCAAACAGTCTGCACGAGCACAGACCAGCATGATGACGTCATCGGCACGTTCACTCCAAACAGTCTGCACGAGCACAGACCAGCATGATGACGTCATCGGCACGTTCACTCCAAACAGTCTGCACGAGCACAGACCAGCGTGATGACGTCACCGGCACGTTCACTCCAAACAGTCTGCACGAGCATAGACCAGCATGATGACGTCACCGGCACGTTCACTCCAAACAGTCTGCACGAGCATAGACCAGCATGATGACGTCATTGGCACGTTCACTCCAAACAGTCTGCACGAGCACAGACCAGCGTGATGACGTCACCGGCACGTTCTCTCTGTCCATCCAGAATTGTAAGAATGATAAGAGAATAACTTGTCGCAGAAAATTATCAATTAAATTTAACTTTGCTACATCAATAATTTTTTAGAATTCTCATCAGATTTATGTGAAGTTGAATTCTTAAACTGTATGGCTTACATAATCTTTTGTCAATTTTCTAAGAAGTATGCCTTCTGCCTTCCCAGTTAAACGAACCTTATGAACTTGCCGTGGATGTTGGTTGTGGAACGGGACAAAGCACAAAATTTCTGGCTCCACACTTCAGAAAGGTTTTGGGAACGGACATTAGTGAAGCCCAAATCGAGGAGGCCAACAAAGCACTTAAACTTCCAAACACAACTTTCAGGTGCGGACTTTTAACATTGGGAGGGTTCATTGCTATGGTCATAGTTGTATTTGGAGTAAAGCACTATGAAATAAACATCACATTGCAGAAATGTTGAGTTCAATCACATTTATTCAACCCCCATTGCAGATTAGGTTTAACCCCTTAATGACGCGGCCATTTTTCTTTTTCCATTTTCGTTTTTTCCTCCCCCCTTTAAAAAAATCATAACTCTTTTATTTATCCATCCACGTCACTGTATGAGGGCTTGTTTTTTGCGGGATGAGTTGTATTTTTCAATGGTGCTATTTAAAGTACCATATAATGTACTGAAAAACTTTTAAAAAATTCTAAGTGGAGTAAAATGGAAAAAAAACGACATTTTGCCATCTTTTAGTACGTCTTGCTTCTACGGCGCACAAATGGCAACAAAAACGACATGATAACTTTATTCTATGGGTCGGTACGATTACTACGATGCCAAACTTGTTTAGGTTTTTTTTTACTATACTCCTCTTTTTTTTTTTTAAAAGACATAAAATTTTTTTCAATTATTTTCTGTTGTCATTTTGTGCGCGCGATAACTTTTTTATTTTTCCGTCGACGTAGTTGAGCAAGGTTTCATTTTTTGAGGGATGTCCTGTAGTTTCTGATAGTACCATTTTGGAATACATATGACTTTTTGATCGCTTTTTGTTGCGTTTTTTCTTGGAGACAGGGTAACTAAAAAAGTGCATTTCTGGCGTTCTTCATTTTTTGTTTCGGACGACGTTCACCGTGCGGGAAAAATTATGTGCTACTTTGATAGATCGGACTTTTACGGACGCGGCGATATCAAATACATATTTTTAATTTATTATTTAGATTTTTTAATAATAGATATGGCAAAAGGGGGGTGATTTAAACTTTTACAACTTTTTTTTTTTTTCAATTAAAAAAAAACTTTATTGATTCTTTTTTTTACTTTACTTTGAAGTCCCCCTGGGGGACTTTAAGATGCGATGCTTTGATCGCTCCTGCAGTATGACGTAATGCTATAGCATTACGTCATACTGCTTTTTGACAGGCAGCCTATGAAGCCACCCCACGGGGACGGCTTGATAGGCAGTCTGCTAAGGCAGCCCTGGGGCCTTTCATTAGGCCCCCGGCTGCCATGATACGTGCATGGCTCCCCCGATCTCACCGCGGGGGGGCCGCGCGGGACCCCCGAACATCGTTCGGGGGATTTAAATGCCGCTGTCAGAATTGACAGCGGCGTTTAAATGGTTAATAGCCGCGATCGGCCGCGCGGCCGCTCGCGGCTATTGCCCGCGGGTGTCAGCTGTTATAAACAGCTGATGCCCGCACTGTATGAAGAGAGGTTGCCACGCAACCTCTCTTCATACATACCCCGACGCTCCATGACGTACCAGGTACGTCATTGGTCGTTAAGGGGTTAATTGCCAAATTTACAAATTTCCAGCATTTTTTTTTTGGCAAGCAAACTATTATAGTAAGCTCAAACAAAGGCTGGCCAAATATTTGTCTGGGATGATTTAGTGATCCTGCACTGAGCAGGATGACCCTGGAGGTCCCTTCCAACTCTACCATTCTGTGATTCTAGTAGCTCCGCACAATGAATATAATAAGTGGGCAGGCGTTGAGTATCCTTAACGGCACACTGGGTGAATGCCCTGCAGATGGAGCATGAAGCTGAAAGTGGTGGTCCGCGTTTCATGGTCCCCCCAGGAGTTGGAACACATTCATCCATATCGGTCTCCTTCTCAACACCCTCCTTACCCCCCTCCTTCTCTTTCTCACCTCTTCATACCACCTTTCAACACCCTTCACATTGGCACAGATATCTGTATGTAATAAAATCTGACCTCCATACAGCGGTGCATGTGGTAAATGTCAAAATGCTGTCCTAAAACTCATATGTCTAGGGGAGCGCAGCCACATGGTTGTTGACGGTCCTCCAGGCCTAGGCTGCCTCGTGGCTGAGGCCGCGCAATCAGAAGCCAAGCAAGGTCCTGCACAAACATTGGGCCAACCTGCTGGCTGCCTTTCGCCTCCTCAATCTCACACGTATCTTGCCTGGCCCATATAATGAACCCGGTAGTGCAGGGCTTCCTAGCACAGCTTTCATGTTACCTCAGCAGTATAATATATAACACCCAATCACAGCGCAGCTTTTATGTTACCTCAGCAGAAAGACAAATAACAACTAATCACAGCGCAACTTTTATTCTGCCTCAGCAATATAAAAAATAGCAACCAATCACAGCGCAGCATTCATTTTACCTCAGCGGCATAATATATAGCAACCAATCGAGTTGGGACCCATTAGCTTTTCCTATTTATGACATAATCAATGCTCGTGCCAAATTTCAAGTTTTTATGACATCGGGAAGTGAGAGAATTAGATTCCGTACATAAAATTTTGGACGCTAATTCTTTTGCACATAGAATTGAATAATCGAGTTGAGACCCATTAACTTTTCCTATTTATGACATAATCAATGCCTGTGCCAAATTTCAAGTTTCTATGACATTGGGAAGAAAGAGAAATAGATTCCGTATGTAAAATTTGGACGCTAATTCTTTGGCACTTAGAATTGACTAATTCCTAAACAATTAGCCAAGTTAACTGCTGGAAAAGGCCAGGAAACTGTGATTGCACTTTTTGTTTTCACACCCAGCTGCCTCTCGTCTGGTGGAGTTGCAGCAACAGTTTGGGCTACCACCCAACTGTCTCATCCGTGACATGCCTACACGGTGGAATTCCACATTGCATATGTTGCAGAGGCTAAGCCATTAGCAGAGAGCGATCATGGAGTACCAGATGGTGTATAGAGATCGGTCACTTGACACCTGTGGAGTGGTTGCAAATCAGACGTTTGTGCCGTTTTAGCCTGCTTTGAGGAAGCAACCAAAATGGTCAGTCGTGATGACACACTGATCAGTATGACATCCTTGTTGTCTGCCTGCTGAAACAGACACTACAGGGCCTCAGGGACTATGATGTGCTGTTCTCGTCACAGTAGGGAGTAGCTACGCAACATTCCTTCCTTCCATCCATCACTATCCCCAGCTATTCTACGCGAATGGTGCGACCAGCCGGAGGACACTCTTTATCCTAACCTAGTAGCATAGTATGTTTGGCTGAATGAAGACAATGTCCATCTAGTTTAGCCTGTTTCAACCCTTTGTTAATCCAGAGGAAGGCAAAAAACCTGAAGAAGCAGAAGCTAATTATCCCATTCTGCATAAAAATTCCTTCCCGACTCCATAATGGCAGTCAGAATAATCCCTGGATCAACCTTTGATAGTTCCTACCTAAATGTAAGACCCAGAAGTACAAACCCGCTGGTCACCTATTGTCTATATCCTGCAATATCATTGCGCTCTAGAAAGACATCTAGCCCCTTATTAAACTCCTCTGTGGATTTTGCCATCACTATGTCCTCAGGCAGAGAGTTCCACAGTCTCACTGCTCTTACAGTAAAGAACCCCCTTCTGTGTTGGTGATGAAACCTGCTTTCTTCTAGACTTAGCGGATGCCCTTTTGTTACCGTCGCAGTCCTGGGTATAAACAGACCAAGGCACTTTGAGGTATATGACTGCTTTTATGCTTAAATGCTTGTAGAAGGACCATCACATAGCCCACATCAAAATATCAGAATATTTCTGGGTGGCCACTCTCCTTCATCTCTGCTACAAGTCAAAAATGGCAGATCTCACAGGGCAGTGCAGAAGGACCTCAAAATGCAGCACTATCGGGACAGACTGTTCAGCAGCTTAAGCACAGCATTTCCCCATGGCTCTGGGCATGCATCTGCAATAGATTGCAGCTCTGCAGCTCATGGCGGACGAGTAGAAAGCTGCTGCAGCATCGTCATCACCAGTGGCAGGGGAAGTCTAAAACAGGTGGGGCATAATTTCTTCAGCTTGTCTCAGCCTGTAGCAAAAGCCCAGGATAGGGCTGACAAATAGCACTTATCCATGATGGACCAACAGTATGTCAGCTCCTGCGTGGCCCCGTTGACCTATGGGTATCCAAGCTAGATGAGTGGCCAGAGCTTTCATAACATGCTTTAGAGGTGCTTGCCTGCCTACCCCCTGCCAGCTGGGGGTGTAATAGCTGACAGACACATCCGCCTATCTACAGACAATGTGGATTGCCTGATATTTATAAGAATGAACCATGCATGGAATTCACTTGACCTCTGTATCCCAAGACAGATTCCACGGGTGTGTTAGCACGCTGGCAATGTTTACTCACATGTGACGGAGCATAGATTTATATCAAAGACTACATGTACCCTCAAGGTGGTAGTGGTGATGGCTGTGGTGATGGTATTGCTACTCCCCTTCTCCTTCACCAAGTTTTTACTCCCCCTCCCAAAACAAAAATGTTTTAAACCGCTTGTAGCTCTACAGCTGTTCCCTGGAGCAGGCTCGTGCTTGGCTGCTCTGTTCATCTGGAAGAATTTCTTTTTATAATATCTACTAGCTTACCCGTCGCGCGTTGCTGCGAAGATAGACAGACAGACAGACATTCATTTGTTTTTATATATCTAGATAACAACCAATCACAGAGCTGCTTTCATGTTACCTCAGCTTTATAATATATAACACCCAATCATAGCGCAGCTTTCATGTTACCTCAACTTTATAATATATAACAACCAATCACAGTGCAACTTTTATTCTGCCTCAGCAATATAAAAAAAAAGAGCAACCAATCACAGCACAGCTTTCATTTTACCTCAGCATTCTCAATATCCAGCAATTGTCTTGTGAAACGTTCGGCGGATGCATCATTTTGTAGTTGAACACTCATCCCGTTGCTCGTAATGCCTTTTGCTTTTGTGCTTGAGATGGAAATCAAATGATCTTTGTCTGGGGGGCATAACTGTCGACGATGCTCGCACGCGCGCCACCTATCGTAGGATAGTTGTACTATGCCAGTAATCTTCCCAGGAGTGTACTCGGCAACTTCCCAAAGTCTCATGGCGATTGGATAAATGGTGTAGTAATGCATAAAAGACAGACAGACATTCATTTATATATATATATGACATCAGGAAGTGAGAGAATTAGATTTCGGACATAAAATTTGGACGCTAATTCTTTTGAGCTTAGAATTGAATAATCGAGTTGGGACCCTTTAACTTTTCCTATTTCTGACATAATCAATGCTCGTGCCAAAGTACATCGGGAAGTGAGAGAATTAGATTCCGTACATAAAATGTGGATGCTAATTCTTTGGCGCTTAGAATTGAATAATCGAGTTGGGACCCATTAACTTTTCCTATTTATGGCATAATCAATGCTCTTGCCAAATTTCATGTTTCTACAACATCGGGAAGTGAGAGAATTAGTGGCAATGATGAAAATCGAACGATCTACGTGGGGGGCGTAACTGTCGACGACGCTCGCACGCACGCCATTTATCATAGCATAAATGTACTATGCCTATAATCTTCCCAGGAGTGTACTCAACAACTTCCCAAAGTTTCATGGCGATCGGATGAATGGTGTAGTAGCGCATAAAGGACAAACAGACAGACACACACACGCACGCATACAGACACACACGCATACATTCAATTTTTATATATATACTAGCTTACCCGTCGCGAGTTGCTGCGAAGAAAGACAGACAGATATACATTCGTTTTTATATATCTAGATAACAACCAATTGCAGCGCAGCTTACATGTTACCTTAACTTTATAATAAATAACTCCCAATCACAGCGCAGCTTTCATGTTACCTCAGCAGTATAATATATAACACCCAATCACAGCACAGCTTTTGTTACCTCAGCAGAAAGAGAAATAACAACCAATCACAGCGCAACTTTTATTCTGCCTCAGCAATATAAAAAATAGCAACCAATCACAGCGCAGCATTCATTTTACCTCAGCGGTATAATATATAGCAACCAATCGAGTTGGGACCCATTAGCTTTTCCTACTTATGACATAATCAATGCTCGTGCCAAATTTCAAGTTTTTATGACATCGGGAAGTGAGAGAATTAGATTCCGTACATAAAATTTTGGACGCTAATTCTTTGGTGCTTAGAATTGAATAATCGAGTTGGGATCCATTAACTTTTCCTATTTATGATATAATCAATGCCTGTGCCAAATTTCAAGTTTCTATGACATTGGGAAGAAAGAGAAATAGATTTCGTACATAAAATTTGGACGCTAATTCTTTGGCGCTTAGAATTTAATAATCGAGTTGGGACCCATTAACTTATCCTATTTATGACATAATCAATGCTCGTGCCAAATTTCAAGTTTCTATTACATTGGAAAGTGAGAAAATTAGATTCCATACGTAAAATTTGGACGCCAGTTTTTTTGCGCTAGAATTGAATAATCTATGTGCAAAAGAATTAGCGTCCAAATTTTACATACAGAATCTAATTCTCTCACTTCCCAATGTCATAGAAACTTGAAATTTGGCACGAGCATTGATTATGTCATAAATAGGAAAAGCTAATAGAATTGAATAATCGAGTTGGGACCCATTAGCTTTTCCTATTTATGACATAATCAATGCCCGTGCCAAATTTCAAGTTTCTATGACATTGGGAAGTGAGAAAATTAGATTCCGTACGTACAATTTGGACGCTAATTCTTTTGCGCTTTGAATTGAATAATCGAGTTGGGACCTAAGCGCAAAAGAATTAGCGTCCAAATTGTACGTACGGAATCTAATTTTCTCACTTCCCAATGTCATAGAAACTTGAAATTTGGCACGAGCATTGATTATGTCATAAATAGGAAAAGCTAATAGGTCCCAACTCAATTATTCAATTCTAAGCGCAAAAGAATTAGCGTCCAAATTTTACGTACGGAATCAAATTCTCTCACTTCCTGATATATATAAATGAATGAATGTATGTCTGTCTGTCTGTCCTTTATGCATTACTACACCATTCATCCGATCGCCATGAAACTTTGGAAAGTTGTTATGTACACTCCTGGGAAGATTACTGGCATAGTACATCTACCCTACGATAGGTGGCGCGCGTGCGAGCGTCGTCGGCAGTTATGCCCCCCAGACAAAGATCGTTTGATTTCCATCTCAAGCACGAAAGCAAAAGGCATTACGAGCAACGGGATGCGTGTTCAACTACAAAATGATGCATCCGCCGAACGTTTCGCAAGACAATTGCTGGATATTGAGAATGCTGAGCTAAAATGAAAGCTGTGCTGTGATTGGTTGCTATATATAATACCGCAGAGGTAACATGAAAGCTGCGCTGTGATAGGTTGCTATTTGTTATACTGCTGAGGCAACATGAAAGCTGCGCTGTGATTGGTTGTTATCTAGATATATAAAAACGAATGTATGTATGTCTGGTTTTCCTGATGTGTGGTGTGTGTCCCCAATCAATTTGGTGGCCTTTGGCTACATTGGGGACCTTATGGAGGGCAAACTAATGAACATGATTTTTATTCCCACTGGCTTTGAGTCCGAATGTCTCGAAATATCAGCCTGATACTGACATAAACCGATTATTCCACTAAACACTAATTACTGTATTTAAATTCTTGTTTAAATGCTTTTTTTGCAAATGGTAGAAAGTTTGTAAATTTGGGAAATAATCCTAATTTTCAATGGTGGGGTTTGAATAATTTTGATTGAGACTGCGTGTGTAATGTGACGGAAAAGGACAAGACTAATCGGATTGGAGATGACAAGTGTGATGATGTCGTCCAGCATAATCATATCTGTCTACACATCCCATCTTCTGTCTTCATCCACCCAACCAGCACACATGAAACCGCGCAGAGAGCCAAAGTCTATTGCTCTACCAGAAATGCAGAATGTTCAAACATTGCAGTATTTCATTACCCGGATCCTACCAACACCCTTATTATATTGTCCGCTCTAGTGAGTCACTATAACATGTCCTTCTTATAGAGCGCTGCCAGCGGAGCAGGTTCCAGTGGAGGATGCCTCTGTAGATCTACTCATCGCGTGTGCTGCTGTCCATTGGTTCGAAATTGGAAAGTTTCTGAAAGAGGTAAACTGAAAATATTGTATAGCAAAGAAAAAGGACTGTCCTTGATTTCTTTCAGGAAACCATAGCTTATATATTATACGTACTGAGATAAGTCTGCCATAGAAACACAAGATTAATATCTGCACTGCTCTCCTGCTGTAAGGAAATCTTTAGTACGATAACCTTTATGGAAGATTACTATACTGCAGGCATTTGCTTCAGATTGACTTTCTGTTCAACTGCTTTTTATGAACATCTACACACATGCCCCCCCGCTTAGTGAGACGAAGGATGGCTCAACAACTGAGACCCAAGTACAGTATCCATGCCAATGTTGGGGAGAAAATAGTGCAAAAAGTAAAATATAAGCCCTCTCCCGAAAATGAGGTTAAAAAAAAACTAAGCAAGCAATACTCGCCTAGCTGCAGGCATCTGTGTACCTTGTGCTGGTCTCTGGTGCTGTGGCAGGCTACAGTCGTCAGCGCTGACAAGATTCTCTTCTGGTGACGGGGCTTTGAATAACCCGCCTCCGGTAAGAAAGCACTTGGATTGTATCGAGTGTCAGCCAATCACAGCCGGTGCTCGATCATTCGCAGCCATTCAGTGAATGACATCACTAAATGGCTATGATTGGTTCATCGAGCGCCGGCTCTCATTGGCTGGTGCTCAATCCATTCACAGCACTTATCGGAGGCGGGGTATTCCAAGGCCCCTCGCCAGAAGAGAATCGTTTCAGTGCTGAGAACAGCAGCCTGCAACAGGGCCAGAGACCAGCACAAGGGACACAGGCGCTGGCGGCTAAGTGAGTATTGCTTTTTTTACCTTATTGCTTATACTCACCTAGCCGATGGCATTTGTGTCCCTCGCGCTGGTCCCCGCGCTGCTGCAGGCTGCAGTCCTCAGCGCTGACAGGATTCCCTTCTCCTGGTAACGGGGCTTTGAATACCCAGCCTCCACTAAGCGCCTTGATTGGATCGAGCGCCGGCCAATCTGAGCCGGTGCTCGAAGAACCAATCACAGCGCTTACCGGAGGCTGGGTATACAAAGCCCTGTGACCAAGAGAAGAGAATCCTGTCAGGGCTGAGGACTGCAGCCTACAGCAGGATGGGGACCAGCATGAGCGACACAGACGCCGGCAGCTGGTTAAGTATAAGACACACTCCGAAAATAAGACACTGTGCCTCTTTTGAGGCATAAATTTATATAAGGCAGTGTCTTATTTTCAGGGAAACACGGTAGTAAGGTTGACAAGACATATGCCCATCCAGTTCAGCCTATCCTTCAAATGTTGATCCAGAGGAAGGCAAAAAAAAAAAACAATGAGGTAGAAGCCAATTTTCCTACTAGAAGGGAAAAACATTTTCCCTCCAATTTGGCAATCGGAATAATCCTTGGATCACTGACCCTTCTGAGTAATCAGTGATATAACATGTAATATTGTAACACTCTAGAAAGACGTCCAGGACCCTCATATATCGTATCACCGCATCCTCAGGAGAGAGTTCCATAGTCTCGCCACTCTTACAGTAAAGAGCCCCCTTCTATGTTGTGTAGAAACCTTCTTTCCTCTAGATGTAGAGTGTGCCCCCTTGTTACACTCCTGGGTATAATAGATGATGGGAGAGATCTCTGTACTAACTCCTAATATATCTATACATAGTTATTAGAGCATCCCCTTGTTACAGTCCTGGGTATAATAGATGATGGGAGAGATCTCTGTACTGACTCCTAATATATCTATACATAGTTATTAGAATGCACCCTTGTTACAGTCCTGGGTATAATAGATGATGGGAGAGATCTCTGTAGTAACATACATACTGTAGTAATATAGTATGTTAGGCTGAATGCAGACAATGTCCATCCAGTTCAGCCGTCTACCCCTCCCCCTTGTTGATAAGGAGGAAGCCAAAAAAACCCCCAATGAGGCAAATGCCAATTTAGCTCATTTGGAGGAAAAAATTCCTTTCCGACTCCATAATGGCAGTCGAATAATTCATGGATCAACCTTTTATAGTTCCTACTTAAATGTAAGACCCAGAACACCAACCCGCTGGTCACCTAATGTCTATATCCTATAATATCATTGCGCTCTAAAAAGACATCTAGTCCCCTCTTCAACTCCTGTACTGATTTTGCAATCCCCACGTCCTCAGGCAGAGAGTTTCACAGTCTCACTGCTCTTACAGTAAAAAAAACACCTCTCTGTTAGTGATGAAACCTGCTTTCCTCTAGATGTAGAGGATGCCCTTTTGTTACCTTTGCAGTCCTGGGTATAAATAGATCATGGGAGAGATCCTTGTATTGTCCCCTAATGTATTTATACATACCCTGTTTCCCTGAAAATAAGACATAGCATGATTTTCCAGAATTTTTGAGGATGCAAAATGATTTTTCAGGCTTTTTGAGGATGCTTGAAATATAAGCCCTACTCCAAAATTAAGCCCTGCTAACAGTTAATGAAAAAAGTCAATTTAAATAGTGTCCAGGCAGCTATACATGTAAAAAAGTTAAAGCTTTTTGAACAAAAATTAAT
Source organism: Eleutherodactylus coqui (assembly GCA_035609135.1). Classification (NCBI taxonomy): domain Eukaryota; kingdom Metazoa; phylum Chordata; class Amphibia; order Anura; family Eleutherodactylidae; genus Eleutherodactylus; species Eleutherodactylus coqui. The sequence goes on along the minus strand of CM069412.1, from coordinate 174,935,282 downwards.
ATAAGACTTTGTCTTATTTTCGGGGAAACACGGTAGTTATTTGGTCGCCTCTTTACCCTGGAAAAAAGACTGTTGTTAATCCCAATTTTGATGCCTCTCTGGGTATTCCAGCCCTCTCATTCTGTTTATTAATTTTGTTGCCCTTCTTTGGACCCCTTGAAGTGCTTCAACATCTTTCCTGAGCACCGGTGTCCAGAACTGCGCACAGTATTCCATGTGGGGCCTGACAAGTGCCTTATATAGTGGGAGGATAATGTTCTTGGCCCTATACCTCTTTTCGTTCTAAAATATTTTATTATGACATAGGTGACAAAACATAATTAACAATAATATATAGCTGTATAACTGACAGGTTAAGGTCTATAAAAGGAAATTTGACAGCATATCTCTTCTGCCAGTGGATCCCGAAAAGCATCCAAAGAGTACACCCATGTCACAGATTTTCAGATAAATCAAAAAATATAATGGAACGCAAAGTAAAATAGATAAACACAGGTAGGAAAGGGAAATCTAGGGAAGGGAAAGGTGGGAAGGGACATCTGAGCCTCAAAGGAGGTTGGAAAAGAGAAATCAACCCTGCTGAGTAGAAATGTTGGCTATCTTTGATATTCTCCCATGTGAGGCTGAGGGAACCAGGATCAAGCCCAAAGATAGCTTTGACTGTGCCATACCTGAACCTAATGACAACCATTCTTCCATTCTGGGAGATGACCTAAATTCCATCCATAGCTGCCATACCACATAAAATGCATTAAGATCTTGGTCCTCCTCAGCTCTCATCTCTTCATAACGCACCAGTGTGTTGCTTGCCTCCACCCACTGAACTCTGGTTGGGGAAATGTTAGTTCTCCACAATCTTGGGATGATCTGCCTAATGGCCTGGACAAAGAATCATAACAAACCCCTCTTTACCTTTGCTATGGACCCTGGAAACATAGACAACAAAGCCATTTCGCCGGTGAGAACAATGGGAGCTCCACATATCCTGTTGTTCAGGGCCAAGACATTTGACCACAAAGCTGCCACCGGGGGACAATCCCACCATATGTGACTCATACTACCCCTACTCCCAGAGCACCTCCAGCATATGGGGGAGGCTTGGGAAAACATTCTATGTAGGCGCTTCGGTGTCCTGTACCATCAATACAATATCTTAAAGTTAAGTTCCTGGAGTCTAAAATACCCTGTCCCCTTGTGTGCTAGAGTGATAGCTTTTTGCCACTGGTCCCGGGGAAGGTGCCGACCCAGCTCCCTTTCCCAAGCCCCAACATACTCCGGGGGTTCGTCCCCCACCTCTCGAGACAGCAGCATCCTAAATAGGTACGATATTTGGTGTTTAGGAGTATCTAGGGAGGTGCAAATTACCTCGAAGGGTGAAAGGTGTTTAACTAAACCTGCATTGGGTTCAGGGAATCCAAAGCCCCCCACAGCTGAAAATATCTCAGCCATTCTCCTGGAGGAATCAGAGTTCCCTCAAAGAATTCCACCAGAGGCCTCAGCCCACCAGGTCCGAGAACATCCCTCAAACGTGGAATAGGGTCCGAGTGCATAGACAGTAGATGCATACTGTATTCAAAGGCCTTAAATTGTGGATTACCTAGAAGCAGGGTGAGAGGTCCGGGGATAGACCAATGAACTCTGTGTGGCAAAGCATATCCAAGCGGACCTTAGTTGCGAAAGTAAAGGGGACAAATTAAGAGACTCGTCAGTGCGCGCCCCCCCCCCCCCCCCCTTCCCGGGCTAACCTATTATATTCTATTTCAACCCAAAGCTTGTTCGCTCGATGTTTGAACAAGTTCCATACGCAATTTGCAATGTTAGCTTTGTAGTATAGGGAGAAATCGGAAAGACTAAGTCTCCCCAAGTCCTTCGTCTGGGTGAAGATATTAAATTTTAATTTAGGCCTGTGGCCTATACCTCTTTTATTGCACCCCAAGACTTTATTTGCCTTTGCAGCAGCTGACTGGCATTGATTGCTCCAATTAAGTGTACAGTCCACTAGTACCCCCAGGTCTTCTTCCATCTCACTTTTTTCTAGCCTTACCCCATTTAGTGTATATTGGTGACACCCGTTTCTTCTGCCGATGTGCATAACCTTACATTTATTAGTATTGAACTTCATTTGCCATTTTTCTACCCAAGCCCCCAACTTATCTAGATCCATTTGCAGCCATATGTTGTCCTCCTTTGTATTTACCTTGTGTAATATCAATATTCTACTGTGCAGTCCCTCTATCAGGTTGTTGATAAATATACTGAACAGAATGGGGCCTAGTACTGAACCCTTTGGCACCTCACTAGCAACGGTGGCCCAATCAGAGTATGAACCATTTATTACCACCCTCTGCTTTCTATCACCGAGCCAGTTTTTTACCCAACTACGGACATTTACTCTCAGTCCGTCCTGTCTCATTTTATATATCAGTCTATTATGCGGCACGGTGCCAAATGCTTTAGAAAAATCAAGATCAACGAGATCCATAGACTCTCCCAGATCTAGCCTAGGACTTTCTTAATTGTAGAAGCTGATCAAATTGGTCTGACATGATCGACCCCTCATGAACCCATGCTGATGAGCAGTTATACCGTTGTCTTTCTTGAGGTATTTCAGGATAGAATCTCTCAGAAAACTGTCAAATATTTTTCCAACTGTTGAAGTGAGACTTACCGGCCTGTAGTTACCAGGCTCTCTTCTTGACCCCTTTTGTTGTATTAGAACTATACATCCCCCCCCCCCTCCCCCCGCATCATCTTCTATGATTTCTCTTGTATTTGTTAAACAGCCAGTGCTGTCATTGCAAATCATTGTATGTACTGTTTATATGATTGAAAAATAGTTTGGGGTTATTTTTGCTCTTTGACGATCAGTTTTTCTGCCTCCTCCTTTGTAGTTTTTTTCTTTTCCTTACATAATTTCTTCTTTTCCGTGTATGTTTTTAGCGCTTCTTCACTTTCCTCTTGTTTTAATAATTGAACTGCTTTCTTTTTTCACTTATTGCCCCCCTTGCAGTCTTGTTGAGCCACATTGTTTTCTTTGTAGTATTTTTATTTTTAAAGGGTATGAACTGCTCACATGAGGTAATCAGGATTGTTTTTATCTTCTCCCATTTGTCGCCTGTACCTCTATTTTTAAGTACGCTATCCCAATTAATGTTACCGATAGTAGTTCTTAGGTGATCAAATTTAGCTTTACTAAAGATTAGTTTTTTTTCCACTCCCTGATAAGGCTTCTTATTGAATAACAGCTGGAAATAAACTATATTGTGGTCACTGTTTCCCAAGTATCCCTCAACCTGCACCCTCGTGATTCTGTCCAGTTTGTTAGTTAATAAGTAGTCCAGGATGGCCTTCCCTCTAGTTGGCTCCCGCACAATTTGGGTAAGATAGTTATCTTTAAAGGGGTTGTCTCGCGGCAACAAGTGGGGTTATACACTTCTGTATGGCCATATTAATGCACTTTGTAATATACATTGTGCATTAAATATGAGCCATACAGAAGTTATTCACTTACCTGCTCCGTTGCTGGCGTCCCCGTCGCCATGGTTCCGTCTAAATTCGGTGTCTTCTTGCTTTTTTAGACGCGCTTGCGCAGATGTATCTTCTCCCTTCGGCTGGTCTCAGAAGCATCGGCGTTTTGGCTCCGCCCCCTCGTACGCGTCATCGCGTAGCTCCGCCCCATGACGTATGTTGGTTCCAGCCTCCTGATTGTGGCAGGGCATTTCATATACCAACACCTTCTTCTTGGCACTGGAGGATTACCTTTGTATCACTACCCTCGTGGGTCAGGTAGTGAGCTGATCATTCACTGTTTTGTATATCCATCCATGTGTTTAATAAATCCAAAGATATGGCTCATAATCTGAAAATAGGAAAAAAGCAGCTCAGACGGTGAATGCATCTTTTAAAATGGACAAACAGTAGATATATTCACGGGGGCTCGCCTGATGGTGGTTTTCAATAGGCATAACCCTATATAAAATCTGTGCTGAACGGAAAGTTGTTGGTGTGAACCACCCCCAGAGGCTGGTAATAAATGGTTCGTACTCGGATTGGACCACAGTCGCTAGTGTGGTGCCACAGGGTTCAGTATTGGGCCCCATTCTGTTCAATATATTTAGCAACGACCTGATAGAAGGACTGTATAGTAAAATATTAATATTTGCAGATGATACAAAATGTAGCGGGGAATAAATCGAATTGCATACCTAACACAGGAGGAAGTGCAGAGTCGGTTAAGGAGGATTAAAATCGATAAATCGCCGGGTCCAGATGAAATACACCCAAGGGAACTAAGTGATGTGACAGCTAGACCACTATTTATTATATTTATGTACACTATCAAGACTGGAGTTGTACCTCTGGATTGGTGCATTGCCAACGTGGTTCCAATTTACAAAAAGAAGTCCAAAAGTGAGCCTGGTAACTACAGGCCAGTAAGTCTTACTTCAACAAGTGGAAAAATATTCAAGGGGTTTCTGAAAGTCATCCTAGAATACCTCAAGTAGAACAATGGAATGACTCCTCCTCAGCATGGGTTCATGAGGGATCGATCATGTCAGACAAATCTGATCAGCTTCTACGATGAAGTAAGCTCTAGGCTGGACCTGGGAGTGTCTATTGATCTCGTATATCTGGACTTCTCTAAAGCATTTGACACCGTGCCACATAATAGGCTGATATATAAAATAAGGCAGCTCGGACTGGGTGAAAACGCGTATCTGGGTAAAGAACTGGCGCAGATATAGAATACAGAGGGTGGTAATAAATGGCTCATACTCCGATTGGGCCACCGTTGCTAGCGGGGTGCCACAGGGTTCAGTATTAGGCCCCATTCTGTTCAATATATTTATCAATGATCTGATAGAGGGGCTGCACAGTAAAATATCAATATTTGCAGATGACACAAAATTATATAATACAACGGAGGACAATGTGCGGCTGCAAAAGGACCGAGATAAGCTGAGGGCTTGGGTAGAAAAATGGCAAATGAAGTTCAATGTGGATAACTGTAAGGTTCCGCACATGGGCAGGAGAAATGGATGTCACCAATATACACTAAATGGGGTACTGCTAGGGAAAAGTGATATGGAAAAGACCTGGGGGTACTAGTGGATTGTAGACTAAACTGGAGTAACCAATGTCAGTCAGCAGCTGCAAAAGCCAATATTCTCATTAGGGAAGGGATTATTTCCCCCAAAGGGCTAATTGTCTTCTTCCTCTTGTTTTTTTTTGCCTTCCTCTGGATCAACAAGGAGGTTGAAACAGGCTGAACTAGATGGACATTGTCTTCATTCGGCCTTTCATACTATGTTACTATTAAAAGAGATATAGAGGCGAGTGACGAGAACATTATCCTCCCACTATATAAGGCACTTGTCAGGCCTCACATGGAATACTGCACACAGTTCTGGTCACCGGTGCTCAGGAACGATGTTGCAGTGCTGGAGGGGGTTCAAAGAAGGGCAACTAAACTAATACATGGAATGACGGGACTAGAATACCCAGAGAGGCATCAAAATTGGGATGATTTACCCTAGAAAAAGATGGCTAAGGGGTGATCAAACAACTATATATAAATACATAAGGGAGCAATAGAAGGATCTCTCCCATGATCTGTTTATACCCAGGACTGTGTAGGTAACAAGAGGGCATCCTCTACGTCTAGAAGAAAGCAGGTTTCATCACCAACACAGAAGGGGGTTCTTTACTGTAAGAGCAGTGAGGCTGTGGAACTCTCTGCCTGAGGCCATGTTGATGCCAAAATCGGACGACGTCTTTCTCAAGCGTAAGGATATTACAGGATATAGACATTAGTTGCCCAATGGGTTTGTAGTTTCGGTGTAGTAGGCCAAATTAACATACGTGCACAATACAGGAGAATATAAAATAGATTGATGTAAATTTGTGTGCATTTCGGTCGCGTGCAAAAAAAATAAGCCCTGCTCTATCTTTCTACGTATTTGCATACCAAAGAAGTCTATGGTAGGGGAGGGCAAATGCATGCGCAAAATGCTACACAAAACTGCAGTGAAAAGAACATATCTGGACCTCATCAGACTAAGTAGCCTTTTAAATCCGGTCAGAGGAGTGTCGCACGTGCATATGAACAGGCCCTGAGTGCGCAAAAAAGTACGCTACTGTGCACTGTTACGCACACAAATCAACCTCAGTCACTGGCCAAATACATTGCGCTGAGGCGATTTTGTATTTGTGCATACGCTCGTCTGAAGCCACACTGAGAACTCATCTAAGGGCCATATTACACAGGCCAATAAATCAGTCAAATTCCCTTATCGCTGAGTGTAAATGTGCGCCCGACTGGACGGCCAACGAGAATTAATTCATCCTTTAGTTTGTGCATGCTGAAAACTTGCACAACGTACTAGAGCTGTAAACGAGGTTGGTTGGGGTATATTTGTGTACATATTCGCGTTACCGAAGCAGGCGTCACGCTGAAAAAAATGTACTTGGCTGCATGTATGCGCACATAAAGTGCACTGCCCGCTATCCCCGGCTGTGGCTGTGGCGCCGGCTCACTTGAATTCAATGGGATAGCATTGCGGTCCTCTACCACAGCTGTGGCAGAGGATTTCTTCATCTCTGCGGGGAGTCCCCTTGTCACTGAACACCGTGACAATGCTGTCACAGCTGTAGCAGAGAATCGCGATCATCTCTGTAAGTCAATGGGGCTGCCGCCGTCCCCATTGACTACAGGGTGAAACCCCTGGATGCGGTCCAAAAAATTAGTAAGGTCGCAGTTATTTGCGTTCTAGAATCCGCTGCCCTATATTTACCGCTGCACATTTTTGTGCTCAGGTAGAAATCGGGCATGTGACCGCTGCCATTGAAAAGCATTGGTTCTAATAGATGCGGATCGCAAATGCAAGTAACATGCGCAGCAAAAAACGCCCGTCTGACTGAGCCCTAATGTTTTGGGTGCTTTATGTGAATGTGTAAACACTACTAAGAAGTGCCGGAGAAATCTTGCATCGCTTTTACTGATTGACGGTTTCCTTATTGAAGTAATAAGTCTGTGTTTACAATCTTAAGATTTAAGCCACTTTCCTGACAAAGCTGAATCCCCAATAAAATAGTAAAACATACATAATTCTTGTGCATATCACTCAACACTACTGTTATCTTGGGGGTATAATCCTGCCTGAGGGGGTATGAATTGGCCTCGGCCATAATATACCCAGGGTATAATGTAGCCTAGGCTCCTTTAATTCTGGACTGGGGGTATACTCTGTCCTGTTACACCGGATCTTACAGTCAGGTAGGAACTATCAAGGGTTGATCTAGGGATTATTCTGATTGCCATTATGGAGTCGGGAAGGAGTTTTCCCCCAAATGGGTTAACTGACTTTTGCCTTTTGGGGTTTTTTGCCTTTCTCTGGATCAACTAGGGGGTTGAAATAGGCTGAACTAGATTTGACAGTCTTCATTCAGCCTAACAACATAACATAAAAACCGCACCAGAATCAAGCCCTTATCATAAATACAGCACTAGCACAGCTCGGCGAATAAATACGGTACCAGAACCAAGCTCAGTACATAAACACAGCCCCAGAGCCACATACAGTAGCAGAACTAAGCAATTGTGTTGTACTGGCGCCAGTGGACTGAGTTGTGCCTCAAAACCTCAGAGAGGAGACAGAGCCAGGATAAGTTATGGAGTTTCACAAGACACTATCACGTAGAGAGAAATGATCACCTAAGGGAGTGGGGTCACCCCCAGCCTACATCTGCCTAGGGTTCCCCCTACAATCTGGAGGCACATAGCTAAGGCCGGGTATAAGTTTATGATTATAAAATGCCGCTCTTGTGGCATTCTAACAACGGACGGCTCCTATACATCCAGCATCAGTGGAGATTCATGCTGTAACTGACTGCCACAAGATCCTGTCGTCTCCTGTGGTTGGCCAACGTGCATAATATCTAAAGTAACCAATCTACACATTAATAATTCCAGGTGGACCGCATTCTGAAGCCTCGGGGGTGCCTTGCTTTCTTTAGTTATCTCCCAACTATGGAAGTGCACTACAAAGACCGGTCAGAGCAGATGTGTAAGCTGATCACCGAGGTTGGTACTTAACAAACGTCAGTAGGTTTCCTTTAAACAGCTTTTATTTTGCAATGTTTTAAAGTTACTTATTGGGGTACACGGCTGTGTCATGGCGTCATAGACCCACCGCCTCTAAATGTATGTGGAGCTGTTCCTACATTCATGTCTTCCAACTGTTCTGGACCTTGAGGACCGTCCTGCTGTCTTGATTCCAAGTGAATCTGGTCCCAGGAGGAAGATGCAGTTGGGATAGCCGTGATTGAATACAGTGGTGAAGCAGGGAAGCCGTAAGCTTCCCTAGTCACCCGGCCAGCGATGTAGTGATCGCATCGTGTCTGCTGGGACAACTTCCAGATTGCACAATGGTTGACCAGTTGATCTCCTCCATAGTGTGTGGGGGGCATCATACTATATAAGGAGCATCACTGGGGCCACTTTTTTGTGTGGGAGTGCCAACGGTGAATCCTTGCTGTATGTAGGGCATGAGGGCCACTAAGAAGTCGTCCTAGTGTGGTGAGAGCACTAATGCGGTATCATATTGTCGGCATTGTACTGTGGAGGGCCACTAAAAGGACATACTTACAATAGTGGTTGCTAAGAGGGCATCATTGTTGGTTGGTGGGCACTAAGGCGGATCATTATTGTGTGGTGGAATCCACAGGAGCATAATTACTGTGAGTAATATAGAAGTCAGGACAGCGCACCTTGAAAATGGAAAACAGCCCAATTTAGGCAATAAATAAAAAAACTCACCCGGCGTACAGTGGAGCCCGTGCCTGAGCCCCATCTACACCTCCAAGTCCTAGATAGCCACATGTGCAATACCAATCGTCTCCCTGCGTATCCACGAAATCCCGATGGGCTATATCAGGAGAGCAGCCAGGAATCTGTGTCACACTCAAAGTATGACCCACTGAAACACTCTATAGTAAAATAAGAAAAAGTTCCTGCGCTCCTTTTTGGATCCAAATACACCAGGGAATGGGATTACCAACACCACAATCGACATCAAAGCCCTCCTTTATTCCATATAACCAAGTGCAACGCGTTTCATCGCATATAGCCACTTTCTCAGGCACAATATTCTCAATGAGTCTATTTTTTAATATTGTGCTTGAGAAAGTGGCTATATGCGATGAAACGCGTTGCACTTGGTTATATGGAATAAAGGAGGGCTTTGATGTCGATCGTGGTGTTGGTAATTCCATTCCCTGGTGTATTTGGATCCAAAAAGGAGCGCAGGAACTTTTTCTTATTTTACTATATATTACTGTGAGGGGATCTAGGGGGCATCCTTGCTGTGAGAAGGCACTATAAGCGTGTGTGGGCCACTATTGTGTGGGGGCAAAAAGGAGAGTGAGCAGGGTTAGAAGCCTAGTTTACTATAGAAAAAAATTGCCCCACGTGCGAAAGTAGTGTACCTTTTCCTGGTTTGAAAGTTAGGAAGTATTTTACTTCACTACAGTGACAACCTATTACAATGGCCGGGATCAGAGATAACTCCGATCTTAGAAGCATAGAACGGTAGAGTTGGAAGGGACCTCCAGGATCAAACCCCCTGCTCAGTTCAGGATTCACTAAATCATCCCAGACAGATATTTGTCCAGCCTTTGTTTGAACACTTCCATTGAAAGAGAACTCACCACCTCCCGTGGTAACCTGTTCCACTCATTGATCCCCCTCACTGTCCAACATCTAATCTGTGTCTCCTCCCTTTCAGTTTCATCCCATTGCTTCTAGTCTTTCCTTGTGCAGATGAGAATAGAGCTGATCCCTCTGCACTGTGACAGCCCTTCAGATATTTGTAGACAGCTATTAAGTCTCCTCTCAGACTTATTTTTTGCAAGCTACACATTCCCAGATCTTTTAACCGTTCCTCACAGGGCATGATTTGTAGACCGCTCACCATCTTGGTAATTCTTCTCTAAACTTGCTCTGGTTTGTCTGGTTTTTGTTTTTTTTAAGTGGGGTGCCCAGAACTGGACACAGTATTCCAGATGAGGTCTGACTAAGGAAGAGTAGAGGGGTTTAACTACCTCACATAATCTATACTCCATGTTTCTCTTAATACATCCCAGAATTGTGTTTGCCTTTTGGCCTGCTGCATCACATTGTTGGCTCATGTTCAGTCTATGATCTCTTAGTATACCCAAGTCATTTTCACATGTGCTGCTGCTTAGCCCAATTCCTCCCATTCTGTATGTGCTTTTTTCAGAGATTTAAAAAGAAACCTGTCACCAGTTCAGTGCAGGTTAAACCACTTGCAGCTACAGAACAAAAGAGTGGAACTCATCCCATAGGTTGCTACGAGTGCCTAATGCCAGCGTACCTTGTCAAATGGACCTTTCATATTTCCCATTCTGTATTCAAATAAGTTAAATGGAGCAATACCTCTGCAGAGCCAACTATTAGATGGGAGCATTTCTTTAAATCATTGCTGATGAAGGGCAAAAATCCCCAAACGGTTGTCTGTGGATGGATTCTGGCTTGGTTTTTAATATCCAATCATTGCTGTACAGACCTGTATAAAGGGTCAATTACTGATTTGAAGGAATGCTGCCATCCAATAGGTGGCGCTGCAGAGGTATTGTTCCATCTTCCTTATTTGCATATTACCCAGAGGAGCATGGATAACCTTATTTGTCTCCTCACTCACCTTCTTGGTGCTCTCCCTAAGGAGAGAGGATACCCCCCTCAACCTATTCGGTATGTTAATACTGCTTGGATGTTTCTGTCCCTCTCTGCTGCAGACTGTGCGCTCTGTAACCCGGCCTCTCTTTCGATGGGTGTTATGGATGACGTCTCCTATGTTAAATCCTGTTTAGGCGCCGACCACGGGCCAGTGCATGCACAGATAGTATAGCCCTGTTGTGGGCAGATTCGACTGTGCCAGTCTATTCTTCTTGGTCTCCGTTTCAGTGAGGTTCTGCCCACTTTCCTTCCCAGGTTTCCGTTTTCAGTGATTTAGATGTAAGCCCTGCCGTAACCGCTGAACATAATGAATAACGAGATATGAGCCGCCAGTTAGCTGCAGGCTGAGACATCTGTCTCGTAATCTTTTTCAGGTTGACGACCATATGAGAAAAACTGAGCATGAGAAAGTGAAGCTGGTACGATCCTCATACAAGGAGATCTTCGATGCCATTCCTTATACAGACAAAATAAGGTTTTTACATTTTTGGATATTTTCATGAGTAATTACGCTGTATCTACAGGATAGAGGATAACTTTCTGATTAGTGGGGCCTGACTTCTGATGAGAACCACATTATCAGGATCGGTGGAGCCAACAGCCAATACCCATGACCAGCACTTACGTTGATCGCGACTGTTAACCTTGTAAATGCCACCATTAATTCTGAAATGGCATTTAAATGCCCTGATCGGAGTTTGGGATCCCAAAGCCCCCCCCCCCACCCCCCCCCCATGATGAGATCTCTGGGTGTCGTTCAGTTGCCATGGCAGCTAGGAGCCTTCTGAAGGCTGCCATTGCAGATTGCCCATGAAGCCATGCACGATTTTCAGTATTTTCCTTCAGCCATTTAACCATTCTCCGTTCCACATGGTTTGTAATCACAAATGGACAGGCAGCACCTTATCTGGTCTCTGTGCGGAAGATTAAAGGGGTTGTCCCGCGGCAGCAAGTGGGTCTATACACTTCTGTATGGCCATATTAATGCACTTTGTAATGTACATTGTGCATTAAATATGAGCCATACAGAAGTTATCAAAAGTTTTTCACTTACCTGCTCCGTTGCTAGCGTCCTCGTCTCCATGGAGCCGTCTAATTTTCGCCGTCTAATGGCCAAATTGGACGCGCTTGCGCAGTCCGGGTCTTCTTATCTTCTCAATGGGGCTCCGTGTAGCTCCGCCCCGTCACGTGCCGATTCCAGCCAATCAGGAGGCTGGAATCGGCAATGGACCGCACAGAAGTCCTGCGGTCCACCGAGGGAGAAGATGCCGGCGGCCATCTTCACCGGGTAAGTAAGAAGTCACCGGAGCGCGGGGACTCAGGTAAGCGCTGTCCGGTGTTCTTTTTTAACCCCTGCATCGGGGTTGTCTCGCGCCGAACGGGGGGGGGGGGGGGTTGGAAAAAAAAAAAACCCGTTTCGGCGCGGGACAACCCCTTTAATTTATTTATCCACAGTGACAATAGAAGTTGCTCCACTTTTTTTTTTTTTTTTTCTTGGATGCATGTGATGTGGCTTGTCAGATCGCAGTATGATGTAAAAATATGGTATTACAGTCTACTACAGGAGCGATCAAAGCATCGCAAGTTCAAATCTCCTATGGGAACTAAAAAAAGATGGAAAAATGAGTGTAAAAAAAAAAAAAGTTTAATTATTAAATAAAATAACTCCACCCCTCCTTTTGCATATTTATAATAAAAAAAACTAATATTTGATATCGCTGCACCAATAAGTCTAATTAATCGAAGTAACGCATTGTTTACCTCGCAAGATAAATGCTGTTGGGAAAAAAAAGTCAGAATTGTACATTTTTGGTTACTCCGTTTCCAAGAAAAAAATTAATAAATGATTAAGTCAAATATCCTTCAAAATGGTACCAGTAGAAACTACCAGATTTCCTGCAAAAAACGAGCCCTTGCTTAACTATGTCAATGAAAAAATAAGTCTTATGGCGGTCAAAAAACTGACTGCAGAATTATTTTTTTATTTTCTAAAGATTTTATTTTAAGTACTATAGCAGAATTTCTACAGTTGTGTTTTTCTTTATCATCTGAATCGTACCGACTCTTAGAATAAAATTACCAAGTCGTTCTTGCTGCATTATGTACGCCGTAGGAAAAAAGACCCTCCCAAAGATGGCGGAATTGCGTGTTTTTCTATTTCACTCTGCGTAGAATTAGTTTTCCAGCAAAAAACAAGCAACAACAAGCAGTTCTCAGACGGCGAAGGATAATTAAGTTATGATTTTCTAAAATGGCAACATTAAGTGGTTAAAAGCAATGTGACCCTTTTGTAGGCTGATTTCACAGTGGATGTGATGCAGGATAAACACATAAATGTAAACGTAGCTTATGTAACCCTTGCGAGAAGCTTGATAATACTCTATAACATATTACGAATTTATGTATTGCAGGAGAGCTGACATGTTCACAAAGGCCACCATGCCTCTAGCAGACCTGATTGGTCTCATCCAGACCTTCTCCACGTTCCAGACGTATCTTAGAAATGAACCTGAAAAGGCTAAAGACTTCATAAAGACAACAGAAGAGAGGTAAGGAAGGCGCAAGGATCCTTCTGGTCTGCATTGCCGGTCCAGTGCTTTGGTGCTTCTTAACATGTATCATATGCATTATACACAGCATGCATTCCGGTCCTTCTATCCTCTTCTGGACAGTGAGGTCTCGGGAAGATAAAAGCATCCTTATGTCCTCTCATTAGGGTGTTGTCAGTATTGCGTTTGCATTCCCAGGCGACTGTGTTTTATGTTTCCTGTTCCTCCCTACAAGACACCCCATTATTATGACCCATCCACAATGCAACACTAATGAGATATGAATGCCTGATGATCACAGACAGAAACATGTTTTCTGTCAATATAAGGTGCATCTATGTAATAATCATAATAATCTTCATTTGTATAGCGCCAACATATTCCGCAGCGTTTACATAGACAGGGGGATACAGAAAGACAAAATATAAAAAATACAGAACCGCGGTTACATAGTAATCAGTTGATGGAAACAATAGGGGCGAGGGTCCTGCTCCAACGAGCTTACATACTACAAGTAATGGGGTGATACAGAAGGTAAAGGGGCTGGAGATGTGCATGGTATGGCGAGGTGGAGAGTGAGGGGTACTATATGCATAGACAATGGTCAGACATTTAGCCGTGTGACAGCAGAATCGGTATGACTGCAGGAGTGGTTTATGATGGCTAGTAGGGATTGCAGTCAGTAGGTCAGGGAGCATGTTATCAGCTGGAGTACAGAGGGGTTTGTTTAGGGGATATGGTATGCCTCCCTGAAGAGGTGCGTTTTTAGAGCACACCTGAAGTTCTGCGAGTCCTGGATTGCTCGGGTAGCCTTTGGTAGTGCGTTCCAGAGGACCGGTGCTGCTCTGGAGAAGTCTTGGAGGCGGGAATGAGAAGTTCGAATTAAAGGGGTGCTCAGTCTGGTTTTGTTAGCAGAGCGGAGAGCCCGGGCTGGGTGATGGATTGAGATGAGGGAGGCGATATAGGGGGGCGCTGCGCTGTGGAGGGCTTTGTGGATGAAGGTGGCGAGTTTAAATTGAATTCTGTATTTAACGGGCAGCCAGTGCAGTGACTGGCACAGGGCAGAGGCGTTCGAGTAGCGGCTGGACAGGAAGATGAGCCTGGCTGCTGCATTCAGGATGGATTGGAGAGGGTAGAGTCTGGTGCAGGGGAGGCCAATCAGCAACGAGTTGCAATAATCGAGCTGAGAGTGGATGAGGGCAACCGTGAGAGTTTTTAACGTGTCCGCAGTACATTTGTTCACCCTGCAAAATAATTGAAGGGGTTGTGCAGTTGTAAACTATTGATGGCCTATCCTCAGGTTATGTCATCAATAGTAGACTGGCAGGGTCCGACACTCAGGACCCCTTTATGATTTAGCTGCTTTCTATGGCAGTGTGCTTTTGAAGTGAACTGATATCTGCAGGCAGCAGACACCTCTCTCCCCATTGCAGTGGCCAGGCTTAGTATTAGAGGCGTTGAAGTGATTCTACTATAGATGGCTAATCCTGTGAATAGGCCATCAATAGTTTACAACTAGGGATAAGCGAGTATACACGCTAAAGCACTACTCGCTCGAGTAATGTGCCTTAGCCGAGTATCTCCCTGCTCGTCCCTGAAGATTCGGGAGCCGCCGCAGCTGACAGGTGAGTTGCGGCGGGGAGCAGGGGAGAGCGGGCGGGAGAGAGGGAGAGAGAGATCCCCCCTGCATTCCCCCCCGCTCCCCCTCTGCTCCCCGCTCCGCGGCGGCACCCGAATCTTCAGGGACGAGCAGGGAGATACTCGCTCATCCCTATTTACAACCCCTTTAAAGGGGTTCTGCAGGAAAGAAAAAATTTGCTACCATTGATGCAAGATGTGGGGAATGTGACTAGCCTAAAGCAACAGGACAGAGAGCTCCATGTGTAGGACAGCTCGGTTGAATCAGTAAAACTGTCCAATGTGCTCGCGGCACAACATGCTGGCTTGCCGAGCAGTTGCTGCCAATGCCACCTAGAATGATGAGAAATACCTCTGTCTGGGTCCACAGTTAGCAGGAGAAAAGGAGGTCATGGTGCTGCTGACTGAAGTGGAGCAGTCAGGGATGGAGGCACCAAAACTTTATTTGCTTTATAAATTAGTAATCGAAAAAAGTGCATAGTTTATTACTAATTTATCCGCTATCAAAGTACTAACAACCACTTGTCTGGGGCGGGGTCGAACACGGCTTGACGCTCGTTCGAGTAATGAGCACCATCGAGTGCACTAATACTCGAACGAGCATCAAGCTCGACAGAGTACGATCGCTCAACTCTAGTTACTGGCTCTTAGTTCCGTCCCTGAGCACATTACGGTGACGGTATCACAAGTGCTGCTTCACTTTATTAAAAAACCCTCCACAGATGGACAGCAGCTGTGTACTGACAGGACCTGTGATGTCACCGTTATGTGAACCTTCACCCGCTCTTAGCTCCGCTCCTTTGATGTCAATTATGTGAAACTTCGTCTGCTCTAAGCTCCGCCCATTTGATGTCATAGGTGTGATCACTCAACGGTTCTTTACTCCACACCTTATTACATAATGGAGATGTCCTCACAAAGGCAGATGACAAACGTATGTATCACAGCTGTGTGTGGTGTGTGTGACTTGTATGTCAGAAACGCTATCTTTACAACTTAGGGAGAGCACCAGAGAGTGAGGAGACTCAAAGGGCCATTCATTCTCCTCTGGGTAATATGTAAATAAGGGAGATGGAATAATACTTCCACAGTGCCACCTATTAGAAGGCGGCATTCCTTCAAGCCAAAGATAGACTCTTTATAGAAGCCTTGTAACAATGACTGGGAATTAAATGCAAAGCCAGATTTCATGCACAGACAGCTGTTTCAGGGTATTTAGCGTTAATCAGTGTCCAGTAGGAGTCTGGCTTTGCCAATGAAAGTCCTGGGAAGGCAGAAATGGCATTCCCAGCCATGGTTACAACGCTCGTATAAATAGTCTAACTTTGGCTTGAAGGAATGCTGCTTTCCAATAGCTGACACTGTGGAGGTATTATTTCATCTCCCTTATTTGACTCCCATGTAGCACAGCTGTTTGTGTGTGTAACTCCCATGTAGCACAGCTGTGTAACTCCCATGTAGCACAGCTGTGTAACTCCCATGTAGCACAGCTGTGTAACTCCCATGTAGCACAGCTGTGTAACTCCCATGTAGCACAGCTGTGTAACTCCCATGTAGCACAGCTGTGTAACTCCCATGTAGCACAGCTGTGTAACTCCCATGTAGCACAGCTGTGTAACTCCCATGTAGCACAGCTGTGTAACTCCCATGTAGCACAGCTGTGTAACTCCCATGTAGCACAGCTGTGTAACTCCCATGTAGCACAGCTGTGTAACTCCCATGTAGCACAGCTGTGTAACTCCCATGTAGCACAGCTGTGTAACTCCCATGTAGCACAGCTGTGTAACTCCCATGTAGCACAGCTGTGTAACTCCCATGTAGCACAGCTGTGTAACTCCCATGTAGCACAGCTGTGTAACTCCCATGTAGCACAGCTGTGTAACTCCCATGTAGCACAGCTGTGTAACTCCCATGTAGCACAGCTGTGTAACTCCCATGTAGCACAGCTGTGTAACTCCCATGTAGCACAGCTGTGTAACTCCCATGTAGCACAGCTGTGTAACTCCCATGTAGCACAGCTGTGTGTGTGAGACTCCCATGTAGCACAGCTGTGTAACTCCCATGTAGCACAGCTGTGTAACTCCCATGTAGCACAGCTGTGTAACTCCCATGTAGCACAGCTGTGTGTGTGAGACTCCCATGTAGCACAGCTGAGTGTGTGAGACTCCCATGTAGCACAGCTGAGTGTGTGAGACTCCCATGTAGCACAGCTGAGTGTGTGAGACTCCCATGTAGCACAGCTGAGTGTGTGAGACTCCCATGTAGCACAGCTGAGTGTGTGAGACTCCCATGTAGCACAGCTGAGTGTGTGAGACTCCCATGTAGCACAGCTGCTTGTGTGTGAGACTCCCATGTAGCACAGCTGCTTGTGTGTGAGACTCCCATGTAGCACAGCTGCTTGTGTGTGAGACTCCCATGTAGCACAGCTGCTTGTGTGTGAGACTCCCATGTAGCACAGCTGCTTGTGTGTGTGACTCCCATGTAGCACAGCTGCTTGTGTGTGTGACTCCCATGTAGCACAGCTGCTTGTGTGTGTGACTCCCATGTAGCACAGCTGCTTGTGTGTGTGACTCCCATGTAGCACAGCTGCTTGTGTGTGTGTAACTCCCATGTAGCACAGCTGTGTGTGGTGTGTGTTTGACTCCCATGTAGCACAGCTGAGTGTGTGAGACTCCCATGTAGTACAGCTGTTTGGCAACCATAACAAACAGATGAATGCCAACAAAATTGTAAGATGTACAGGAACATATGATGGCTAATCTAACCAGGTCTTGAGGATTTTGAGACTATATTGGTCAATCTTGTTGACAGATCCTGATCTGAAGCCAATCATCTCTGCATATCCCAGCATTGCATACAGGAGCGGTCCCGATCTCCAAATATATTTTGGTATACAGTCATCCAAATAACACCAGTAGTGCTGGGTAGAATTGGTTTCAGGATATGAGTGTATGATGCTATCCATGTAGTAGCTGCTCAAGCTGTACATTAGTTATCACGCTTGGACAACGATGGTCCGTAGCGTTGATCTAGAATGACCACGACCGAGAGCATTGTTCCATTCAGTATAGATGTCGAAGGAGGTACTGTTGCCTATCTGTTGCACCCACGAGCACCGCGGATGACCAAGAGGCCTCCGCCATCCGGTAGGGGGGTCGTCTCTCGATTTTTCCTAGCAATTGCTGCAGTTAGAGCACCATAGGCTGGGACGGCTTCTGACAAGCCTGCAACATGACCAAAAAGTACAAGTCGTCTCCTTGTTATTGCTTCTATGATTGACTCAAGCCCCGTGCAAGCCTGTATCTCACTGTTTCTGATGAAGTCGAACCACCAGACATAAAGAATCTGGCGTTGGCATTGCATGTGAAAGGACTCCAGATGCCCAGTGGTTTGCGACAGCAAGGTCCAGGTCTCCGAGCCGTACAATATTGGCATTACGCAGGTCTGGTAAAATCGAATCTTAGTCCTGAGTGTTATGTTCTGCCTCCGCCAAAATTTTTCCAGGGACCTAATCACCTAATCACCGAGGCTGCCAGCGCTATTCTCCGCAGGATGTCTGGAAGCGCCCTCCCATCTGTGTGCTGAATGCTGCCGAGGTACACAAACTCACTGACAGCGTCGACTCTCTGGCCGTTTAAGTCTAGGTCTGGAGGGATTGCGCCAGCTCCTAGATTCTGCAGCTGCAGGAGATGTGAAGTCTAAGACAGGACGCCTCAAATTCGAACTGTTCCAATGAGTGTCTCAGATTATTGGATGCGACATCCAAGAATGCAACATCGTCGCTGAAGTGGTACTCCCGGAAGAGTGACCCCATTACGTTGAACAATACAATGAAAAATCCAGTCCATGGCCCTGCAGAAGAGTGCAGGAGCCAAAGACGCAACCTTGTCGAACACCAGACGAGGTCTCAAAACTAGCAGGTTGAACAAAGGTACATTGGTTGCCAGATCTAAGTTATTTGTCAACTCTAAAGATGGCAAGAAATAGCATATTAGACTATCCATTAACTGAAGAACTATGGGCATTATATATGTGGCACAGTGTACGTGGCAAAAACGCATCAAGAGATTAGAAAATGGATATCTAAGCATCTTAGTTGTGTCAAAACAAATAGTGACTTCAGTGGCACGCCAACTAAAATTGGAACCACAAGAAGGTAAGCCTGTCACAGGAGGAGGCAAGGTGGATTTATAGACTTCAAAGTAGGAACCTGAATGGTCTTAATATGGCTTTTTATATTCAGCTTTCCTATAATTATGTACTTTTAAAGTCAAATGTAATGATATGAACTTATTTATTATAATGAATTTAGGGATTGACTCCAGTGATCGCTCTCATATCCATACAGCCCTATGAGTATATTGCATCACTCCAGATGGAAGCATCTTTCTATTTTGTAAACTATAGGAACAATATATGATGGTATTTCAGCCCCTACACTTTTTGCATGCAAGTACCCCAGTTTTGGGATATATATTTCGTATGATACAAACTTTATAGTGAGTGTGTTCCTTTTTAACATCTTTGAAACAGGAACAATGATCCGCGCCACCATATGATAAAAATGCAGTAACTCACCTGGTGCGAAACGGGGTTCCCGTGGAGTAAGCTGGGATACCCCGTCCACACCCGTGGTCCAAGTTCACTCGTAATACAAGTAAAAAGTCCCCAGGAATCCTTCAGCAAGAGGGAGAGCCGCAGACGGGAAAAGACCCAAAGGAGAATGACCAGTGGGTTAAAATCAGAGGTTTTTGTAAAAAAAATCCTTTTCTACTGTGGTCTTTGAAACGAATCCACTGTCATGGCAGACAGTATTTAAGCAGATTCAATTTATTCACAAAAGAAATATATGTAACAGAAAACTGCATACAAGTGTAATCACTTTGTAGCAATGGACATGCAACGCGTTTCGGCGTTTCGAGAACGCCCTTTTCCAGCATAACCTTCATCTGAACGTTTACCTTATAAATAGTGTGTCTTACCTTGTGCAGGTGGGAGTCCCGTGTGTGGCGTGCGCCGCCATGCCGTGTCGCTCTGACGTAATCTCTAGGTGTCCCGCAGCCTGTTGGGAGATCTTTCATTTGCGCATGCGTACGTCGAGCCTCAACCTATTTTGCGTAGTATGGTGGGAGAGTACGCTTTATGTGTAACTCTCGGCGTAGTGGCTGCCTCCGGGACTCCGATCTCCACAGGGAAGATTTCAATCACCGTTCATTCGGCTCATTCATGTGATGTTATATGCATTATCGTATTGTTTTGTGTTCAAACATACAGTAATGTATAACTTATATTTTTAAAATTCATTTTTCTACGTATTAAAAATAAACTACATGGCTTTATATCTAGAATATTCTATATACATAACCAAATGTATTAAATCAATGCCTATAATTTATCTAATGTATGGCTTTATATCTTAAAATATTCTATATACATAACTAGAGATGAGCGAACGTACTCGGATAGGCACTACTCGTCCGAGTAATGTGCCTTATCCGAGTACCGCTGTACTCGTGCAGAAAGATTCGGGACGCGCTGCGGAGCGGGGAGCTGCAGGGGAGAGCGGGGAGGAACGGAGGGGAGATCTTTCTCTCCTTCTCTCCCGGCCGCTCTGCCCCGCTCCCTGCTGCGACTCACCTGTCAGCAGCGGCGCTCCCCGAATCTTTCAGCACGAACACAGCGGTACTCGGATAAGGCACATTACTCGGACGAGTAGTGCCTATCCGAGTACGTTCGCTCATCTCTATACATAACCAAATTCATATTAAATCAATGCTCAGAATAAATGTAATAAGGAAGTGAGCAAAAAACCACTAGAGACAGGAGTATATGGTTGTGGGAGAAATGTAAGTGCTGCCTGAGTATTGTACAGGGCAGAAAGGAGATAGATTGCCAAAAAGAACAAAGGAATATCAAAATAAATCCGTTTTTAAATAGTTGTTCTAAATTTATTATATATCTTATAGAATGTCCATGTGGACTAAAATATATGGGAGGTACGACCAAAACATTAAGCTCAAGATGGAATCAGCATAGATTCAATATAACAACGGGTTACGCTAAACATAGTGTTTCACGTCACTTTACAGGGGAACATAATGCAAGAGATATTAAAATAACCCCACGAACAAATATGTACATTCTCTTTTGCGAAACTGAGAGCACGCAAAATGTTTTGGATTTTTAGAATGAACACTTTGTCTCCATCCGTTCTTAATGAGGTTTTAGAAAAAATTTGATACAGTAGGATTTTAGAAATATTTATATCCTATTTTATATTGATTTTTAATTAATTGAAAAGAGAATTCTGGGTCCTATTTGCCATATATATGAACTAGCTGATATACCCGGCTTTGCCCGAGTTAATTTGGTACTGGTGTTTATCTGGTGTTCACACGAAAAATCTTATGAAGTCGTGGTTACTTTAGAGATACCGGGAAAACATATGTTCACCATTTTGCATAGTTCTCTGCGTTACCCAGGAAACACTGCGTGGAGGTAACCATGCGACGTTTCCTTCATATAAAATGACATCAGGAAGTGAGAGAATTAGATTACGTACGTAAAATTTGGACACTAATTCTTTTGCGCTTAGAATTGAATAATCGAGTTGGGACCCATTAACTTTTCATATTTATGACACAATCAATGCTTGTGCCAAATGTCATGTTTCTATGACATTGGGAAGTGAGAGATTTGGATTATGTACGTAAAATTTGGACGCTAATTCTTTTGCGCATAGAATTGAATAATGGAGTTGGGACCCATTAGCGTTTCCTATTTATGACATAATCAATGCTCGTGCCAAATTTCCCGTTTCTATGACACCGGAAAGTGAGAAAATTACATTCCGCACGTAAAATTTGGACGCTAATTCTTTTGCGCTAGAATTGAATAATCAAGTTGGGACCCATTAGCTTTTCCTTTTTATGACATAATAAATGCCTCTGCCAAATTTCACGTTTCTATGACATTGGGAAGTGAGTGATTTAGATTATGTACGTTAAATTTCGACGTCAATTCTTTTGCGCTAGAATTGAATAATCGAGTTGGGACCCAATTTCTTTTCCTATTTTGGAGATAATCTATGCTTGCGCCAAATTTCATGTTTCTACGACATCGGGAAGTTGGAGAACTTTTGGCGAGTCAGTGAGTGAGTCAGTGAGGGCTTTCAGCTTTATATATATAGATTGATACATTAGAAGCATTGATTTAATATGAATTTGGTTATGTATATAGAATATTCTAGATATAAAGCCATGCATTAGATAAATTATAGGCATTGATTTAATACATTTGGTTATGTATATAGAATATTCTAGATATAAAGCCATGTAGTTTATTTTTAATATATATGTAGAAATATTAATTTTAAAACTATAAGTTCTACATTACTGTATGTTTGAACATAAAACAATATGATAATGCATATAACATCACATGAATGAGCCGAATGAACGGTGATTGAAATCTTCCCTGTGGAGATCGGAGTCCCGGAGGCAGCCACTACGCCGAGAGTTACGCATAAAGCGTACTCTCCCACCATACTACGCAAAATAGGTTGAGGCTCGACGTACGCATGCGCAAATGAAAGATGTCCGAACAGGCTGCGGGACACCTAGAGATTACGTCAGAGCGACACGGCATGGCGGCACGCGCCACACACCGGACTCCCACCTGCACAAGGTAAGACACACTATTTATAAGGTAAACGTTCAGATGAAGGTTATGCTGGAAAAGGGCCTTCTCGAAACGCGTTGCATGCCCATTGCTACAAAGTGATTACAGTTGTATGCAATTTTCTGTTACATGTATCTCTTTTGTGAATAAATTGAATCTGCTTAAATACTGTCTGCCATGACAGTGGATTCGTTTTAAAGTCCACAGTAGGAGCGCGGAAAGGATTTTTTTTAACATCTTTAAACTTCACTGCGATGCGCACTTAATGGGGGAGTTGTCTCAACTACCTGGCTGTGAGCGCCTGTTGGCTATTGGCGCTCACGGTGACAGCGCTATGATGCGAACGCCCAATTATATGTGGTACTCCCCATCACGATACCGTGATTGGCACATTGACCTGACCATCAGAAACGACTGTCCTGTATTGATTGACACTCGCTGTAGTGGTGTTCATATGGGTACATAAATGCATCCATCACGGACACTAATCATCAGTACTTTTGGAGCATCTCATGGAGTTCTGATCTCCACTTTGGATTGGCTGTTTATATGCTATAGGTAGCTGCTCAAATTTGCTTGTTGGCAATGACCGGCTCATGAACATACAGCCCTTCTCCCCCGAGGACACCACACTCTGTTGTGAAACATGTCTGGGGCGCTGTGTTGATTTTTAACTGAGAGTTGTAGAACATATTACTTAAGTGACTCCTGTCCTGCAGACTTGAGCCACATTCTATCATACCAAGTATAAATATGAATATACTTCAAAATCTAAACATTCTATATAGACCTTGTTTGACACTCAAACTACCAGCATGCTTGGGATATTTAATCACCATATATACCTGTTCCTTTAATGCTATTTACAATAAAGATTTATGTTTTATGATAGGGTAGACCTAATTCTGGCCATTTGTTGCCTTGTAGGCAAGTTTGGTATAACCTAATTTGTTGTGTCATAACATAAATACAGCAACAGAACTAAGCTCATAATATAGAGTAGCAGATGTAAGCCAATGTGTTGCGGTGGTGCCGATTGGTAGACAGCAGCACCTCAGAGGAGAGACAAAGCCAGCGGGAGGATGATTGATGTCCCACAGACATTGGTGCACAGAATGCACCTGAGGAGCGCGATCATCCCCAGCCTATACCTGCTGGCAGACATGATGCTAAGAAAGTCTCAGGTAAAGTCACTCAGCACAAGACTATGCTGCTCTTCCCCTCCTGTCCTCTGCATCTACCGTCTAAAGGGTATACAGCAAAAATGTCTTCTAGAGGATAACACTAGAGATGAGCGAGCGTACTCGGAAAAGCACTACTCGCTCGAGTAATTTGCTTTATCCGAGTATCGCTGTGCTCGTCCCTGAAGATTCGGGTGCCGGCACGGAGCGGGGAGCTGCAGGGGAGAGCGGGGAGGAACGGAGGGGAGATCTTTCTCTCCCTCTCTCCCGCCCGCTCTCCCCTGCTCCCCGCTGCGACTCACCTGTCAGCCGCAGCGGCACCCGAATCTTCAGGGACGAGCACAGCGATACTCGGATAAAGCACATTACTCGAGCGAGTAGTGCTTTTCCGAGTACGCTCGCTCATCTCTAGATAACACTCATCCATAGTAAAGTATATCAAACACATGGATGTAGAATTTTAATATTGTTGAAATATGTTCTCTTCAACGATGTACTTTTTTTTCTTTTTAAGGTTTTTGGAAATTATGGAAGCATCCTCCAATAAAACCGAAGTTGAGGTCATGTGGAAATATGTTATCGTGCTGGCTTCTAAGCCAAAGTAACGAGTCTCCTAACGGATATACTGCATCCAATAATGCATTGGTGGAAGATTAAGCAAACAGTATTCACTGAAATAAACCTCATAACTTCAGTCTTTGAAATGACGGATCGCTACGTTGTGTCTTATTTTACTTCTCTATTAACCTTAATTCAGTTTAGGCTGAAATCTTTCTCTACAGCAGCGAACTATAAAGAAGGAATTATTTTATTGGGGTACTAGTAATCCATGCATGACATTCAATTACAGCTATGCCTTCCTAGCTGCTGATTAGAAACATAAAGCATATTTTCCTTTGGACACCAGAATTCTTGGCATTTACGCCCTGCTCCGCCCTGTTTCCAAGAATTTTGTCTTTTGCAGGTGTGACTGTTCTTGGCTCTTCACTTAGACTACAGGGCATCCCACGTGCTGGAGGCCTGGAAAAATCCAAGAGTAATGAACACAATTTACTGAAAGTTGGGCAAATCAACGAGAATTCGGAACTCCTTATAACATGTGCTGGAAGTGTCTTTTTGTTTGTAGTCAAGCAAACCTTAACCCATCACTTCATATTGCTGAACATTCTATAAGCATGAATGGCATCGCTTCAGCAATTTTTTACATGTTCTTTTTTAATTCCTTGATAGTTTGTGGCTTATATCTGTAAACATTCCTCTTTGGGAGGCTGCACAGGTTCCTATTTATTGCCTACATAACTGTAGGGGTGGCATGATGTGCCGAGTGAGGCAGCAAGTATAGCCTCTCTGACTAGTTCTGTCTCCCTTGCCAGGGACCTCCGCAATGTAAATAGTGACAGTCAGATTAAGAAGTACACAATGAAGATGTGATAAGGGGTTCCTGATTCTCATTGAGTAAGGTGTGTTTTGACCAAATGATATTAAAATGTGTTCATTAGTTCTGGAGTTATAGCTGATTTTCAGGGCCCCCGGCAAGTGGGACACCTTGTATAATTTACACCATAAACTGGCATAGATTATAGCAAAAAGCCTACTCCAGCTCACAGCTAGTGTAAGTTTTTCATCTGGTGCCGAGAGATGCCACCAGACAAATTAAATGTATTACCATATATACTCGAGTATAAGCCTAGTTTTTCAGCACTTTTTTTTATGCTGAAAAAGCCCCCCTCGACTTATACTCAAGTGAGGTAACAAAAAACCCGCAATACTCCCCTCCCAGCCGGCGTCTGTGTCCCCAATGCGATGGTCTTCCCGGCGGTGCGGCAAGCTGCTTGAGAGTGCTCCCCACTGTCTTCTCCCTGCTCAGCCAGTCACAGCTGGCGCTCGATCATTCACAGCCATTTAGTGTATGACATCACTGAATGGCTGTGATTGGTTTATTGAGCGCCCGCTGTAATTGGCTGGCGCTCGATCGAATCACATCGCTTACTTACACAGTGCTGACTGCTGGGGAATTCAAAGCCATTCAGGGAGATGTCTGCAGGGAGAATTCTCAAGCAGCTTGCCACACTGCCGGGGAGACCATCGCACCAGGGACATTGACGCCGGCTGGGAGGTGAGTACTGCATTTTTTCTTTACCAAGTATGTACTCAAGTATAGCAAGGCTTCTACTCGAGTCAATAAGTTTTACACTCGGGTTGGCTAATACTCGAGTATATACCGTCGTAAGCTTGTGTCTCTTAACCCTTTCCAATCACTTTATTTTCTCTCATCCATTCTCCACAGCTCCAAATAAATTGGAGCTGGGGAGAATGGCTGAGAAAAAATACATTTTCCCTTCACCCTCCTGATCTGACAGCGGAGGGTACAGGTGGTCACTACATTGTGGGGGAAATGTGGAAGTATTACTCCCTTCTGCCTCCCGGCTCGGTGATCATGTGACAGCTGGGGGTCAGGTGACACCGGTGGTCACATGATCGCCGGCCGGAATCTCCCTGCATTACATATTGCTAATTGAGCACTATGTAATGTGTAAAGGAGAAGGCAGTAAGGGTTAAAAACTCTTTCTGCCTTCTCCTCTGGGCTCCTCAATGAGGACCAGTGCAGGAGTGCATCTGCACCCGATTTGTCTGATGATCAGGTGCAGATGCATGCACTCCTGCACGGCAGTGTCGGACCTGTCCCGACATTGGAGCTGTGGAGGAAAATGATGATGTCGGGGCAGGCCCGACATTGGATTGGAAACGGTTAATACCTTTTGCTGCCTGTGGAAGAGGGCAGGCTGTACTTAGACTAACATTTCACACAACAGTCTAAGTAAATATGAGCACAGACAATAGCCTAGGGCTATTAACTGCATTCAGGGAAGGCTTCATTTACACACTTACTTGGTACTTAAGTAGCTGAGTAGCTACTTAATAGTTTATGCAAAATGATCGCTCAAAGCTGTCACTCATACTGTCGTTGGAGCGATCATCTGCGGGTGTAAATGGGCCTTAACAGTACAATACTATTGGACACAATACTAATTATCAATGAACACTATAACTCAGTCTGTACTCCATGAATAAGTTACACTTAACCCCTTAACGACTGCCCCATCGGGAAACTACGTCCTCAGAAAGTGGGCCTAAATCCTAGAGGACGTAGTTTTATGCATCCTCTTTGGATTGATGCCCACTGGCCTGAGGACGTGACAGCTCCATGCTGTCGGTGCCCGCAGGTAGCCGACAGCATGGAGCTGTCATCCCAGGATGCGGGCAGTCCCCCCCGGCATTGCGATCGGCGCTATAAAATGAATAGCGCCGATCGCAAAAAAGTAAAGAAAACAGTGTTAAAAAGTAGTAATTCAGCTGCTATGATGGATCGGATCCATCACGGCAGCTGAAAATACTCACACGGCTTGTCGGCGGTGTCCCCCGGAGATCTGGTCCTCCCGGACCCGCCGGCGGCCTTCTGCGCATGCGCGCCAGCCGATGACGCCACGCGCACGCGCAGAAGCCCGGGTGTCCCCGGCAAATTTAAAATCTCCTGGCTCCCGGCTCCTGAAGGTAGCCGGGAGCCAGGAGGTGTTACCGGGGACCACTGTGAGCGGTCCCCGGGCCCGCGATCACCGCTATCCATTGCGATAGCGGTGATCGCGAAAAAGTAGAAAAAGTAAAAGAAAAGTAAAGTTTCACCTCCCCTCATGGATCGGATCCATGAGGGGAGGTGAAGATACTCACCCCCGGTCCTCTGCGATGTCCCGATGTCCCGGGACCCGAAATCCCCGTCTGCGCATGCGCGCCCGATGATTGACATCGGGCGCGTGCACAGAGGGGCTCGAGCCCCGGGAAATTCAAAATTGCTCTGCTCCTGGCTGCCATGTGTAGCCAAGAGCAGAGGGATGTCACCAGGGACATGATCACTGTCATCCATTGGATGACAGTGATCATGTAAAGTAAAAAAAAGTGCAAAAAGTTAAAAATAAAAAATAAAAAAAGAGGTAAAAGGTAAAAAAAAAAAAAGTGCAAAAAGTAAAAAAAAAGGTTTAAAAAGTTAAAAAAACCTTGCGTTTCATCTCCCCCCACGGATCATATCCGTGAGGGAGGATGAAATGACGTACCTAAGGCCTGCGGATTTATCCGCGGACCTCACCCCAGCTTCTGCGCACGCGCCCGTCGCCAATGTGGCAGGCGCATGCGCAAAAGCCGTGGTTTTTTAAAATCTCCCTGCTCCTGGTTACAAAACTTAGCCGAGAGCCTGGAGATTTCACGGAGGGCCGCGGTGAGCGGTTCCTGATCATGTGTTCGCCGTTATCCAAAGAATAATGGCGATCACGTAAAAGTTAAAAAAAGGTGAAGCTTCATCTCCCCTCACTGATGCGATCGGTGAGAGGAGATAAAACTTTTTGCCGGAGGCCTCCGTATTTGCACCCCGACGCAATCTTCTTCAGTGAACTTTCCCGTATTCTGCGCATGCGACCGCCGGCAAAACACCGGACACATGCGCAGGAGTCGGGGAGCCCAGGAAACTTAATACCTCCTTGCTCTCGGCGACCAACAGTCACCGAGAGCCTGGAGCAGTGACGGGTGGCCTCGTTGAGCGGTCCCCGGTCACGTGATAAAAAGGTAGCGATCTACCTTTGGCCGGTCTCACATGACCGGATAGGAATTACGGATTCCGCATGCGTCTGATCCACAGTAATACGCAGATCAATCGCATTGGATTACACAATTCCGCTCACATTAGTGGGTTGGAATTGTGTAATCGACTCGCAGAAAAGAGAACGCAGCATGTTCTATTTTACCGCGGATATCCGCAGCATAGAGCCCACTGTGCTCCATGGTCGCGGATATACCCGCTGCCCATACGCAACATACGCTAAGCGACGGTGCGGGAAATACAAACAACAACAACAAAAAAAATTGTACTGCGCATGACCGCCCGTGTAAGTACGCAGTTATGCGCAGTACATTACGCGGCCGTACGCAGGGTCACAGCCGGGATCCACCTACGGCTGCGTAAGTCCGGCGTTATTCAGACCGCTACCTGTAATACGCAATTTACAAGAAGCCCCGGGAACACTCACCTTCATGCAGTTCCAGGAGCAGCTTGTTGAGCGCCTTCTGTGTGAGACCGCCGCACCTCGTCAAGCTTACGGAGACTCACAGTGCGCCACTTTTTACATCCCATACCCACTACTAAGGTCATGAAATACCCCCAAAAAGCATGAGAGGAGGGGGGATACCCGATTTTATTGCCCTATGTGCCCATCCCAACCAGCCTCCATAATTACCCGTCTTTGGAAATACCACACAGTTCACATTATTACTTTTATCTAAGATTTGGGGAACGCCGAAAAGGGCGTGGAGAGGGGGGATTTTAGGGAGTCAATTTTTATTCCGTACAAATGAGCAATGGGGCCTGGAATGTATTCAGTTATGCCCTGCAATCCAACGGGTGTTCCCTCCATTACAGGCCTTGCCATGTTTCCTGTAAGTAGATTAGGGCCACAATGGGTATGTTTTTGAACACGGGACAAACGGGGGTATCCATTTTGGGGTCAACGTCTTCATTCCTATGTAAACTGTACAAAAAAAAACTGTTTTTAAATTGACAAAATTGCCAAAAAAATGAAAATCGTAATTTTTTCTTTCTGCTTTGCTGAAATTTATTCAAATACTGTGGGGTCAAAATACGCAGTACACCCCTAGATGAATTCGTTAAGGGGTCTAGTTTTTAAAATGGGGTCATTTGTGGGGGTTCTTTATCGTTTTAGACGCTCAATGGCTCTACAAGTTGGCAATGGGGCCTGGAATTTATTCCGTTGTACCCTGAAATCCAATGGGTGCTCCTTCCATTATAGGCCTAGCCATGCGTCCTTTAAGTAGATTAGGGCCACAAGGGGTATGGTTCTGAACACGGGACAAACAGGGGTATCAATTTTGGGGTGAAAGTCTTCATTCCTATGTGTGCTGTACAAAAAAAACAGTTTTTAAATTGATACAACTGCCAAAAAAATGAAAATTGTAATTTTTTTCCTACTGCTTTGCTTAGATTTATTCAAAAATTGTAGGGTAAAAATACACAGTACACCCCTAGATAAATTCGTTAGGGGGTCTAGTTTTCAAAATGGGATCATTTGTGGGGGTTCTCTGTAGTTTTGGCCGCTCAAGGGCTCTACAAGTGGGCAATGGGGCCTAAATCACCTTCATGCTAAATTTCTGTTCTGAAAGCCGCCGACTACTCCTTTCATTTTGGGCCCCGTTGTGCATCCAGACAAAAGATTAGGGCCACAATGGGTATGTCTCTGAACACGGGAGAAACAGGGGTATCCACTTTGGGGTGAAAAGCTTCATTCATGTGTGTGCTGTACCAAAAAAGCAGTTTTTAAAACGACAGAATTGCCAAAAAAAACGAAAATCACAATTTTTTCCTTTTGCTTTGCTTCAATTCATTCAAAAACTGTGGGAACAAAATGGTCAGTACACCCCTAGATAAATTCGTTAAGGGGTCTAGTTTTCAAAATGGGGTCACTTGTGGGGGTTTTCTTTTTGATTTTGGCCGCTCAAGAGCTCTACAAATGTGCTATGGGGCCTAAAACGCCTTTAAGGAAAATCTATGTTCTGAAAGCCACCGACTACTCCTTTCGTTTTGGGCCCCATTGTGCATCCAGACATGAGATTAGGGCCACAATGGGTATGTCTCTGAACACGGGAGAAACAGGGGTATCCATTTTGGGGTGAAAGGCTTCATTCATGCGTGTGCTGTACAAAAAAAGCTGTTTTTAAAATGACAGAATTGACAAAAAAACGAAAATCACAATTTTTTCCTTTTGCTTTGCTTGAATTCATTCAAAAACTGTGGGGTCAAAATGGTAAGTACACCCCTAGATAAATTCGTTAAGGGGTCTAGTTTTCAAAATGGGGTCACTTGTGGGGGTTCTCTTTGGTTTTGGCCACTCAAGAGCTCTACAAAAGTGCTATGGGGCCTAAAACGCCTTCAAGCAAAATTTATGTTCTGAAAGACACCGACTACTCCTTTCATTTTGGCTCCCATTATGCATCCAGACATGACATTAGGGCCACAATGGGTATGTTTCTGAACACGGGAGAAACGGGGGTATCCATTTTGGTGTGTAAATCCTCATTTTCATGGGCTCTATAGGAAAAAAATATGTCTTTAAAATGACATATTTGCAAAAATATGAAATTTTATTTTTTCTCCCCTAAATTGAACTAATTCCTGAAAAAAAACTGGTGGGGTCAAAATACTCATGACCCCCCTCAGTGAATACACTAAGGAGTGTAGTTTTTAAAATGGGGCCATTTGTGGGTGTATCTATTATTCTGACACTTATGAGCCTTTGCAAACTTGCCTTGGTGCAGGAAAACAAAGTGCTCCTCAAAATGCTGAAAAGTAATGTTAAATTTGTACGTCCTCTAAATGGTTAAAAAAAACACAAAAGTTTTTCAAGTGTGCATTCAGAATAAAGTAAACAGATGTAAATACATATCTTATCAAAAATTTGTACAGTATGTTTGGACATATTTGAGATATTACGGTTGAAAATGTGAAAAAATGACAATTTTTTCAAAATTTTTCCAATATTGGTACTTTTAATAAATATACACAAATTATATAGGTCTCTTTTTACAATCTAAATGAAGTACAACATGTGGCGAAAAAACAATGTCAGAATCACTGGGATATGTAAAGCCTTTACGGAGTTATGCCACATTGAACGACGCATGTCAGATTTCCAAAATTTGGCTCCGTCACTAAGGCGCAAACAGGCTTCGTCACTAAGGGGTTAATGCTATGCGCACACTTTTGCAATATCACAATTAATTTACAGTTTACCTTAGCCAGTGATTAGTCTAGAATCCACTATACAAATAGCTTTTTAAATGTACCTAATGAAACGTTCATTTAGTGGTTAATTGCATAATCTACATAAGATTGCAAATTGGTTTTACCTCTACAACTTCAATAGCCAGAGACCTAAGCTAAGTTAGATAATACCTTAATGGAATCCATAGGAAAACCAAGGCAAAAATACATCACTGAGAAAATACAAAGGCTGTTGAGTGTCATGTTTGACCTGGGCACAATGCATACCTCGCCCAGGAGAGAGAAGACTGTATCAACACTGCACAAATGGGAAACAATGCTGCAGTAAAAAAAAATTTATTTTTTTTTATTTTTTTTTTTTTTAAACTTTTTATTGGCCCACGCTTAAGTACATTACATTGTAAATTAAGCAGGCATGAGAAATCAAAACATGTACAATACAAGTTTCTGATACAATCTTACGGTTTGAGTGACATATAGCTCTCACGTTGACCATAAATTTTCTATTTAAAGAAATTATAAGGGCACTTAATTACTGTATCAACAGAGTTTTTCCAATCAAGAAGTGTCCAGGGAGAGGAAAGAGGATTGACAGGTTGGCTCTGATATGGAAGGGGGGGGGTATGAAAGAGAAAGGAGGGATGGGGGTGGGCTGGGGAGGAAGGATAACAGATGTTTATTTAGAGAGAAAGAAAAGTAAGGCCTTAAAACTAGGCCTATAACTGAACCTGTAACTGGTCTGTCTGGAATTCCCTTAAGCTTAACCATGGGTTCCACGTCTCATTGTACTTTTGCATCGTGTAATTACGAAGGGCTATTATTTTTTCATATAAGCTATGTTCAGAGATCAGATGGACAAGCTCTAAGCGATTAGGTGGCGTGTCAGATTTCCATTTTTTAGTTATTAGGTATTTAGCTCCCAATAGAATATGGCCTATAAGTCTCTTCAATGGGGGTATAGGAATGCAGGGTTCCAATAGTAGTAAGCTAGTTTTGGATTAAATGGGAGGTATATCCCGGATATTTCATAAATTATTTTATAGGTTTCTTCCCAGAATGTTTGCAATTGTGGACATGACCAAAAGATGTGTACCAAAGATCCTTGACCTCCACACTTCCTCCAGCAAAGGTCATTTGTTGATAAATCTCTTCTCTTTAGCAAGGTTGGAGTGTAGTACCATCTAGAGGCATTTAGGCACCTGAACGTATTGTACAGTGCCTCCTTATGCAACCATGGCAACAGAGAGGGGGTAGATCTAAGGAGGCCTCTTGATGAATCTAATACTTTATCTGGCACAGCATGAAAATCACCACAGATAATTAGGGTACCGACCTCGTATTTCCTTATTTTCCTCGCTAGTTTGTTCAAAAAACGAAAAGTAGCTTGATTAGGTGCGTAAAGATCTACCAAAGTGAATGGTTTAGAGTTGAGCGTGCCTGTCAAGATAAGAGATCTGCCCGCAGGATCTGAAATTTGTGTTGAAATTTCGGTATGTATTGTATCTCTGAAGGCAATTGGTGTCCCTGCGCGTTTTCTCGAGGAACAAGCAGAGAAAATTTTGGGGAAATTTTTGTGGGTGATAATTGCACCTGTGGAGGCTACGAGGTGGGTCTCCTGTACACACAGAATGTCCGCATCGGAGGAGATTGCTTCCTTCCACAAGGAGGATCTCTTGAAAGGGGAATTTAAGCCATTGGCGTTCATGGAAAGTATTTGATTGACATGTTTGGTTATCGTTTAGGAGAAAGTGTTGAGATGTGGAAACTTAAGAAGGCCTAAGAAGTAAACTATTAAACTTTAACAATACAAGTGTGGGTTGAAGACTATTTCAATTGCATGCAATATAAAATTGTTTTCTGATCTAGTAGAAATTGTTAGCGGGATATTAGAATATAATCGGATAGCCAGAATAGTATGAGTATGAAACGAATGAGCCGGGCAGGACCACCTAGTTAGGTGGAATGAGGCTTCCCTCACGATATGGCGCTCATTTGTAGGTCAGTTCCTGGTCTTCCATAAGATCTTTATTCGATATGGGATGTTGGCATTGTGGGAGGGTTAGGTTTATACCCCATGATTTGCAAAGTTGAATAGCGTCATCAGGTTTGAGGATTGCGTGGGTGATGTCATCTTTTCTGATCAGAAGTTTAGTCGGGAATCCCCATCTATATGGAATTTCTTGCTGGCGTAATGCTGTGGTGATTTGGGAGAATTTTTTCTTTTCCTGCATGGTGGCTTTGGATAAGTCTGTGAATAGACGGATGCCTTCATAAGGCGCTGGTAAGTGGTTAGCTTTCCGTGCAGCTGTCATAAGGGCCTCTTTTGTTTGGAAGAAATGAATTCTTGCAATAATATCCCTGTCGGCGAGATAGCTGGGCTTGGGTAGCTTGTGGGCTCTGTCGATCGATAGATCTAATGTGGATGCATTAGGAAGCAGAGTGGCCATTAGGCGATTCAAGTATTCGGGAATTTCAGATGTTATTCTAGACTCCGGTACTCCGCGAATTTTAATATTTCTTCTGTTTCTGTCTTCCATATCAGCCATTTTTGTTTTAAGTTGGAATACTTCATCCACTAGCTCATAGTGTGCATCTATCCGTGCATTGTGCGATTTGTGAGAATTCTCCCATTTTATTTTCTGTATGTGACACTCTTGCGCCAATATCTTCTAATGAGCTTGTCAGGGAGGTTTTTAAGTGTTAAAGTTAGATTGAAGTGAATCACTTAAAGCCATCACCATATCTTTGATAAATGTTTCCGAAGCTGGTTGTGAGGAAGAGGGTAGAGCAGAAATATACTCCTTAAGTGTGGACGATTGGTATTCTGCATTTATAGTGTCCTCTATCCTGGGCCTATTTTTTAATGGACTTGCTGAGAGAGAGTGAGCATTGGTTGTTTGCTTCAGGGTGGCCGGCGCCATTTTATGAACAGCGTGGGGCCATGTTGTGTCTTTTGCCTGCATACTTGTATTGTGTAGGAGCATTAGGAGTTTCACTCACCGCTCCTTGTAACAGATGCTCCGGTGAGGATCCTTCCTGTGCCGCTGGGGAAGATCTCTCTCATCTGCCTCCTGCACTGGACACAGGAGACGTCGGAGCTCTTGCTGCAGCGGTGCGCTGGGTTGCCGGAGCGGAGAAGAAATCATTTAGCCGCTTGGGCTGCGGGCGAGGAGCTCTTTGGCGGGACATCCCCAGGTGAGTGCCGACTGAGAGAGATTACCTGTGTGGAGTAACGGGAGAGGGAGCTTCTTTGATGGCTAGAAAGTCGCTGTTAGGTGGTATACCTAGCGGAGGTCAGGTATTACGCTGCCATCTTAAGCCCATCCAGCCCCCCCCCCCTCCCCCTGCAGTAAAAATCTTATTCAACAATAGGAAACACAAAATAAGAGGGACAACGGACCCTACTCCCAACTGGAAAAAGTCCCTACTTAACAGTGGATGGACCACTCTCATAAGTGCAAACCTGCTGAGCGCCTCTCGTCTGCTACCTGACCCAGTACTAATAACCAAGAGAGGGAAATAAACCTCAACTTAACTGAAAGATACACAGCTAACTCCATAACTAACTGAAGTGCAATAAACAGCAATGAACTAAGGGAGGGGTAGAAGTATACAGCCCCACATACCTACCGATAGGCAGATCAGAGAAGAAACAACACCTAATGAAATCTCTCTCAGGTGTGGGGGATTCTGAGGAAAATATCAATATGCAACTTTATGGATGTGGCAGGCAACCCTCACACAAAACGTGATGACCAGCAACCTGTATAGGAGCAGGGGGACTAGTCTGCTTCCGGATTGTCAGTAACATACCATGACACCGCCGTGATCGACAAGCCGTGAGAAACTCATTCTAACCACCTGAGAATTAGTTGGCTTCATGTTGTCTCAAGAAGTCAGTTTTTCAGTCTGCATAATGTGTGTAATATTAAACGAGCTGTTCCACATACACTCTTCAACTCAACATGGGAGGGGACATGAATTCTCACAGCTACTGCTGATGATTAGAGGCTCCTGTCATACAGTTATCTTGAGGGAGATCACAGCTCTTTTTCGTGACTGTATATTAATGGTATTTAGCTTATTTGGATGAATCTAAAATACAGAAAGTAATGGCAGTGTCCTCCCAGGAAGCAGAGATGGTAACTGCTCTGGTTGGTCATGTGATATTGTGCTGATGCATCATGCAAGTGTTAGGACATACAGAAAGTGAGCAGGGAGAAATCTCAGCATCGAGATGTGACTGATGAGCATCAGGCAAGAAAGAGGCTGTACTGCATAGAAGGGACTTCAATATACATAGATGGCCCGAGTATGAAAAATGTGCTTCCACCAGAGTGGCCCTAGGAAGTGTTACATGTGTGAAATACACAGTTCTCTGAGAATTAAAAAGGCTTAAAATAAATAAAAAATAGATACTCCTCTATCTCAGCTACTCCCCGTCCAGTGCTGCAGCCCCACAGCCCGGCGCACGAAACCCAGAAAAGTGTTGGGCAGTTACATGCCGTACGTTGTGTACATTACCGCTCAGCCATTAACAGCCTTCAGCAGCCATAGAAGAATCACCATGTTCCGGGCGGTGGGCTGCAGTGCTGGACTGGTAGCTGTGGGGATAGGGGAGTATTCAATTTTTATTTAAGCCTAAAACTTTTTTTTTAAATGTCCTGGACAATGGCAGATTTATATTATGGGCGATAAGAGTGTTCAGCGGTGCCCACGGTCATCAATAGTGTCTATTAATCCACTGCTAAGTTACTGGCATAACGCTGCCTGCCGCTACATCCCCGCAGCCATTAGATTCACTTACCCTACATCCCCTGCTTGACTTATTTGTATGTTCACGTGGAAGATTCTGTGTTGAATTCCGCCGTGGGAAAATATAGTAAGAACAATTGATGTGGATATTGAGCCGGACTTTGGTGTGGATCTGCAGCAGAATTCACCTCTTCAATTGAAAGGGTGAAATCCTCATTAAAAAAAAAACGCACTAACCACGCAGCACAAAATACACTGCAGATTATGGTATGCATCTGCAACTTGTGAGTGTGTACCCTAAACGTTTTTTTTCAAAGAATGGCAGAATAGGAAGGGACCTCCAGGGTCATCGGTTCCAACCCTCTGCTCAGTGCAGGATTCAATAAATCATCCAAGGCAGATATTTGTTCAGCCTCTAAAGACTTCCATTGAAGGAGAACTCGCTACCTCCCATGGTAACCTGTTCCACTCATTGATCACCCTCACTGTCTAATATCTAATTTGTGTCTCCTCCCTTTCAGTTTCATCCCATTGCTTCTAGTCTTTCCTTGTACGGATGAGAATAGGGCTTATCCCTATGGACTGTGATGGCCCTTCAGATATTTATAGACAGCTATTCAGTCTCCTCTCAGCCTTCTTTTTTGCAAGCTAAACATTCTCAGATCATTTAACCGTTCCTCATAGGACATGATTTGCAGACCGCTCACCATCTTGGTAACTCTTCTCTGAACTTGCTCCAACTTGTCTATGTCTTTTTTTCAAGTAGGGTGCCCAGAACTGGACACAGTATTCCAGATAAGATGACTAAGAGTAGAGGAGGATAATTAGCTCACGTGATCTAGAGTCTATGCTTCTCTTAACCCCTTAGTGACCAAGCCTGTTTGCGCCTTAAAGACCAGGCCAAATTTTGCAAATCTGACACGTGTCACTTTAACATGGAAAAACACCAGAAAGGTTTTGCATATCCAAGCGATTCTGACATTATTTTTTCCGCTTAAATGAAGTACAACATGTGGCAAAAAAACAGACTGATAGAATTTGTGTTTATTTATTAAAAGCGCCAAAATTGGGAAAATTTTGAAAACAATCGTCATTTTTTCACATTTCCAACTACAATATCTTAAATATGTGCAAACATAATATAGAAATTTTTCCTAAGATATATATTTCCACCTATTTACTTTATTTTGGGCGCACATTGGAAAAACTTTTGTGTTTTTTTTAACCATTTAGGAGACATACAAATTTAACATAACTTTTTAGCATTTTGAAGGAACACTTTCTTTTCCTACACCAAGGCAAGATTGGAAAGGCTCATGAGTGTCAGAATAATAGATACCCCCACAAATGACCCCATTTTAAAAACTACACCCCTTAGTGTATTCACTGAGCGGGGTCATGAGTATTTTAACCAAACAGTTTTTTTTCAGGAATGAATTCAATTTAGAGGAGAAAAAGTAAAATTTCATATTTTTGCAAATCTGTCATTTTAAAGACATTTTTTTTTTCCTATAGTTTACATGAAAATGAGGATTTACACCCCAAAATGGATACCCCTGTTTCTCTCGTGTTCAGAAATATACCCATTGTGGCCCTAATGTTATATCTGAGTCCACAACGGGGCCCAAAATGAAAGGAGTAGTCAGTGTCTTTTAAAACAGAAATTTTGCTTGAAGTCCTTTTAGGCCCCATAGCACACTTGTAGAGTTCTTGAGCGCCCAAAACCATAGAAAACCCCCACAAATGACCCCATTTTGAAAACTAGACCCCTTAAGGAATTTATTTTGGGGTGTACTGCATATTTTGACCCCACAGTTTTTGAATGAATTCAAGCCAAGCAAAAGGAAAAAATTGTGATTTTCGTTTTTTTGGCAATTCTGTCATTTTAAAAACAGCTTTTTTTGTACAGAACACATATGAATGAAGACTTGCACCCAAAAATGGATACCCCTGTTTGTACCGTGTTCAGAGACATACCCATTGTGCCCTAATCTTATGTCTGGATGCACAACAGGGCCCAAAATGAAAGGAGTAGTCAGTGGCTTTCAGAACATAGATTTTGCTTGAAGTCCTTTTTGGCCCCATTGCCCACTTGTAGAGTTCTTGAGCGCTCAAAACCATATAGAACCACCACAAAATGACCCCATTTTGAAAACTAGACCCCTTAAGGAATTTATCTAGGGTGTACTGCCCATTTTGACCCCACAGTTTTTGAATGAATTCAAGCAAAGCAAAAGGAAAAAATTAGGATTTTCGTTTTTTTGGCAATTCTGTCATTTTAAAAACTGCTTTTTTTGTACAGCACACATATGAAGGAAGACTTGCACCCAAAATGGATACCCCTGTTTGTGCTGTTTTCAGAAATATACCCATTGTGGCCCTAATCTTATGTCCCCATGCACAACGGGGCCCAAAAAGAAAGGCGTAATCGGTGGCTTTCAGAACATAGATTTTGCTTGAAGTCCTTTTAGGCCCCATTGCCCACTTGTAGAGTTCTTGAGCGCCCAAAACCATAGAGAACCCCCACAAATGACCCCATTTTGAAAACTAGACCCCTTAACGAGTTTATCTAGGGGTGTACACTGTGTATTTTAACCCTACAATTTTTGAATAGATCAAAGCAGTAAGAAAAAATTACGATTTTCATTTTTTGGGCTATTGCGTCAATTTAAAAACAGTTTTTTTTGTACAGCACATGTATAAATGAAGACTTTCACCACAAAATGAATACCCCTGTTTGTCCCGTGTTCAGAAACATATCCATTGTGGCCCTAATAGACTTACAGGACACATGGCTAGGGCTACAATGAAAGGAACACCCGGTGGATTTCAGGGTACAACTGAATAAATTCCAGGCCCCATTGCCTACTTATAGAGCCATTGAGCGGCCAAAACTATAAAGAATGCCCTCAAATGACCCCATTTTGAAAACTAGACCCCTTAACGAATTCATCTAGGGGTGTACTGCGTATTTTGACCCCACAGTAAAGCAGAAGGAAAAAGTTACGATTTTCAATTTGTTTGGCAATTTTTTAAATTTAAAAACAGGTTTTTTTTGTACAGGGTACATAGGAAGGAAGACCTTCACCCCAAAATAGAT
The DNA here is from genome assembly GCA_035609135.1 of Eleutherodactylus coqui. Lineage (NCBI taxonomy): Eukaryota > Metazoa > Chordata > Amphibia > Anura > Eleutherodactylidae > Eleutherodactylus > Eleutherodactylus coqui. The sequence goes on along the minus strand of CM069412.1, from coordinate 174,895,786 downwards.
CCCCTCGTTTGTCCTGTGTTCAAAAACATTCCCGTTGTGGCCCAGCGTGTGGCATGAGGGCAGCTGAAGGCTGCACAGGGACACTTTTGTGTGCGCTGCGGACGCAGGGTCGTGCGGAAGGGGGGGGGGAGGGTTGGGCAGCATGTAACCCAGGAGAAGAGGCAGGGGTGTGTCCCGCAGGCAGTGATTGTGCTTGGTTGAAGGTAGTGGGGTGCTTAGCAAAGGTGTGCCTTGCTAATGACTGTTTGTCTGAAGTAAAAATTGTTAGGGGGGGCCCACTCTTGCCTCTATTGTGGCTTAATAGTGAGACCAGGGAACCTGAGATGCAGCCCTGCATGTTGCCCCTCGCCTGCCCTATCCGTTTCTGTGTCGTTTCCATCACTTTAGTTGGTTTTGCAGATTTTCACAAATGAAAACCTTAGCGAGCATTGGTCATATACAAAAATGCTCGAGTCGTCCATTGACTTCAATGGGGTTCGTTACTCGAAAGGAACCCTCGAGCATCGCGGAAAGTTCGACTCAAGTAACGAGCACCCGAGCATTTTGGTGCTCACTCATCTCTAGTAACTAGGTTTTCCTGCATTGGGGAAAAGATTCAATTTTGATGTCACCACTTCCCAAATAATTAGAGAACCTGTCAGCAGTTTTTCAAACCTAAATTTGCCTACACTGTTTGAATCCTGACAAAATGCTCATTTCAATAAAAATAAAGTAAAATAAAAATACATTAAAAAAATTAATGTATATATGGAAAATCTGTACATATTGATATTTCCTATTAGTTATGCAGAAGTAATTTAATCAATATAAAACATATGTAGAATACATAGAATAGATAATTATTAGAGATGAGCGAGCACCAAAATGCTCGGGTGCTCGTTACTCGAGTCGAACTTTCCATGATGCTCGAGAGTTCGTTTCGAGTAACGAACCCCATTGAAGTCAATGGGCGACTCGAGCATTTTTGTATATCACCCATGCTCCGCTAAGGTTTTCATTGGTGAAAATCTAGAAAACCCAAGAAAGTGATGGAATCGACACAGAAACGGATTGGGCAGGCGAGGGGCAACATGCTGGGCTGCATTTCAGGTTCCCAGGTCCCACTATTAAGCCACAATAGCGAGAAGAGTGGGTCCCCCCCCCCCCTAACAATTTTTACTTCGGACAAACCCTCATTAGTAAGGCACACCTTAGCTAAGCACCACACTACCTCGAACTAAGCACAACACTGCCGGTGGGACACACCGCTGCCTCTTCTCCTGGGTTACATGCTGCCCAACCCCCCCCCCCCCCCCCCCGCACGACCCAGCGTCCACAGCGCACACCAAAGTGTCCCTGCGCAGCCTTCAGCTGCTCTCATGCCACACGCTGGCTGCATAGCCACACCACCCTCTTGTCTATTTATAAGTGTGTCTGCGATCAGGAGGAACCAGAGGCACACACTGCAGAGGGTTGGCAGGGCAAGGCAGCGACCCTCTTTAAAAGGGGGGTCAATAGCCCACAATGCTGTACAGAAGCAATGAGAAATCCAATCCTGTGCCACCTCCATCAGGAGCTGCACACGTGGGCATAGCAATGGGGAACCCATGTGCCACACAGTATTCATTCTGTCAAGGTGTCGCATAGCTCAATCGACACTGCAAGGGGAAAGCCATCTGCACTCTGCCCTCTACCCAAGTCAGTCAGAGCCTTTGTGCCAGACAGGTCAAACACCGCGATGGGAACTAAGTTTGCACCAACAGCATCGGTGGATCCTAGGAAATCCAAGACATGAACAAAAAATTGATCTGAGCGGCCAAACATGGCAGACTTGCACAGCGCCCACGACATAGGCCTCTGCACAAACCCTCAGCAATCGCGGGCCTACAGCGGACTCCAATGCTAGCGTAGCTCTGCACGTCTCATTAGCACTGTATTGCTCCTGTAGTTTGTCCCAATGCAGTGCCCCGGATAGTAGAGCTAACGTCAGATGAAATACAGGTGGGCTTCGGCCCACACTGCATGCCCCAGTCAGACTGGGGTTCTTTATAAATAGTCACAGGCAGGTACAACTCCGCAATGGGAATTCCGTGTGCACCCACAGCATGGGTGGCTCCCTGGAACCCACCGGCGGTACATAAATAAATCCCATTGCAGTGCCCTGCACAGCAGAGCTAACGTCAGATAAAATGCAGGTGGGCTTCGGCCCACACTGCATGCCCCAGTCTGACTGGGGTTTTTAATACATAGACACAGGCAGGTACAAATCCCCTATGTGAAGTCCCTGTGGACCCACAGCATGGGTGGCTCCCTGGAACCCACCAGCGGTACATAAATAAATCCCATTGCAGTGCCCTGCACAGCTGAGCTAACGTCAGATTAAATTCAGGTTGGCTTTGGCCCACACTGCATGCCCCAGTCAGACAGGGTTTTTTTTATAAGTATACACAGGCAGGTACAACTCCCTGATGTAAAGTCCCTGTGGACCCACAGCATGGGTGGCTCCCTGGAACCCACCGGCGGTACATAAATGTAACCCATTGCAGTGCCCTGGACAGCAGAGCTAACGTCAGATTACATACAGGTGGGCTTTGGCCCAGACTGCATGCCCTAGTCAGACTGAGCACATTTTTTTTGGGCCATGTACGTGGAACACCGCGATGGGAACACTTAGTGCACCCATAGTATGCACTGACCCCTGTAATACTCCTGTAGCTAAGGTATACGCACACTCCACTAACAGTTATGTTGCAAAAGTCTAGGGAGACTTCTGTAGTTACAGTATAGACGGACCCCAGTTACATTTCAGTAGCTGCAGTATAGGCAGAGCACAGTATCAGTTACATTTCAGTAGTAGCGGTATCGACGGACCCCTGTAACATTTCCGTAACAGCAGGATAGGCATAGCCCAGTATTAGTGGGATTTCAGTAGTAACAGTATAGACAGATTGACAACACCTATGTGGAAAAGCTAGTATTTTCTAAGACAAGAGAGAGGCATTTGATTGCAATGAAAAGGATACTCAAGCTGGAAAATGGAAAGGCTACATTCCTATGGTTTCCGTTGTCCATTTCATTTACAGCAGTATTGACAGACCCCAGTAACATTTCAGTTCCAGCAGTGCAGACAGACCCCAGTAACATTTCAGTAGTATCATTAGGGACAGGCCCCAGTAACATTTCAGTAGCAACAGTATGGACAGGCCCTAGTAACATTTCAGTAGTAACAGTATAGACAGACCCCAGTAACATTTCATTTACAGCAGTATTGACAGACCCCAATAACATTTCAGCAGCAGCAACAGTATAGACACACCCCTTTAACATTTCCATTGCAGCAGTGTAGGCTGAGCCCAGTTACATTTCATTTGCAGCAGTATTGACAGAGTGCAGTAACTTTTCAGTTGTAGTGACAGTATAGACAGACCCCATTAACATTTACGTTGAAGCAGTATGGGCAAAGCTGCAGATTCCCATTTCCCTGGCAGCAGTGTAGGGAGAGCATATTTTTTTTTTACATTTCAGTAGTAGCAGTATAGTCAGACCCCAGTAACATTAACGTAGAAGCAGTATGGACAAAGCAGTAGATTCACAATTCCCTTGCAGCAGTGTAATGAGAGTACAGCATTTGTAACATTTCAGTAGTAGCAGTATAGACAGGCCCCAGTAACATTTACGTAGAAGCAGTATGGGCAAAGCAGCAGAAAAACATTTCCCTGGCAGCAGTGTAGGGAGAGCTTAGCATTTGTAACACTTCAGTAGTAGCAGTATAGACAGGCCCCAGTAACATAAACGTAGAAGCAGTATAGTCAAAGCAGCAGAAAAACATTTCCCTGGCAGCAGTGTAGGGAGAGTACAGCATTTGTTACATTTCAGTGGTAGCAGTATAGTCAGACCCCAGTAACATTATTGTAGAAGCAGTATGGGCAAAGCAGCAGAAAAACATTTCCCTGGCAGCAGTGTAGGGAGAGCTTAGTATTTGTAACATTTCAGTAGTAGCAGTATAGTCAGACCCCAGTAACATTTACGTAGAAGCAGTATGGGCAGAGCCCACTATTAGTTACATTTCTGTTATAGCAGTATAGACATGCCCCACTAACATTTCCGTTGAAGTAGTATGGGCAGAGCCCAGTATTAGTAAAATTACAGTAGTAACAGTATGCAAAAACCAAGGTAATATTTCAGGAGCAGAAGTATTGGCAGACCGAAGTTACATTTCTGTTGCTGAAGTATAGTCAGACCCTTGTAGCATTACTGTGGCAGAAGTATAGGTAGGCAGAACAGAGTTACATTTCTGTTGCAAAAGTGTAGGCCAACCCCAGACACAGTGGTGTACCATGAGTGCAGGCGAAGCCCATAAAAATTACTTGGATTACATTGTTGGCGAGGGCCCGAAAAATTGGTGTACCGCCAGTACAAATGTACCCCACAAAAAATTGCCCATGCCCAACCCAGAGGGCAGGTGAAACCCATTAAACGCTTAGCGTACTGTGGCTTAATTTTTAACTGGGCCTGGAGGCAGCCCAGTCAAAATAAAAATTGGTTCAGGTGGAAGTTTCAATGATTTAATGAGAATTGAAACAGATAAATATTATTTAGAAAAGTTATATGAGCCTTTTGGCCCACAGAAAATTTGCCCGTTCGCGGTGATGACGTGAGCTTTCAGGAGGAGGAGTCGGAGGAGGAGGACGAATACCATACACAGATTGACAAAGGTCTTTAGGTAGCGCTGCTGTCCGCTGGTAGAGAAGAGAAGTCTGGGGAAATCCAGGCTTTGTTCATCTTTATGAGTGTAAGCCTGTTGGCACTGTCAGTTGGCAGGCGGGTACGCTTGTCCGTGATGATTCCCCCAGCTGTACTAAACACCCTCTCTGACAAGATGCTAGCCGCAGGGTAAGCCAACACCTCCGGGTCATATAGCGCGAGTTCGGGCCACGTGTCCAGCTTTGACATTCAGTAGTTGTACGGAGCAGAGGCGTCACGGAGGATGGTGGTACGATCAGCTATGTACTCCCTCACCATCTTCTTACAGTGCTCCCTCCGACTCAGCCTGGACTGGGGAGGTGTGACACAGTCTTGCTGGGGAGCCATAAAGCTGGCAAAGGCCTTGGAGAGTGTCAGCCTTTATGCTTTGCAGGGAACTTCTCGACAGGCATAGCAGGGGAATGGTGACGCTAATGATTGCAGCATCGCCACTCACCATCAGGGTAGACTCCTCAAAGTTTCCAAGGACCTGGCAGATATCTGCCATCCAGGCCCACTCCTCTGTAAAGAATTGAGGAGGCTGACTCCCACTACGCTGCCCATGTTGGAGTTGGTATTCCACTATAGCTCTACGCTGCTCATACACCCAGGACAACATGTGGAGCGCAGAGTTCCACCATGTGGGCACGTCGCAAAGCAGTCGGTGCACTCGCAGATTAAAGCGATATTGCAGGGACTGCAGGGTGGCAGGGTCCATGTTGGGCTTGCGGAAATGTGCGCTGACCCAGCGCACCTTGCCGAGGAGGTCTGACAAGTGTGGGTAGCCTTTCAGAAACCGCTGAACCACCAAGTTAACCCCTTAACGACTGCCCCATCGGGAAACTACATCCTCTGAAAGTGGGCTTTAATCCTAGAGGACGTAGTTTTATGCATCCTCTTTGGATTAATGCCCACTTGCCTGAGGACGTGACAGCTCCATGCTGTCAGTGCCCGCAGGTAGCCAACAGCATGGAGCTGTCATCCCAGGATGCGGGCAGTCCCCCCTCGGCATTGCGATCGGCGCTATCCAATGGATAGCACCGATCGCAAAAAAGTAAACAAGAATGTGTAAAAAAAGTAAAGATTCAGCTGCCCCGATGGATCGGATCCATCAGGGCAGCTGAAAATACTCACGCGGCTTGTCCGCGGTGTCCCCCGGAGATCGGGTCCTCCCAGACCAGCCGGCGGTCTTCTGCGCATGCACGCCAGACGATGACGTCAGGCGCATGCGCAGAAGCCCGGGAGCCCCTGGCAAATTTGAAATCTCCTGGCTCCCGTCTCCTGAAGGTAGCCGGGAACCAGGAGGTGTTACCGGGGACCGCTATCGCCGCTATCCATTGGATAGCGGCGATCGCGAAAAAGTTCAAAAAAAGTTTTAAAAATAGTCAGTTTCACCTCCCCTCAGGGATCGGATCCATGAGGGGAGGTGAAAATACTCACCTAAGTCCTCCCCGATGTCCCGGGACCCGAATCCCCGTCTGCGCATGCGCGCCCGATGTCAATCATCGGGCGCATGCACGGAGGGGCTCGAGCCCCGGGATATTTAAAATCCCTCTGCTCTAGGCTGCCATGTGTAGCCCGGAGCAGAGGGACTGTCACCAGGGACATGATCACTGTCATCCCATGGATGACAGTGATCATGTAAAGTAAAAAAAAGTGTAAAAAGTAAAAAAAAAAGTTTAAAAAAAGTTTTAAAAAGTTAAAAAAGCTTGCGTTTCATCTCCCCCCACGGATCATATCCGTGAGGGAGGATGAAATGACGTACCTAACGCCCGCGGATTTATCCGCGGACCTTACCCCAGTTTCTGCACACGAGCCCGTCGCCAAAATGGCAGGCGCATGCGCAAAAGCCGTGGATTGCCAGGAGAACTTAAAATCTCCCTGCTCCTGTCTACAAAACTTAGCCGTGGGCCTGGGGATTTCATGGGGGGGCCGCAGTGAGCGGTTCCTCGTCATGTGTTCGCCGTTATCCAATGGATAATGGCGATCACGTAAAAGTAAAAAAAAGGTGAAGGTTCATCTCCCCTCACCGATGCGAACGGTGAGAGGAGATGAAACTTTTTACCGGAGGCCTCCGTATTTGCACCCCGACGCGATCTTCCTCCGTGAACTTTCCCGGATTCTGCACATGCGACTGCCAGCAAAACACCGGACACATGCGCAGGAGTCGGGGAGCCCAGGAAAATTAAAATCTCCTTGCTCCCAGGCGACCAATGGTCGCCGAGAGCCTGGAGCATTGACGGGTGGCCTCGTTGAGCGGTCCCCGGTCACGTGATAAAAAGGTAGCGATCTACCTTTGGCCGGTCTCACATGACCGGATAGGAATTACGGATTTCGCATGCGTCTGATCCGCGGTAATACGCAGATCAATGGCATTGGATTACACAATTCCGCTCACATTAGCGGGTCGGAATTGCGTAATCCACTAGCAGAAAAGAAAGCACAGTAGGTTCTATTTTACCGCGGCTATCCGCAGCATAGAGCCCATTGTGCTCCATGGTCGTGGATAGACCCGCAGCGTATATGCAACTACCTTGTATACGGGCTGCGGGTACCCGCGTCATCGTTAAGCGACGGTGCTGGAAATGCAAACAAAAACAAAAGTACTGCGCATGACCGCCTGTGTGAGTAGGCAGTTATGCGCAGTACATTACGCGGCGGTACGCAGGGTTACAGCCGGGCTCACAGATGGGATCCGCTACGGGCCTCCGCAAGCGGATTCAGCCAACGGCTGCGTGAGCCCGGCATTATTCAGACCGCTACCTGTAATACGTATTTACAAGAAGCCCCGGGAACGCTCGCCTTCATGCAGTTCCAGGAGCAGCTTGTTGAGCGTCTTCTGTGCGAGACCGCCGCACCTCATCAAGCTTATGAAGACTCATGGAGCGCCACTTTTTACACCCCATACCCGCTACGGAGGTCACTAAATACCCCCCGAAAAGCATGAGAGGAGGGGGGATACATGGTTTTATTGCCCCATGTACCCATCCCAACCAGCCTCCGTAATTACCCCTTCGGAAATACCACACAGTTCACATTATTACTTTTATCTAAGATTTGGGGAACGCTGAAAAGGGCGCGGAGGGGGGGATATTTTTAGGGAGTTAATTTTTATTCCGTACAAATGAACAATGGGGCCTGGGATTTATTCAGTTGTGCCCTGCAATCCAACGGGTGTTCCCTGCATTACAGGCCTAACCATGTGTCCTATAAGTAGATTAGGGCCACAATGGGTATGTTTTTGAACACGGGACAAACGGGGGTATCTATTTTGGGGTGAAGGTCTTCATTCCTATGTACACTGTACAAAAAAACCTGTTTTTAAATTGACAAAATTGCCAAAAAAATGAAAATCGTAATTTTTTCCTTTTCCTTTGCTTAGATTTATTCAAATACTGTGGGGTCAAAATACGCAATACACCCCTAGATGAATTTATTAAGGGGTCTAGTTTTTAAAATGGGGTCATTTGAGGGGGTTCTTTATCGTTTTGGACGCTCAATGGCTCTACAAGTGGGCAATGGGGCCTGGAATTTATTCCGTTGTACCCTGAAATCCAACGGATGCTCCTTCCATTATTGGCCTAGCCATGTGTCCTTTAAGTAGATTAGGGCCACAAGGGGTATGTTTTTGAACACGGGACAAACAGGGGTATCCATTTTGGGGTCAAAGTCTTCATTCCTATGTGTGCTGTACAAAAAAAAACAGTTTTTAAATTGATACAACTGCAAAAAATTAAAATTGTAATTTTTTTCCTACTGCTTTGCTTAGATTTATTCAAAAATTGTAGGGTAAAAATACACAGTACACCCCTAGATGAATTCGTTAAGGGGTCTAGTTTTCAAAATGGCATCATTTGTGGGGGTTCTCTGTCATTTTGGCCGCTCAAGGGCTCTACAAGTGGGCAATGGGGCCTAAATCACCTTCATGCTAAATTTCTGTTCTGAAAGCCACCGACTACTTCTTTCATTTTGGGCCCCGTTGTGCATCCAGACAAAAGATTAGGACCACAATGGGTATGCCTCTGAACACGGGACAAACAGGGGTATCCATTTGGGGGTGCAAGTCTTCATTTTTGTGTGTGCTGTACAAAAAAAGCAGTTTTTAAAACGACAGAATTGCCAAAAAAAACGAAAATCACATTTTTTTTCCTTTTGCTTTGCTTGAATTCATTCAAAAACTGTGGGGTCAAAATGGGCAGTATACCCCTAGGTAAATTCGTTAAGGGGTCTAGTTTTCAAAATGGGGTCACTTGTGAGGGTTCTCTTTGGTTTTGGCCGCTCAAGAGCTCTACAAAAGTGCTTTGGGCCTAAAACGCCTTCAAGCAAAATTTATGTTCTGAAAGACACCGACTACTCCTTTCATTTTGGGTCCCGTTGTGCATCCAGACATAAGATTAGGGCCACAATGGGTATGTTTCTGAACACGGGAGAGACGGGGGTATCCATTTTGGGGTGTAAATCCTCATTTTCATGGGCACTATAGGAAAAAAATATGTCTTTAAAATGACATATTTGCAAAAATATGAAATTTTATTTTTTCTCCTCTAAATTGAATTAATTCCTGGAAAAAACTGGTGGGGTCAAAATTCTCATGACACTCCTCAGTGGATACATTAAGGGGTGTAGTTTTTAAAATGGGGTCATTTGGGGGGGGTATCTATTATTCTGACACTCATGAGCCTTTGCAAACTTGGCGTGGTGCAGGAAAACAAAGTGTTCCTCAAAATGCTGAAAAGTAATGTTAAATTTGTACGTCCTATAAATGGTTAAAAAACACACAAGTTTTTCAAGTGTGCATTCAGAATAAATTAAACAGATGGAAATTTATATCTTATCAAAAATTTGTACAGTATGTTTGGACATATTTGAGATATTACAGTTGAAAATGTGAAAAAATGACAAGTTTTTCAAAATTTTTCCAATATTGGTACTTTTAATAAATATACACAAATTATATCGGTCTCTTTTTACAACCAAAATGAAGTACAACATGTCAGAATCACTTGGATATGTAAAGCCTTTACGGAGTTATGCTACGTTGAACGACGCATGTCAGATTTCGAAAATTTGGCTCAGTCACTAAGGCGCAAACAGGCTTCGTCACTAAGGGGTTATAGACGTGGGCCAGGCATGGCACATGCGTGAGGCTGCTGAGCTGCAGAGCCGCCACCAGGTTACGGCCGTTGTCACACACGACCATGCCCGGTTGCAGGCTCAGTGGCGAAAGCCAGCGGTTGGTCTGCTCTGTCAGACCGTGCAACAGTTCGTGGGCCGTGTGCCTCTTCTCTCCTAAGCTAAGTAGTTTCAGCACGGCCTGCTGATGCTTGCCCACCGCTGTGCTGCTGCACCGCTTGACACCGACTGCTGGCGACGTGCTGCTGCTGACACATCTTGATTGCGAGGTAGAGGTTGCATTGGAGGAGGAGGAAGGTTTAGTGGAGGTGGCATACACCGCCGCAGAAACCAGCATCGATCTGGGGCCCGGAATCTGGGGGTGGGTAGGACATGTGCAGTACCTGGCTCTGACTTGGTCCCAGCCTCCACTAAATTCACCCAATGTGCCGTCAGGGAGATATAATGGCCCTACCCGCCTGTGCTTGTCCACGTGTCCGTTGTTAAGTGGACCTTGCCAGTAACTGAATTGGTGAGGGCACGTACAATGTTACGTGAGACGTGGTCGTGCAGGGCTGGCACGGCACACCGTGAAAAATAGTGGCGACTGGGGACTGAGTAGCGCGGGGCCGCCGCCGCCATCATGTTTTTGAAAGCCTCAGTTTCCACAAGGCTGTAGGGGAGCATCTCCAGGCTGATCAATTTGGCTATGTGGACATTTAAAGCTTCAGCGTGCGGGTGCGTGGCGGCGTATTTGCGCTTTCGCTCCAACGATTCTCTTAGCGACAGCTGGACGCTGCGCTGAGAGACATTGCTGGATGGGGCCGAGGAGAGCGGAGGTGAGGGTGTGGGTCCAGGCCAGGAGACACTCGTGCCTGTGTTGTGAGAGGTGGGTTGAATCTCAGTGGCAGGTTGGGGCACAGGGGGAGAGGCAGTGGCGCAAGCCGGAGGCGGTGAACAGCCTTTGTCCCACCTTGTGGGGTGCTTGCCCATCCTATGCCTGCACATGCTGGTGGTGAGGCTGGTGGTGGTGGCTCCCCGGCTGATATTGGCACGACAAAGGTTGCACACCACTGTTCGCCGGTCGTCCGCGGTCTCAGTGAAACTGCCACACCTTTGAGCACCTTGGCCTCTGCACAGTGGCTTGGCGCGAGGGGATGCTTTGGGAAACAGCTGGTGGATTATTTGCTCTGGCCCTGCCTCTACCCCTGGCCACCCTACTGCCTCTTCCAACCTGTCCTGTGGCTGCAATTGCCTCCCCCTCTGAAGACCTATCCTCAGTTGGCTTATCACACCAGGTGGGGTCAGTCACCTCATCGTCCAGCGGCTCTTCCTCCGAATCCTCTGTGCACTCCTCCCTCGGACTTACTGCCCTTACTACTACCTCACTGATGGACAACTGTGTCTCATCATCATCATCGTCCTCCTCACCCACTGAAAGCTCTTGAGACAGTTGCTGGAAGTCCCCAGCCACATTCCCCGGACCCCAGGAATTTTCCAAAGGTTGGGCATCGGTCACGACAAACTCCTCCGGTGGGAGAGGAACCATTGTTGCCCAATCTGGGCAGGGGCCCGAGAACAGTTCCTGGGAGTCTGCCTGCTCCTCAGAATGTGTCATTTTCATGGAGTGAGGAGGCTTGGAGGAAGGAGGAGCAGCAGCCAGAGGATTCAGAGTTGTAGCAGTGGAAGGCATAGAAGACTGGGTGGTCGATAGATTGCTGGATGCACTTTCTGCCATCCACGACAGGACCTGCTCACACTGCTCGGTTTTTAATAAAGGTCTACGACGTGGACCCAAAAATTGTGATATGAAGCTGGGGACCCCAGAAGCTGTCCTTTCTCCTACTCCCGCAGCAACCGACTGTGATTCGCCTGGACCAGGAACTCGGCCTATACCCACACCCTCACTTGGAACTCCGCGTCCTCACCCGCGTCCACATCCTCTACCCCTACCCCTACCCTTCATCATGGTGGATTAGGAACCGAGCAGACACTGAGTGGTGTGAAAATTTTTTTGAATTATTGCCGCGCAGTTGGTGCCTGCCAACGGTTATACAACGCAAAGAGAAGCCTGAGATAAATTATAAGGAAGGATGCAAGCAGGACTAGCTGTGCACTATGCAGTTGAGATTCACCTCAAGTCCCACAGGCCACGCAGTTATCTGCACTGGGTTCCAAGCAGACGTAAAAAAGGATTCCCTTTTTGAAATTAGTTTTTTTCCAATCCAATGCAGGCAGTGGAGCGTCTATTGGACTCTCCCTCTATGGCTGTCTGGTACCGTACACTGCGCCGGCAGCTGACTGGTAACACAGAGCGGAGAAAAATCTTTGTGCTTTTTAAATGTGCAGTTGGAGGCAGAGAGCACTTACGTTACACTAACTGCCCCCAGCAAAAAAATGACACAGAGCGGTGTAAAAAATGTGTGGTTTCTTGGCGTACACTTAGCGTAACGTCAGCGCTGTCTGCCTCTAAGTATACGCCAAGAAACCACACATTTTTTACACCGCTCTATCTTACACGCCTGCTGTCTCACAAGTGCACGGTGTGTCTGACACCCATAGGTTGAAAGTGCAATACACACTGCATAGCCTCAGCCTGCATCGCATCGAAAAAAAAGGAAATTTAAAAAAGAAATCCTTAGATCCTTAGAGGACAGAAAAATATTTAAATGAAGGCTGCACGCAGGCCTTGCTGTGCACTATGTAGTTTGGATGGACGTGAAGTCCCACAGGCCACGCAGGCAAATGCACTGGGTCACCGGTAGCCTTAAAAAGGATTTCTTTTTTAAATTTCCTTTTTTTTCTATGCAATGCAGGCTGAGGCTGTGCAGTGTGTATTGCACTTTCAATCTATGGGTGTCAGACACACCGTGCACTTGTGAGACAGCAGGCGTGTAAGATAGAGTGGTGTAAAAAATTTGTGGTTTCTTGGCGTATACTTGGAGGCAGACAGCGCTGATGTTACACTAACTGCGGACCGAAAAATATTTACATGAAGCCTGCACGCAGGCTCTGCTGTGCAATACTAAGGTACTACAACTCCCAGCAACCACGAAGTTAAATGCACACGGTCACAGGTAGCCCTAAGAAGGACCGTTAGGGTTCTTGTAGACAGGATTCTACATTACCACTGTCCCTGCCTGACCAATACTGCCCCTATACTCAAGTACAGTCTGCAGCCTGAGAACGCTACAGCCTGCACGCCCGATATACATAAAAAAAAAAGTGCAAAACTGCTCCCAGCAGCCACAACACTAGGTGAGCTGTGGCCCTAAGAAGGACCGTTGTGGTTCTTGAAGACGCTAACACTCTCTCTATAGCAGCAGCACTTTCCCTGATCTCTCTTAGCGTGTGTCTGTGGCGAGCCGCGGGTGGGCCCACTTTAAATACTCGGCGGTCACTTGATCTCGCCAGCCACTCACTGCAGGGGGATGGGTTAGGGCTGGAACGTCACAGGAGGAAGTTGTAATGCCTTACCTGTGTTTCTATCGGCCAGAAAATGGCGCAAATTTCTCAGGGAAGGAAATGCAATGGAGTTGAGTGCCGCGTGGTGCTCGCCTAGAGTAACGAGCATCTCGAACACACTAATACTCGGACGAGCATCAAGCTCGGACGAGTGCACTTGCTCATCTCTAATAATTGTATTTGATTTAATCGAATTGAATTCAAACAAAAATACTGGCTGCATAATAAAAACGCAGTATTGTAGTATATATAAATACAAAGAAAGGGCAGCGAAACAATATCAAGTACAAATGCACTGAAAAGACCTAGCAAGGATTACCATCATGTAATGTCAGAGGTGTTTGTGAGGACCAGCCAAATAGGGTATGAACGTAGATAAGTATGGGTAGTATTTGTTATATACAGAGGGGAAATACTCAAAGGGATTAATAGAGATGGTGAACAAGGAATACCTCGCCTTCTGAGGAAAAATCTAAGTGTCGCCCAACCCAAGAGAAAAATACAACGTCCATAAAATCCACATCAGAAACAAGGACTACCTAGAAACTCCACCACCTGAACCCACACCTTCAGATAAAGAGGGAAATTCTACTTGAATTACTACTTGAGGATATCAATAGAGATGAGCGAACGTACTCGGATAAGCACTACTCGTCCGAGTAATGTGCTTTATCCGAGTACCTCTCTGCTCGTCCTGAAAGATTCGGGACGCGCTGCGGAGCGGGGAGCTGCAGGGGAGAGCGGGGAGGAACGGAGGGGAGATCTTTCTCTCCTTCTCTCCCGCTCGCTCTGCCCCGCTCCCCGCTGCGACTCACCTGTCAGCCGCAGCAGCACCCGAATCTTTCAGGACGAGCGGAGAGATACTCGGATAAAGCACATTACTCGGACGAGTAGTGCTTATCCGAATACGTTCGCTCATCTCTAGATATCAACACAGCATCCTCACTCTCCATGTATAACTAGTAAGAAATGTTAATATGAACATATTTTCCATATATACATTCATTTTTCTTTATGTATTTTTATGTTTAATCTTTTTATTAAATTTTAAATATTTCACAAACATTAGAACAAAGCAATAGAAATAAAGACAGGTCTCGCAGGACCTTCAATTCACATTGTACAACAATTAGGCGCATCTTCATATGAACAACAAATAGAACAAATGGTTCGTCTAGCCCAAAACTAGTCTCCCAGATCGCCTCCCCCCAGTAATCTATTCTTTAACTATATCAATGCAAAACTGACTGAAAATAGGGACGGGGCCCCATATCACAATAAAATGTTACCGTTTAGAAAATAGAAATCCCTTTCATTGGAAAGGGGAAAAAGAAAAATATAGAAAAGTCTGGGAAGATTAAAAACAGATACGACAGAATAATAAGGCACTTCAGTAAGAGCACACAAAGCACACACAATCAAAAAACAGAGAAAGGAAAACAATAAGGGGGGCACTTTCAGCACATTCCTGCCGGCCCCTTATTATGGCGGACCTGTGTCCACCTCAAGGCTCATGAGTAGGTCTATTGAAATAGACTGGTGAACTCTGTAGAGGACTCAAACATAATCCGGGGGCCCTCATGTTTCTCTGTATTTTTCCCTTTGTTTTTCAAGTTCTCAAGAGTGTTCTGTGCATAGTTCTTCCATATGGTTAAAGGGGTTGTCCCGCGCCGAAACGGGTTTTTTTTTTTTCAAAAGCCCCCCCGTTCGGCGCGAGACAAACCCGATGCAGGCATAAAAAAAACAAACCGTCCAGTACTTACCCGAATCCCCGCGCTCCGGCGACTTCTGACTTACCTTGTGAAGATGGCCGCCGGGATCTTCACCCTCGGTGGACCGCCGGTCTTCTGTGCGGTCCATTGCCGATTCCAGCCTCCTGATTGGCTGGAATCGGCACACGTGACGGGGCGGAGCTACGAGGAGCCGCTCTCCGGCACGAGCAGCCCCATTCAGAAGGGAGAAGACCGGACTGCGCAAGCGCGTCTAATCAGGCGATTAGACGCTGAAGATTAGACGGCACCATGGAGATGAGGACGCTAGCAACGGAGCAGGTAAGTGAATAACTTCTGTATGGCTCATAATTAATGCACAATGTACATTACAAAGTGCATTAATATGGCCATACAGAAGTGTATACCCCCACTTTGTTTCGCGGGACAACCCCTTTAAGATACAACATTTCTAGTTGCCACTCCTTCATGGGGGGACTTGTGTAGTTCTCCAGTAGCGAGGGATAACTGCTCTGGCTACTGCAATACAGAAATGGAGCAGATCTCCCCTTTTGAGCGCTGACTGATCCCAGTAGAATGGAGAGGATAGCTATCTGCGGAGTATTGTATACAGATTTTCTGCACATCGACTTGTAGGTGCTAAAGTTGCCAGAAGGGGCGCAACTTATCGCCACACCACCAGACGTGTAGCAGAGTGCCTCTATCAGTCCCACAGCGCCAACAGATATTCGATAGCGAGGGCATATCGCGTGGAGTCGTGTCGGGTATCTGTTCTATCTAGCTAACACCTTGTACCCTTTCTCCTGAGCAGCGCATGCTATGGTCAGCTTGTGTGTGAAAATAAAAGACTTTTGCCAGTTGCTCAGTGATTTCATCCCCTAGCTCCTGCTCCTAGGCCCACTTGAAACTTGGGCTCATGCGACTAAGCTTCTGCATCAGAAGACCGTATATTTGCGACAATACATGCTCCGGAGTGGACCGCAACTCAAACAACACAAAAGGTGTCAATTCCAAGCCCCGAGTGCCACTTCCTTCCCAAGGCGCAAGGAAAGAGCATAACTGGAAATACTCGACCCAGGAGATACGAATATCTCCAAATTGACATTTGAGTTCTTGAAGAGAGGGCATTGATTGTTCACCCAGAATCTGCTGGACTCTGGTATCCTGATTTTCCCAACCCAGAAAACGATCTTGCGCCCTCCCTGGCGGGGAAGCTGGATTATTAAATAATGGTGTCATAGGGCTATTCTCTATGACACAGGATCTGTTGACTGGTTTGTACTTACCATAGTCTGAGTGTACCCCTTAGGAAGTAGTTTAAACCTACAGATTGGGCCCTATCCTTTTTTTTCACCCATGGGAGTAGCCTCAAGGGAACTGTACAATCAGATTGCTCCAACGCTATCGATTGTTCATTGTTAGTGTGATAATGCCAGTCTAAAAAATGCGTAAGAACCGCTGTCGTATGAAACTGCCCCTCCTTTTGATTTGGGATATGACAACGTGCACACACCCACCCGCGGTCTCTGTCCCTCCCAAACGAATCTGATCAGTGCCGACTTCAGTTTGTTAAAAAATGTTTGGGGTACTATAATCGGGATGGCCTGGAAAATGTATAAGAACCGGGGTAAAACATCCATTTTAATGGCATGTATCCTCCCAAACCATGACAAGACTGGTGGAATAGGTGGAGAGGTCTTTTAAAGTGCGGTCCAGCAGGGTGGAGTAGTTCATGGAGAAGAGCTTAGAGTGATCCATTGGAATATGTATTCCTAGATATTTTTTGGCCTCTTGTTGCCACTTAAAGAGAAAGTGTTCTATTATGTGTTTTTTTTTTTTCTTTTCTGAGCCCAGGAATATATTTTGGGCTTTAGTTTTGCTGTAGTTTATTTAAAATTAGATAGGTGGCCAAATCTCTTGAATTCTTCAATCAAGGAGGGAAGGATAGCGTGCAGTTGTGTGATATAGAACAATAGATCGACAGCGTATAAGGCCGCTTTATAATGGATGCCTCCCACAGTCAATCTACTGATGGTCTGGTTGTTACTGAATCCTGTCGCTAGATGCTCCATCACTAAGACGTATAATGGGGCAGCCCTGCCTAGTACCAATATGGATGGAAGAGGAGAGCGTGCCATATTGGGAATGCCCAATATGGATGCAGGAGGAGAGCGTGCCATTTATCCTGACCTTGGCTGTGGGGCAAGCGCAAAGGGCAATTGTTTTAGTCAAAAATTTAGGACCTAGCCCTATCTGTTTAACCCTTTCCAATCCACTGTCTGACCTCTGAAGACATTATGATTTAAGGCTGTACAGCTCCGATGTTGGAAGACATCCATCGGGGGTTCTCTTACTCTATATTGCCAGCCTCTCTGCTGTCGGAGCCTATCCAACGTGACACCTCATGCAGTACTGGCTTTAGTCAGCATATAGTGCTGTTTAACGGCAGAGAAAGAGTAAGCCCCCTAGGAAAACCAGGATACAAATTGGATTGGAAAGGGTTAAGGGTTGCTGCAAGCAACTCTCAGTGAACCCTGTCAAAGGCCTTCTCTGCATCCACTGACAACAGACACATTGGATTAGCACCGTCTCGAGCCTTAGCCACAAGGGGCAGGGTTTTTATTACATTGTCTCTGGCTTCTCTCCCTCTGACAACGCCCACCTGGTCCGTGTGTATAATGTTTGGGAGATGCGGAGAAAGCTATTTTCCAGCACCTTAGCATAGATTTTTATGTTGAAGTTAATCAGTGAGATTGGCCTATACTTAGTGGAAACTGTGGGGTCTGTGGAATGTCTAAATAGAAACATCTCTATCTGTTCTTTAACTTCCGCTTCACATACACTATCTTTCAGGAGGTTGTTGTTCAGCCTCCATGACCACTGGCGATCTGTTTAATCTAGTAGAGTTAGGTTCAGGAATATGGGAGCGTGATCCGACCACACCATATCCCCTATTGTGGCCGTAGGCTGCCACGACAGGGCATGATGTCATAGAAGGAAGTAGTCTATGTGACTATAGGAATTATGTGGGTGTTAAAAGAAGGTGTAATCTTTATCCTGTGGATCTACCAGTTGTAGTGCATGGATTGAGTTTTTATATGTCCGCAGTTGCCCAAGGGGAACATTGCCCCTGCCCGCCAAGGACTCTATATCTGGGTTTAAGGTCATATTGTAGTCCCCACAATTTGCGATTGTGAGTTTCGTAGTTCCTATTTTCACCTCGATGAGGACGTATCGTCCCTGAGGATCTATTCTTGTTTCTAGGAGGTGGTGAGTTAGGGACCTATGTTTCACGATAGAGACCCCACCTTCCTGGCTGTCGAGGTTGGTGCTGTGTAACCAATGCGAGCAGTACCTATCTCATATGGCAGGGACGTGCGCTATTTTAAAATGTGTCTCCTGAAATAATGCCACTTGGACCCTCTGCTTGTGTAGTTGATATAAAACTTGCGATCTTTTCTGTGGAACATTTAGTCCCCGAATATTTATTCAACTAAATTTGCGTGGTGCCATATTATTAGGGCCTCCTTCCCATGAACGGATTTCTGCCACGTAATTTGCGGCGGAAATCCGCCACGTTGCCCGCAGCTATTAGGTTCTATTGAACCTAATAGCTCAGGGCACACAGTGCAGAATTCCGCACCGTGAAATCTCCCATCCTCACCCGCGGCATGCGCTGACGGCTTCCATTGCAGTCAATGGAAGCCGTCCGTTCACGCTATCTTCCGCTGTAGCACAGCGGAAGATAGTGTGAAAATGCTTCCCCACCCACCGCCGGCGCGTCATATGACACGGCCGGCCGCGTCATGTGACGCAGTGGACGTGTCACATGACGTGGCGGCGATGGGCGGGGAAGCATCATGCGGGAGCGAGGACGCATGTAAGTATGAGGTCTCCTGGGGGGGCGTCGTGACGGGCTCCGCCGCGGAATTTAGCGGCGGAACCCGTCACAGCCGTGTGCAGCCGGCCTAAGAAGAGCGGGTGGAAGAGAAGAGAAAAAAACCCCAAACAAGCAACAAAAACAAATAAGACAGACACTGAACAAAAATTTGCTCCCGAATAAAGAGAGCGAGTAGTGCCTTTCAAATAAGAAAAAAAAAACACACTGATAATATATAGAAAATGTAGAAGCAGAAGAAGACAGGTGAGAACGGATACCCTAAAGCGAGGGTATGGGGCAGCTCAGTATTTAACAAGCATCCACTCTCTAACAGACGCTGGGATACAGTGGGTAGCGGACTTTCTATTGGACGGAGCTCCCCTTCATCCCAGGAAAATGTTGCGTTATTGAAAACTGACTGTATCAGGCACTATCATATTCTCTAGCTAGGGGGCGTGGCTTGGTAATGGAGCCGTGAAGAAGTGGTTCTGAAAGCTCTGACCCTTAAAGGGGTTGTCCCGAGGCAGCAAGTGGGTCTATACACTTCTGCATGGCCATAATAATGCACTTTGTAATGTACATTGTGCATTAATTATGAGCCATACAGAAGTTATAAAAAGTTTTATACTTACCTGCTCCGTTGCTGGCGTCCTCGTCTCCATGGTGCCGACTAATTTTCGCCCTCCGATGGCCAAATTAGCCGCGCTTGCGCAGTCCGGGTCTTCTCCTCTTCTCTATGGGGCTCCGTGTAGCTCCGTGTAGCTCCGCCCCGTCACGTGCCGATTCCAGCCAATCAGGAGGCTGGAATCGGCAATGGACCGCACAGAAGCCCTGCGGTCCATGGAGACAGAGGATCCCGGCGGCCATCTTCAGCAGGTGAGTATGAAGACGCCGGACCGCCGGGATTCAGGTAAGCGCTGTGGGGGTTGTTTTTTTAACCCCTGCATCGGGGTTGTCTCGCGCCGAACGGGGGGGGGGGGGGGGGTTTTAAAAAAAAAAAAAATCCGTTTCGGCGCGGGACAACCCCTTTAACTCTGCCATACAGTAAAACTACAGACCCCAGACCAGACTTGAACTAATCACCTGGCATGGGGAAGAAGACTGGCCATCAGAGGATGGCAGAAACACCTTCCAGAGGACCCTCTATGACTAGGTACTTGAGAACACAGGCGGGAAAAGAGAAGATGGCTGCCCCTCCTGTACAGAGGCACTCACTGTCATTGGGACTCCCCTCAGCTGAATCCCCAGCAGTGAGTACAATGTTAAGAAGCAGAAGAGGTCATTGCTCTCACCATGAGGGAGTCCAGCAGAGAAAGCAGAGGATCGTGCTTCCCCTCCCCCAGCTGTACAAATAGGTTAGAAAGTGAGTGAGTGCACACAGAGAGGGGGGGGGGGGGGGGGTCGCTGTGGCAGGGGGAATCCCAGGCTGTAGGGAGATCCCCGACAGGACAGCAGCAGGAAGATATGAAGCTCTCACTGCAGAAAGCACCAGAGGCTATAGTGCATCCACAAGAACTACTGCAACACTTAGCCTGGGTTCTTACACGCCGGATTCCCGTCGGAAATCTCGCGGTTTTACCGCAGCGAAAAAACCGCGAGATTTCCGCCGGGCGAAGCGCTGCTTCAAAACCTGCGGCACTTAGCTGCGGCTTTTGAAGCGGCCCGGCCGGACGGAATTTCTGCGGCAAATCCGCCCCGTGTGAATCCAGCCTTAGACTCCTCTCAGCAGCAGTTGTCACCTATGGCTGAAGAATGCGGAGGAAAGGAGAGACAGCTAGGGGAGAACTGCTCAATTTATTCTCAAGATTTAATGGGGAATGGCATCTACAGTACAAATATGGACTTAAATTCCAAAGCAAGCATGGGGAAGTAAGGCATGCAGGATTATGGACTAGCTGTAAATATCCTAGAACACAGGTCCAAGGCTACTATAAATTCTGCATGCTCAGATGGCTCTCTATCTCCCCCTAGGGGCCGTGAATCCTTCACTCCTAGACTTGAAGAGATGTGGAATTTGTTGAATACACTGCCAATAGAGATGAGCAAGCACCAAAATGCTCGGGTGCTCGTTACTTGGGACGAAATTATCGCAATGCTCGAGGGTTCGTTTCGAGTAACGAACCCCATTGAAGTCAATGGGCGACCCGAGCATTTTTGTATATCGCCGATGCTTGCTAAGGTTTCCATTTGTGAAACTCTGGGCAATTCAAGAAAGTGATGGGAACGACACAGCAACGGATAGGGCAGGCGAGGGGCTACATGTTGGGCTGCATCTCAAGTTCACAGGTCCCACTATTAAGCCACAATAGCGGCAAGAGTGCCCCCCCCCTCCCAACAATTTTTACTTCTGAAAAGCCCTCATTAGCAATGCATACCTTAGCTAAGCACCACACTACCTCCAACGAAGCACAATCACTGCCTGCATGACACTCCGCTGCCACTTCTCCTGGGTTACATGCTGCCCAACCCCCCCGCACGACCCAGTGTCCACAGCGCACACCAAACTGTCCCTGCCCAGTCTTCAGCTGCCCTCATGCCACGCCACCCTCATGTCTATTTATAAGTGCGTCTGCCATGAGGAGGAACCGCAGGCACACACTGCAGAGGGTTGGCACGGCTAGGCAGCGACCCTCTTTAAAAAGGGCGGGGCGATAGCCCACAATGCTGTACAAAAGCAATGAGAAATATAATCCTGTGCCACCGCCATCAGGAGCTGCACACGTGGGCATAGCAATGGGGAACCTATGTGCCACACACTATTCATTCTGTCAAGGTGTCTGCATGCCCCAGTCTGACCGCGGTTTTTTATAAATAGTCACAGGCAGGTACAACTCCGCAATGGGAATTCCGTGTGCACCCACAGCATGGGTGGCTCCCTGGAACCCACCAGCTGTACATAAATGTATCCCATTGCAGTGCCCATCACAGCTGAGGTAACGTCCGATTAAATGCAGGTGGGCTTCGGCCCACACTGCATACCCCAGTCAGACTGGGGTTCTTTAGAAGTAGACACATGCAGTTACAACTCCCTGTGGACCCACAGCATGGGTGGCTCCCTGGAACCCACCGGCGGTACATAAATATATCCCATTGCAGTGCCCAACACAGCTGATGTAACGTCAGCTTTAATCCAGGTGGGCAAAAAATTAATTGGATTACACTGTAGGCGAGGGCCCCAAAAAATTGG
Organism: Eleutherodactylus coqui; assembly: GCA_035609135.1. Lineage (NCBI taxonomy): Eukaryota > Metazoa > Chordata > Amphibia > Anura > Eleutherodactylidae > Eleutherodactylus > Eleutherodactylus coqui. The sequence goes on along the minus strand of CM069412.1, from coordinate 174,873,690 downwards.
TGTACCAACAGTACTAATGTACGTCAGAAAAATTGCCCATGCCCAACCAAGAGGGCAGGTGAAACCCATTAATCGCTTTGGTTATTGTGGCTTAATTGGTAACTAGGCCTGGAGGCAGCCCAGTTAAAATAAAAATTGGTTCAGGTGCAAGTTTCAACGCTTTAATGAGCATTGAAACGTATAAAAATTGCTTACAAAAATTATATGACTGAGCCTTGTGGGCCTAAGAAAAATTGCCCGTTCGGCGTGATTACGTCAGGTTTCAGGAGGAGGAGCAGGAGGAGGAGGATGAATATTATACACAGATTGATGAAGCTAAAAGGTCCCCGTTTTGGATGGTGATAGAGAACGATGCTTCCATCTGCGGGTGCAGCCTACGTATTGTTTAGGTATCGCTGCTGTCCGCTGGTGGAGAAGAGAAGTCTGGGGAAATCCAGGCTTTGTTCATCTTGATGAGTGTAAGCCTGTCGGCACTGTCGGTTGACAGGCGGATACGCTTATCTGTGATGATTCCCCCAGCCGCACTAAACACCCTCTCTGACAAGACGCTAGCCGCAGGACAAGCAAGCACCTCCAGGGCATACAGCGCGACTTCAGGCCACGTGTCCAGCTTCGACACCCAGTACTTGTAGGGGGCAGAGGCATCACGGAGGACAGTCGTGCGATCGGCTACGTACTCCCTCATCATCCTTTTACAGTGCTCCCGCCGACTCAGCCTTGGCTGGGGAGCGGTGACACAGTCTTGCTGGGGAGCCAGAAAGCTGTCAAAGGCCTTAGAGAGTGTTTCCCTGCCTGTGCTGTACATGCTGCCTGATCTCTGCACCTCCCCTGCTACCTGGCCCTCTGAACTGCGCCTTCGGCCACTAGAGCTGTCGGATGGGAATTTTACCATCAGTTTGTCCGCCAGGGTCCTTTGGTATAGCATCACTCTCGAACCCCTTTCCTCTTCGGGTATGAGAGTGGAAAGGTTCTCCTTATACCGTGGGTCGAGCAGTTTGTACACCCAGTAATCCGTAGTGGCCAGAATGCGTGTAACGCGAGGGTCACGAGAAAGGCATCCTAACATGAAGTCAGCCATGTGTGCCAGGGTACCTGTACACAACACATGGCTGTCCTCACTAGGAAGATCACTTTCAGGATCCTCCTCCTCCTCCGGCCACACATGCTGAAAGGATGACAGGCAAGCAGCATGGGTACCCTCAGCAGTGGGCCAAGCTGTCTCTTCCCCCTCCTCCTCATCCTCCTCATGCTCCTCCTCCTCCTCCTCCTCAACGCGCTGAGATATAGACAGGAGGGTGCTCTGACTATCCAGCGACATACTGTCTTCCCCCGCCTCTGTTTCCGAGCGCAAAGCGTCTGCCTTTATGCTTTGCAGGGAACTTCTCAAGAGGCATAGCAGAGGAATGGTGACGCTAATGATTGCAGCATCGCCGCTCACCATCTGGGTAGGCTCCTCAAAGTTTCCAAGGACCTGGCAGATGTCTGCCAACCAGGCCCACTCTTCTGTAAAGAATTGAGGAGGCTGACTCCCACTGTGCCGCCCATGTTGGAGTTGGTATTCCACTATAGCTCTACACTGCTCATAGAGCCTGGCCAACATGTGGAGCGTAGAGTTCCACTGTGTGGGCACGTCGCACAGCAGTCGGTGCACTGGCAGATGAAACCGATGTTGCAGGGTGCGCAGGGTGGCAGCGTCCGTGTGGGACTTGCGGAAATGTGCGCAGAGGCGGCGCACCTTTCCGAGCAGGTCTGACAAGCGTGGGTAGCTTTTCAGAAAGCGCTGAACCACCAAATTAAAGACGTGGGCCAGGCATGGCACGTGCGTGAGGCTGCCGAGCTGCAGAGCCGCCACCAGGTTACGGCCGTTGTCACACACGACCATGCCCGGTTGGAGGCTCAGCGGCGCAAGCCAGCGGTCGGTCTGCTCTGTCAGACCCTGCAGCAGTTCGTGGGCCGTGTGCCTCTTATCTCCTAAGCTGAGTAGTTTCAGCACGGCCTGCTGACGCTTGCCCACCGCTGTGCTGCCACGCCGCGCGACACCGACTGCTGCCGACGTGCTGCTGCTGACACATCTTGATTGCGAGACAGAGGTTGCGGAGGAGGAGGAGGAGGAGGGTGGTTTAGTGGAGGAAGCATACACCGCCGCAGATACCACCACCGAGCTGGGGCCCGCAATTCTGGGGGTGGGTAGGACGTGAGCGGTCCCAGGCTCTGACTCTGTCCCAGCCTCCACTAAATTCACCCAATGTGCCGTCAGGGAGATATAGTGGCCCTGCCCGCCTGTGCTTGTCCACGTGTCTGTTGTTAAGTGGACCTTGGCAGTAACCGCGTTGGTGAGGGCGCGTACAATGTTGCGGGAGACTTGGTCGTGCAGGGCTGGGACGGCACATCGGGAAAAGTAGTGGCGACTGGGAACCGAGTAGCGCGGGGCCGCCGCCGCCGACATCATACTTTTGAAAGCCTCCGTTTCCACAACCCTATACGGCAGCATCTCCAGGCTGATAAATTTGGCTATGTGCACGTTTAACGCTTGAGCGTGCGGGTGCGTGGCGGCGTACTTGCGCTTGTGCTCCAACACTTGCGCTAGCGACGGCTGGACGGTGCGCTGACAGACATTGGTGGATGGGGCCGAGGACAGCGGAGGTGAGGGTGTGGGTGCAGGCCAGGAGACGGTAGTGCCTGTGTCCTGAGAGGGGGGTTGGATCTCAGTGGCAGGTTGGGGCACAGGGGGAGAGGCAGCGGTGCAAACCGGAGGCGGTGAACGGCCTTCGTCCCACCTTGTGGGGTGCTTGGCCATCATATGTCTACGCATGCTGGTGGTGGTGAGGCTGGTGGTGGTGGCTCCCCGGCTGATCTTGGCGCGACACAGGTTGCACACCACTGTTCGTTGGTCGTCTGCACTCTCAGTGAAAAACTGCCAGACCTTTGAGCACCTCGGCCTCTGCAGGGTGGCTTGGCGCGAGGGGGCGCTTTGGGAAACAGTTGGTGGATTATTCGGTCTGGCCCTGCCTCTACCCCTGGACACCCCACTGCCTCTTGCAACCTGCCCTGCTGCTGCCCTTGCCTCCCCCTCTGAAGACCTGTCCTCAGTAGGCGTAGCAAACCAGGTGGGGTCAGTCACCTCATCGTCCTGCTGCTCTTCCTCCGAATCCTCTGTGCGCTCCTCCCTCGGACTTACTGCCCTTACTACTACCTCACTGATAGACAACTGTTTCTCATCATCATCGTCCTCCTCACCCACTGAAAGGTCTTGAGACAGTTGCCGGAAGTCCCCAGCCTCTTCCCCCGGACCCCGGGAACTTTCAAAAGGTTGGGCATCGGTCACGACAAACTCCTCCACTGGGAGAGGATTCGGAACCCTTGCTGCCCATTCTGGGCAGGGGCCCGGGAACAGTTCCTGGGAGTCTGCCTGCTCCTCAGAATGTGTCATTGTAATGGAGTGAGGAGGCTGGGAGGAAGGAGGAGCAGCAGCCAGAGGATTCAGAGTTGCAGCAGTGGACGGCGCAGAACTCTGGGTGTTTGATAGATTGCTGGATGCACTTTCTGCCATCAACGACAGGACCTGCTCACACTGCTCATTTTCTAATAAAGGTCTACCGCGTGGACCTATTAATTGTGAGATGAATGTGGGGACGCCAGAAACGTGCCTCTCTCCTAATCCTGCAGCAGTCGGCTGCGATACACCTGGATCAGGAGCTCGGTCTGTGCCCACACCCTAACTTGGGCTTCCGCGTCCTCACCCGCGTCCACGTCCTCTAGGCCTACCCCTACCCCTCAGCATGGTGTATTACCAGTAGTGCAGAAACAGAACGCTGTAATTAAATGTGCCGCTTATTGGCCTGTGGTTGGAGGCTGACTTCGCTTACAGCAGAGCCAGGAAATAATTTTGCGCAAGCCTGCTGTAACACTTAGCTGGCTGCGTATGAATTAGGACAACTACCCCCAGCACAGACCCAGAACACTGAGGACGGTCACAGGCAGCCCAAATAGTTTTTTTTTTCCCAAATGTTTTTGGAAAGGCCCACTGCCTATATACACTGTATATGTCTTCTCTCTCTGCGTCACCACTACTGGCCCTGGAGTATGTAAAATAACTGCAGACTGTTGCACTGTGGACTGGAATACAGCGGTGATTTAACAGCCAACACAGAGCCAGGAAATAATTTTGCGCAAGCCTGCTGTAACACTTAACTGGCTGCGTATGAATTAGGACAACTACCCCCAGCACAGACCCAGTACACTGAGGACAGTCACAGGCAGCCCAAATAGATTTTTTTCCCCAAATGTTTTTGGAAAGGCCCACTGCCTATATTCAATAAATATGTCTTCTGTCCCTGCCTCACCACCACTACTGGCCCTGGAGTATGTATAATTACTGCAGGGCGCAATGCTCTGCACGGCCGATATACAAAAAAAAAAATGTGCAACACTGCAAAAAGCAGCCTCCACACTACTGCACACGGTTAGATGTGGCCCTAAGAAGGACCATTGGGGTTCTTGAAGCCTAAAATACTCCTAACACTCTCCCTATAGCAACTCCAGCAAGACAGCACTTTTCCTGATCTCTGTCAGAACGCATCTGTGGCGAGCCGCGGGAGGGGCCGATTTATATACTCGGGTGACACCTGATCTCGCCAGCCACTCACTGCAGGGGGGTGGTATAGGGCTTGAACGTCGCAGGGGGAAGTTGTAATGCCTTCCCTGTCTTTCTATTGGCCAGAAAAGCGCGCTAACGTCTCAGAGATGAAAGTGAAAGTAACTCGAACATCGCGTGGTACTCGTCTCGAGTAACGAGCATCTCGAACATGCTAATACTTGAACGAGTATCAAGCTCGGACGAGTACGTTCGCTCATCTCTACTCTCTGTTTGTTATCTTGAATTTGAGACAACACTGCTCCAAGACCCTGATAGCTGGCAACAGTATAGAGACAGAACGGTTGGCTATAGTCTGGATATGCCAATATTGGAGGTTGGGTCAAGAGCATCTGAAAAGCAGTTTCTTGTCTTTCTGACCAATCGACAGGAAGCTTATGGTTGTAACTTTCCTTTGGACATCCACGTAATAGTTCATTTAGTGATTCAGCCACTTGGGCAAAGTGTGGAATAAAGCAGCGGTAATAACCAGCGAATCCCAAGAAACTTCGTACTTCCTTAATAGTTGCTGGTTTCGGCCAGTTTTTCACAGCAGCAATCATCTCTGGGTCTGGTTGTATTCCTTCCGCACTGACTACATCTCCAAGGTAGCTGACTTTTGGTTTTAGCAGGTGACATTTGGAAGGTTTAATCTTTAATCCGTGTTTGATAAGCACTCCAAAAACTTCTGCCAAGTGATGCAAGTGTTCTTGATACGTCCGGGAGTAGACAATGACATCATCGAGGTACAACAAAACGCTCTGGAAATTCACATGACCTAAGCACCTCTCCATGAGCCGCTGGAATGTTGCACGAGCATTGCAGAGTCCGAATGGCATGCCATTAAATGCGAAAAGTCCCATGGGAGTAGTAAATGCAGTTTTCTCCCTGTCTTCAGGTGCCATAGGTACTTGCCAATAGCCACTGGTCCAGTCCAGGGTGGAAAAATAGGCAGCTGAGCCGAGGGCAGTGAATGACTCTTCGATACGCGGCAACGGGTATGCATCCTTGTGCGTAATATTGTTAAGTTTCCGATAGTCCACACAGAAGCGGATTGATCCATCTTTCTCCTTAACAAGAACCAATGGGGCAGCCCAGGGGCTTTGACATTCAGAGATGACGTCGGCTTCCTTCATCTCTCGCAGCATTTTCTTCACATCCTGGTACATTGATGGAGGAATTGGTCGATGTCTTTCTTTAACAGGAGGATGATCACCAGTGGCTATGCGATGTTGGATAAGGGTAGTCTTTCCAAAATCCAAGGGGTGTTTGCTGAAAGCCTGATGATACCGCTTGGCAACGTTCAGAGCTCCATTTACTCTATCAGCAGGAGTACTGGTGTCTCCCACGTGGAGTTCTGTCCACCAAGGACTTGAAGTTGATTTGACTTTATCTCTAGTGGCTCCTATCGACTGTTGAGTGGCAGTGGGGCTATTCTTCACCACATCCTCAGGATGAAATTGATACAACTGAGCCACTGGGTGAAATTTGTGCAGAACTACTGGTGCGTCACTTAAATTCACTAACCGTACTGGTACTCTACCTTTTGAGACGGTGACAAGACTTCTTGCTGCTTTCACCAGTGGTTGTCCATCTAGCTGAATAGCTTCTAGCAAGGCTGGATAGTCTTTATTTGCAATACCCGGTCGGGCACGACACCAGATCATAAAGGCAGGGTCTTGCTGGAATATCCCATCATTGTAGGGTACATGAAGTCCATGAAGGGCTTGGTTACCAAGCAGTGAAATATAGCTGCCAATAGGTAATGATGTGTTTAGAAGCGGCAGTGAACTTGCCGCACACCATTATGGAGCCACCACCAGCCTGCACAGTGCCTTGTTGACAGCTGGGGTCCATGGCGTCATGGGGTCTGCACCACACACAAACCTACCATCAACCTGAAACAATTGGTACCGTGACTCATCAGACTACACCACATGTTGCCAGTCCTCTAGAGTCCAGTTAGTAACCTCATGAGCCCAGGTGAGGCGCTGTATCCGGTGTCATGGTGATAACAGAGGCCTCTGGTGGGTCTTCAGCCTCCTTATCCCATGAAAGGTAAAGAACGCTGTACTGACCAGCAGGAATTGCATTGGATGTGGATGTGATTCCTGCCAGAGTCACTTGTCTGTTCATACTGACAATTCTAGCCAGGCGCCAAACCTATGGATGATCACCGTGCTCTCCACTGAGGGTGGTAATGCCTTCTATGATATATTCCTGGGACACACATGACACTGTGGTTCAAGGAATGCTAAATGCCTGTGCAACGTCAGAAATGGAACACCCCATCTGTCTGGCACCTGCCACCAGTAATTCACATCGGCTTACCATGAGCCCGTTGGCCGGTGTTCAGGCTCACTCACAAGATAAGACCTCACAACTTATACAGGTGAGGGTGTTCCAAGGTATCACCTAAGGTAAGGACACTTCATCATCAATCTACATACTGCTATCCCATGACTTTTGGCACGTCAATGTACATAGAAACCTAGATAAATGTGCATACAACCAAATACATATCATTAGTGCTCCGCCACCTCTCAGCTCTTTTGTGGCATTACACCTTGGTAGGTTTGTGTTAGTTTACCGGTTTCGGTTGTCACCTCTGGGTGGGTTCCTAGTAAGTCATTAGTCATTTATGAGCAGCCTGTGAATTTCCTGTTTGCTGGTCACAATCTCTGACCCCATTGTCATCTGTGTGACAGTTATTGCCGTGGGACCTTGTTACTGTCAATATATGTCATGACTCTTTTTCTCTTATTTTTAGATTAATAACAACATATTTAATTAACCCCTTAAGGACACGGCCCTTTTCTTTCTTTCATTTTGCCTCCTCACTTTTAAACTATCATAGTTCTTTTTTTTATCCATCCCCGTAGATGTCTGAGGGCTTGTATTTACAGGACGAGGTGTATTTTCCAATAGTATTATTTAGTCTACAATATAATGTACTGAAAAAGGATTAAAAAATTCTAGGTGGAGTGAAATGGAAAAAATAGCACAATTCTGCCATTTTTGGGGGTCTTGTTTCTACTAAGTCCAGGACTGGAGGGTCGCTTGAAGGCGAGATAGTTTGTGCCCGGTCACACACTGCTGGAGGAGGATATTGTGACTATTAAAATAACTGCATCTCTTCTGCTCAATATGCAAACATGTAGAATAATCCAGCAATAGCAGCCTACAGAACCAACCTCGGGTGGACTGGAGACCTCATACGTCTTGTTCCAGAACCATCATCACTGCAGACTCTCAGTCAAAAGTCTCACTAGTGCTTCATGCAATGAAAATGTGAAAAATGACAGGAAAATCAGCTTTCACATCACAGATCGTCCTACAGGAGATATAAAAAGAGTGGAGGGTGGACGTCAGTCTAATCTGGCCAGATTCCAAGAATAGCACTGATTAATACACTGTCCTACAAAAAGTATTTGGACCCCCCAAGCAGTAGAATGGATCATGATTTATTAGCATGTCATGTGTCCTAAACTAGTGGTTCTCAACCTTTTTCAGCCCAGCGCCCCCTCTAGGTATTGGGATGGTGGCCAGCGCCCCCCAAGCCTTACTAGTTTAAACCCAGTCAAAGTTTACCTTGTTTACAAAGTTAAAGGTTCAATATACTGAGTACTTTTTTGGAAAGTTTGATAATGTTTAACAGATCAGCATTACTTGTGAAAACAGGTCTCTAAAAATTACCAAAGAAGTGTTTTAGTCAGCTACGTATTAGCTGCTAAAATGTAGGTGCGAAATATATAAAAACAGGTTAATGGTGGAAATAATAATAAATAGGTTTCATTGCAGAAGATCATTTTTTGGGGGAAGCAAGCAATAATACTATCTGTAATTATCATTCAATAGAAACATAGAACGTATAAAGAAAATGCAAGATACACCTTAATCCTTCATGGTCAGAAACTAATTAAAATGCAAGAAGAATGAAATTCAACTAATAATAATAATGTTTGCCACAATCAATCTGTGTCATTAATGGCTGCCTTGGTCCTGAAGAGACCCTTCCAGTCCCATCAGGCAATGGGGATCTATATCTATGGACTTTATAGTGGATCTGCCCCTCTCCAAAGGGATGACTACTGTCCTTGTGGTCGTGGACCGACTTACGAAGATGGCTGTCTTCATCCCCATGGATCATTACTCAAGCCATTTAAGGAGAACATGTTCCTTGGAAGAAACTGGGATATTATTACTGTGTGGGGGGGCAGATAGGAGGGCACTATCACTGTGTGGGGGCACATAGGAGCATACTATCACTGTGTGGGCACACATAGGAGGGCACTATCACTGTGTGGGGGCACATAGGAGGGCCCTATCACTGTGTGGGGGCACATAGGAGCACACAATCACTATGGTGGGGGAACATAGGAGCACACTATCACTGTGTGGGGACACATAGGAGGATACTATCACTGTGTGGGGACACATAGCAGGGCACTATCACTGTGTGTGGGCACATAGGAGGGCACTATCACTGTGTGGGGGCACATAGGAGCACACTATCACTGTGTGGGGGCACATAGGAGGGCCCTATCACTGTGTGGGGGCGCATAGGAGGGCACTATTACTGTGTGGGGGCACATAGGAGGACACTATCACTGTGTGGGGGCACATAGGAGGGTACTATCACTGTGTGGGGGCACATAGGAGGGCACTATCACTGTGTGGGGGCACATAGGAGCACACTATCACTGTGTGGGGACTCATAGGAGGATACTATCACTGTGTGGGGGCACATAGGAGGGCACTATCACTGTGTGGGGGCACATAGGAGCACACTATCACTGTGTGGGGACACATAGGAGGACACTATCACTGTGTGGGGGCACATAGGAGCACACTATCACTGTGGGGACACATAGGGCACTATCACTGTGTGGAGGCACATAAGAGCACACTATCACTGTGTGGGAGAACATAGGAGCACACTATCACTGTGTGGGGGCACATAGGAGCACACTATCATTGTGGGGGAACAAATGAAGACACTGTCACTGTGGTGGACACATAGGGGAATACCACCACAGTGGATGGGGCACAAAGCAGGATACTATCAGTGTGGCAGGCACAAAAAGGATTATTACTGTGTAGGTAAATGAGAGGAAACATATGTTTTGGGGATTACACTCCTGACTTTTAAGAAAGGCCGACATTAATTTTAATAGGCATCTGTGCTGTAGTGTGTGACTTTTTTTTCCAGATGTGAACTTGAAATCCATGTGTAGAATGAAAAGTGACGTCACTTCTTACCCCAGAGTCTGCATTAGATAATTGCACGTGGATTTTGCCTGTTGACTGCGCTAAATCTGTATGTGGATCTGCAGCTTTAATAAATGAAAATCTGTGTCAGAAATGTGTCAGATTTCTGATGTGGAATTTCATTGCAATTTACCGCATGTGAAAAGTTTAAAGGGGTTGTCTCGCGGCAGCAAGTGGGGTCATACACTTCTGTATGGCCATATTAATGCACTTTGTAATGTACATCGTGCATTAATTATGAGCCATACAGAAGTTATTCACTTACCTGCTCCGTTGCTGGCGTCCCCGTCGCCATGGATCCGTCTAAATTTGCTGTCTTCTGGCGTTTTTAGACGCGCTTGCGCAGTCTGGTCTTCTGCCTGGTGAATGGGGCCGCTCGTGCCGGAGAGCTGGTCCCGTGTCGTCATCGTAGCTCCGCCCCGTCACGTGTGCCGATTCCAGCCAATCAGGAGGCTGGAATCGGCAATGGACCGCACAGAGCCCACGGTGCACCATGGGAGAAGACCCGCGGTGCATCGTGGGTGAAGATCCCGGCGGCCATCTTGGAGAAGGAAGAAAGAAGTCGTCGCAGAGCGGGGATTCGGGTAAGTTATACATATTTTTTTTTTTTAACCCATCCCTTGGGTTTGTCTCACGCCGAACGGGGGGCCTATTGAAAAAAAAAAAGGTTTTGGCGTGAGACAACCTGTTTAACCCCTTGAGTGGCACGCCCGGAAAATTTCTGGGACGAGCTCCACTGCTCATAGCAACATAGCCCGGAAGATTTCCGGGCTATGTATCACTATGGGAGCTGCAGAGCAAAATGCCACAAGCTGTGACAGTGTGCTCTGCCTGCACAGACCCACACAGAGCAGTGCAAGGGCTTTGAAAAACCAGCAGAAGATATTGCCGATATGTCGGCAATGTCCTGCTTTGTTTACAAGTTGCCATTAAGACCATCGGCTTGTCAGAAGCAAGCCGATGGTCTCTGTGGCAGGGAGAGCTGGTTGTTAGCTGTCAGAGGACAGCTAGGTACCTGCTTTTACAGCAGAGATCAGAGAAAACCTCCGATCTCTGCTGTGTTAACTCTTTACATGCTGCAGTCTATGTGACTGCAGCATGTAAAGGGCTGTCACTGCAGCATGTAAAGGGCTGTCACCATCGGACCCCCGGAATGTGATCAGGGGTCCTGATGGGTCCCTGTGGAAGTCCCCTAAAGGGACAAAAAAAAAAATTTAAAAAAAAAAAGTAAAAAAATTATTAAAAAAATAAAAAAAACACTTGTCTCCCTTTACTTTGTAAAAAATCAAAAATACAATCACACATGTGGTATCCATGCGTCGTAATGACCCAGAGAAGGAAGTTAATACATTATTTAACCCCTTAATGACATGGCCCCTTTTTTTTCTTTGTTCCCCATTTCTTTTTTTCCTTCCCCCTGTTTAAAAAAATCACAACTTGTCCTGCAAAAAACAAGCCCTTATATGGCCATGTCAATGGAAAAATGAAAAAGTTATGGCTCTTGAGACGCAACTGCAAAACTAGTTGAAATTCAATGATTAGACCATTTTAAAAAACCTGCCCTGGTGGGCACGACAGGGTGGTAGGAAACCTGCCACTCAAGGGGTTAAGAGACCCAAAGCTGCAGGAAAGTTACAGATCGACTCTTACCAGCAACCATGAAAATAATCTGCACACTGGGGCCCCAAATTGACTACTAAATGGCTGCACTATTTTGTAGGTAAACAGCGGCTTTACCTGCAAAACCGCAGAGCCAATAACATGAATTTATATGCTGTTGGCAGCTCTCAGCTGTCCCTGCGCTGAGCCAATCAGAGGCAGCCCTCACTCACCCATTCATGAATTCATGAATGGGTGTGAGTGAGGGATGCCTCTGATTGGTCAGGCTGTGACCAATCAGAGGCCTCTCATTCAGCAGGCGGGGATTTTAAATCCCCGGCTGCTGAATACTACTCACAGCTGTTCAGAGCAGTTCAGGAGAACTGCAGCCTGCCGAGCTGAACTCCGTCTGCCGGGACCAGGTAAGTATATATATATTTTTTATTTTTACACATTTCTGGATGAATTGCAGGGAAGGGCTTATATATTTAACCCCTTCCCGACAATTCATCCCGCGATCGCCGGCAGCCCATTGCTTTCAATGGAGTCGGCTGTATTGCTGACTCCATTGAATTCAATGGGCTAACATCGTTCTGCCGGGACCAGGCAAGTATATATATATTTTTTATTTTTACACATTTCTAGATGAATTGCAGGGAAGGGCTTATATATTTAAGCTCTTCCCGACAATTCATCCCGCGTACACTGGCAGCCCATTGCTTTCAATAGAGCCGGCTGTATTGCCGGCTCCATTGAATTCAATGGTCAGTGCTCGTTTAATCGAGACGAGTACCGCGTGGTGCTCGTCTCGAGTAACGAGCATCTCGAGCACCCTAATACTCGAACGAGCATCAAGCTCGGACGAGTATGCTCGCTCATCTCTAGTCAGTAATGATGAAGCTTTTACAGACCGAGTGCTCAAACTGCAACCAAAAACCCACTTATTTATAGCAAAGTGCCAACACGTCAGGGAGCGGGGCTTATCACGACGTACCATTTTTACCTTCATTGTTATAAAAAAGGGCAGGGCTGTTTCCTAGCTGGAGCCCTGGAGAACCATTGCTCCGGATTTTGACTCAAACTTCAGGCGTACTTGCAACTGATTTCATACTATGCACCGCTCCCCTCACCTCCTCCATAGGCTTCTCACTTGTCAGCGCTTACCAGCTTCTGGTTCCAAGCAGCCTGTGGTGGCCTCACCTGACCAGTGCCGCCGTACATGACCAGGTCACTGGGAATCAGAAGTCCGGGAGCGCTGAGAGCGGGAAACCCAGGATTTAGCGAAGAAGTGGCAGCATGAGCGGTGAAGTAAAATCACCTATTCTTTATTGTTCCATGTTTTTAAAAAAAGAACAGGCAACGTTTCGACCTATCAGGTCCTTCTCAAGCCTGAAATGCCATCTAGATGATGGCCTTAAATAACACTTAATGCTCACAACAACAGCAATCAACATTGTGTACCTGTCCACATAGTAATTACAATAATGGAACACCAGCTGAGAATACATACATAGTCATATGGTCAATTAGAGGGCCCATGCTCCAGAGGCCTGCGTCCGTGTCTGATTGGAATAACGGCGTTCAAAGTGCAGAACGCGCAAGATTTCAATAGTACCGCGCAAGTACTTGACTTGAAGGGCTTACAACCATAATATGGCATATCTAATAATGGACAGCAGGAGGCCATAGAGGAGGTGAGGAGAGCGGCGCGTACTATGAAATCAGCTGCAGATATGCAGTTGATTTCCAGTCAAAATCTACACCAACGGTGCAGATTTTGACAGTTTTTTTGATGCAGAAATGCTGCAGAATTTGCCACCGAAATTTACGCTGCGGACATTCCACAGCATTTCCGCCACGTGTAAAGATACCCTAAGTCAGCTTGAGGTATGCAGCCATGTGCAAAGTTGCCTCAGCAGTAATAGTGTCCCCTGTATCAGCCCTAGTAGTAATAGTGACCCCCACAGGGGCCTCAGTAGTAATAGTGTCCCCCACACTGGCCCCAATAGTAATCCTGTTCCCTATATTGGCCTCAGTAGTAATAGTGTCCACCTCAGTGATCTCAGTAGTAATTGTGACCCCACAGTTGTCTCAGTTGTAATTGTGACCCCCACAGTGGTCTCAGTAATAATAGTGATCCCCATAGTAGTCTGAGTAGTAATAGTGTCCCCCACAGTGACCCCTGTATTAACAGTGACCGCCAAAATAGCCTCAGTAGTAATAGTGTCCCCTATATTGGCCCCAGTAGTAATAGTGAACCCCACAGTGGTCTTAGTAGTAATAGTGTCCCCCACAGTGGCCTCAGTAGTCATAGTGACCCCTACAGTGGCCTTAGTAGTAATACTATCCCCTATTTTGGCCTCAGTAGTAATAATGTCTCCCACAGTGGTCTCAGTAGTAATAGTGTCGCCACTGTCGAGGTTTCTGTAGAACTTAGAGAGCGAAAACCAGAATGTAACAGACAGTCAAGGAGAGAGTTATCTGAGACATAGCTTATTAGGTGGCAGTAGACCAGACGTTCCGAGAGTTTGGAGTGTGAAGGGGGTTTAGAGATGGGTCAGTAGTTGGCAGCACGAGTCAAGTAAAGAGACATTTTCTTTGGTGATGAGGATATGACTGCATGTTTAAAGGAGGGACAGATACCTGAAGAAAGAGACAGGTTGAATATCATTGTGAGGTGACGGATAACGGTAGGCGGGAAGAGACTTAAAAGGGTTTGGCAATAGAAAAAAAAATACAATACTTACCTATTCCTCCCCAGACAGTCTTCTTACCACATCTTTTCCTCACCTATCTTCTCCTGGCTCCTCCAGTCCCATGGGTTACCTTACCTCCAGCCGGCCGGATCCTTTTCCTACTGTTATGTAGCATCCATTCGCTACAGTTCACTTCCTTCATGGCAGCGAACGCTACGTCACTAGTGATGTAGCATTCACTGCCTAGCAGGGAATGCTGAATCCTCGGCAGCCTGCTTTATCGTGTAGGTGTGGGCTGTTGCCGCAACTACACATGCACAATGTCTCGTGTGAGTGTTCATACGCTATTACAGCGAGACACCACGCATGCGCACTAAAATAGTCTGCCGAGGATTCAGCATTCTATGCTACGCAGTAAACACTACATCACTAAAGACTGGGTACACTGACCAGTAGGAGGCAGAATGCCACAAATGTGCGCTACATCACAGGGAATAGAAGAATTGGTCAGCATGCGATCATGTGACCCTGGGGGTTGCAGGAGTCAGGAGAAGAATGGCGAGATCTGGTAAGAAGACTGCCTGGAGAGGAATAGTTAGGTACAGAATTTTTTTTTCGAATGACAGAACCCCTTTAAGGAGGTGAGAGGAAAAGGGTCACTAATCCGGGTAGGGAGTGAAAAGTGTCCTAGTGGATTATTGGATAGTGAGGAGATGAGAGGGTGAAGTAGTCTTGTTTGACATGGTGAAGGGAAAAGTTATTGAAGAATGTCTGTGTTTGCTAGCAAGAAAACCACCCTGTAGGTGTTAGAGATACTTGTTCTGCACAAACTGTGTAAAGATTGTGGCTGAACCTCGTAGCCAACATGCTTAATGATCCTGTGATTGAGGAAGTTGAAGAGTTCACACAGTGCCCACAACTTCTGCAACTTCCGGCCAATTCCCCCAGTTACGCTCTCATTCTAAGCATGTTCCTGGAATAATGAGGTCAGTGTAGACTGTAAGATGCCCCGGCACATAATATAGTCTGTGCTATTCACTCAGCACAGCCTTAGTTTTGCCTTAGAAAAAAGATGCCAGTGATGCTATGAAGACGAGAACCTTTATATAGTTTCCCTATGACAACAAATGGAGGTGGAATTAAAGGAGAAGTGCAGAGAAAAAAAATGAATTGAAATTTGCTCTGCTTTGTGTAAAAACATGAAAAGTCACATTCCCCTCAGCAAATCCCCCGCTGCTCTTATTCCAATGGCACCCGTTTCCCCGCTGCACTCAACTTCTGGCTCCAGCACTCGTTCCCTGCAACAGGATCATGTGACCGCTACAGCCAATTCCTGGCTGATCCTGAGCTGCATACAGATACATACAGAAGGTTATTGGCTGCAGTGGTCACATGTCCTCGGGAAGTTATTTGCTTGGATGGCTTTCTTGCCTTTCTTTGATTTAGAAACATACCTGTTTTGGTGGTTGCACCATTTTAGTATAGAGTAGCTTCAGCAATAGCATGAGCCAACTTTTCAAAAGTTTGGTTCGATTGGTTAACAGAAATTCATCAAGAAGTCTACTTCGGTCAGAATTAGTTTGAACCAAATCAAAGGTTTATGAAACCAAACTTTTGACGAATTTCGGTGAACAAATTGAACCAAACTTTTGAAAAGTTGGCTCATGTCTATTGCTGAAGCCACTCTATTACTAAAGAGGTGCCACCACTGAAAGCTTATATTTAAAGCCATTCCCTGAAATCAATTGCTGGCAGCAGAATCCTCTCCATCCAAACAAATAGCATCATAATCACAATGAGCGCTGCTTTCGGCTGTCCCCAGCAGTGTCATAAACTTACAATGGGGTGGTGATGCGCATACTTTACCACCATCCCATTCAAATGGGGAGACGCATCCTGAGTTGAGACGGACACTAATAAGCCACTTATCCTGTGGATAGAGGATAATTTGTGATTATGGGAAAGCCTTTAAATGAAAAATAGAGGAAAAAATGGTCGAAGGAGCAAGAGAACAGGGAGTGAGAGATAAAAGCAAAAGATGGAGGAAAGGGAAGGGGTGAGAGCACAAGAAGTGACAGATAAAAGAGAAAGGTGGAAGAAATGGAGGTTCTCCTTTATGCAGCATGTGACCAACACATTATCATGTCACCTACGGTGGATTATAGCGCGCCTGCCATCTGTGCTTGTGCAGCTACTGAACATTGGGAAGGAATGTTTAGTTTCAATGTAGGTGGACTGATGATGTGTTTGTCACATGCTCCTCCATAGGCCAACATCTTATGGATGGGAACTCAGTCCAGAGGGGACCGGAAGTCAGTGAGTATAAAGTATGACAATAAATAAATGAGGTCAGTGCATGGACCTCCTGTGTAGTCCTGGTGCCAAAGGAGGACCGGACAACGCCATTCTGTGTGGACTACAAGAGGTTGAACGCCACCACGGTGTCTGAAGCTTATACAATGCCTCACTGAGCTATTGGACTGGCTGGCCAAGGCCCAATACATAACTATCATGGATGTGAGCTAAAGGTTTTGGCAGACACCGAAGACAAAAGAAGATCCGCTTAAGATGGTCACCTGGACCACCAATTGGGAGCATTCCTTTTCAGCCGTAAAGGCTGCTCTGCCCCATCAGAGTGGAGTAGAAGTAGGCTTCACAGGCGATCTATGGGATCATCCTACTACACCCACTCTAAAAAGGGGAAGTGTAATGTAAAGAGATGAATAAAGTGTTCCCTCAGCTGTCAAGTATCAATCAGCTGCCATTCAGGACACTAGGAAAGCTGAGTGGACATCCTTCCCCCTTAAATTTTCCCTTAATAGATAGATAGATACTATATATATATATATATATATATATATATATATATATATATATATATACATATAAAGATATTGTAGAGACTTTGCCTGTCAGATATCCTGTTTGTGTCTCAGCATCCATTGTTGTTAGCCCATGCAGGGCTACCTTAGGCCCATGTGGTTTGGCAAGCTGCTGCGGAGGGGTTAAATGCTTTTCAGTATCCAGGAAAGCTGGGTGCTAAAATACCTTTGAAGTAGACTTCAGCAGAGGCTGTTAGACTCCCCCCCAGGTGGTCTCTGATGTTCTCCAACCTCTCTGAAGCCAGAACCAGCAAATGTTTATATTAGTAGATAAGGACAGGAATTGGCCATTCATGAGCCAATAGTTCTCCACCCATTTCCTGAAGGCCATAACCAGCTGACCTGATAACTTTTGGAGGCAAAGTTAACAAAAGGACGTTCCCTCAAGACAAAGAAAGAATGTAATTTAGGAATTATGAAAGATGTGTATGACAAGAATAGCAGGGACTCCCATATTTGCAAAATGCTCAGGAACCGAGAATTGTGTATCTCGTACCAGATACGTCTATAACTACTCATGTGAGGGCTCAAAACGCACATAAAATAATGAGAGGAAATGTGTACCGAAGTGTGGGAAAGCTGGGTACAAATCAGCCTGTATTCTATTGACTGCCAGCTTGCAATACTGCAGAGTGTTGGAGGACAGAGGTGGGAACCATAGGTATCGCCCCTTCCCCTCTCTCCTCTTGTCCAGTGAAGGACAAGTTGGTTTACAGTGCAGAACCAGGCGGATTGCTGTAGAGTTGTGGCTGTAGGTGATGGTCGCTTGTTCGGTTGATGTGCAGAGTTTCAGAAAGTTGGGTACCAGTCACTCCACAATGTACAAGCCTTCCTTCTTCCCTTCTCCTCTCCCCGCTGTATATGACAGCTCTACCTCCTCCCCTCTTCCCCTTGCTGTTGGAGTCCCCCAGGATCCTCGACCCCCTCCTCTTTCCCATCTACATAGCCCCTATTGGACAAACCATCAGGAGTTTTGGCTTTCAGTACCATCTCTATGCTGATGACACCCAGTTATAACCTCTTCCCATGACATCACAGCATCGTTCCTCTAGAACACCCCTGACTGTCTGTCCGCTGTCTCTAACACTATGTTCTCTCTCTACCTAAAACTGAACCTCTCAAAAACTGATCTACTGGTGGTTCCGCCCTCTACTAACCGAGCTCATTCGGACATCCCCATCTCAGTGTGTGGCACCAGCATAACTCCCAGCATGCCCACTGCCTTTGGGTTATATTTTCCCCCAATCTCTCTGATCTCAGCCACTTTCAGACATTAACCTCTTGCATGCTGTAGCATGCAATACACATAACAGAAAACAAGACAATTTGCACAGTTCATCCACATAAAAGACATGACATGTATGACAATTATGGACGGGCCAGAAATAGGTGTTTCAGGCCACTACACATGCATCATTGCCATCTCTGTACACAACTTGCTCCTCCCACCAGCCAGGTACAAATTAGCATAGTTGGGGCACATGGGCTCCCCATTGCCGTGCCCCTGAGCTGATGGAATCCAATAAACAGAAATAGGTTATGTTCCTGGACAAATGCCAACAGTTCCAGAATGAGTTCATTATTAGAGATGAGCGAACGTACTCGTCCAAGCTTGATACTCGTTCGAGTATTAGCATGTTCGAGATGCTCGTTACCACGCAATGTTCGAGTTACTTTCACTTTCATCTCTGAGATGTTAGCACGCTTTTCTGGCCAATATAAAGACAGGGAAGGCATTACAACTTCCCCCTGCGACGTTCAAGCCCTATACCACCCCCCTGCAGTGAGTGGCTGGCGAGCTCAGGTGTCACCCGAGTATATAAACCGGCCCCTCCCGCGGCTCGCCAGAGATGCATTCTGACAGAGATCAGGGAAAGTGCTGCTGATGCTGGAGCTGCTATAGGGAGAGTGTTAGGATTGATTTTAGGCTTCAAGAACCCCAACAGTCCTTTTAGGGCCACATCTGACCGTGTGCAGTACTGTTGAGGCTGCTTTTTGCAGTGTTGCACATTTTTTTTTTTTGTATATCGGCCGTGCAGAGCATTGCGTCCAGAGCATTGCGTCCTGCAGTAATTTTACATAGTCCAGGGCCAGTAGTGGTGGTGAGGCAGAGACAGTGAAAGACATATCCAGTCTATATAGGCAGTGGGCTTTTCCAAAAAAATGTGGGAAAAAAAATCTATTTGGGCTGCCTGTGACCATCCTGACTGTACTGCGTCTCTGCTGGGGGTAGTTGTCCTAATTCATACGCAGCCAGCTAAGTGTTACAGCAGGCTTGCGCAAAATTCTTTCCTGGCTCTGCGTTGCCTCTTACAGCACCGCTGTCATCCTGTCCAGAGTGAAACAGTCTGCAGTAATTTTACATAGTCCAGGGCCAGTAGTGGTGGTGAGGCAGGGACAGTGAAAGACATATCCAGTCTATATAGGCAGTGGGCTTTTCCAAAAAAATTTGGGAAAAAAAATCTATTTGGGCTGCCTGTGACCGGGCTGACTGTACTGCGTCTCTGCTGGGGGTAGTTGTCCTAATTCATATGCAGCCAGCTAAGTGTTACAGCAGGCTTGCGCAAAATTCTTTGCCGCCTGTGCTGTGCGTTCCGTAAGCGAAGTCAGCCTCCAACCACAGGCCAATAAGCGGCACATTTAATTACAGTGTTCTGTTTCTGCACTACTGGTAATACACCATGCTGAGGGGTAGGGGTCGGCCTAGAGGACGTGGACGCGGGCGAGGACGCGGAGTCAGGGTGCGGGCACAGGCCGAGCTCCTGATCCAGGTGTATCGCAGCCGACTGCTGCGGGATTAGGAGAGAGGCACGTTTCTGGCGTCCCCACATTCATCTCACAATTAATGGGTCCACGCGGTAGACCTTTATTAGAAAATGAGCAGTGTGAGCAGGTCCTGTCGTGGATGGCAGAAAGTGCATCCAGCAATCTATCGACCACCCAGAATTCTGCGCCGTCTACTGCTGCAACTCTGAATCCTCTGGCTGCTGCTCCTCCTTCCTCCCAGCCTCCTCACTTCATTAAAATGACACATTCTGAGGAGCAGGCAGACTTCCAGGAACTGTTCTCGGGCCCCTGCCCAGAATGGGCAGCAATGGTTCCGAATCCTCTCCCACCAGAGGAGTTTGTCGTGACCGATGCCCAACCTTTGGAAAGTTCCCGGGGTCCGGGGGATGAGGCTGGGGACTTCCGGCAACTGTCTCAAGAGCTTTAAGTGGGTGAGGAGGACGATGACGATGAGACACAGTTGTCTATCACTCAGGTAGTAGTAATTGGAGTAAGTCCGAGGGAGGAGCGCACAGAGGATTCGGAGGAAGAGCAGCAGGACGATGAGGTGACTGACCCCACCTGGTTTACTACGCCTACTGAGGACAGGTCTTCAGAGGGGGAGGCAAGTGCAGCAGCAGGGCAGGTTGGAAGAGGCAGTGCGGTGGCCAGGGGTAGAGGCAGGGCCAGACCGAATAATCCACCAACTGTTTCCC
Source organism: Eleutherodactylus coqui (assembly GCA_035609135.1). Taxonomy (NCBI): domain Eukaryota; kingdom Metazoa; phylum Chordata; class Amphibia; order Anura; family Eleutherodactylidae; genus Eleutherodactylus; species Eleutherodactylus coqui. The sequence goes on along the minus strand of CM069412.1, from coordinate 174,853,127 downwards.
AAAGCGCCCCCTCGCGCCATGCCAACCTGCAGAGGCCGAGGTGCTCAAAGGTCTGGCAGTTTTTCACTGAGAGTGCAGACGACCGACGAACAGTGGTGTGCAACCTTTGTCGCGCCAAGATCAGCCGGGAGCCACCACCACCAGCCTCACCACCACCAGCATGCGCAGACATATGATGGCCAAGCACCCCACAAGGTGGGACGAAGGCCGTTCACCGCCTCCGGTTTGCACCGCTGCCTCTCCCCCTGTGCCCCAACCTGCCACTGAGATCCAACCCCCCTCTCAGGACACAGGCACTACCGTCTCCTGGCCTGCACCCACACCCTCACCTCCGCTGTCCTCGGCCCCATCCACCAATGTCTCTCAGCGCACCGTCCAGCCGTCGCTAGCGCAAGTGTTGGAGCGCAAGCGCAAGTACGCCGTCACGCACCCGCACGCTCAAGCGTTAAACGTGCACATAGCCAAATTTATCAGCCTGGAGATGCTGCCATATAGGGTTGTGGAAACGGAGGCTTTCAAAGGTATGATGGCGGCGGCGGCCCCGCGCTACTCAGTTCCCAGTCGCCACTACTTTTCCCGATGTGCCTTCCCAGCCCTGCCCGACCACGTCTCCCGCAACATTGTACGCGCCCTCACCAACGCGGTTACTGCCAAGGTCCACTTAACAACGGACAAGTGGACAAGCACAGGCGGGCAGGGCCACTATATCTCCCTGGAGGCACATTGGGTGAATTTAGTGGAGGCTGGGACAGAGTCAGAGCCTGGGACCGCTCACGTTCTACCCACCCCCAGAATTGCGGGCCCCAGCTCAGTGGTGGTATCTGCGGCGGTGTATGCTTCCTCCACTAAACCACCCTCCTCCTTCTCCTCCTATGCAACCTCTGTCTCGCAATCAAGATGTGTCAGCAGCAGCACGTCGCCAGCAGTCGGTGTCGCGCGGCACGGCAGCACAGCGGTGGGCAAGCGTCAGCAGGCCGTGCTGAAACTACTCAGCTTAGGAGAGAAGAGGCACACGGCCCACGAATTGCTGCAGGGTCTGACAGAGCCGACCGACCGCTGGCTTGCGCCGCTGAGCCTCCAACCGGCCATGGTCGTGTGTGACAATGGCCGTAATCTGGTGGCGGCTCTGCAGCTCGGCAGCCTCACTCATGTGCCATGCCTGGCCCACATCTTTAATTTGGTGGTTCAGCGCTTTCTGAAAAGCTACCCACGCTTGTCAGACCTGCTCGGAAAGGTGCGCCGGATCTGCGCACATTTCCGCGAGTCCCACACGGACGCTGCCACCCTGCGCACCCTGCAAAATCGGTTTCATCTGCCAGTGCACCGACTGCTGTGCGACGTGCCCACACGGTGGAACTCTACGCTCCACATGTTGGCCAGGCTGTATGAGCAGCATAGAGCTATAGTGGAATACCAACTCCAACATGGGCGGCGCAGTGGGAGTCAGCCTCCTCAATTCTTTACAGAAGAGTGGGCCTGGTTGGCAGACATCTGCCAGGTCCTTGGAAACTTTGAGGAGTCTACCCAGATGGTGAGCGGCGATGCTGCAATCATTAGCGTCACCATTCCTCTGCTATGCCTCTTGAGATGTTCCCTGCAAAGCATAAAGGCAGACGCTTTGCGCTCGGAAACAGAGGCGGGGGAAGACAGTATGTCGCTGGATAGTCAGAGCACCCTCCTGTCTATATCTCAGCGCATTGAGGAGAAGGAGGAGGAACATGAGGAGGATGAGGAGGAGGGGGAAGAGACAGCTTGGCCCACTGCTGAGGGTACCCATGCTGCTTGCCTGTCATCCTTTCAGCATGTATGGCCTGAGGAGGAGGAGGAGGAGGAGGATCTAGAAAGTGATCTTCCTAGTGAGGACAGCCATGTGTTGCGTACAGGTACCCTGGCATACATGGCTGACTTCATGTTAGGATGCCTTTCTCGTGATCCTCGCGTTACACGCATTCTGGCCACTACGGATTACTGGGTGTACACACTGCTCGACCCACGGTATAAGGAGAACCTTTCCACTCTCATACCCGAAGAGGAAAGGGGTTCGAGAGTGATGCTATACCACAGGACCCTGGCGGACAAACTGATGGTAAAATTCCCATCCGACAGCGCTAGTGGCCGAAGGCGCAGTTCCGAGGACCAGGTAGCAGGGGAGGCGCAGAGATCAGGCAGCATGTACAGCACAGGCAGGGGAACACTCTCTAAGGCCTTTGACAGCTTTCTGGCTCCCCAGCAAGACTGTGTCACCGCTCCCCAGTCAAGGCTGAGTCGGCGGGAGCACTGTAAAAGGATGGTGAGGAAGTACGTAGCCGATCGCACGACCGTCCTCCGTGACGCCTCTGCCCCCTACAACTACTGGGTGTCGAAGCTGGACATGTGGCCTGAACTCGCGCTGTATGCCCTGGAGGTGCTTGCTTGTCCTGCAGCTAGCGTCTTGTCAGAGAGGGTGTTTAGTGCGGCTGGGGGAATCATCACAGATAAGCGTACCCGCTTGTCAACCGACAGTGCCGACAGGCTAACACTCATCAAGATGAACAAAGCCTGGATTTCCTCAGACTTCTCTTCTCCACCAGTGGACAGCAGCGATACCTAAGCAATACGTAGGCTGCACCCGCGGATGGAAGCATTGTTCTCTATCACCATCAAAAACGTGGACCTTTTAGCTTAATCAATCTGTGTATAATATTCATCCTCCTCCTCCTGCTCCTCCTCCTGAAACCTGACGTAATCACGCCGAACGGGCAATTTTTCTTAGGCCCACAAGGCTAAGTCATATAATTTTTGTAAACAATTTTTATACGTTTCAATGCTCATTAAAGCGTTGAATCTTGCACCTGAACCAATTTTTATTTTAACTGGGCTGCCTCCAGGCCTAGTTACCACTTAAGCCACATTAACCAAAGCGATTAATGGGTTCCACCTGCCCTCTTGGTTGGGCATGGGCAATTTTTACTGAGGTACATTAGTACTGTTGGTACACCAATTTTTTGGGGCCATCACCTACAGTGTAATCATAGCAATTTGTATGTTCTTCACCTGCACTCATGGTACAGAAAGGTGTGTGGGGTTGGCCTACACTTTAGCTACATAAATGTAACTTGGGCCTTGGCTATACTGCAGCTACACTGTTGGTACACCAATTTTTTGGGGCCCTCGCCTACAGTGTAATCCAATTAATTTTTTGCCCACCTGCATTAAAGCTGACGTTACATCAGCTGTGCTGGGCACTGCAATGGGATATATTTATGTACCGCCAGTGGCTTCCTGGCACCCACCCATGCTGTTGGTCCACACGGAGTTGTAACTGCATGTGTCCACTTCTAAAGAACCCCAGTCTGACTGGGGCATGCAGTGTGGGCCGAAGCCCACCTGCATTAAACATGACATTACCTCAGCTGTGATGGGCAATGCAATGGGATATATTTATGTACCGCCGGTGGCTTCCTGGCACCCACCCATGCTGTCGGTCCACAGGGACTTCACAATAGGGAGTTGTATCTGCCGGTGTCTATGAATTAAAAACCCCGGTCAGGTTGGGGCATGCAGTGTGGGTCGAAGCCCACCTGCATTTAATCTGACGTTAGCTCAGCTGTGATGGGCACTGCAATGGGATACATTTATGTACAGCCGGTGGGTTCCAGGGAGCCACCCATGCTGTGGGTGCACACGGAATTCCCATTGCGGAGTTGTACCTGCCTGTGACTATTTATAAAAAACCGCGGTCTGACTGGGGCATGCAGACACCTTGACAGAATGAATAGTGTGTGGCACATAGGTTCCCCATTGCTATGCTCACATGTGCAGCTCCTGATGGCGGTGGCACAGGATTATATTTCTCATTGCTTCTGTACAGCATTGTGGGCTATCGCCCCGCCTCTTTTAAAGAGGGTTGCTGCCTGGCCGTGCCAACCCTCTGCAGTGTGTGTCTGCGCTTCCTTCTCGTGGCAGACGCACTTATAAATAGACATGAGGGTGGTGTGGCATGAGGGCAGCTAAAGGCTGCGCAGGGACACTTTGGTGTGCGCTGTGGACACTGGGTCGTGCAGGGGGTGGGGTTGGGCAGCATGTAACCCAGGAGAAGTGGCAGCGGAGTGTCATGCAGGCAGTGATTGTGCTTTGTTGGAGGTAGTGTGGTGCTTAGCTAAGGTATGCATTGCTAATGAGGGCTTTTCAGAAGTAAAAGTTGTTGGGAGGGGGGGGGGCACTCTTGCCGCTATTGTGGCTTAATAGTGGGACCTGGGAACTTGAGATGCAGCCCAACATGTAGCCCCTCGCCTGCCCTATCCGTTGTTGTGTCGTTCCCATCACTTTCTTGAATTGCCCAGATTTTCACAAATGGAAACCTTAGCGAGCATCGGCGATATACAAAAATGCTCGGGTCGCCCATTGACTTCAATGGGGTTCGTTACTCGAAACGAACCCTCGAGCATCGCAAAAATTTCGTCCCGAGTAACGAGCACCCGAGCATTTTGGTGCTTGCTCATCTCTATTCATTATACAGTTGATACTGAATACCTCTTTGGTCAAGAAAATATTTAACTACTGTATAGCCCATTCCTTGCAGAATTGAGCTATAGAGGGCTTCCACGTCCAAACTAACTACAAAGGTATCCCCTGGTATCATTAGGCCATTTATTTTTCGTATTATGTTCATTGTGTCCTTACAAAAGATGGAATGGTTTCCACAAATGGACACAACACTTGATCCAGGTATAGGCTAATCCCCTGGGTAAGGCTATCTATGCCCAATACAATGAAACGACCCTTAAGTATAATAAGGCCCTTGTGTATTTTAGGTAGTGCATAGAATGTGGCTAGCCACAATTCTTTGGGCTACATTAATTCATTCTTGCTTATGAGATGCAGATCCGCTGCCATCTTTAAAATATCCATCAGGACCTTTTCTGAAGGGGGTCGGATTGGAGGGAAGGACCCTGTAGAAGTCATTGTCGTCCAAAATACTCATACACATATTGATGTACTTACCCCTGTCCATTATCACAATGTCCCCCCGCCCCTTATCGGAGGGTTTGATAATATTCTGGTCATTAATATTGTCATAATCTAATTATCACATGGACAGGGGCTCTTCCCTCATGAGATTACTCTTCCAACCTTCCTTCCCTCCCTCCAGAACTCAGAGGTGACCATGTTTTCAAATATGTCAATGCAAGTGGTGTCACAAGCTGGTGTCATTTTAGTACTTCTTAGTTTCAGATTGGTGGAAGGGCCCACCCCAGGGGATGTTTTCGCTTCCACTAGAAAATCTTCCAACATCTTGTGGAATTGTAGGTCTCCTTCCTCAATCCCAAGAAGATGGCTCTCATTCCGATCTCTAGTTTTAAAGTACTTAAGCCACCATAGCTTCCTCGGAAAGAGGGATACATCCTTGACCCAACTAAATGAGCTGAACCTAGAAGTGAAAACAAAAGATAGGCCCTATTACAGAAGAAAAATGTCATGTGAACTCAGTACCTTTTTAGAAAGATTAATGATCTTCATTTGCCCTGCTGTATTACTGTTACCACATGCCTGGTCAGGTGTACTATCTCCTGTGCCAACCCGGATCAACATAGAAGCTTACACTCTATATGATAGTGTTTCACCCAAAATATGGCTTCTTCTAGGGGATCATCTTTTGGTTGGCACACTGTGTCGGGGTGCATCTAGGTCGGTGCTTTATATGCTATAAGTATGTATATTTATGTTGTGTGGTAACATGTGACTGCTATTACTGTATTGTGATATGATGCTGGTTATACACTGTAACACGCATATGGGACATCAACCATCATACTAATGCATGACCGGGGTATTACGGAGTCGTTGCCACTGTGACCTGACTCCCCCCATCCCTTTTTACCCATTACTTCCAATAAATACCAACTCAGTAACTTGGATTAATTATGGCCACAGCAGCCATGTTTATTTACAAACATAATTAACATATAATAACAATTTTAACCCCCTCTGAACTAACCCTGAGAGAGATCCCTGGAGCCCTAACCATAAAACTAACTGCCGCCTCACCAATAACCGCCAGAAAATAGTTGTACCTGTTGCTGGTCGCACTTCCGACTCGGGTGACACTATTTTCCTACCACTTGCCCCGCCGCCAGTCGACAGACTCGGGGGCCCACCACTCATCACTTTGCCCCAGGTCGCCTCAACCGGACCCTGAGGCCGGCTAGCCATAACTTGGCTAACTATACCCACCAACTCAGCAGGGCCCGCCCTGCAAGAACCAGAGGCGACAGTCCTAAAAATAAACCACATCAAAGAGGGGAAGGAAGCTATCCAGCCCCTGCTACCCCTCTACTCCCCTTTTACTGGCTCCAAGGGACCCCTCCACAGCCATCACGGCTTGACCTACTCAAGCCTATGCAGCCCGCCACCCCAACAATGCTCTCTCAATCCCTTCTTGAATCCCTTCCAAACATAAATCTATTCCTATGTCGTTGAGGTGTACCCCATCCGACCTCTAATAATTCCCCACCCCAGCTTCCAAATCAATATGCCTCACCGTTATTCCCTCATGATACCCCACAAAGCGAGACACCTCTCTGTTTAATTTAATCCTCTCTTTTTTTAACCCCTTCACTGACCTAACCCCCCTCCACACTCTTCTCGGGACTATTTCCGACCAAACTACCCTTAACCGTGGGTAAGCCGACATCAATCTAAGAATATCATAACGAATATCCCTCGATAGGTCTCTAAATGGCCTCTGACCTAGGTTGTTGCCCCCCCGCGTGCAGGACAAGTATATCCGGCACCCTATCTAACTCTACCCCTCTCTCTACTTCTTCCAACACCCTACCCCATGACATCCCCCTAATCCCTATCCACCTCAACACCGCCTCACTACACGGCAAACGCAGCTGCCTCCCATCGCGCCTAGCCTTTGCTCGCTCCGTCCCCCAAAAGACAAACGAGTGACCTAAAATCCAGACTAGAGCTGGGCGGCGACCTCAAAGAAAATAAACCATAATCAGTCAACAACTTCTAAACAATTTTTTTTTTTTAATTATAACAACTGAGGTCGAACATACGACCTATAGCGCCCCGATCCCCATCTGCCTATCCTTTTCACTGCCTTTTCCTCCATCCCCTGAACCGAGGCCTCTGTTGCCGCCCCCACTCTGAACGAATGTGACCGAAACTGTGAACTATCACCTCGAGGGCCGTCCTAAAAATTGCCGCAAACTGAAACCGCGACAAAAAACTCCCATTCCCGTGTTGGAAAAAAGGCCCATCACCTCCCCCCCGAATCCGATAATAGTCCTCCGACGCACTCACAGGGCACATAGATGCCCCCGGGACCCTCCCAAGCCGTAAGAGTTGACCCCGCCCCTCCTGATCCGTTTTTGACCGACGCACCAAAATCTTCAATTTTCCGTCCACCCATCTAACATCTTCCTTTTGCACCCCCCCCCCCCACTAACTTGCTAGGCGAGACTAACTCCCCCACCCTAAAGCCCCAAAAAACACTAGCGAAAAAGCAGCTCTGAACAGCAAACGTTCAAAGCTGTCACCGCATACCACCTCTATAGCCCCCCCAACCTTTCCAAAATATTAAACAACACCGGCCTCCTGGTATCCAAACTCGCATTACCCCTCCTGAAACCTTTTAATGCTTGCCTAACCATAAAACTTTTTGTAATATCCGTACTCCCCCTAAGTTTACACCCAAAAGCCACCTCCGCAACGAACCTATTTACCCGCGCTACCGACACGCCCTCCTTCGAGCTTTTTCCTATCCAACTCAAAAGTACTCCAACCCTATCATCTACTGAACCAGCCCCCCCGCACTGTTCCAACCAGCTCTCCCACTCGTGCCACGCAGCGCTATATCCCACCCTCGTCCCCTGAGCCAGGGACCGCTCAATCAGGTGCCCCACCGCTCGCTTACCGCGCTCCATAGCCGATCCAGGCACTTCCTTCCCTTTCTCTCTGCTTCCGGCGCCAGCATCCTGAACCGCTCCCACTGGAAACGAGAGAGCATCAGCAATGGAATTATCAACTCCCCGAACGTGCACCGCCACAATCCACATGTTTAGTGCCAACGCCTCCAGCACCAAATGTCGCAGCAAATTAATGATCGGGGGAGATGAGGCCGTCAAATTATTGATAACCTGCACCACTCCCATGTTATCGCAGTGAAACCTCACCTTTCAATCGCGAAAGTGAGCCCCCCCATAGCGCAATGGACGCTACGTTTGGAAACAGTTCCAATAGCACCAAATTACACACTAGTCCTTCCTTTCTCCACTACTCCGGCCATTCCCCCGCTTATCATCTACCCTGAAAATATGCCCCATAACCACCGCTGCCCGCCGCATCTGTAAACAGCTCCCAGTCAGCGTTATTGCTTACTTCCGCCATCACTACAGACCTGCCATTGTTTTAAAAATACGTCCCATACTGCCAAATCATCCTTATGACTCGCCTTCAACCTAATAAAATAATGAGGGGCACTCACACCTGCCGTTGCCGCCGCCAAACGCCTACAAAAAACCCGCCCCATTGGCATTATCTGGCAGGCGAAGTTAAGTTTGCCCAACACCGACTGTAAGTGCTGCAGCGTAATTTTCTTTGACACGGGTGCGGCCGCCACCTCAACCTGCAAATCCTTCAGCTTATCCTCAGGTAGGCAGCACTCCATTGCCTCTGTATCAATGGAGATGCCCAAAAAGCTCAGGGAAGTTGTGGGCCCTTCGGTTTTTTCGGGGGCAAATGGCACCCCAAAATGTTTCGCCACCCACTGAACTGTACCCAACAAAGTTGCGTAAACCTGCGATCCCGCCGGCCCAGTACACAAGAAATCGTCCAAGTAGTGGATCACCGACTGAACCTCAGCAGTGTCTCTCACTACCCATTCTAAAAATGAACTAAACGCCTCAAAGTAAGCGCATGAGATGGAACACCCCATTGGCAAACAACGATCCGCGAAAAATTTCCCATATCAACAACACCCCAGTGACCTAATGCTCTGAGGTGCCACCGGTAGTAGTCGAAAAGCCGATTCAATATCGACCTTCGCCAACAATGCCCCTTTTCCATATTTCCTTACCCACCGCAAAGCGGCATCAAATGACGTATAGACCACCGAACATAGGTCAGGGTCGATACCATCATTCACAGACGCCCCCTTTGGGTAGGATAGGTGGTATATCCACCGAAACTTGTTGAGTTCCTTCTTTGGGACCACCCCCAGTGGTAATACCACGAAGTCCGGCACCGGAGGCTCTAAAAATGGCCCGGCCATTCTACTCAAACAAACCCGCGCTGAACGTAAATTTTTAACAGAAAATGGGAAACCATGGGCCAGAGGTGGGATAACAAACCCTTGCTTAAAGCCCCTCAGCAACAGATCCGCCCTTTCTCTATCCTGGTACCTATTTAAGAAGGGAGCCATCTCTTCCACTTTTACTGGGGTCATCCCTTTTTAAAACACCCCCTGCCCCTCTACCCCGTCCATTCTTAAAACATTTTGCCGCTCCGTGGGACCCAGCGTTACAGTGGGAGCAGACATGCTTAAATTTGCATGTTGCCCCAAATTTACATTGACTTTCTTTGAATTGCCAACAAAAGCCAGAGTTTCACAGTTGCAGGAAGAACGCCTAGATGTAGAACTAGTTTGTCACAGTGAGGGTTCAATTATAGTCTCTAAAACCTAACTTTTATTCAAAATAAAATTAAAAAGGATTTTGTGTCTACTTATTGAATAGCTGTATAAATTGGTTGAGCTGGGAACATCATTCCTAGAGAGCTGACCTTCGTCCTTCCCCCAGCCTTTTGACATACGGTTGGGTGCTGGGAAAGAGAATTAGGATTTTCCCAAATCCAATACTGTTGGTTCACATACCTTCTCCCAAGGCAGCTCATAAACTACTTTCCCCGCTTTATGATTGGGGTTATGTTTTATTTTATGTTCGTGTGTCTTTGACTTAGGATTTTGAGACACAAAATCCTTTTTAATTTTATTTTGAATAAAAGTTAGGTTTTAGAGACTATAATTGAACCCTCACTGTGACAAAGCCAACAAAAGCCAGATCTATTCCCCCCCCCGCCTGTCCTGTTCCTGAGGTGGAAGCCAGGCCCGAGGGCCCGGCGCCCCCCTGAAAGGGCTGACCTAAACGCGCTGGGGCCATGACCCTCAGCCACAGACCAATGTCCTTTTGGTCCCATCTAATTGAAGGGCGCACTGCCTTACGCTGCCTAAACTGTTCATCATAACGCAGCCAGGTCTTCCCCCCATAAACCCGATAGGCTTCGCCTATCGATTCCATGTAACAAAAAAGGCCGGAACAATTTTCCGGCGCTTTTTCTCCAATCACGCTTGCTAAGATAGCAAACGCCTGAAGCCAATTGGTCAACATCTGAGGAATCAGATGCCACCTCCGCTTCTCTTCCTCCTCTTTTTTAAATTCTGTCCTCTTTCCTTTGTCAAGATTAAATTTCTCCAAGGGAAGGAGGGAGAATATCTCGACATACTCATCCTTCCATATTTTTTCTCTGACCTCTTTCTTCAAGTGGGCCCCTCAAAGCACACATACACTTCCCCCCTAGCGCGGTCATCCAGTCTAATCCCATCCCCCTCTTTCTCGGTCTGCACCGCAACCGTTGCTGAGTGCCCGGTTTGTGCACCCCCGCCGCCGCTCTGCGCGACTTCAGACACTACAGGAGAAACTGCATCTGCACGCCACGCTGAAACCGCTGAAGGAGCGGGGCTGGTGAAGGTTCCGGACGCCGCCTGGCCACCCCCAGTCCCCCCAGCCGAGTCCGTGCCTGGCGAGCCCACGATGCTGGACGATGCAGAAAACGGCGATTCACTCGCCACAGCCGGCAGCGCGGCCTGAACACCCCCTCCCCCCACTCTGCCACATCAGTAAACCGCACATAACGCCAAGCAGCACCCCAATTTCCCCTCCCCCACTTAATGCGCTAGCTATCACTGCGCCACCTTCCAGCAACCCCCTAACCCGCTCCGCGCGCGCTAATTGACTACCCCCCCCCCGGCCTCCTACCCCTGCCAGTAGGGGTTACCTGAGGGACTGCACGTGGAGGGGCCGGGGAAGGGCTCCGCAAGCAACGCCGGCGGGAGGGAGCCTGCTCCGGGCTCAGCCTAACCGGCGGACTCGCTCTCCGGGGTCTCCCCTCTCTCTCCCCAGCCAGGGGTGCTGCCATCGCTGCTGCAGCCAGGGCCGGCACCGCATCTTCAGGGGGCTGCTCCAGCATCTGGACAAGCCAGCTCAGGCCCCTCTCCTCCGCTGCTGCCCGGATCCGTCCTAGGATGGCCTCCATCTTTTCCTGGTGAGTAACTTCGGGCTCTTCTGTCTCTTCACCCCGCTGCACCCTACCTTCTTCACGCCGATTCTTCTCCCTCCTCAGACTTCTTCTCTGTCTTCTTTCTGTGTCCTGGACTTCGCTCTTCGGCTTGGGCTTCCCTCTTCTTCTGGTCACTGCTTTAAATCTTCTCCCGGTCTTCCTCTGTGGTCTTCACTCTTCGCAGTCTTGCTGGAAGTGAGTCTACCCCACCCAAACGGACTCCTCCTCTCCCCCTCCTAGCATTCCACTGACTCACCCTCCCCTTCTAGCAAAATCTAGCCTGTTAACCCTTCCCTCCCCGTTACCCGGTCATGTCTGCCTCTGCCTATGTTCCCTGAACTCCGGCTCCGGCGGTTCTTATTGACTGATGAGGTACTGTTTGTGTGAGGGCTGCACTCTCTTGTTAACCCTTTCCAGTCCAATGTCGGGCCTGCCCCGACATCATAATTTCCCTCCACAGCTCCGATGTCGGGCCAGGCCCGAAACTGCACTGCAGGAGTGGATCTGCACCCGATCGTCAGACACATCGGGTGCAGATACACTCCTGCACTGGTCCTCATCGAGGACCCCCGAGGAGAAGGCAGAAAGGGTTTTTAACCCTTTCTGCCTTCTCCTTTACACATTACATAACGCTCAATTAGCGCTATGCAATGCATAGATTCCGGCCGGCGATCATGTGACCGCCGGTGTTACCTGACCCCCAGCGGTCACATGAACGCCGAGCCGGGAGCCTGCACTGTGGGAGGACCTGCTTACCTGACCGGCGTCTTGCGCATTCTCCTTCTGTCACCCGGCCCGGCGATCATGTGACCGCCAGGAGCCACCTGACCCCAGCGGTCACATGATCGCCGAGCCGGGAGGCAGAAGGAGAATGCGCAAGACGCCGGTCAGGTAAGCAGGTCCCTCCCTGCACCATCCTGAACTCTGTCAGATCAGGAGGGTGCAGAGAAAAAATAAATGGATTGGAAAGGGTTAAACTTGTACATTATAAATATAAATATTTTAACATGAATGGCAAATTAAGATATATTTTTTATATATTCATAATCTGTCTATTGAGAATATCTTTTTCTTCCCACAAGTAGAGGCCTGATGAGTCATAACGAGGTTCGGGTAGATGCTACGATCACTTCCTGTGACAGGGAGGAAGTCAGGCCAGGTTTGGCAGATGTCCTCACTATCTGCAAACAGGAATCTGTCATCGGTGACAGCAGGAAGAATGTGCTGTGCTTCTAGCACTCGATTGGTGGGCGCAGCCAAGCCCCAGAATTGAGGGGGGGGGGGGGGGCTCTGAGCATTTAAACCAGGCTTCAGCCCTGAGCACTGGCATTATCATTCAGACTGTCCACCTACCATCTATGCTGCACGGCACCGATCATCTGGTGTATTTCTTTAGGATCCTGAGTCTATCAGAAACGTGTTGAGCCTGAGCAATAAATCTCCTTTTCATTTGCAGTAATCTAGATTTGCAATAAAGTGTTTAATTTTTTGGAGTTCAGGATTGTTAAGTTATTTTTGGGTCAGTTACCTCAGTGCTGCCAGCCTGGTCCCCTCTAAATGGTCACCTCAGGGCAGCATGGCTGTTTTACAGCATTTGAGGAGACTGGCATTCTATTAATGCTGAGTGGTGGGGAGGAGGCACTTTTTGCCTTTATTGTGTACTTCCCACATGTCTGCTGATCTCCCCACGTTGCCAGGAGGGGATCGGCAGCTCTCAGTCTGCACAGTGTGGGTCCAAGGACTAATTTCATAGTTGCAGGCTTAAACGTGGGAGTACTACCTTGGTGAACGGATGGGTATTCAGTGAGAGGGGTGACAGTGACGGTGCACCTCCCACTGATCCTCAGTTTTTCAGACACGTCCGCCTACACCAGTGTTTAAAATCGTAGGAACCTAAGGCCGCCTCCTAGTTTTTAGGATCCAGACCATGTAGTCCCTTGAGGTGGCATACCATTACATTAGTTGATGCCATCCATAGTTTTGTGTTAATTTTTTATTTGCTCTTGTTTTCAATTAGACACATTAGTAAAAGTTACATTTTAGATCCTCTCCGTGAATCCCCCTCACTTCAATAATTGGAAAAATATTTGAGGGGTTTCTGAAAGACATCATCCTAGAATACCTCAAGGAGAGCAACGGAATAACTCCTCACCAGCACGGGTTCATGAGGGGTCAATCATGTCAGACCAATCTGATCAGCTTCTACGATGAAGTAAGCTCTAGGCTGGACCTGGGAGAGTCTATTGATCTCGTATATCTGGACTTCTCTAAAGCATTTGACACCGTGCCACATAATAGGCTAATATACAAAATGAGACAGCTCGGATTGGGTGAAAACGTGTGTATCTGGGTAAAGAACTGTCTCAGAGATAGAAAGCAGAGGGTGGTAATAAACGGATCGTACTCTGATTGGGCCACCATCGCTAGTGGGGTGCCACAGGGTTCAGTATTGGGCCCCATTCTGTTCAATATATTTATTAATGACCTGATAATCTATCTATGTATCTATCTATCATCTATCTACCTGTCTTATATCTATCTATCTGTCTATCTATCATCTCGTCTAGTGAGGGCAAATTAAAGGGGGAAGGATGTCAACTCAACTTTACTGGTGTTCCGAACGACAGCTGATTGATATTGGACAGCTGGTGGCATGCTCTACTATGCGGCCCTCGCAGATGACACTTTATTCATCTCTTTACATTACAAGAGCCAGCAAAGCATACGCTGAATGAGCAGTCAGATAGGAAGGAGGAGAACCAGGAGAGAGCAGGGTCCTTTAGTCCAATAGAGCGAAACATAGCGAGGAGGAGTTTGTGGTCGACAGATACTGCGGAGAGATCGAGGAGGATCAGTAGGGAGTAGTTGCCCCTCGATTTGGCAATCAGGAGGTTATTTGACACTTTAGACAGGTGGTTTCTGTCAAATGTAGAGGGTGGAAGCCCGACTGTAGGGAGTCAAGAAGAGAGTGTTCTGATAATTAGCTTATAAGGCTATTAAATTTTGCAGTGATGTGTCGTGATATGTTGTGGCTGGAAGAAGTTGTCATGGCGGTCTGTGGTTGGATGGAAAAAAGTTAAAATGAACAATATCAACCATGAGTCACTGTTTTTAACTGGTCTGCAGAAATATTATATTCTCGGGGCAATATCACAATCTTGTCGTGCTACAAAGTCGTGCGACTTTGTATCGCTCTCTTGCCATGATTTTTTGGGGGGGCCTTAAAATATAAGACAATGTGATGACTGGGATTGCTTCATCGAGCACTGCACTGATTGGCTGAGCTGTGGTGCTCAAGAACCAATCAGAGTCAGCGCTTCCTGGAGGTGGGATTTATGAATTCCCTAACCAGGAATCGGCAGCTGAAAAACTGCAAACAAGTGCGGTGGAGCCTCAGGAGAAGAAGTGCGGCAGAGCGGACAGGGCCTGTTAATTATTGTATTATTTTTTCAGTTTTTCTAAATGCAGCTAGGGCTTATTTTAGGGGAAAGAGTAGAACTTCCTACTGTAAAGGTTGCATCGCATTGCGATGAGCGAGCGCACTCGTCCGAGCTTGATGCTCGTTCAAGTATTAGTGTGTTCGAGACGCTCGTTACTCGAGACGAGCACCATGCGGCACTCGACTCAATTACATTTCCTTCCCTGAGAAGTTTGCGCCCTTTTCTGGCCAATAGAAACACAGGGAAGGCATTACAACGTCCTCCTGTGACGTTTCAGCCCTATCCCACCCCCCTGCAGTGAGTGGCTGGCGAGATCAAGTGACCCCCGAGTATTTAAATCTGCCCCGCCCGCGGCTCGCCACAGACACACGCTAAGAGAGATCAGGGACAGTGCTGCTGCTGCTATAGGGACAGTGTTAGCGTCTTCAAGAACCACGACGGTCCTTCTTAGGGCCACAGCTCACCTAGTACATTACTGTTGTGGCTGCTGTGAGCAGTTTTGCACTTTTTTTTTTAATGTATATCGGGCGTGCAGGCTATAGCCTTCTTAGGCTGCAGTCTGTACTTGAGTATAGGGGCAGTATTGGTCAGGCAGGGACAGTGGTAGTGTAGAATCATTTCTACAAGAACCCCAACGGTCCTTCTTAGGGCTACCATGTGCATTTAACTCCGTGGTTGCTGGGAGTTGTAGTACTTCAGTATTGCACAGCAGAGCCAGCGTGCAGCCTTCATGTAAATATTTTTCGGTCCGCAGTTAGTGTAACATCAGCGCTGTCTGCCTCTTAGTCTACGCCAAGAAACCACAAATTTTTTACACCGCTCTGTGTTACACGCGTGCTGTCTCAGAAGTGTACGGTGTGTCAGACGCCCATAGATTGAAAGTGCAATACACAATGCATAGCCTCAGCCTGCATTGCATAGAAAAAAAAGGAAATTTTAAAAAGAAATCCTTTTTAGGGCTGACGGTGACCCAGTGCATTTGCCTGCGTGGCCTGTTGGACTTCACGTCCATCCAAACTGCATAGTTCACAGCTAGGCCTAAGTGCAGCCTTCATTTAAATATTTTGTGTCCACAGTTAGTGTAACGTCTGCGCTGTCTGCCTCCAAGTCTACGCCAAGAAACCACAAATTTTTTGCACAAGTGCACGGTGTGTCTGACACCCATAGATTGAAAGTGCAATACACACTGCATAGCCTCAGCCTGCATTGCATAGAAAAAAAAGGCAATTTAAAAAAGAAATCCTTTTAACGGCTGACGGTGGCCCAGTGCATTTGCCTGCATGGCCTGTGGGACTTCACGTCCATCCATCCAATCTGTGTATGATATTCGTCCTCCTCCTCCGGCTCCTCCTCCTGAAACCTCTCGTAATCACCGCGAACGGGCAATTTTTCTGTAGGCTTATATAACTTTTCTAAATAATATTTATCTGTTTCAATTCTCATTAAAGCACTGAAACTTCCACCTGAACCAATTGTTTTTTAGACTGGGTTGCCTCCAGGCCTAGTTAAAAATTAAGCCACAGTACGCTAAGCGATTAATGGGTTTCACCTGCCCTCTGGGTTGGACATGGGCAATTTTTTGTGGGGTACATTTGTACTGTCGGTACACCAATTTTTCGGGCCCTCGCTTACAATGTAATCCAAGTAATTTTTATGGGCTTCGCCTGCACTCATGGTACACCACTGTGTCTGGGGTTGGCCTACACTTTTGCTACAGAAATGTAACTCTGTTCTGCCTACCTATACTTCTGCCACAGTAATGCTAGAGGGGTCTGACTATACTTCAGCAACAGAAATGTAACTTCGGTCTGCCGATACTTCTGCTCCTGAAATGTTACCTTGGTTGGTGTATACAGTTAGTACTGTAATTTTACTAATACTGGGCTCTGCCCATACTGCTTCTACGGAAATGTTACTGGGGCCTGTCTATACTGCTATAACAGAAATGTAACTAATAGTGGGCTCTGCCCATACTGCTTCTACGCTAATGTTACTGGGGCCTGTCTATACTGCTATTACTGAAATCTTACCAATACTATGCTCTCCCTACACTGCTGCCAGGGAAATGTTTTTCTGCTGCTTTGACCATACTGCTTCTACATAAATGTTACTGGGGCCTGTCTATACTGCTACTACTGAAATCTTACCAATACTATGCTCTCCCTACACTGCTGCCAGGGAAATGTTTTTCTGCTGCTTTGACCATACTGCTTCTACGTAAATGTTACTGGGGCCTGTCTATACTGCTACTACTGAAATGTTACAAATACTATGCTCTCCCTACACTGCTGCCAGGGAAATGTTTTTCTGCTGCTTTGACCATACTGCTTCTACGTAAATGTTACTGGGGCCTGTCTATACTGCTACTACTGAAATGTTACAAATACTATGCTCTCCCTCCACTGCTGCCAGGGAAATGTTTTTCTGCTGCTTTGACTATACTGCTTCTACGTAAATGTTACTGGGGCCTGTCTATACTGCTACTACTGAAATGTTACAAATGCTGTACTCTCCCTACACTGCTGCAAGGGAATTGTGAATCTGCTGCTTTGTCCATACTGCTTCTTTGTTCATGTTACTGGGGTCTGACTATAGTGCTACTACTGAAATGTTACAAATGCTGTACTCTCCCTACACTGCTGCAAGGGAATTGTGAATCTGCTGCTTTGTCCATACTGCTTCTTTGTTAATGCTACTGGGGTCTGAGTATACTGCTACTACTGAAATGTTAAAAAAAAATGCTCTCCCTACACTGCTGAAAAGGAAATGTCAATCTGCAGCTTTTCCCATACTGCTTCAATGTAAATGTTACTGGGGTCTGTCTATTATGTTATTACTACTGAAAAGTTACTGCACTCTGTCAATACTGCTGCAAATGAAATGTTACTGGGCTCAGCCTACACTGCTGCAACGGAAATGTTACAGGCGTGTGTCTATACTGTTACTACTACTGAAATGTTACTGGGGTCTGTCCGCACTGCTGGAACTGAAATGTTACTGGGGTCTGTCAATACTGCTGTAAATGAAATGTTACTGGGGTCTGTCTATACTGTAGCTACTGAAATGTTACTGGGGCCTGTTCCTAATGATACTACTGAAATGTTACTGGGGTCTGTCTGCACTGCTGGAACTGAAATGTTACTGGGGTCTGTCTGCACTGCTGGAACTGAAATGTTACTGGGGTCTGTCAATACTGCTGTAAATGAAATGTTACTCGGGTCTGTCTATACTGTAGCTACTGAAATGTTACTGGGGCCTGTCCCTAATGATACTACTGAAATGTTTTTTGAGTATTACAGGGATCAGTGCATACTATGGGTGCACTAAGTGTTCCCATCACGGTGTTCCACGTACATGGCCCAAAAAAAAAATTACCCAGTCTGACTAGGGCATGCAGTGTGGGCCAAAGCCCACCTGTATTTAATCTGATGTTAGCTCTGCTGTCCAGGGCACTGCAATGGGATATATTTATGTACCGCCGGTGGGTTCCAGGGAGCCACCCATGCTGTGGGTCCACGCGGACTTCACATTAGGGAGTTGTACCTGCCTGTGTCTACTTATAAAAAAACCCAGTCTGACTGGGGCATGGAGTGTGGGCCGAAGCCCACCTGTATTTAATCTGACGTTACCTCAGCTGTGCGGGGCAATGCAATGGGATTTATTTATGTACCGCCGGTGGCTTCCTGGGACCTACCCATGCTGTGGGTCCACAGGAACTTCACAATAGGGAGTTGTACCTGCCTGTGTCTATTTATAAAAAAAACCCAGTCTGACTGGGGCATGCAGTGTGGGCCGAAGCCCATCTGTATATAATCTGATGTTAGCTCTGCTGTCCAGGGCACTGCAATGGGATATATTTATGTACCGCCGGTGGGTTCCAGGGAGCCACCCATGCTGTGGGTCCACACGGACTTCACATTAGGGAGTTGTACCTGCCTGAGTATACTTATAAAAAAAAACCAATCTGACTGGGGCATGCAGTGTGGGCCGAAGCCCACCTGTATTTAATCTGACGTTACCTCAGCTATGCGGGGCAATGCAATAGGATTTATTTATGTACCGCCGGTGGGTTTCAGGGACCCACCTATGCTGTCGGTCAACACGGAGTTGTACCTGCCTGTGTCTACTTATAAAGAACCCCAGTCTGACTGGGGCATGCAGTGTGGGCCGAAGCCCACCTGTATTTAACCTGACGTTAGCTCTGCTGTCCAGGGCACTGCAATGGGATATATTTATGTACCGCCGGTGGGTTCCAGGGAGCCACCCATGCTGTGGGTGCACATGGAATTCCCATTGCGGAGTTGTACCTGCCTGTGACTATTTATAAAAAACCCCAGTCTGACTGGGGCATGCAGTGTGGGCCGAAGTCCACCTGTATTTCATCTGACGTTAGCTCTACTATCCGGGGCACTGCATTGGGACAAACTACAGGAGCAATACAGCGCTAATGAGACGTGCACAGCTACGCTAGCATTGGAGTCCGCAGTAGGTCCGCGATTGCTGAGGGTTTGTGCAGAGGCCTATGTCGTGGGTGCAGTGAAAGTCCGCTTCCTGCCTAGGATTGCTGAAGCTGTGGGCCGAGGCCTATGTCGTGGGCGCGGTGCAAGTCTGCCATGTTTGGCCGATCAGATCAATTTTTTGCTCATGTCTTGGGTTTCCTAGGACCCACCTATGCTGTTGGTGCAATCTTAGTTCCCATTGCGGTGTTTGACCTGTCTGGCACAAAGACACTGACTGACTTGGGTAGGGGGCAGAGTGCTGACGGCTTTCCCCTTGCAGTGTGGATTGAGCTATGCGACACCTTGACAGAATGAATACTGTGTGGCACATGGATTCCCCGTTGCTATGCCCACGTTTGCAGCTCCTGACGGAGGTGGCACAGGATTGGATTTCTCATTGCTTCTGTACAGCATTATGGGCTATCACCCCGCCCTTTTTAAAGAGGGTCACTGCCTAGCCGTGCCAACCCTCTGCAGTGTGTGCCTGCGGTACCTCCTCATGGCAGACGCACTTATAAATAAACATGAGGGTGGTGTGGCTATGAGGCCAGCGTGTGGCATGAGGGCAGCTGAAGGCTGCGCAGGGACACTTTGGTGTGCGCTGTGGACACTGGGTCGTGCGCTCGCGCGCGCGGGGGAGGGGGGGGTTGGGCAGCATGTAACCCAGGAGAAGTGGCAGTGGAGTGTCATGCAGGCAGTAATTGTGCTTAGTTGCAGGTAGTGTGGTGCTTAGCTAAGGTATGCATTGCTAATGAGGGTTTGTCCGAAGTAAAAATTGTTAGGGGGGGGGGCTCTCTCTTGCCGCTATTGTGGCTTAATAGTGAGACCTGGGAGCCTGAGATGCAGCCCAACATGTTGCTCCTCGCCTGCCCTATCCGTTTCTGTGTCGTTTCCATCACTTTCTGGGGTTTTGCAGATTTTCAACAATGAAAACCTTAGCGAGCATCGGCGATATACAAAAATGCTCGAGTCGCCCATTGACTTCAATGGGGTTCGTTACTCGAAACGAACCCTCGAGCATCGCGGAAAGTTCGACTTGAGCAACGAGCACCTGACCATTTTGGTGCTCGCTCATCTCTACATACGATGCAATACAACACAAAGGAAGGCTCCATAGGGGACATAGGCTACCAAAAATCGCAAATCGCGGCTGTATAGAACATGTCACAATTTTTTTTTTGTCGCAATGTAGCAGCCTACAAAACAGCGCTAATGTGGAGGAACCCATAGGAAAGCAGGGGCTTCACAGACGTGTGTTTTGTATCTCCGTCGCATTGCGAGAAAATCGCATGATTTTGTAGCCCGTGTGAAAGTGGCCTTAATAGCAAAGTGACCTCTGGATTGAACTGCTTGCTGGGCTAAAGTATAACTGTGAGAGGAGGAAGGCATATTTCTGATTTGCAACAAGAAGAGTCTGCAGTATTCCCTCCGGGCGTAGAGCATCCGTTACAGCTCTTTTCTCCCTTTTCTCCTTTCGCTTTCATTTCAACCATTCTAACCCCACCCTGCAGACATTATATAACCGGCTTTGGGTCAGATTCTTTCACTTTTCTTTCTCCAGCCATCGCCGTGCTGCGCCAGGAGTCTCCGGTAATCGCTCTCATTATCTGTATACAATGTCTTGTTTCCTGTCAGCATTCTTCTATATAGACATGTAGCAGAGCTGATGTGAACCTGCAGTTCTATATAACACCACAGATACTACTTGGGGAATCATATCATAAGCAGAACTACATGACAAACTCAGCTCTACTACATCTGCATTTACTATATATAGAATTCCGGCTGCAGACGTCCCTCCTGGCAACACCTTTTTGGTTTTTGGACAGCGGGACTGACGTTATCTGTTGGGCGTGGGTAAATATGGGCAGAAATATGACAAGACCACAGATCACATGAAACCCCCCGCAGCAGAGGAGGGCTGCTTACACTATCTCTAACGCTGCGCGGGATCTCTTCTCTCACTGAGTTAAACTTTGCTTTGCTGAAGTCTAACAATGTGTAAGGTCATGTAGGGGTGGCTATAGTCATGTATAGACATATACATAGAGTTATGCTTTACAGCAATCTCATGGGTCATAGGCAAAACGGGCAGGAAGGTGGGCATTAACCTGTGTGGGAAAGTGTTGTGGGCATGCCCTGTTACTTGTGCAGGGATGGGAAGGAGGTGAGCTGTGACATCAGCTATTGTGAATAGTGGATGCTATGTTATCTATATATAGGGGTCACCTATTAAATTAATGGAGTACCGCTAGGAAAAAGTGATATGGAAAAGGACCTGGGGGTATTAGTGGATAGTAGACTAAACTGGAGTAACCAATGCCAGTCAGCTGCTGCAAAGGCAAATAAAGTCTTGGGGTGCATTAAAAGAGGTATAGGGGCGAAGGACGAGAACATTATCCTCCCATTATATAAGGCACTAGTCAGGCCTCACATGGAATACTGCGCACAGTTCTGGTCACCGGTGCTCAGGAAAGATGTTACAGTACTGGAGGGGGTTCAAAGAAGGGCAACTAAACTAATACATGAAATGAAGGGACTGGAATACCCAGAAAGGCTAACAAAACTGGGATTATTTACCCTAGAAAAAAAGAAGGTTAGGGGGCGATCAAATAACTATGTATAAGTACATGAGGGGACGATACAAGGATCTCTCCCAAGATCTGTTTATACCCAGGACTGCAACGGTAACAAGAGGGCATCCACTACATCTAGAAGAAAGCAGGATTCATCACCAACACAGAAGGGGGTTCTTTACTGTAAGAGCAGTTAGACTGTGGAACTCTCTGCCTGAGGATGTGGTGATGGCAAAATCCATAGAGGAGTTTAACAGGAGACTTGATGTCTTTCTGGAGGCGAAGGATATTATAGGTTATAAATCTTAGGTTAATTGTTAATTCGGGTATACAGGCAGGTAGGAACTATTAGGGGTTGATCCAGGGAACAGTCTGATTGCCATTAGGGAGTCGGGAAGGAAGGTTGTTTTCTGATGATACATTTCTAGGACTGTTTTGCCTTTACTTCTAAACTTTTTAGATTAATAGAGTTCTACAGACTTCTATGGGAAAGTGTTATGGGTATGCTCTGTAACCTGTGCATGGAGAGGTGGAAGGTGAGCTGTGACTATCTATTGATTTCTATGGGAGAGTGTTGTGGACATGCTATGTAAGGTGAGCAGAGGTCCCAATTTAGGTGGGACAGTTCCACTTTCTGCCAAGTCCCCAGCAGCATAGCCATTTATCCCGCTTTTGGGATATTCGGTCACAATTAAAATTGCTACCAGCCATGGTGCCGCAGCTTCCCTGCCGGTAATCACACTGCAGTGTTGTAACTAAGGTTGCACCAGGTAGGTAATCCACCGGCCTGGCCGGTATTTTTTCTGTGAGGCCGGTGCCAGTATTTTTTTTTTTAATAATAAGAAATTCCATGCAAGGAAAGAGTGTAATCCACGCTGGCTTGAAGAGTAAAATTGGTAATCTTCCTTTATTTAGTGAGATTGAAATTGCCAGGTGTACACATCTCTAACCAGACGCGTATCGGCTGCACAGAGCCTTCGTCAGTACTACATTTTAATATGACTAAGGCCGACTGCAGACGGGCGGGTCAGATCCGGTGGCGAGGATTCTCGCCGCAGGACCCGACCCGAGCGCCTACAGGGACCAGCGCGTACTCACCTGCTCCCCGCAGTTTCGGCTCTTTCATGTGCCAGCTGCCTGGCAGCCGGCGCATGCGGAGACCGGAGCCAGCGGCCGGGTGAGTGACGTTTCTGTGCGGGGCTCTGCGAGCTCCGTACAGAAATAGGACATGCCGTGGTTTGTTTGCCGTGCAAGATTTCGCGCAGCCAAACCGTGGCCGTCTGCATAGGATTGTGTTTGTTAACGCAATTCTATGCAGGCTTGGAGCGGCGGAAATCCCGCCGCGGGATTTCCGCCCATGTGCAGGCGCCCTAAGGCTGCCTGCACAAGAGCGTTCCGGATTACGCCAGCAGATTTTCACGCGCGGGAGACCTATGTATGGCACCTAAATGTGCTTGCAGATAGGTGCAGATGCGTGAAAAATCACGCGCGGATATATGCGGATGTGCTGCGGAAAAACCAGCAGCCACCCCATAAAGCAAACCAACCCCTAGAGAACTGCCCAATTCCTTGAAAAACAGCATAAAAACCAACACCCAGTCTCTATTTTGTCCATCTTGCTTGTGAGAGCAAGGCTGGTGGCTGGTGGCTGCAGGCTGGTGGCTGCTGGATGAGGTGACTGTGGGCAGTGGAGCAGCTGAAATTTGCCTGTGGAGCCTCCTACTACGCCTACTTCCTCTAATGTCATAGCAACCAGTGCCTTCATCCGCAGCTGCACAGCGGATGTACTGCGTGAAAAAACGCGTCCATTCACTTGTATTGGAGTCTCCACGCACAGAATCCGACCCAAATTAGGACATGCCGCGTTTTTTTTCTAGCACGTGAAAATCCGCAATGCAAATCCATCCGTCTGGGGACAACTGCGGATCCCCATAGAAGTATATTGGCTGCGGTCAGGGGCGGACAATGTGCTTAAAATACCGCGGCAGAAATTCCGCTCATGTGCAGGCACCCTAAATAAAGGAGGATTACAAATTTTACTCAGCAAGCAAGCGTGGATTATACTCTTTCCTTGCATGGAATTTCTTATTGCTAAAGCCCAGGACCGGGGGCAGGTGAACTCGCTTGAGCAAGCAGTGGATCGTGAAACATACATGAAGTGAGCAAGCTAACATCACAGTACACCATATTCAAGTATTTTTTTTTACCGGCCCTATTACAGGCCGGTATTTTTAGAGCCTGCACTGCCCCCTAGTGCCAGTTAACTCTCCTCCGACAGGGGAAACACAGACTTGCAGAACTGACAGCTTCCAGGGCCTCCGATGATGTCATGTCATGTGATACCCTGTGTGAGAGTAGTCAGGGATCACATGACCACAGGGGCTAAGTAAATATAGGACTGGGTGGTAGTACTGGTATAGGGGAGTAATAATACTACTGGGGTACAGTGAGGGTTTGTTAGGCAGGTACGGATATAAGAGTGGGAGTCCCTAAAAACCACCCACACCTCTGACCCTACCTATTTGCCTCCCGGTAAGCTTCCTCCTAACATTACCCCCCCCCCCCCTTTTATGGGGGACCTCTGGAACCCCGACCATCGGAGCAGGAAACCTCCTATGAAAAGAGCGTACAAGACGAGGAGCATGAACTTCTCTGGCAGGAACCCAAGAATGTTCCTCCAGACCACCGCAAGAATGAATTCCTTCAAAATTGTCTTGTGGAACACCTTATGGACTCTCCAAGTTTTGGGCAAATCTAACTTATAGGCCATTGGGTTGATGACCCAAGTAGTAGCAAATGGTCCCACAAGGCATGAACTTAGAGGAAGGTACTTTGAGGTTCTTGGTAGACAAGTACATCAATTGACCCACGGAAAAAGGCTGAGAAATAGTACACCTCTTTCTGCTACGATCTTGCATGTCATTACATGCCTTTTCGATATTAATACGCACATTATTCCAAATCTCTTGAAATTCCTGAATACAATCCTCTACCGCCAGAATGTTTGACTCAAGAGAATTGAAAACTGAGAATCGAGGATGCAGACCGAAATTACAGAAAAACGGAGTCTTCTTAGTAGCAGATTTTACATGATTGTTAATGGTGAATTCTGCCAATGCCAAGAATCCTGCCCCACGACTGGGGTTGTCACCCACAAACAACCCAAGGTATTGGAGAAGTTCCTGATTCGTCCGTTCAGTCTGCCCATTAGATTCAGGATGGAAGTCGGAGGAGAATGATAACTCAATACTAGAGATGAGCGAACGTACTCATTAAGGGCGATTTCGCAATCGAGCATCGCTATTTTCTCTACTCAATACCCATCCTCTTACAAAAAGTTTGCCAAAATCGAGCTACAAATTGGACACCACGGTCAGAAACAATGTTGGTGGGAATGCCGTGTAATCGAACAATCTTCTTAGTGAAAACGGTGGCCAACTCAGAGGCAGTAGGTAGTTTTTTAAGAAGAACAAAGTGAGCCATCTTAGTAAACCTGTTGACTACAACTAGAATGACAGAGTTACTTAACGATTCTGGTAAGTCCATGATAAAATCCATAGAATGGTGCGACCACGCTTTGTTTGATATCGGTAGGATAAGGCAGAAGCGGACCCTCCGTACATCTGCGAATGGCATTCCCTCAGGCGCAAACTGAACAGGCCCTAACAAACCTCTTAACATCCCGCAACATTTGTGGCCACCAATAAAGACGCAAACATAAATTCAGGGTTCCTCAAATGGCTGGGTGCCCTGCTAATCTTGACAAATGCACTTCTTCCAAAACCCCTAATCTCAAGGTTCTGGGAAAGAATAACCTCCCTTCCGGAAGACCTTCCGGTACTGTCTGTTGTTCAACTTGAAGTTGAGTTGCCAAGCTAGAGGATAGAGTTGCCACTACCCTGCCTGGTTGTAAAATATTTACCGGTTGGCATTACACAGAGTCTGGTGCCTCAAAACTCCGCGACTGGGCATCCACCTTGACATTCTTAGTACCCAGAATGTACGTAACCATAAAGTTAAATCGAGAAAAGAAAAGTGTCCATCTGGCTTGTCGGGCATTAAGGTGTTTAGCCGTTTCCAAGTAAATAAAACTTTTATGATCTGTAAGTACTGTAATTGTATGCCGGGCATCCTCAAGAAAATGTCACCACTCGTCAAAGGCCCATTTTATCGCCAATAACTCCCTATTGCCAATATAATAATTTCGCTCAGCTGCGTTGAATTTCTTAGAGAAGAAAGCACAAGGCTGCAAGCCAGAGCCTCCTTGGAATTCCTGCAACAAAACTGCACCCACACCATGCTCTGAAGCATTAACCTCAACTGCAAATGGACGATCAAAATTAGGTTGAGCAAGAACTAGCGCTGAAGAAAAGGCCTTCTTCAACTGAGTAAAGGCTTGGACTGCCTCTACCAAGCGCTAAAGTCCGCCCCTTTTTTAGCCATGTCATTTAATGGTTTGGCTATAGTAGAAAAATTCCTTATGAATTTACGATAAAAGTTCGCAACCCCTAAGAACCATTGTAAGGCTTTCAAGTTGGTAGGTTGCGCCCATTCAGAAATAGCCTTGACCATGTCAGAATCCGTTAGAATGTTAGTAGGAGTAATTACATACCCTAAAAAGGAAATCTTTTGAACCCCAAAAATACACTTCTCAAACTTGGCAAATAAGTTCTGAGTGTGAAGAATTCTGAGATAACACAATATGTAGGTGTTTAACATGTGTTTCCCAGTCGGGGGGAAAAAATCAGTATATCATCAAGATGGACCCACAAATGTCATGAAAGATAGAATTCATGAAACCCTGAAAAACAGCAGGAGCATTACACAAGCCAAAAGGCATGACCAAACACTCAAAATGACCTAAGGGAGTATTAAACGCAGTTTTCCACTCATCACCTTTTTTTATACAAATTAGGGTTACTATTATTACTGAGGCGGGTATAGAGAAGTACTAATACTTCTGGGGTACTGTGAGGGTCACTATTATTGCTGGCGCTGGTATAGAGTAGCACTAATTCTACTGGAGCTACTGTGGAGGTCACTATTATTGCTGGGGCTTGTATAGGGCAGCAATATTACTATTGGTATATTGCGAGGTCACTATTATTGCTGGGACTGATATAAGGGAGCATTAGTACTACTGGGGCTACTGCGCTAATACTATTGGGGTACTGTGGGGGTCACTATTATGACTGGGGCTGGTATAGAAAAGCAATAATACTATTGGGGTTACTGTGGGGGTCATTATTATTGCTAAGGCTAGTACAGGGGAATACTAATACTACGGAAGCCACTGTGGGGGTCACTATTATTGCTGGGGCTGTTATAGGGGGGCAGTAACGCTATTGGGGTATTATGGGGTCACCAACATTGCTGGGGCTGGTATAGGGGAGTGAAAATACTATTGGGGTACTGTGGGGGTCACTATTATTGCTGGGACTGGTATGGGGGAGCACTAATACTATTGGGGTACTATTGCTGTAGCTGGTATAGGAGAGCACTAATACTACTGAGGCCACTGTGAGGGTCACTATTATTGCTATGGCTGCTACAGGGGAGCAATAATACTATTGGGGTACTATGGGGGGTCACTATTATGGCTGAGGCTGGTATAGGGGAGCATTAATGCTACTGGGGCTGCTGTGGGGGCACTATTATTGCTGTGGCCGCTATAGTGGAGTGCGCATACTACTGGGGTACAGTGAGGGTCCCTATTATTGCTAGGGCTTGTATAGAGGAGCACTAATTCTACCGAGTCCACTGTGGTGGTCACCATAATTTCTGGGGTTGGTATAGGGGAGCAAAAATACTATTGGGGTACTGTGGGGGTTACTATTATGGCTGAGACTGGTATAGGGGAGCATTAATCCTACTGGGGCTGCTGTTGAGGTCATTATTATGGCTAAGTCTGCTATAGGGGAGTGTTACTACTACTGTGGGGGTCACTAGTATTGCTGGGGCCGGAATAAGGGAGTGTTAACTGTACTGGGGCTATGTGGAGGTCACTATTATTGCTGGGGCTGGTATAGCGGAGCGAAAATACTATTGGGGTACTGTGGGGGGTCACTATTATGGCTGGAACTGGAATAGGGGAGTACTAATTGTACTGCGGCTACTGTGGAGGTCACTATTATTGCTAGTGTTGGTATAGAGGAGTGCTAATCCTACCGGGTCTACTGTGGGGGTCACTGTTATTGCTTCGACTGATATAGGGGAGCGATAATACTATTGGGGTACGGTGGGGGACACTAATAATGCTGGGACTGGTATGGGGGAGCGATAACACTATTGTGGTACTGTGAAGGTCACCATTAATGCTGAGGCTGGTATAGGGGGCGCTAATACTATTGGAGTACAATGAGGGTCACTTTTATTGCTGGGGCTGGTATAGAGGAGTGCTAATACTTCTGGAGTACTGTGGGTGTCACTATTATTGCTGGGGCTGTTATAGGGGAGCGCTAATACTACTGAGGCCACTATGAGGGTTACTATTATTGCTAGGGCTGGTATAGGGTAGCACTAATTCTACTGGAGCTACTGTGGAGGTCACTATTATTGCTGGGGTTTGTATAGGGCAGCAATATTACTATTGAGGCTACTGTGGGGGTCACTATTATTGCTGAGGCTGGTATTGGGGAGCACTAATACTACTGGTGTACTGCGGAGGTCACTATTATTGCTGGGGCTGATATAAGCAAGCACTAATACTACTGAGGCCCCTGTGAGGGTCACTATTAATCTTGGGGCTGGTAGACGGGGTGCTAATACTGTTGGGGAACTGTTGAGGTCACTATTATGGCTGGGGCTGGTATATGGGAGCGATAATTCTACTAGGGCTACTGTGGGGGGTCACTATTATTGCTGGGGCTGTTATAGGGGACACTATTACTACAGAGGCAACTCTGCATGTGGCAGCGTAGCTCAAGCTGACTTAGGAAATGTTTACACATGGTAAAAGGTCTAATCCAACTGTACATTATTCACCAAGCCTACCTTACTCCCAACCGATTACACAAAATGCGTAGCACCACCTCAGACTCATGCCAGAGATGCCGCCAACCAAAGGCGGACTTTTGGCACCTGATCTGGGAATGTCACTTTGTGAAGGAGTTTTGGTCAAAGGTGACAAACCTCGTGAACTCACTTCTACGGCCCCCACTATCCATAGAACTAGACCCCAAGGTGGCGCTGTTCAGCTTGCTGGAAGAGGAAGTGTGGCCACATCATATCCGCGTTTTTCTCGAAAAGACACTATTCCTAGCTCGTAAGGAAATAGCCATGAAATGGATGGCAACAGAGCCCCCCTCGGTCCCACAATGGGTCCAGTCCGTAAATACAGTAACCTCATATGAAAAAATTATATACCAAAAAAGAGGATGCCCGACCAAATTCCAAAAAGTATGGGGAGCCTGGCTAGAATCTCACTCTACCCTGACCATCGATTAAAACATTAACTTACTCCACGCTAATCACTCCCCCCCCCCCTTTTTTTTTTTCCCACTCCTTAATACCCCCCCCCCCCCCCCCATTGACAAGCGCCTGGAAGTTCCTCAACCCCGAATCCCCTAACCCCAAAAGGGAATAGGAGGAGCAGAGCCTGATGTTATTTTATTGTTCCCTTTTTCTTTTCTTTTATAAAGTTAAAAGTTTAATGTTACAACATATGAACAAACAGTTTGAGAGACACAGCAACCAAGTTGATGTTAAACCAATGTATGTAACTATTTCTGTTTTATATCACCATGTGCAAGGCAAAGTTTACCTTACTGTGTATTTCGCAAACTACATATTACCAATAAATAAAACGAATTTTAAAAAAATTCTGCATCTAAACATACAATCAAAATCTGTACCATTGGTTCAGATTTTGACTGAAAATCAGTTGCATCTCCACAGCTGATTTCACACTGTGCAGCGCTTCTCCTCACCTCTTCTGACGGCTATTCGCAGTCAGTGCTCCCCGCCTTCCGGCTCCCTGCAGCCTGGTCAAGTGATGCTGGTCAGTTGAGGCCACTAGAGGCCACTGGAGACCGGAAGCTGGGGAGCGCTAACAGTGAATAGTACAATCCATGTATAGGTGTCACTTCCTGTCATTGTAGTTCTGTCTGTAAAGATAATGAGATAACAGGTGAGAAGTTCTCTCTACAGATCAGGAAGTATCAGGCTATTGTTAGTGTTAGTGTCATTGTGAGATCTGTAGGATTTTAGGATTATTTTAAAATATACATAGCGATTACAAGAAATAAAAAAATTACCAAAAATTCAGGAAAAAAAACATTTAATCTCTTTTAATAGACAACGTCACTGTCAGATGACACATCCATTTTAAAGTTAAAACTATGCAGCAATACCGATAATCAAAAGAAAGGATATTGGCCAAAATGATAAAAAATAAAGTCTAAATAAAGAGGATCTGTAATTATGAAGTTATCAACATTTAAGTTGTTCTGTACAAAATCTTTAGAAAAGTGACCTGAAGATTACCTCCCCAAATAACCTTTGACCTTGGGGGATAATCATATCTCCGATGAGGCGGCCCTGAGCTCTGAGGCACAAGATACTAGTCCTGGTAAGCGGCAGATCTACAAAAAATTTACAAAAACTAGCCACAGTGAAAATAATACAATTCATCATTTCTGTGTTTAAATCTTTGTTTACTGCATCCTCTGCAGCCATGATGAACAGCCCAGTGTGTCTGATTGAGAACACGAAGGAAGGAAAACTAGCTGTAAATGAGGAAGCCATAAAGATCCTTACGACAATCAAGCAGCCGGTGGTGGTGGTGTCCATAGTTGGCTTGTACCGAACAGGAAAGTCCTACCTGATGAACAAGTTAGCTGGAGCTAAGAAAGGTGCAATATAAAATTGGATGAAGTGTTATCATATATACGTTTACACTGTCACTTCAACCAGAAGTCCTTCCTCTCCTATAGATAAAGAGTTGATGTTTTTGTGTTTGTCAGAAAATAACATTGATTTTCAGTATGCAATATCCATAGGTTTTAACCTGGGCTACAACGTCCAAGCTGAGACCAAAGGCATCTGGATGTGGTGTGTTCCTCATCCTACTAAACCAAACCACACGCTGGTTCTGCTGGACACGGAAGGTCTTGGGGACGTGGAGAAGGTGATGTAGACATATGAGGCTTCATGTTCAGTTCTTGGCTACCAGAGTATTCCACACGAACAAGGAGACTCAACCAGGACCTTCTAAAGGATTTGAAGATTGGTGGTTCACATCTTGACTGGTCTCATCACTTTTGGCCCTTTGCATGCATCTAGTGTTAGATTTTTCCTAAATCTTCTGAAACGTACTGTAAGAAAAAAGTGGAATTGATGAACCCCTTAGTGACCAGCCTATTTTGTATCTTAAAGACCAAGGGATTTTCATTGTCACATTGTAAGAGCCATAACTCATTGACATAGATGTATGAGGGCTTTCTTTTTTTGGAATGAGTTGTATATTTTAATGGCCCCACTCATGTTGTAAAGCATTTATTATTTTAGTCGGGCAGATGGGAAAAATAGCCAGAAATTCTACCACGAAAACATTGAGTTTTGTTTTCATGGTGCTTTACTATTCCGTAAAAATAATATGATAACTTTGGTATCTGGAGCAGCACGATTACCTGACACCAAGTTTATAAAGATTTTTTTTACATTTTTGACTACTATAACACAAAACATGTCTTCAAATTAAACTTTGTTCAACTTTTTATAATTTTCTTTGGGCCTCCAAGGGGATGTGATTGTTCAAGCGTTAGGATAATACACTGCATTACTTATATAGTGCATTCTACTATGACTATGACATCAGCCTATTAGACTCTGTAAGTCGTGGGGCCTAATAGGCTAAGTTACATGGCAGACATGGACACCTTTGTCAGGCTTCCAACTGTACCTTACAATGCACTGCAGGTTGCTGATGGGAGACATAAAAGAGCCCCGTCTCCTTGCCATCTACTTATATGCTGCAGTTGCTATTGATTGTGGTATGTAAGTGTTTAAACTGCCAGGAACTGAGGCTGTTAGAGCAGAAGCCTGGCTGTCAGTAGTCAGCCAAGCACCGGCTTAAAAAAATGTATGTGCAGATTTAAATCCCATTACTGACCACCATAAAAAGTTGTATTGGTCACAAAGAATGTATAGTTCTAAAATAAGCAAGTTTTTTCTTTGGTTGTATGGGAGGTTAAAAGTCAAAGGAAGATCAGTTTTGGTAATCCATGAGTCAGTCAGAAGGAACATAATTTATCAAAGACCATGAGAATCCATAAAACATTTTTTCTTTTGCAGGGGGACAAGAAAAATGACATCTGGATCTTCTCCCTCGCCGTCCTCCTGAGTAGTGCCCTGGTGTATAATAGTAAGGGCACGATTGACCAAGATGCTGTAGACAAGTTGAAGTATCCTTCTAAGACATTACGTTAACGTTTACATACTTTTCAGTTATCATTGTATCACAATGAACATTATACTATTGATGGAGATCTAGAGCATTTGGCTCCTTATCTACGGTGAACAGATTTGTGGGGGATATTGCAGAACTAATCAAGGTGAAATCTCAGGACAATGAAGATGAGGAGGCAGATTTCTCTAAGCATTTTCCTGTTTTCATCTGGGCTGTGAGAGACTTCCATTTGAAGCTTAATGTTGATGGGAAAGAGATTTCGGAAGATGACTACCTGGAGAACGCTCTAAAGCTGAGAGAGCGTAAGTATGGAGAAGACACTGAGAGGTCCACATGAGATGAAGTTGAACGAGTAGAAACATGTCCTACAAGTAGCATAGGGGGAGGTAGGGAGGGGGTGATAATGGAAAGTGATGTTATCACTATTACAAATTTATTTTCTTCACACCAGGGGAAAAAACAAGCAAAGATACAGAGTATAATGGATTGCGACAACGTCTCCGAATGTTCTTCCCCGAACGCAAGTGCTTTGTGTTTGACCAACCATCTCCGAAAAAAGAGGATCTCCAGAACATGGACAACATTTCTGATAGTGAACTGAAGCGTGAATTTGTGGAGCAGACAAAGAGGTTCTGTGATTATGTCTTCTGCAAAGCGGAAGTGAAAAAAGTGATTGGCGTCACTGCAGTTACAGGAATCCGTGAGTCGATTCAACACTCAAGAGATAAGACTACTATCTTCAACTGAAAATACCTATGACTCTCACCTGACAGTAGTCTGCTATCCTCACCTGAGAGGAAGCTACTATCCTCATCTGAGAGATGACTACTGTCTCCACCTGAGAGTAGTTTTACTAACCCTAGAGTACCTATAATCCACACCTAAGTTATAGTAGTTGAGACAGTTAAATCTAGTGTAAGGTTTTCTAGTTTCTCCAACATTTTTCAATAATAAACTTTGTGAAGTTGTGGCCCCTTCTATGAAGGACACTTTATCTCTTTTTTTGCTATCAACACCTGAGAGTGGACAACAGTCCCCACCTGAGAGTGGACAACAGTCCCCACCTGAGAGTGGACAACAGTCCCCACCTGAGAGTGGGCAACAGTCCCCACCTAAGAGTGGGCAACAGTCCTCACCTGGGAGTGGGCAACAGTCCTCACCTGAGAGTGGGCAACAGTCCTCACCTGAAAGTGGACAACAGTCCCCACCTGAGAGTGGGAAACAGTCCCCACCTAAGAGTGGGAAACAGTCCCCACCTAAGAGCAGGCAACAGTCCTCACCTGGGAGTGGACTACAGTCCCCACCTGAGAGTGGGCAACAGTCCCCACCTAAGAGTGGGCAACAGTCCTCACCTGGGAGTGGGCAACAGTCCCCACCTGAGAGTGGGCAACAGTCCCCACCTAAGAGTGGGCAACAGTCCTCACCTGGATGTGGACAACAGTCCTCACCTAAGAGTGGGCAACAGTCCTCACCTGAGAGTAGACAACAGTCCTCACCTGAGAGTAGACAACAGTCCTCACCTGAGAGTGGACAACAGTCCTCACCTGAGAGTGGACAACAGTCCTAATCTGAGTGTGGACAACAGTGCCCACCTGAGAGTGGACAACAGTCCCCACCGGGAGTGGACAACAGTCCCCACCTGCAAGTGAACAACAGTCCCCAACTGAGAGTGGACAACAGTCCCCACCTGGGAGTGGACAACACCATGTCAAATTATACTTTTATCCCTAGAGTACCTATGATCCCCATGTGAGTTATGACAGATGTGGCAGTTACATCCAGCATAACACTGTCCAGTTTTTACAGCATTTTTCAAAAAGTGCCACTCTCTATGAAGGACATTTCATTAATTCACACATTGCGTTTTTTGCTTTCAGAACTCGGTGAATTGGCAAAAATGTACACAAACGCTATAATGACGTCCAATATGGCCTGCATGGAGGACATTGCCCATTCACTGTCTGACATGGAAAACAAAGCGGCTGTCCAGGAGGCTGCACAACATTACGAGACTATGATGAACAAACGTGTCATCCTCCCCACCGACACTCTGAACCAGTTCCTGCAGTTCAGCACCCAATGTGAGGATGAAGCTCGTCAGATATTCCTGAAAAGGTCTTTTAAAGACATCGACCAGAAATTCATGAAAAACTATATGGTGAGTCCAACATTCAAACACGTACTAACCTTATTCAGAGGACGTTCTATTCTCCTCCATGACACACAACATATTTTATGTCTCACTGCTTGAGCGTCAGGAATCATGAGAAATTTGCATAAAAAATAAAGTAAGGGAAGCTTTGAGGAAGCAGGAAGTAGAACATGGACATCGACTAAAACTAGAAATCAAATACATCTCTCCAAATATGACTACACTTGCTTAGCTTAAGAAACTTGTGTTAGGGAGAGGATAGAGAATGATGCTTCAAGCACATTTCCCCCATAAAATAACAATCACTTTGTAACTAGCTAATATACCCGACTTAATTTGTTACAGATGTTTACCTGTTGTTTGCATGAAAAATGTTATGAAGTTGTGGTTCCTTTAGAGGAACCGAGGAATAAAATATTTATAGGAGCGTTAGATTCTCCTCATTTTGCATGTACCGATGTCCCTCTGCAGAATGTGCCACCCTCACACTCTCCTCACTTTTTACTCCCCTTTTTATTCAAATTTGCCACCAGACTGGAGGTTGTAGCACCTTCTTCATCTTAAAGGTATGCTTCATCCCTGTAGTCCATGGCCACTTTCTTATGTACTTTACAGTATATGCACAGTTAGATTCTCCAGTATATACACACAGTATATTTGTAAGCGTCAATGTATTCCAGTAACACTTTCAGGTAATTTGTTTATTACCCCCCAGCAAGCTGGGTACTCATTTTACTGACCTGGAAGGATGGAAGGCCGAGTCAAGCTTGAGCCAGCTTCCTGAACCATGCAGTCATGAGTGAGAGACGCATCCTTCAGGTCATGAGTGAGAGCTTAGGACTGCATTCTGCTGCCTTAAGGACATCGAGAGGTTAGAGAATTAGATTATGTACATTACATAAGCCATTACTTACTTTTGCACTTAGAATTGAATAATCAAGCTGTGACCACTTAATTTTCCTATTTAGGACCTAAAGAATGGTCGTGACAAATTTCAAGTTCGTATGACACCGGGAAGTTAGAGAATTAGATTAGGTACATTACATTGGGGGGTCACTTACTTTTGCACTTAGAATTAAATAATCAAGATGTGACCCCTTAACTTTTCCTATTTAGGACCTAAAGAATAGTTATGCCAAATATCAAGTTTGTACGACACCGGGAAGTTAGAGAATTAGTGGTGAGTTAGTCAGTCCGTGAGTAAGTGAGCCAGTCAGACAGTGAGGGCACTATGACCTAATTTAATACTATCCCATTGTGGCACAAAGGAGACACTATTACCTTACAGGGCTTCCTTTTGGAAGCACAATCTATATATATATATATATATATATATATATATATATATATATATATATATATATATATATGTATATATATATATGTATATATATATATACATATATATATATATATATATATATATATATATATATATATATATATAGATTGTGCTTCCAAAAGGAAGCCCTGTAAGGTAATAGTGTCTCCTTTGTGCCACAATGGGATAGTATTAAATTAGGTCATAGTGCCCACTTCCAAGTCTGACTACAGTTACTTGCTCTATCCACTGCTTCAACCCCTTGGTGCTACATCTTTAGGTGTAACTATGTCTTTCAAATCAGAAACCCCAGTCTCCAACACAGTAGTGCACTGTCATAGATTTTGTACATTCACTCAAAACAAGCTGAAGTTGGACTGTAAAGCATCTGTCTTTTCTGTAAGCATGGGCGGACACTCCATTATTGCCTTGATAATGTCCATAATAGTCAGGCTAGTTGTTGGAGACGCAGCTAGGGTAGCTACTCTACAGGAGACCCATGAGACTCGGTAGAGACACTAGTTTGAGGATCCGCCATAGGGCTGTTCTGTGCAAACTGCTGTAGCTTATTAGTAAGTTTAGTCTGCTTGATGGAGGCCATGCACATGGAAGAGGCCCACAAAAAAACAGGAAGAAGCGGAGATATTATAGTATTATAGGGGAGTCCTCAGATAAAGAGTTCGGCCTTCACTATATTATAAAACACTTGTATATACCACACCATGGTGAGCCACAGGGTCTATAGTGGCCACCTGGTGACAGCAGTAGGAACAGACAACTAGATGGCAGCCATTGTGAAGATATAGTATGAATGCCGGAAGACTTGAAATGGTTAATAAATGAGAAGTTTCTTGCTGTGTATTAATAAAATTACTGCCACAATTTGATTATGGTAGAGAAGATAGTGCAAGTTGTAGAGTTGTTGGCTTTCTACCAAACTTCAATGTAAATAGAATGAGGACCAGTGGAGACAAGAAGAGTCCTCGTCCATGGATGAAGACTCCCTCTGGCAGTGTTTACGGCTGTTGGATACTTCTCTCCCACTGTGGCAAATCCAAGGTGGTGCCCATTATTAGGCCTCTGCTCCTCCACATGACTAAAGCCCACAGAGAACCGTGACCACATCACAGATGCCCGAAGCAGCAAGCTGGGACCCGACAGATGACATGGACTGCTGATGGAGAGCTCCAGGCCACTGTTCACCTCTGCACAGTGTCACAACTGGAGGGGAAGCAGGCAAAGTCGAGGATCTGGCACTCAAGTAGGCAGCAACTGATCAGGGACATCCTCACACTTCATTCCACATAAAGAGCCTCCTGAAGCAGCTCTCTAAAGGGCCAGAAGAGAGAAGAGGTCGTTGGTAATGGAAATAGCTGAAGATTAGGGCTAGATGGTGATGAATTAAGCCCGATTTTAACAGAGCAAAAGTCCCCCACGTTTTCTCTCTTTAGAGCATAAACCACTCCCCCGTGCTACATCTTGAGGTGCATCTTCATGAATTTTCCTGCTCTCCAACTCTGTCTTCTCCTTTTCGATCTTTTGAGTACTAAAGAGGAGGATTCATGTAGATTGACTCATATTTGCTGCATGGCACGTGGAGGGGGGAAGCATCGGATATAGGAAGTAGTGCAGTTCAAAATCCAGGAGATTTCCAATTCTTCCAGTAGTCCAGGAGGTCAACCATTTTTTCCAGGAACTTCCCATATGTTCCAGGTAGTTGGCAGCTATGAGTATGACCCACATCTTCTGAAAGAGCCACATATAAAATGTAGTCCAGCCCTAACTTGACCAGAAATATCCTCAATGCTCTATTGTCAAGGGACATGGGTCCGGGTTTGGGAAGAACTGCCCGCAACCCCTGACCCTACCTACTTGCCCCCCTGGGGTAAAACCCCAGGGCGACAGTCCCTACACTCCTCTAAGGATGCGGGGCAGGAGTCAGGTTACAAACACCGAAACAAACAACACAAAGGCTGGTCAAGAAATCCAGGTCAGCAACAGGAGGGTACGCAGTACAAGGGGTCGGGCAAAGTCAAGGTCAGGATACACGCAGTAGTCAAATCGGGAAGTCAGTCAAAGCAAGGAATGCGAGTGCTGCAGAAGAACAAACAAACACTGGGCAATGCTGGAAGGAAACAGACACTTTTAAATGCTGTCAGAACTCCCGTCCCAGCAGCTGATTGGAGCTGGGAGCCTGACAGCAGTAGGGCCCAATCAAGGAGATGCTGCCCCCAGCCCTGCTAAACAGACAGATGCAGAGGAAGCAGGCCTGGTAGTCATGGTAACGGGGACGCAGCACGGGACGGCACCCGCTGCGTCCCTAGCAACCCGGCAGTGACCAGACTTACGGCGGCCAGGTGAGATCACCAGAACCCGGGCTCCCCTGCGCCGCACTCCTGCAGCCCAAGTGGTAGGAATGGCCGTACGGGAACAGAGGACCTGAGAGTCCTGACATCTATATATTAAGCTACGTTAGGAGCTTATCTCTAAAGACCAGTAAATAATAGAAGTCTACGTGTTTCTTCCTTTAGGAACTGGTGCAAGAGAAAAAGAATGAGTTCAGCAAAAAAAATGAGGCAATGTCCCAGGAAAAGTGTGAAGGTCTGATTAAGAACCTTTCTGTGGAGCACGAGGAAGCTTTAGCTCAAGGATCGTACAGCATTCGTGGCGGCTATGAAAGATTCAAGCAAGATTTAAAAGCAATAGAGGACAAGTATAACATTGCACCTGGGAAAGGCGTTCAGGTGAGTAGAAGAGATTACGGTTAGGATCTTGTACACATAGGCTGAGTATTCATCATTTATCCAACTATTGCTATATTTTGAACATGTTTAATTGTTTAGGCTGACATGGTGCTTCAGAAATACCAGGCATCTAAGGGAAGTATAGGAATCAACATTCTGAAAAGTGATGAAGCCTTGACTAAGAAAGACAAGGAGATGGAAGGTGAGGGAACGTTAACATTTATTGGTCCCATGTTGTGTTGTAGTAATGCCGGCTAGACACAAGACAACAGAACTGGACTTCACCTATTGCAGTCACCTTTCCTGGGTACTAATGGTGTCTCCAAGTAGAACATGGACGGAACTTAGAGTAGGTGTGAATTATGTAACAACAGGACAGTCAAATGAGCAAATATATGAAGGCTGTATCAACACTAGTAGGTAATCCAAAAATAGGAACAATGATAGAAACAGAATGGTGATGGTAATCAGATGATGGCACAAACTGATGATGGTTTTAAGATAATGGAGCAGATGGTTGATAAAAAGAGAAGTAAAAACCTGGCAGTACATAGTCCTAACTGTAGCTATCCCTAAATCTTCTGCTGATTTATCCCATGACCCGGGAAGGGCAGACCCACCTATGCTGTAGCCCACTTCCCAATAACGACACAACAACTTTCTTTGGATGAATTGGCCACAGCAGCCAGTTTATTACTAACAATAAACAACATTAAAATTATAATTACCCAGGAACAATTACGGGGGGAGGGTCCTTGGAGCCACAAAATCTGGTGCAACTATACCACTCTGAAAATACTTCGCCCCACAGCCGGACTACAGGCTCAAGGGCAACAATAACCGCCCATTGGGTGGCTAACACTCCCATTACTTAAACCGGAGGGAGTCTACTGCCCCCTCCACCAACCAAGTAACCGCACCAGATAGCAACCAATATACTAAGGAGGGAGTCTAAACAGGTGAGCACTTTGCCCTCCCAACTCCCCCCCCCACAATTTCCAACGACTCCAAGGACCCCCCACCCGCCAATGCAAGCACGGCTTACTCTCTATCCCCTCCTGAATTCCAACCGCCCAGATATCGATCCCGATATCATTAAGGTGAATACCGTCTCCAGCCCAATAGTTGCCTTCCCCTTTCTCCAAATCAATATGTCTGACACTGACTCCTCCATTCCTTGCCACAAACGCTGAAACATGTCTATTAAGCTTCACCCTTGCCCTATTGATTCCTACTAAGGAACGGGCACCCCTCCAACTCTTCCTTGGGATAATCTCTGACCATACCACTACCATGTGAGGAAACAGACCACGTAAACGCAAAAAATCGTACTGAATGTCACAACGCAATTCTCGCGCCGGACAATTCCCCAAGTCGTTCCCTCCCACATGTAAAACCAAAATATCTGGACTCCTGTCCATTCTGGCTTAAGAGTCCACCTGCCGCAGCACCTGACCCCATTTCATTCCCCTCTCTCCTAACCAACGCACTACGACCGCTTCCTTGCTAAACCCCAACTGCCTCCCCATAGGCCGAACCTTTGCCCTCTCCGCAGCCCAATAAACGTACGAATGGCCCATCAGCCAGACCAACACTGGATCTCTGAGACCTGCAAATGGAATAAAACCACAAATAATTTCCACAAATCACCCGACCAACAGCCAAAATAACTTTTTTTTTTTTTTTTTAAATTATATATACATAATCCTCGCATTCACTACCACTTACACCTGATCCGGACGAACATATAACTGAAACCTTCTCGACTCCCATCTCCCAATCCTCTTCACAACCTCTCCAGATAACCCCAACTGTGTCGCTTCCGTTGCAGCCCCTATCCGAAAAGAATGTGATGAATATCCTCCTCCCACTAAACCCAAAGCCGCCACGATTCCCTTTAACACCGCAGTAAACTGATAGTACGACAAGAAGGCCCCATTTCTATGACATAAAAATGGTCCCCCAGCCCCTTGCCGCAACTCTGCATATTCCTCAAAGCAACGTACTGGACACATCAATGCACCCGTCACCTGCGCCAAACACACTTCTTTACCTTTACCAGCTTGATCGGTTTTTGACCGTCGCACCCAAATATGCAACACTCTGTCTACTACATTTACATCCCCAAATTCTAAACCCCCTTTCACTAACTTACTGGGTGACACCAATTCACTCAACCTGAATGCCCCAAAAAATGCCAAAGAAAATGCACAGCGAAACAACCGCACTTCGTAAACATCGGAACAAAAACTTCCCAACTCTGCCCCCATCCTCTCGAACAACTCAAAAGTAATGGGACCCTCCTATCCTTCTCCCGCCTACCCCTCCGGAACTCTTTGAATGCCTGCCGCACCAAAAAGACTTTTGTCAAATCCCGCATCCCCCTAAACTTGAAACCGAAAGCTAACCCTGCCATAAATCTATTTACTCTCGCCACTGACCACCGCATAATAGCTACGTTACCCAACCAAGCCAATAGCGCATTAACCTGCTCTTCCTCTGACAATACCTCCCCCAACGTCCCCAACCAACACTGCCAATCCTCCCAAACTGCCAGATAAGATGTCCATGTGACCTGCGTCAACGACCCGGCAATCAGCTGCTCCGCTGCACGTCGACCACACTCCATAGTTCTGGTGGACAACGCAGACGCTCCCGTTCCACTTCCGGCGCCAACTCCCGAAAACGATCCCACTGAAAACGAGAAAGGGAATTTGCTATATTGTTGTCCACCCCCGGAACATGGACCGCAACCACCCACGCGTTCAACGACAAACAAAGCAAAACTAACTGGCGTAATAAATCAACTACTGGCGGCGACCGAGCTGACATGCTATTAATCACTTGTACTACTCCCAGGTTGTCACAGTGAAAACGAACCTTCTTGTTCCTGAACCATTCCCCCCAAACCGACACCGCTACCACAATTGGAAACAGCTCCAGTAGTACCCAACTTTTTACCGCCCCATATCGCTGCCACTCCTCCGGCCATTCACCGGCACACCATTGCCCCTGAAAAAATGCCCCAAAACCGAGCGCCCCTGCCGCATCCGTGAATAACTCGCAGTCAAAATTATCCACTGCCTGTTCAATAAACAACGACCTCCCATTGTATTTTACCAAAAAAGAAGACCAAACCGCCAAATCTGCGCGAATCTCTGCTGAGATCTGCACGAAGTGATGACCGGCCTTCACTCCCGCCGTTGCTCCCGCCATTTTTCTGCAAAACACACGCCCCATTGGCATAATCCGACACGCGAAATTTAACTTCCCGAGCAACGACTGTAACGTTTTTAAGGTAACCTTTTTAGCTCGAGACACCGTCTGCACGTCTAACCGCAGTGAATTCAATTTATCCTCTGGCAGGCGACATTCCATCCTTTCAGTATCAATCGTGATACCAAGAAAATTCAAACTCGTAACCGGACCCTCAGTCTTTTCTGGCGCCAGCGGAACACCAAATTTTTTAGCCACCCACTGCACCGTAGACAAAAGGGCACTGCACACACCTGAACCCGCCGGACCAACACACAAAAATCGTCAAAGTAATGCAAAATGGATTGCAAACCGGACACGTCCTTAACAACCCACTCCAGGAATGAACTGAATGCCTCAAAAAGAGCGCACGAAATCGAGCACCCCATTGGCAGGCATTGGTCCACAAAAAATTTCCCCTCCCAAACACACCCCAATAAGTGAACACTATCGGGATGAACCGGGAGCAACCGGAACGCTGATTCAACATCTGTCTTTGCCAGCAGGGCCCCTCTACCGCATCTCTGCACCCATCTCGTGGCTGCGTCAAAAGACGTGTAAACTACCGAATAGAGTTCAGGAGCTATCCCGTCATTCACTGACTCGCCTTTTGGAAAAGACAGATGATGAATCAATCGAAACTTTCCTTGTTCCTTCTTAGGAACCACCCCCAATGGAGAGATTACTAAATTGGGAATCGGGGGAGACAAAAACGGCCCCGCCATGCGTCCCAACAGCACCTCCTTCTCTAACTTATCTCTAACAACCGATGGAAATTGTAACGCTGAACGCAAATTTTTCGACGCGGAGGGCACCCGATGCATAGGCGCTGGAATTTTAAAACCTTCAGTAAAACCCTGCAACAACAACCAGCCCTTTTCTACATCAGGATACCTATTTAGAAAGGGGGCCATCTCGTGAACCTTCACCGGCGTCCTCCCTTTTCCCATCTGTCCCGCCGGTCTTACCCTTTCCGCGTTCAAAACATTTAGCGGCACCATGGGACGTCCCGCTACACACGGAGCAATTGTGTTTAAAACGGCAACTTGCTCCAAATTTACACTGGCCCTCATTATATTGCCAGCAGAATCCCGCCTTTCGCACTCCTGATGTCCCGCCACTCGCGGCAGAGCTTCCTCCACTGCTTGCGCCGGATGGACCGGCGCTCTCAGGAAAGGACTGCCCATACCGCGTTGGAGACATCACCCTGAGC
Source organism: Eleutherodactylus coqui (assembly GCA_035609135.1). Taxonomy (NCBI): domain Eukaryota; kingdom Metazoa; phylum Chordata; class Amphibia; order Anura; family Eleutherodactylidae; genus Eleutherodactylus; species Eleutherodactylus coqui. The sequence goes on along the minus strand of CM069412.1, from coordinate 174,810,191 downwards.
CACAAGCCAATATCCTTGTGATCCCACCGGATATTAGGGCGCACCGCTTTGCGCTGACGAAATTGTTCGTCGTAGCGCAACCACGCCTCGCCTGACCACCGTACGTCCTATATGCCTCTCCGATAGAGTTCATATAGCAGAAAAGGGCCGAACAATTTTCGGGCGCCTTCTCTCCAATGACCCCGGCTAAAATAGCAAACGCCTGCAACCAATTTGCAAACGTTTGCGGAATAAGCCTCAACCGCTTCTTCTCTTCCTCCTCTTTTTTTGAGTCCGTTCGCTTACCTTTCTCTAGATTAAATTTCTCCAGAGGTAGCAATGAAAAGATCTCGACGTATTCGTCTTTCCAGATCTTTTCACGCACCTCTTTTTTCAAATGGGCCCCCAGCGGACCCTCGAAGCAGACATAAACTTCCCCTTTGGCCCTGTCATCTAACCTGACTGCTTCCCCATCCTGCTCCGTCTGCACTACCACTGTAACCCCCCCGACGCAGACCTACAGATGTACCCGGGCCGTCCCCCACACCCGACGCACTTCCGCTCCTTACCGGAACCCAAGCCGACACCGGAGTTGGGGTTAATAAACCCGAACCTCTGTCCCTGTCACAAAGCTACAACAACTCACGTACCGTCCCTAACAACTCCCTCAATTCACCCCCAAATTCACCACCTCCAACAACACTCACACCCCCCCTTTCGTCCACAGCACCACAATCACGGGGGGGGGGAGAGGGAGAGAGAGATCTCCCCTCCATTCCTCCCCACCGCTCCCCGCTCCCTGCCCCCCGCCGGCAGCCGAATCTTTGCTCCCGAGGGGGCAGGTACTCGCTAAGGGCAATGCTCGATCAAGCAATTGCCCTTAGCGAGTATGCTAGCTCATCTTTAAATATAATGTGTGCAACACAATTTTTGTAACAGATAGGCTTATAATAGCTTTTGTGCGCTGAATTCATATGTGATATCCGTTTTCTTCTGCCACATAAAGTTTTCCGGTCATGGGGAATAATGTAATTCATTTGCTGTTCTACTTTATTTTTCGGAAATACGCCTACACAATTAATCTATGTCACTATGTTACAGTTGGCTTTCCATTAACTTTGCTTAATAATAAGAATAACAAAAGTGATTGTGCAACTATTTTGCAATTGCTATTATACACCGCCCGCGGACTGAACACTATAAGGGTAGGTTAGGGTAACATATAGGGTATGTTTCCACATGGTGGAAACGCTGGGAATCATACACCAGTAAATTGTAATTAAGGAAAAGTGTTTTTACAGGTCATTGGTTAGACTGGGACTATTTAATAACAGTATGGCTGAGTGGCGCGGATGTCTGAACAACCAAGACAATTTTTGCTATGTCTGCGGACAGTTCACAACAAAGACACAGCAGAGGAGAATTACATCCTTGGTAAAGTAAGCCTATCACAAGTATTTCAGATTAAAGCTTGGTGACCAAGATAAGAAGTGTCATGTAACACTCATCTCACACATCGACTGAAAGGGAAGAATATAACACCATTCTGATGGTATGGCGAGAACCAGGAGACCACCATACTGACTGTTATTTCTGCATGACCAATACCAAAGGTTTCTCCAGTAAACAGAAAGATAACATCCAGATATACCTACTGTAATAAGACCTGTGCCTCATGATGCCAGATTACCTCTTCTTGATCCAATGGGAGGGTTACTATTGGCCTCTGGCTGGGCAGCATCACTATTACTATTTGGGCCAATATATAGGACATTGTTGATACTGCGGTCACTATGGGGGTCACTTACTACTGTGGCCACTATGGGGGTCACGATTACTACTCAGGCCATTGTGGGGGTCACTATTACTACTGAGGCCATTGCGGGGGTAACTATTACTACTGCGGGAACTATGGGGGTCACTATTACTACTGAGGCCACAGTGTGGGTTACTATTACTACTATGCGATATGTATTTGCACGACCAAAAATCATTTACAACCACGTTTTTCACCTGCTCTGACGTGTTTTTAAGTGCACAAATACACTGCATATTTGCACATGCAAAAAAGAACATAGACAGGCTCATTGAAATGGTGTGCAAATAAACAAGTTTCCTGCGTACTCACTGCGTATTTGTGCCCGCCCATTCAATTCAACGGCTTATTGCAGTGTGTAATACGCCCCAACAAGATCATGCTGCGTATTTGTTCATGCGATTGTACATTTGGCGAAAAAATACGCCCATGTGAACGAACTGGTTCTCAATGCACTTTGTATAATGCACACAAGACATCTCAGTCATTGAAGACCGTTACAAAAGGAAGTACAATCCGAATATGATGGATCTTATAGAGGGAAAGTAATGTTTCTTTCAGGAGGAAGTCAGGATCCAGGCGTCATTTTCCACCAAAAACAGTCAAATAGTCTCATTGTCAAAACCCATGGAGGATCTAGTATCCAGTTGTACTGCCTCTAGCTTGGCTGCAAGATGTGATACCAGGGGGGCATGGAGCCTCTAGCACCCGGTTGTACCACCTCTAGCTTGGATATAACATGTATAATCACACATCCACCGGTCCTAACACCTAACTGTTTGGTCAGAACAGCCCAGGTGGGGGCAATACCTCGATATGACCATCCAGCTTCTCACATCCCAATAATCCCACTGTAGGTGTAACTGTCTTAAACTAATAAAAAGAGCAGTACTTACACGTCCTCAGCCACGGGGATCTAGCGCCTTTGCCCCGCTGTCCTACTGGTGATTGTTGTAGAAGATGACATCACAGGAAGTCACCTACATCTAATGAGAGGCTGAAGCGTCACCACCCATTCTCCTGGCATCAGCCGCTTGCATTCTGGGTGCCATGATGCCAGGAGTTCATTACGGAGACGCTGCAGCCCCTGATTAGCTACAGTGGTCTAGTGACTTCCTGTGATGTCATCCTCTATAACAATCTCCAGGAGGACGTTGGGGCAATGGCGCCAGATCCCTGCAGCTGAGGATGGGTAAGTACTGCCCTTTTTCTTATTTTAAAAGGTGTGAACCAAGATTTCAAGTTATCCCCTATCCAGAGGATATCTAAGTTGCTGATTGGTGGTGACCCCCGCAGATCTGTGCCCTTCTGCCTGTCACTGTACGAGTCACTTCTTCCCCACAGTGATGTTAGAATGAATGGAGTGCTGGCCTAGAATGCCTGGTTGGTGCTCCATTTATTTCAATGGGGTTTGCCGCTTGCGTATCTCAATAGTCCCATAAAAGTCAATGGAGCACCAGGGTGTTTGCGTGACCAGCGCTGCATTCAGTCTCCTTACTGCAAGGAGTGCAGAAACCTAGCAGTGAGGAGGACAGGGGTTATGGGACTCCATTCTTGAGATCGGCAGTGGTCTTGGGGTGAGACCCCCACCAATCAGCACGTTATCCCCTATCTTATGGACAGGGGATAACTTTTAATCTTGGAAATTCCTTTAAGAAAGCTACAGCTATAGCAGTAATGCTGTCTGGTAACCAGACAACACCTTTTAGGCAAACTCCTCCCCAGTTTGACATGTGACCACTGTTTTTGTATCTTAACAGTGGGCCACACTGGCTGACATCTTGGGCTCCCCCAGAAGTCTGTAGCAAACTGCATAACGGAAATATTGATACACACTAATAAAATGCGGGTGTTAGTTTATCATTTTGGCCAAGACGTATAAGCTGACGGGCCGACGGCAAGGCCACACCACGTCCGTCAGAACCTACACTTTCTTACTGTAAAGTAAATTAAAATCACAGAGGTGAGGGGGGACACAAAAACATGTCAACCATGTACTGTGCTGACCTGATGAAGTGCTCAGGAGGGACATTTCTACTGATAGTAACAGCTCTTATTTATAGACCTCACTCCAATCTTATGTTCGAATTTACAATTTCTCTTATTCAGCTCATTGTTTATCCTCTTCCAATGATCTGGGTCTTCACATAATACTGTTCTGTAGATCCAGAATTAGCAGGCATGTATTCAGGTCTATTATGGCTTCACACAACCTCTGACCAGCTAAAGGTTCTGGAGAGAATGTCCATTAAATGTGCATATTGTACAGAAACATATGCAGTTTGTATCAGAAGGGAGGAACATAAAAGTCGGACAATGCTTCAACCTACTTCAGGTGAAACCTTCTTATCCATGATTCTTCCTTCTGCAGAGGAGATGGCTAAGAAAAAAGTTCAAGAGATGGAACAAAAAGCGCGTGAAGAAGTAGTATCTCAGCAGAAGCAGAAGTCTGAGGAACTGCAAATGTCATTAGAGAAGAACGTAATGGGCTTGCTTGAAAAAATGAATGAAGAAAGAAAATATATGCAACATGAACTACAGCGGGTGATTGCGGAAAAGAACAGGGTAAGTCCAGGCAGGCCCCTTCATCAAACTAATGAACTTGCCAAATAAGTATTGAAGTTTCATTGTATTATGGGGCGTATGATTGTTAGGCATTTGTTTTCATTACCTCTTCACCTCTTTAGTTTCCCTGCCTATATAACTAACAAAAAGGAGAAGATCAGGGGTGGGAGGTATCAGGCCTTGGACTTCACCAACTCTAAAGCTGACTGTACACATGGATATTCTCCAAGGTCTGTAGAGTAATGTGCTAAAACACAGCTAGTGAAAACTCTGGTGTTGGACCATGTTGTACCAAGGTTGTGAAGGGTCTCATACGAGACACCTCGCTAATGAAACTAGGAAGAGGAGATAGTAGAAGCACCACAAGTTATGTTTTCCTGTAGAGGAGCTGCTGAGCTGCCCCAGGACCTTCTGGAAATCTTATCCAAGTAACTATATTGTCTTTGTGCCTCACGTACAGTGTAACGGCTGTAGGGTGGAGTAAGGTTCCTCAGAGTCTCCATTCTCCCCCTTTTTCTATAATAGACCCTGGAAGACTATATTTACACCACCAAAGTCTCTATTTACACCACATTCTTTTGAATCTCACATTACTCTTACACTAATTTCACGCCACTTTCCTCTAAGAACCCGTTCACCCCACATTCCCATAAGACTGTTTACACCACGTTCCTCTAAATCTATTCACATCATTTTCCTTTAAAATCAGTTCCCACCACGTTCCCATAAGACCCCATTCACACCACGTTCCCATAAGACCCCACTCACATCACGTTCCCATAAGACCCCATTCATACCACGTTCCCATAAGACCCCATTCACTCCACGTTCCCTTAAGACCCCACTCACACCACGTTCCTGAAGCAGGTGGTGGTGTTATGTATGGCGCAGCGGTACATTTTTTTAAAAGCAAACTTTACTAAACGAACTGGTAATTAGGTGCTTTTACTACATAAGAGGTCATGAATAATTAAATGTTGCATAATTAACCAGACATCACCTTTTTAACATATCTCTATCTCAGTATTCTGCGACATATGAGTTAAATACATCGTAGGTGCAGGGGTACATTTTTCTCTTTTCTCGGATTGCTCCACAACCAACATTGTACCCCACATTATTGAATGTCCGCTGCAAGCCAACATCACAGCCTAATGCAGATGCCAGAGTACTCCCCTTAATGTTGGAGGTCTGCGTCACTGAGGTCTCAAACGCACCCGAGGTGCGAACATTCTCGCATAGACTTTTATCTCACATTACTGTCTCTCATCTGCACATAGCGCTGCTATACCTGAAATGTCCTGTCCCCCGTTACAATAAACTCTGCATCATAAATCAGTACACATCACACTGCTCACTAACCGTACCTGACATCACTCACTAACATAACGCCCATTGTGTGAACCTCTTAAAATTACAGCCCCTAACATCACTACGAGGAGATACTTCCGCAGTCCCAAGCTGTTTGTCACTGTCTCTATAGTGTGCAACACTAAGGCCTCATGTCCACGGGGAAAATCAGGCCCGCTACGGATTCTACATGGAGAATCTGCAGCGGGTCCCTCCTGCCCCGCGGACATGAGCGCTGAAAATAGGAATTTAAAAGAATTTACTCATCCGGAGCGGGCGGGGAAAGTCTTCTCTTCCTCACGGCCGGATCTTCTTTTTCGTCCGGCGGATGAACTCGTCACACCGGCGGCACGTCGCCGGCACGTCGCCGACTTGCCGCGCGCATGCGCCGGGCACATCCGCCGAGCCGAAGCAAGAAAGATCCGGCCGTGAGGAAGAGAAGACCTTCCCCGCTCGCTCCGGATGAGTAAATTCTTTTAAATTCCTATTTTAGGTCTCCCGCGGATCCGGACGGCTTCCATAGGCTTCAATAGAAGCCCGCGGGAGCCGTCCCCGCGGGAGACCCGCATGAAAATGGAGCATGGTCCAGATTTTTTCATGCTCCATTTTTTTTAAAATCACTTTTATTGACCATCCGCGGGTATTTATCTACCTCGCGGGTGGTCAATGCATCCCTATGGGGTGCGGATCCGCAGGCAGGAGAAGAGTTAAAATCTGCTGCGGATTTTAATTCTTCTTTTGCCCGTGGACATGAGCCCTAACTGTCATGTTGAACCGGACTTTCATATTTCGTAGTTTTCTAGTGTCTCACTGGATCATGATGCCATCGTAGACTTCAGGGACAAAGTCCCAAGTGGAAAGGGAGTCTCCCTCTCCTTCCACATGGTCTGTACACTGTGGTCCCTGGATCATTGGGCCTTCCATTGCCCCCATTTCAGCATGCTGTGCTCCTTGCCTGGGGACAGTAGTCAGCTCACACTTTTCATTGGTCATTGCCACGTGCTCTGCTGGTTGGCCCCTATACACACTCTGTTTAGGGCTCCCCTGATGCTTACACAGTCATTGCTGCCACTCTCTCCTAGTTTTGCCTGCTCCTGCTATGATGCAAGTCAGAGCCTTTTATATATGCCCCCTATCATGAACTCAAAAAGCCCTGCGCTTGGCGTTGGGGGGAGGGTCTGGGTCTAAGCCCTCACTATTCCCTATGGAGGGGCTGGATCTTCGTAGCTATATCACCGCCACCTTACTGGTGGAGGCGGAGCATCCATGTAAAGCCTCTAAGAGGCTCAGGAAAAATAGCGCTGCCCATGATATTCCAACGTGGCGCCAATGTGCGCCTCTTCTGCTTCCCTCACTGGCAGTGGCTATGGCCAGTGGAGAGGGAACGGCCAACACTGCGCCACAGCGCTGTCCTGAACGATGCTGCCAAGCACCAGTCTCGTGCCTCCCACCGCTCCCCCTAACGTCCAGGTACCGGACCGAAGGAGGTGGGGAGAAGCATCACCATCGGCTGTTCTTCTGTAAGACCCTGTTCACACAACGTTCTCATAAGACCCCATTCCTACCAGGTTTTGTTCAACATGCATTGTATATATAACCATATGCTAATCCGTTCTCGTTGTTTATTCAGGAACGGGAATGCTACGAGAGACAAGGATTTCAAAGACAGGCCAATATGTACCAAGCACAGATCGAAGACTGCCAGACGGAGAAGGAGCAATTGCAGGAGCCCAGTTGGTATGAGCCCATTGTGGACAAATTCAAGACGGTGGCCTGCAATGTGTTCCCTACGATTCTTGAGCTTGGAGCAAATATTCTAAAGACTAAAGTCGTCAAGAAGTGGGAAAGTTACAAGAAGGAATAAACCTTGTAGATACTTGGAAGAAAATGCTTTACTTCTACAGGTTATGACGTCAGATAGCTGCTTCTTTAACTCCTGTCTCCAGACTTAGGGCTTTTACACAGTAGCGTTTTTGTTTTCGCTGGAGATCTGCTGCGTTTTTTTTTCCAAGTGTCAATGGGACTTTCTAATGTTAAAAACACAACGCAAGTTTGCCTTTTTGCGGTTTTTGTGCGTTATTAAAAATATTAAAAATGATATTAAAAATAAAAAAAATATGCCAGAAATGCAGATCTTGTTAATCGTCCCTCTAGAAAAAATTGAGTGCTAAAAAATTTTATCTGTTCCCAAAAATGGGATAAATGAAGATCAGATCTCATCCCACAAGATTAACTGAAATCTGATAATAAATGAAAATCTGTTATTCAATTGCTCCTCTGAGCCACCGCCGAGCCATGCTTCTGCTTTCTGTTCCTTTTCCACTATCCCTAACACCTTGGAGGTCCCTGCATGTGGTCCTTATGATGGAAATGACCTAGACTCTGACACGCTCATACTATTATGTTGGCAAGAGGACTAAGTTCTACCTTATTGGGGACTGCACTAGGATCAGATCTCCCCAGTGATATATACAATCAGAACCTGGATTTTCCCGACCCCTGGGCCATTATTCGGATGTATTAATGTTTGTAGGTTCATTCAGTGTTTGGTTCCAGCTACCCAGAGGGATACTCACCTTCAGTCCCTACTGGTTAGTGTAGTGTGCCCTTATGTCTGCATGTTTTTAACACATCTAAGAATAAAATTAGGTTTTTATTAGAGATGAGCGAGCATGCTTGTTCGAGCAGTAGCATACTCGACAGTGCTCGTTACTTGAGCGAACACCATGCGGTGCTCGAGAAAATTTCATCCTCTCCTCCCCGCATGTTTAGCGCCATTTTTTAGCCAATAAACTTGCAGGGAAGGCTTTGGCACATCCTACTGTAATGTGCCAACCCTGTGCACATCTATAGCAGTGACTGGCTGGCCAGATCGGGTGACCTACGAGCATAAAAACTCAAGTCACCTGAGGCTCGCCTCACACGCATGCTGCATTAGCTGAGGGACAGAGCTGCTGTAGGTTAGAGGTTGCGGTTAGGCAGGGATCCTTGTTCCAAGAACCCAACAGTCCTTTCTAGGACTACAACGCCTCTCAGTGCGTGCATCAGCAGTTTGGCTGGCTGGGAGCAGTAGTGTGCACAAAGTATTCTCAAGCATCCCGGCTGTATACTGCATACTGTTACCTGTTTTATGTAGTATACTGCTAGTGGTGTACAGAGACTAGATGAGAAGTAACAAAGCTCCAATCATTTTTCATTTTTTAATTTTTTTGGGGAACTCAAAGCGTAGGGTATATACCCGTGTGTGGGTGCTGTCAATCCACGGTATCTAACAACAGTATACACTGTTCATTGTGTATATTATGGGGCTCAAAGCATACACTATATACCCCTGTGTGCGTCCTGTCAATCCACGCTATATAACAATAGTATACACTGTTCAGTGTGTATATTATGGGGCTCATAGCGTACGCTATATACCCGTGTGTGCGTCCTGTCAATCCACGCTATCCAACAACAGTATACACTGTTCATTGTGTATATTTTGAGGTTCAAAGCGTACGCTTTATACCCCTGTGTGGGTCCTGTCACTCCCCGGTATCTAACAACAGTATACACTGTTTAAATTTTTTATTTTTTTGGGGGGGGGGCTCAAAGCATACGCTATATACCCGTCTGTGGGTCCTGTCAATCCACACTATCTAACAACACTTTACGCAGTTTACAGTGTCTATTTTTGGGTTAAAGTGAAAGCAAAATACCTCACAGTTTGCGTAGCATTTTGACCAAGTACATTATCCAACATGATGAAGACTAAGGGTAAGGGTAGAGGTCGAGGACGTGGGCATCCGAGTGAGGGTGTAGGGAGAGGCCGAGGTCCTGGGCAGGGTGAAACAGTGCCTGCTGCTGAGGGATTAGTAGAGCGCCGCGTATCTACACTCCCTAGCTTCATCTCACATTTTGCAGGTCCGTGTGGTAGACCATTATTAACCCCTTCCCGCTCCAGGGCGTAAGTTTACGTCCTGGCAGCGGGGTACTTCCCGCAACAGGGCATAAACTTACGTCCTGGGGATAGCGCGAGATCACTTATGATCTCGCGCTATCCCGCGGCGGGAGCCAGCTGTCGGTCACAGCCGGCCTTCCACTGCAACAGCGGGGGTGCATCGGAGATGCGCCCCCGCTGTTAACCCCTTCCCTGCAGCGATCTATGTAGATCGCGGCCTGGGAAGGGTTCACAGAGGGAGCGCGCTCCCTCTGTGAAGTTACTGGGCTCTCGCAATATAATCACAGAGAGCCCGGCCTGTTGCCATGGCAACAGGACACCAGACACTGGCGTCCTGTAGTGCCATAGCCTGTGATCTCTGTATAAGCGATAAGGCATGGCAGGGCAGTAGCCCTGCCATGCCTTATCACAGCAATCATTCGTGCTGTGCTGCAAGTCCCTCAGAGGGATTCACATTGTGTAAAAAAAAAAGATTAAAAAATGAATGAAAAAGAAAAATATAAAAAAAAGTTAAAAAAACCCTTTTTTTTTTTTTTTTTTTCATATTAGCATAAAAAAGGTAAAAAAAAAATTAAAACCCCACATATTTGGTATTGTCACGTCCGTAACGATGTGTACAATAAGTTGCACATGCTTTTGACTGTGCACGGAAAAAAGCGTTAAAAAAAACGCTAGAAAACTGATGTCAACTGCTAATTTTTTAGCATTTTTGCCTCCCTAAAAACGCAATAAAGGGGATAAAAAACGACTGTACCCCAAAATGGTACCAATAAAAACTACAGCTCGTCTCACAAATAATAAGCCTTCATAGAGCTCCGTACATAAAAACATAAAAAAGTTACAGGACTTTGAATGCCGCGATTTAGAAAAAAAAGATTTCCAAAAAAAGAGTTTTTATTGCAGAAAAGTGGGAAAACCTAAAAAAAAGTAAGAATTTTGGTATAGTTGTAATCGTACCGACCCGCAGAAAAAAATGGATTGTGTCATTTATGCTGCATAATTAACGTTGTAAAAAAAAAACAAAAATCTATTGCAGAATTGATGTGTTTTCTCTCCCTGCTATCATAAAAAAAATAATAAAAGTTTTACAATATAGTCTATGCATCCAAAAGTGGCACCGATAAAAACTACAGTTCCCACGCAAAAAACAAGCCCTTATACGGCCGCATCAACGGAAAAATAAAAAAGTTATGACTTTTGAAAAATGGAGAAGAAAATCCGCCAAGAATCATTGCGTCCTTAAGCCCAAAATAGGCCATGTCATGAAGGGGTTAATTACCTGTGGGTGCCCAATGATTCCCTAAGGGTGCAGATCATGTGTGCAGGAGACCTGCGCGGTTTTTAAAATTACGTTTTTGCCGTGGACATGAGGTCCAAGAGTTCTAAATTGATGGAAGCATTCCTGGCAGGCAGTTCGGTGTGAAGAGAATCATGTGGGACTTCATGGGATCACTTTCTTTTGGCTTGCCTCTTGTAAGTGAGTTCCGGAGCATCCCTACACACAGATCAGCAGTAATCCGCAAGCATTGCTTCATTCCAATGGCCCTGATATCTTTGTTCCATTTCAGAAATATCCTGGTGGAATCTTTCATCACTGACAGCTCCACAACTAGGAGGGAAAAAGTCTAGGTGGGATGGAGAAAATGGATATTAAGGGGCATGTTGCATCCGAGTTGATGGTATTTTTCAGAAGTCCTGTCACCAACTGAGTGCAGTTATCATCTGTTTTGTTGCCTAAGAATCCTTGAATAACTTCCCTTAAGGCTTGCCAAGCTTCCTTTTCTTTTCCCTCCTAAACTTGGTCAAACGTTCCATCTTTTACAAGTTGTCGAATTTGTGGGCCAACAAAAATACCTTCCTTAACCTTTGCATCACTCAATCTAGGAAATCTGTCTCTTAAGTACTTAAATGCCTGTCCTTCCTGGTTCATACCTTTGACAACATTTTCATTAAACCCAGCTTTATATAAAGGGGTGGAAGAAGAACATCTTTTGGGTCCACGAGAGGCTCGGCAATGACATTTTTCTCGATAGAGTCAAGATTTCTAGCAGGACAGACACTTGAATGTAATGTGATTTCCTGTCCCTACTGTCCCACATACATAAGAAGCAACAGTATTTAGTGACCCCAGTTGTATTCCTAAGAGTACAGCGATGACTTTTAGATCCCCACAGATTTTCCACTTGTGTTCAGCATATTTGATTGATTTGAGGAGGGCTGTCATGTTTGCATAAGTCTTCTTCATGTGACCAACAGGAACAGAATGAAGACGGTTCCGTTGTGAAGTAATACAGCTTTCAGACTAAGCTTGGAGGAGTCTATGAAGAGCCTCCATTTACTTGGATCATGGTTCAAATTCAAATATTTCATCAAGCCATTAACATCACAGCAAACAACCTGATTGTTTTTCTTCTCAAAAAAAGGAAGCAGACCCCCCTGATCTCTGTACTGTGAGACCCTGACATCACGTTGGAGAAGATTCAAATGCTGTAGTCTTGACCCTAGAAGTTCTGCCTTCTCCTTTGACAAGTCAAGCTCTCAAATGAGATCACTCAATTCCGCTTGACTCAGCCTGTGTGGTGTATCATCTTTTACCTCAAAGGCCGGGTCATGGGATGTGGAAGGCTTGTTGGGTTCTTCTATTTCCACACTTTCTTCATTTTTTACTTCAAGCTCATAATGTTGGGGTGGAGTAGGAACTGGTAAACTATCTGAATGTCGAATAGCAGATGGAAGATTCGGGTATTGAAAAGTTCCTGTTTTCTTCATTGACAATCCTGCCTTTATAGGTGGAGTCAAGCAGAAATAGCCCTCATCTGTTTGGTTTTTAGGCTTCAGCCAAACCATAGGCACAGCAAAAGCCAGAGATCGTTTATTATTTTTCATTCATTCTCATAGTTGAACAAGAGTTGCAACATATATGTGGAGCCCATGACTTATCCTGGTCCCCTACCTTCATACCATAAGAATGATGATAGGCAGTCTTCACAAGAGGCATCAGATTGTGTTTCTGTGACGAAAATGTTATTTCACCACAAATGTAACAAAAATTATTCACTAAATTTACACATTTTTTGTGGCATTTTGTGGCATTCTCCAAAACCAGAAATTCTGAAAAAAAAGAAAAACAGAAACAACATGAAACTCAGTCCTAGCAACATTTATTATGTTTATAACCTACAAACATACGGAGAACATTGTGTTATGTCAGTTCAGAGGTGTGACAACTCCCCCCCCCCCCAAAAAAAAAGAAATTCCCACAAAATAAAAAAGTAAACTCTTTGAGCCCAAAACAAAATCATCATTGGGCAGTGTTATATTTCACTACTGCTGAGCCACTGTTAACCCTTTCCAATCCACTGTCTGACATCTAAAGACATTATGATTTAAGGCTGTACAGCTCCGATGTATGAAGACATCCGTCGGGGTTCTCTTACTGTATATTGTCAGCCTCTCTGCTGTTGGAGCCTATCCAACGTGTCACCTCATGCAGTACTGGCTTTAGCCAGCAGATAGCACCGTTTTATAACGGCAGAAAAAGAGTAAGCCCCCTAGGAAAACCAGGATACAAATTGGATTGGAAAGGGTTAAAAGAAAAAAGACACAATGGCTGAAGTAATGTGCATTGAACCATTAAAAATTCATTTCCCCTATTTTAAATGCACACTATTATATTACTGACCTGGTATTTCTAGCTAAGCTTTAGGAAGGGACATTTTCTTCCTCTAAAGAGGAATCCTAATCCAGATTTATCTTCACCAAATCCCTAGCCTAGTAAGATTTTGGAAAGCTGCTGCAAGTGTGGGGTGCCTGTGATTAGCCATCAAATAAGCATCTTCATACTGTATATACAGTGACATGGGCTAACTGTCTTGGTTCCTTTTTTGCCAGCTTTACGGCTCAGTTACACGGGTGTTTTAATGTGCATTTTTTCACGCGTAGAAAAAAAATTAGTACTAGATAGAACCAATGCTTTTCAATGGCAGCAGTCATGTGCAAATTTTACATGCGGAAAGATGCCTACGGCGAAATTTATAGGACACCGTTTCTGAAATCGCAGGTAACTGTGGCATCAGTGTTTTTTGATTGTGAAACCCTTAGATGTGACAGCACACCCCATTGAATTCATGAATGGGTGAGTGCTGCCTCTGATTGGCTGAGTGCAGGGACCAATCACAGGCAGCTCTCAGCTGTCATTCAATAGCTGAGAGCTGCCTCTGATTGGTCACAGTGCTCAGCCAATCAGAGGCAGCCCTTTCAGCAGGTGGGGATTTTAAATCTCCACCTGCTAAAAATCACTTTACAGCAGTGCAGGAGAAGACCCAGCTGGACGTGCCTGAGCCCCGGCAGCTCCTTAGAGGTGAGTATATATTTTTTTTTATTTTTCACACATTTCAGAGATGTTTTTTTTAGGGAAGGGCTTATATTTAAGGCCCTTCCCCGAAAATCAATGCCGGGCTTGCCGGCAGCCCATTGCTTTCAATGGAGCTGGCTGTAGGGCCAGCTCCATTGAATTCAATGGGAAAACATTGCGGTCCTCTGCCACAGCTGTGAGAGCAGTGACAGAGGATTTATTCATCCATTTCTTCAATGAAGAAATCCTCTGCAGACTAGGACTACAGGTGTCCAAACAATCTTAGGGAAGCAGAGCCACACAATAGACTTACTTGCAAACACAGATCAGAGTGGAAACCAGCTGAACATGACTGATCACAAGTTACAGGACACAGAACTAACATGAGTGCTCACCCTAGGGAACCCAGCCAGACTGACCAGGAGCTGGGTTTATATGTGAGCACAGAACCAGGAGATTGGCTAGCAGGAAGTACCACACCCAGCCAGCTCAATTAACCCTCAACCACCTGACTGTGCTGCCAGGAGTACATAGTACAACAAAACCCCAGCAGCACACGTAACACATATACTACAAAGATCATTCTCCTCTGCCACAGCTGTAACAGCTGTGGCAGAGAAGAACGATGTTCGCCCATTGAATTCAATGGAGCCGGCAATACAGCCGGCTCCATTGAAAGCAATGGACTGTCGGCGAGCGCGGGATGAATTTTCGGGAAGGGCTTAAAAATATAAGCCCTTCCCTGAAAATCATCCAAAAATGTGAATAAAAAATATATATATACTCACTAGAGATGAGCGAACGTACTCGTCCGAGCTTGATATTCGTGCGAATATTAGGGTGTTCGGGATGCTCGTTACTCGTAACGAGCACCACGTGGTGTTCTGGTTACTTTCAGTTTCCTCTCTGAGACGTTAGCGCGCTTTTCTGGCCAATTGAAAGACAGGGAAGGCATTACAACTTCCCCCTGTGACGTTCAAGCCCTATACCACCCCCCTGCAGTGAGTGGCTGGGAAGATCAGATGTCACCCGAGTATAAAAGTCGGCCCCTCCCGCGGCTCGCCACACATGCCTTGTGAGTTAGCTGAGGGAAAGTACTATCGTGCTGGTGCTGCTGTAGGGAGAGCGTTAGGAGTCAGTGTAGGCTTCAAGAACCCCAAAGGTCCTTCTTAGGGCCACATCTACCTGTGTGCAGGCTGCTGCTAGCAGTGTTTTTTTTTTTTTTTTTCTCAAAATCGGCAGTGCAGAGCATTGCACCCGGCATTAGGGACAGAAGTGGTGCATAGGCAGGGAGAATGTTAGGAGTGAGTGTAGCCTTCAAGAACCTCAACGGTCCTTTCTAGGGCCAAATTTAAGCATGTGCAGTACTGTGCTGGCTGCTGTTAGCAGTGTTGCATATTTTTTTTTCTCAAAATCGCCTCTGCAGAGCATTGCACCCTCCATTGATACTGCAGGGAAAGAATTGTGTAGGCAGGGCCACAACACAGTTATTGTTCATTGAATATACGCAGTGGGTCCTTCCCTTTGCAAAAAAGGAAAAGAAATTATATTTGGCCTGCCTGTGTCAGTCCTAAGGTCTCCGTGTACGTGTGTGCTGCGTGGACAACGTACAAAAATCAGACGCAACCAGCTACGGTTTACTGCAGGCTTGCGCCATTCTCTTTCCTGACTGGCAAATACCTGCTCTGCTAGAGTTAATAACTCTGCTACACTAAAGTTGTGTGTCACTTTTTCAGGGCCACACTACAGTTCTAAAAGTTATTGTTCATTGAATATACGCAGTGGGTCCTTCCCTTTGCAAAAAAGCGAAAACATTATATTTGGCCTGCAGGCTTGCGCCAATTTATTTCCTGCCTGGGAAATCAAATCACTGGTAATACAGCATGCTGAGGG